>CAJGYO010000001.1:111684143-112281112 GCA_904845875.1 Miscanthus lutarioriparius
GATCACTTAAATAAAATGGCTCCTACAATTTATACCTTTGCCTTGAGCCTTTTGTTTTTCTCTTTCTTCTTTTCCAAGTTTAAGCATTTGATCATCAGCATGCCATCACCATCGTCATGATCTTCGCCATTGCTTCATCACTTGGAGTAGTGCTACATATCTCATAATCACTTTGATAAACTAGGTTAGCACTTAGGGTTTCATCAATTAACCAAAACCAAACTAGAGCTTTCAATCTCCCCATTTTTGGTAATTGATGACAACCCTTACACAAAGATATGAATTGAGATTTAATTGAATCAACGTTGCTTGCCCAAGCATATTTACCATGTGTAAAAGAATATGGACAAGTTTCATGAACTCTAAATGGTAGCAATTGCTCCCCCTACATATATGCTAAGAGTTTAGATTGTAGCTTGCACATATGCTTAGATAGGAAATATAGGAGTCAATTTCTACCAAATGATGCTAAGGTATAAGAGATGGACCTTTGAAGCGTGATACCAATCGGAGTGCACCAATATACCATCCTTAGCACCATTAGTAACTAGACATACACAAAAACTAGAATACCCCATGAGATCAACATTGCAAGTAAGGGTCTAGTTTCCATAAAATGATTTTAAGTCTAGTTACTTTAGCTCAATACCACTTGGAAATACAATCACTAGATTACCTATGCATGCTAGTTTTTCATTTCATCAATCAAGCATATAACTAGCATACACCACACAAGCATGGATATTGAAATTTGAAACTTGTGCCATGCAAGCAAATATATGAAATGCACATTCAAATGCAACATACAAGTTTATGAGCTTGCTCCCCCTACTTGTGTGCTCAAAATTTTAATTGATCCCTTTCCTTTATCATATATCTCATATCTCTCCCCCCTATGTCAAATACTCCCCCTTTGTCAACAATTAGCACATATCTTTAGCATATCTTTGTTTTTCTCCCCCTTTGTCAACAATTAGCACAAAAGGTGAGCTCAAATTATAGATAGGTTTGGGGTGAAACCATGTGAGATGAGGATCATTTTCCTAATTTGGTTCAATCTAGATTACTTGCAAAAGATATTTAACTCGGTTTGATCCAAGGACAAGCTTCTTCACACCTCTAAATAAGGGTTATCTTATACCATGTTGAGTTAAACACTTATAGTTGATTTTATAGATCAAACACTAGGTTTACAAGCCCATAAACATGTCATATGCTACCACTAGATTATTTCAAACATACAAGCAATAGTGGTACCATACAAGCATCAACTTCATTTGATTTTCATGAATGAGCATATTCAAATGTGAAATATGTCTAGATGCACTAATCATGTCCTTAGCAAGGATGTATGCCATGCCAATCAACTTTTACCTTGGATTGCTTGAAGGAGAGGCATGTCATATAATTTGGGGTGTATCAACACATATTGGAGAAGTCAAGTATGTTCAATTCATTCCTTAGCTTGCAAAACCTCTTCTCATCAAGTGGCTTGGTGAAGATATCGGCAAGTTGATCTTCGGTGCCCACACTCTCAATACAAATGTCCCCTTTTTGTTGGTGATCTCTTATAAAATGATAGCGGACATCAATATGCTTTGTTCTTGAATATTGCACCGGGTTGTTGGTGAGCTTTACGGCACTTTCATTGTCACATAGCAATGGCACTTGCTTGAATTTGATCCCAAAGTCATTCAAAGTAGCTTTTATCCAAAGTAATTGAGCACAACAACTACCGGCCGAAATGTACTCCGCTTCGGCCGTTGAAAGTGCTATACTATTTTGCTTCTTTGATGACCAAGACACAAGTGATCTTCCCAATAGTTGACATGTGCCCGATGTGCTCTTTCTCTCAACTTTGCATCCCGCATAATCGGAGTTCGAATATCCAATTAACTCAAATCTTGCTCCTTTGGGATACCACAATCCAACATGTTGTGTATGCTTCAAATATCTCAATATTCTCTTAGTTGCCTTCAAATGACTTTCTCTTGGTGAGGCTTGAAATCTAGCACACATGCATACACTAAACATCACATCCGGCCTTGATGCGGTCACATAGAGTAGGCTTCCAATCATAGACCGATACATCTTTTGATCCACCATGTTGCCACTAGCATCACTATCCAAGCTTCCACTTGTCCCCATTGGTGTATTAATAGCTTTAGCATCATCCATTCCAAACTTCTTGAGCATGTCCTTGATATACTTTCCTTGACTCACAAATGTGCCATTCTTCATTTGCTTGATTTGAAGACCAAGGAAGTAGCTAAGCTCTCCAATCATGGACATTTCAAACTCACTTGCCATCATCTTCCCAAACTCTTCACAAAATTCTTGATTTGTTGATCCAAAGATGATATCATCAATATAGATTTGCATCACAAACAAATCATTTCCAAGCTTCTGCTTCTTGGTGAAGAGAGTGGTGTCAACCTTTCCCACCTTGAATCCCTTAGAGAGTAGGAAATCCCTCAATCTCTCATACCATGCTCTAGGTGCTTGTTTCAATCCATACAAAGCCTTTCTCAACTTGTAAACATGGTTGGGTTTCTTCTCATCTTCAAAACCAGGAGGTTGCTCAACATACACAAGCTCATTGATATACCCATTGAGAAATGCACTCTTCACATCTATTTGGTACAACTTGATGTTGTGGGCACAAGCATAGGCTAACAAGATTCTAATTGCTTCCAATCTTGCAACCGGGGCATATGTTTCTCCAAAGTCAACACCTTCAACTTGAGTGTAACCTTGAGCCATCAATCTTGCTTTGTTCCTTATTACTATCCCATCTTGATCTTGCTTGTTCCGAAAGACCCACTTGGTTCCAATTACATTATGATCCTTAGGCCTCTTAACTAACTCCCATACTTGGTTTCTTGTAAAGTTGTTTAGCTCTTCATGCATAGCATTGACCCAATCAACATCCTTCAAAGCTTCATCTATCTTCTTAGGTTCAATGGATGACACAAATGAGAAATGCTCACAAAATGAAGCCAATCTTGATCTAGTTTGCACACCTCTTGAAATATCACCAATGATAGTGTCCAATGGATGATCTCTTGCAACATTGGTTGGTTGGAGCACTTGCACTTGATTGCTTACATTTGATTGATCACTTGGTTGAGATGATGAACTAGCCACTTGTTGTTGATCTTGCACTTTGCCATTACTAGTTCTTGTTTGAACTTGATCATGAGAACCACTAGCTTGCACATTTGAGTTAGAGAGCACTTGATTCTTCTCATCTTCAACATCAATCACCTCTCTAGGCCTTATGTCACCAATGTCAATGTTCTTTATTGCATTGACCAATTGAGTGCCTCTTATATCATCTAGATTCTCATCTTCCTCTTGGGAACCATTTGTTTCATCAAATTCCACATCATGAACTTTCTCAAGAGTACCACTAGCCAAATTCCAAACTCTATAAGCCTTGCTAGTAGTGGAGTAACCAAGCAAGAAACCTTCATCACATTTCTTTTCAAACTTACTCAATCTAGTGTCTTTCTTCAATATGTAGCATTTACATCCAAAAACCCGAAAGTATGCTATGTTGGGCTTTCTTCCATTCAATAGCTCATAAGGTGTCTTCTCCATCATGGGGTGACAATAGAGTCAGTTGCTATAGTAGCAGGCCGTGTTGATTGCTTCGGCCCAAAATGAATGACTCATATTGTACTCACTCAACATTGATCTTGCCATATCAATCAAAGTTCTATTCTTTCTTTCAACTAGCCCATTTGATTAAGGAGTATACTTGGCCGAGAATTGATGTCTAATTCCAAATTCATCACATAACTCATCAATTCTAGTACTCTTGAATTCACTACCATTGTCACTTCTAACTTTCTTTATGGTTGTTTCAAATTCATTGTGAATGCTCTTAACAAATGATTTGAATGTTGCAAATACATCACTCTTGTCAACAAGAAAGAATACCCATGTGTATCTAGTGAAATCATCCACAATCACAAATCCATATTTGTTTCTACCAATGCTAGTGTATGTGGTTGGTCCAAACAAGTCCATGTGCATCAACTCAAATGCCTTAGATGTGCTCATCATGCTCTTCTTAGGATGTGTGTTTCCAACTTGCTTTCCGGCTTGACATGCACTACATAGCTTATCTTTCTCAAAAGTGACATCTTTCAAGCCTCTAACTAGATCATGCTTGACCAACTTGTTCAATTGTTTCATTCCAACATGACCAAGCCTTCTATGCCATAACCAACCCAAGCTAGACTTAGTGATCAAACATGTTGTCAATTGAGCTTCTCTAGCATTGAAATCAACCAAGTATAGATTCTCATATCTAAAACCTTTGAATATCAAGTTAGAGCCATCTACACTTATAATCTCTACATCATCCACACCAAATATGCACTTGAAACCAAGATCACACAATTGAGCTACCGACAATAGGTTGAAGTTCAAGCTCTCTACTAGTAGCACATTGGAAATGCTCAAATCATTGGATATTGCAATCTTACCAAGCCCTTTGACCTTGCCTTTGCCATTGTCACCAAATGTGATACTATCAATCTCATTGCTCTGGTTTTCATTGATTGAATTGAACTTTCTTAAATCATCGGTCATGTGTTGTGTGCACCCACTATCAAGCACCCAATGCCTTCCTCCAGCCTTATAATTTACCTACACAAGAAGATCAATTTCTTTTAGGTACCCAAACTTGCTTGGGTCCTTGTAGGTTAGTTACCAAGGTCTTTGGTACCCAAATGGCCTTCTTCTTTGGGCCCACAATTGGTGTACCAATGAACTTAGCATTCACGCCATTGGCACCCTTATAAAGCATGTAACAAGAATCAAATTTGATTGAGGATACATTAGGTAGCTTGTTCTTGTTAATCTTGCAATTTTGCTCTATATGCCCAACTTGCTTGCATATATTGCAAAACTGACCATTGCCCTTCACAAAGCTAGCTTTGGGAGTGATAAAGGCCGCTTTGCCTTTCTTGGGGGTATAGCCCAATCCCTCTTTGTTGAGAGAAAATCTTTGGCTACCCAAGCACTTTAGCAAGTGGGCATCTCCACCATAGGCATTGCCTAAGGCACGAGTGAGCTCATTCACCTCCTTCTTGAGGGTCTTATTTTCCACCTTTAGTGATGCGTCATTTATAGATGGAGTGGAAATGGTAGTGCTACAATAAGTGTTAGTAGGAGCAACAATAATGGGTTCATGAATAGATTCATCAATAAGATCACATGTTAGTCCCACATCACATGTAATTATCACTTGCCCCTTCTTGGCTTCCTCCTTCTTGACTTGCTCAATGAGAGAGGAGTGAGCTTTTTCAAGCTTAGAGTGAGCTTTGCCAAGCTTCTCATGGGCTTCCATTAGCCTCTTATGAGTGGCATTGAGCTCATCAAAGGATTGCTCAAGAAATTTTACTTTCTTGCGTAATTCTTTGCACTCCTTTCTCTTCATCTCATTGCAAGCGTGCACTTGCTCACACATGTCCAAGAGCTCCTCCTTGGAGTATTCCTCATCATCATCATCATCATTATTATCATTCCTACAAGAATCACTTTCACATTCATCATCATCACTCTCATCATATTTTACCTTGGTAGGCTTTGCCATGAGGCATGTCGATGTAGTGTCTAAGATGGAGGGCTTGTTGTTGTTGATGGCGATGCTTGCTAGTGCTCTCTTGATAGATTTCTTGTCATCATCACTAGAGCTATCACTATCCGAGGAGCCATCACTATCCCATGTGACCACATAGCCTCCACCTTTCTTTTTCTTTTGGAAGGTCATTCTCTTCTCCTTCTTTTCCTTCTTTTCTTTCTTATCCTCCTTATGCTTCTTCTTATCATCCTCATCATTATCACTATTATAGGGACAATTTGCTACTACATGATCGGGGCTCTTGCAATTGTAGCATCTTCTCACATACTCTTTCCTCTTGGTGTGATCTCTTTCTTTTTCTTGCACCATAGCCCTTTTTCTTCATGAATTTTCCCATCTTGCGCACAAAGAGAGCCATAGCTTCATCATCAATATCACTAAGCTCATCATCGTCACTTGATTCTTTCTTGGATTTGCCCTTGTTCTTGGATGATGATGAACTAGCCTTGAATGCTATACTTTTCTTCTTCTTGTCTTCTTCTTCCTTCATCATCCTTGTCATCCCCCTCCCTTTCCACACGGTATGTCTCTTGGGTCATTACATCACCTAGTACTTGGTTGGGGGTAATCTCCTTCAATCCTCCTCTTATAATAAGCAATCTCAACATCTCAAATCTTGGAGGTAGGCACATCAAGAACCGATGAGAGACATCATCATCCTTGATCTTTTCTCCCAAAGCTTTCAAGTCATTGACAATTACTTGTAATCGATGGAACATCTCCGGAATGCTCTCATCTTCCTTCATCTTGAAGCTTGTCAATTTGTCCTTGAGAATGTACAACTTGGCACTCTTCACCGCTGGTGTGCCCTCATATGTTTCCTCCAATCTCCTCCACACCTCATTTGCTCTTTCACAATCTTTGATTTGCTCAAACACCTTGGAATCAATGGCATTGTATATGGTGTTGAGAGCCATTGTGTTGCATTGCTTGTTGGTCTTATCTTGGTTGGTGGGATTGTCGGGATCAATGATAGCATAATCATTCTCGGTCACTTCCCATACTTGATCATTGATTGAACCAAGATACATTCTCATTTTTCTCTTCCAATAATCATAGCTTGTGCCATCAAAGAACGGTGGTTTGTCCCCCACATGGTTGAACACAACTTCAGCCATAATTTGACACCGAGGTTGTTAAGCCTTTACACAAACGGTGACCACGGCTCTGATACCACTTGAAAGGTCCTAATATGGCTAGAGGAGGGTGAATAGCCTATTTAAAAATCTACAAATCAACTAGAGCAATTTGATTAGTATGACAAATAGCGTAATGCAAACTTGCTCTAGCTCTACAAGGGTTGTAAGCCACCTATCCAACAATTCTAGTTGCAATGATTACTTAGGCACACAAACTTGCCATATAACTACTCACTAAGAGCTCTCAATCTTGCTACTCTAAAGAGCTCAACTAGATGAATGTAAATAATAAAGCAAGTTCTCAATTCTAATTACACTAAAGAGCTTGTATCAACTAGTTTGCAAGAATATAAATAAGTGAGTAGGGTGATTATATCACCGTGTAGGGGATGAACCAATCACAAGATGGATATATAGCCAATCACCGGGAGAATGCCAAAGACAAGAGACAATCGATTTTCTCCCGAGGTTCATGTGCTTGCCAACACGCTACGTCCCCGTTGTGTCGACCAACACTTGGTGGTTCGGTGGCTAAGAGGTGTTTGACAAACCTCGTCCACACGATAGGACACCACAAGAACCGACCCACAAGTGAGGTAACTCAATGACATGAGCAATTTACTAGAGTTACCTTTTGGCACTCCACCGGGGAAGGTACAACTCCCCTTACAATCACCGGAGATGGCCACGAACAATCACCAACTCGTGCCAATCCTCCACCGCTGCTCCAACCGTCTAGGTGGTGGCAACCACCAAGAGAAACAAGCGAAATCCACAGCGCAACACGAATGCCAAGTGCCTCTAGATGTAATCACTCAAGCAATGCACTTGGATTCTCTCCCAATCTCACAATGATGATGGATCAATGATGGAGATGAGTGGGAGGGCTTTGGCTAAGCTCACAAGGTTGCTATGTCAATGAAAATGGTCAAGAGAGTGAGCTTGAGCCGGCCATGGGGCTTAAATAGAAGCCCCCACAAAATAGAGCCGTTGTACCCTTTCACTGGGCACAACACGGGGTGACCGGATGCTCCGGTCATATTGACCGGACGCTGGACCCAGCGTCCGGTCGCCCGATGTAAGCCATGTGTCATTCTGAGTTAAACTTGAGCTGCCAGATCTCAACAGCTATTGACTAACCGGACACTCCGGCACAAGTGACCGGACGCTTAGACCCTAGTGTCCGGTCGTTTCCACTAAGCTCCCAAAACCGACTTTTGCCGACCGGACGTGTCCAGTCCACCTCGACCGGACACTACCCAGTGTCCAGTGCAATACCCTAGGTACTGTGCCGACATGTCAGTCCGACCGGACGCAGTCCTTCAACGTCCGGTCGCTGAGCGACCCAGCGTCCGGTCAGTTGACCGACGCCAGCATCTTTGCGACCAACTCCATTTCACTTCTAACTTCTCCACCCTTGCTCAAATGTGCCAACCACCAAGTGTATCACCTTGTGCACATGTGTTAGCATATTTTCACAAACATTTTCAAGGGTGTTAGCATTCCACTAGATTCTAAATGCATATGCAATGAGTTAGAGCAACTAGTGGCACTTTGATAACCGCATTCCGATACGAGTTTCACCCCTCTTAATAGTACGGCTATCGATCCTAAATGTGATCACACTCGCTAAGTGTCTCGATCACTAAAACAAAATGGCTCTTACAATTTATACCTTTGCCTTGAGCCTTTTATTTTTCTCTTTCTTCTTTTCCAAGTTTAAGCATTTGATCATCACCATGCCATCACCATCGTCATGATCTTCGCCATTGCTTCATCACTTGGAGTAGTGCTACCTATCTCATAATCACTTTGATAAACTAGGTTAGCACTTAGGGTTTCATCAATTAACCAAAACAAAACTAGAGCTTTCAAGCGTGCCCCTCGCCATATCACAAGCCTGGTTCATAATCCGTGTGGTGCGAACCACGAGGGAGCTTGTCTCCTGCTCCGAGGCCAACTCGAGCTCATCGCAGACTAGCTGGATCACGACACGTAGGTTGTCGTGTTCGTTGCTCACCTTCTAGAGGGTGTCCTTCACCTCGCTGAGCTCCTTCTCTAGGCCATGGCTCTTCAACACCTCCGACCTGAGCTTGTCATCGAGACCTGCCCAAGTCACGTACCGACCATGTTAGAAGGCTCACCGTGGATTCCAGGGAGAAAGGACAACAAGAGAAACCAAAGACTTACTGTTCACATCTGCCCGAAGCCTGCACACCTCATCACACTGCTGGGTCACCTCAGCCTCCAGGCGTCGGACCTCCTCTTGGCGCTGCCCAACCTCCACGGCGAGCCCGGCGGACACGCCCTTGGCTCCAACCTTCAAGTCCCTCTCCCTCCGGAGCTCCTTCTCAAGGTGGCCAACCCGCTACTGAGCGTCGGTGTGCTCCTGACGAGCCAGCTCTGTCCCCACATAGAGCTCCTTCCATAGTCGTTCGGCCTCCACAGCGTCCGTACGTGCCCTCTCGATCAGGGCCGCGAGCTTCTCCTTAGCCTCGCGGGCGTCGTCACGAGCATCCTTCTCCCTGACTCGAAGGTTGGCCACCTCTAGGGTGGTAGGGGCAAGCTCAGCCACCTCCTGATGGGCGACAGCGAGCTGTGCGACCAGCCCCTCACTCTGTCATGTCTCCTCAGCAAGGAGCTAGGACTTCTCCCAACTACGAGCCATAAGGACCTGCGAACAAGACAAGACTTAGAGGCGCAAAAAGAGAACATGAGGGTCAGAAGTACAGTCATATCATACCTGGCCAACCGGGATGACAATGTCGTGCATCGAGCCCAGCATGATGGTCAGGGCGTGAACCGCGTCCCCAACCTCTGTGTGGATGCTCTCCCATTCCCTCTCCTCTACCGTTTCATCAAGAGCAGCCACCCGGACTAGAGACCGAGATGTCCCCGCGCTGACCTCAAGCGGCGCCAACCTCTCTAGCAGCGATAGCTCCTTCAGAGCGGCTCCTCTAGCGACAGAGGGGGTGGGTCACGCGGACATGGACGCCTGCCCTATCGCCACATCCGTGAAGGATGCCTCAGGTGCGTCCCCTTTCGTCCGCTCTACCATGGACACGGCCACCTGCATTGACGGCAGCTCTGGCCGTGCCTCCTCTGCCTGTGATGTTGAGGACACGACTAGCCGCACTGTGCCCGCCACGGGTGCCCCGGATGCGCCCTCCTCCGCTGGCTCTCCCATGGATGCAACCATCGGCTGTGCCTCCCCATTGATGTCGTGGCTGCCCTGACGCCACTCACGCTCACCACCGGCGCGACGCTAGCCGGCTCCTGGCGCATTTGTAGGAGGAGAATATTCTTTGGAGCAAGCCGCAGGACAGTCCCACACCCTCCGACGCTGCAAGGGACATGATGGTCAGATTGTGGCAAAAATCCGTTATGACAAAAGGACAAAGGAACTCTTGACTCGCCTTGACGCCATCATATGAGGATGTTTTGGGGTTGGCTTGCCCGACCCTAGCTGCTCCTCGTCGGCACATTACCGCTTCGAGCCCTCCCTCGGCTTAGAGGGCTCGGACGAATCAAAACGGTCGCCTCCCGCTGACTCCGGGGGTGCCGCTGAGGGCTCGGTCAGAGCAGGGCGACCTGTTTCCACCAGCTTCGGGGCCGCCATTGAAGGCTCGGACAAGGCGAGGTGGCCTGGCCCCACTAGATCCAAGGCCACCATCGAAGGTTCGGACACGGCGGGGCGGTTCATTTCTGCCGGCTCCAGGGGTGCGTCCTCCCCCTCCTACCTCACGACATGCCATGGGAAGGTCCCCGCCTGCGGTGAAGGCGGGTCCTCGTCCTCGGTGGCCAGATCATCCCATGGGATGGGTGACATGGAGCCATCATCTTCCTCCTCTTCTTCTTCTTCCTCCTCTTCTTCTAACGAGCCTTGACGCCGCTTCCCTCGCTGCAGCTTTGCTCACTGCTTCAACCACTGTTTCTTCTCCTTGTCATCCTTCTTCTTGTTCCATTGTTCATCGGGGGCATCATTTGCCACCCTCATGGCCACATGCTCTGGTAGCAGCATGACGGAGTCCTAGAAGACTAACCCCGCTGGCAGCTCGATGAAGCCCATGTTCGCCCGCATCACAGGATGCCCCGGGATCACGAACACGGCGTCGGCCTCCCCCGTGGTCTCCTTGATGCACTGCGCGACCTTGCTGTCATGGAGCAACCCCTAGGCGAGCATCGTCCTAATGAGTTGTGCACTGGGCATCATCCCGTACAGCGGTAGGACACGCATCATTAGGGGCGCCACCCTCCTCGCATGATAACCCCCAATGACGCCGGCCCCACGGAGGCCATGGGTCTTTAGGAACGCGATGGCCTCAAGGAGATCGTGCATCCTCTTCTTCTCCTTGACGGGTGGCCCCCATTGCCATGACGGCGGAACCTCCTCGATCAAACGCACGGAGAAGATAGGCAAGGGTGCGGCAGGGTCATCCTTTAGGTAGAACCAGTGCGAGTGCCACTCCTTGTTGGATCTAGAGAGCTGGCAGGGCATGTACTCGGCCACCCGCTGCCCCCGGAGGTGGATGCCCACGCATCCCATCGGCACCGGGGTCTCTCGGCCTCTTTCCTTATTCTTCATCAAGGAGATGGAGAAGAAATATCTCCAGAGCTCGAAGTGTGGCTCAAACCCAAGATACCCCCCACACATCACGTTGAAGGCCACGATGTGCTGGATCCTGTTGGGGTTCAAGTATTGTAGCTCGATCTAATAATGGTGCAGCAGACCCTGGAAGAATGGGTGAGGAGGAACCACGAGTCTGCGCTCGTGGAAGAGCGCGAAGGAGACGACGTAGCCATCGGGTGGTGCCGAGGTCTCCTCATGGCCGGGCACAAGCCACACCGCCGCATCGGTCCTCCTGCGGAGAAGACCATGCAAGATGAGGCCCTCCATGCATGCATAGGTAACATCAGAGCGATGCTATGAATCCATGGAGGATGGAGGTGGCTACGGAGAAGCGAAGGCGGCGGAGGAGGAGCGGAGGCTATAGATCTAGGGCTCCGGCAGTGGACTAGCAAGCACGACAGATCCGAACGGCAGCGGTGAAGAAACAGAGAAGGTAAGGCTACGGTTTTGGTGTGTAGAAACATGAAGGGGCAAGCCGCTTTTATAAGGCGGAGCGAGGTGAGAAGGCAAACCATCCGCCTAGATTCACGTGCCCACTGTGCCACATCACGTCACCTCCCTCCGAAGATCGTGAGCATGCAATCTCTGTCCGCGCCCTCGAAGGATATGCCAGATGACGGTTTGCCCATTCAATGGGCCAAGAACCATCGCAGGTAAGGTGGGATATGGAGCAGGAAACGCTCCTAAGGCCCAGGAGTTTGAAGGCTGGCCCTTCGATGGGTTCACAGCGGCTCTAGGCGCCCTTAGAGTGAGGGGTGGAAAGGGATGGGCCCATTAATGGTTAGTACCAGGGCGCATGAGTGCCACGGGTGCCCCAGCCCACGTTCGAGTCTTGGTCGGTTCCTAGTCCATAGTTTTTCCTCGAAGAAAGGCAACGAGCCCTCAGGACCGATCGAACAGACCCAAGAACTATATGGATTGGCCACTGAGAATCTGGAGTCGGTCACTAGTTGACCCATGCTGGACCCCTACGAACGGGAAGCCAGGGCCCCACTCAGACTAGCCTGTTAACAGCTCACCAAGCACCATGTTTCGCCCGTCGAGGAAAAACGTGGGATGGCTCAGCCCCTTCGCTTTATCGAAAAAACACTTGAGGGACGACAATCACAAAGATGAGCCGACCTTCGACCGGACCCCTGCTGCGTGCGGGGGCTCAAGGAAAGTTGGACTCACAAGAAGACCAAATGCGCGGTCGCAGTACGATGACGGACCGATCGGATCCTAGGGGACCAAAATCAAGAAAAATCTTTCCAACCTCTCGAATCTTATGGTTGCATGCCCCCAAGAAGACCGACCATGACAAGAGGGAACCACCGTCCTACCAGGTCACGCCACGGGCTACAAAAAGAAGACCAAGGCCCTTAGAGTCCTCCAGTCCGGAAAAGCCTCCAAAGGAGTATTCTACTTCTCCGTAGGCTCGGGGGCTACTGTCGGTTATCGATATTAGAGATATCCAAAGCAAGGAAGTTACCGTCCACACTAACTTCCTTGGATGGAGCAAGACATATTAAAAGGTATCGTCCAACCCCTTGGGTTCGTGCTCCATCTCGCCCGACCCCTTGGGTACGGGCTTCGTCTCGCCCGACCCCAAGGATGCGGTTTTTGTCTCGCCCGACCTCGAGGCCATGGGGGTCTCACCCAAGGCCGCGGGCTCTATCTCGCCTGACCCTAAGGCCGTAGGCTCCGTCTTGCCTGACCCCTTGGGTTCATGCATCATCTCGCCCGACCCCAAGGTCATGGGCTCCGTCTCGCCCGACCCCTTGGGTTCGTGCTCTATCTCACCCGGCCCCTCGAGTGAGAGCTCCGTATCACACAACCCCTTGGGTTCGTGCTCCGTCTCGCCCGACCCTAAGGCTGCGGGCTCTGTCTCGCCCGACAGGGACCCATACCGCCGCCAACCACTCTAGGTCCAAGCGTAAGAGCATGGGTCAAAACTCTGACACCAGGGAAGAGACTGGCACGCCTCGATGTAACACGTGGCCATGATGGGCCATACCTGAGGGTTCACATCAAGAACAGCATCGGGCATGCCAGTGCTGTTCTACCTAACCCTCGTATGAACGCTGAAAGGCGCATCAGTTCACCACGACATCCGCTGGGACGGAATGGAACACCATGACCGGCAGATGATGCCTGCGCATGGCACCAATGATGAATAGGGTCACGACGTGGAGCCATCACTGTTGATATCTACAGGATCGGTGGGACCCGCATGAAGGAAAAAAGGGCCCCAGCGATCCTGGAAGCCTTCTTCTCTCTCTCGTTCTTCTCCTTTTCCTCTGTTGTAACCCGCGCTTTCCCTTCGTCTATAAAAGGGGGAAGCAGGGCACCCTATGAAAGGAGGATCTATATCCGCACGAGACCAGACCACGAGATAAAAACACAAGAGCATGAGACGAGCACACGGCTGAGTAGTGATCGAGCTCTCAGCACCCATTCACTCCTTTCACCAGAGACTTGGGATCCTTTCCCTCTCTCGCCTGTTTGTAACCCCTACTGCAAACCAAGTGCCGGTAACACGAGCAGCGGCAAACTGGACATAAGGATGTTCGTCCGAACTAGTATAAACCCTTGTGTCCTCCGAGCACACCATCCGAGCCAGACGCGCAAATACAAATTTACTCATCGGTGGTCCGAAAACACCGACAAGATAGTTTTTAAATTCCAAAATATTTATTATTTGCTTGCTTTGGTCGTGTTGTCATCAATCACCAAAAAGGGGGAGATTGTAAGGAAAATGGACCCTAGGCCCATTTACTTTGGATTTTGGTGTTTGATGACCAACACAACCAAATTAGACTAATAAATTTGCAAGTAATTGTTTTGTAGTTCAATAGGGTGCAAGACGTGACTTGGATGAAGGCGACGTAATGATCTGATGATCAACACCTCAAGCAAGACCCTAGAGCACAATAGAAGACCCAAGAAACCAAGCAAAGTCCAAGCACGGAGATAGGAACCAAGCCGAATGCAAGATCACGAAGAAACGAGCTCAGCAGAGGTGACCGGACGCGGCCCTTATCAGGACCGGACGCTTCCGATCAGTTGCTCAACAATAGCAGGCGTCAGCAGCAGCGACCTAACGCTGAGTGAGGCAGTGATCGGACGCACGGACTTCACTGTTCATTGTCGCGGCAACAACTCAGTGAGGACCAGACGCGGTAGTTGTGGACGACTGGACGCGCCAGGAAGTGGCGTCCGATCGAGTCCAGAGAGGTTCTAGAGCGGCGAAAAGTCGACCGGACGCATCAGATGTTAAGCACCCGGACTCACCAGAGTCTGATCAATAGTGAGTGCCAACGGTCGGCTTCAATGGTCGGGACGACCGGATACGTCCGATTAGGATGACCTGCACGTCCTGTCAATGGCAGAAAGCTGGGTTTCATCCCCAATGGATACTTTCTCCATTGGACTTATAAATAGACCCCCAACCGGCCATTTGAGGGGTGGAGAGCAGAGGAAACATACCATGGGTGTTGATACACCATTTTTAGTGATCTCCACTTGCATAGTGCTTAGTGATTCATTAGGTGATTAGCGTAGGTACTTTGCAAAGTGCTTTGGTTGATTAGACCACAGCTTATACGCTTGCTCTAGGTTTAGGCCTAGTGTTAAGTGAGGTTTGCACACCTCTTATCACTTGGTGCTTGCGCGCACCATTGTTGTACATTGGAGGGGCTTGTAGTCTTATGAGATCACACCAATCGTGTTTGTGGTGTGGCCGCCACCATGTACCGAAGGGAACAAGGCTCGCGCCAGTTCGGCCAGAAGCTTGATAGTGAAGACGGCGGGGAACGGTCTGGGAGAGGCTTGTCGGAAGGCACATCGGAGACCCACTTACGCATGGAGAAGGCCCGGGGCTATCCACGGAGTTACCCGACCGTGAGCTTGGCCCTTGTGAGGGATTCCTTGAGAGGGGCTCCAACGAGGACTAGGGGGAAGCTTGGGCGCTTTTCGATACCTCGGTAAAAATACCAGAGTCGTCGACGGGAGTTTGCATCTCTACCTCATCTTTACCTTTCGTATTTACATTGTTACCTAGGTTGTGTGCTTTACTTTTCTAGCTTAGTTGATAGGCTAGTTGATAGGGTTGGAACCTAGGTTGCAAGACTCTTTTGCGGTAGAGATAGCAACACATTAGCAAAACCGTAGTTACACATTTAGATAGATTACTTTCTTGCATAGGTTTTGCTAGGGTGGAATTAGAGGCCATAGTTTAGAGTAGATTTTTAAGTTGCATAATTCACCCCTCCCTCTTAGGCGCCACAGATGCATCATGGTGACACACGGTAGTGCCCAATGGTAGGTGGGTTCCATTGCAACATGTGCATCACCAGATCTACTTTTACAACATTCAAATAAACAGACTTGCAACATACATCCGAAACAGCTAAAACACCTAAAACATACGTCTGAAACACTTGAAAAACCATTGCAAGTATATGCAACATTCAAACGAAACACTTGCAACATACGAATGAAACACCTGAAACACTTGAAAACATATGCTTGCAACATGCATGTTATACAACATCCAGATCTACTTCTGCAACATTCAGATGAAACACTTGAAACATACGTTTGAAACACCTGAAACATATGCTTGTAACATGTAACATATGCTTGCAACATGCGATATAGCCATTGCAACATATGTAACATCCAGATGAAACAATTGAAAACATATGTCAAAAACACTTAAAACACGACATCGTTGTGTGGCCACGGCCTAACCGGTGGGGAATTGCGGTAGCCAGCAAATGACGCTTGGGTGCAGTGACGAGGGAGGATGGTGGCAGGCGGGCAGCTGGGTGCGGTGGAGAACGCCGCGCCAGAGTAGTCGCCATGGACCACGCCACATCGGCATGGAGAACTCGGTGGCAGGAGCGGGAGCGCACCAGGTGAGCGGAGACGGTGGTGGCAGGAGCGGGAGTGCCACACGCGCACGACGCGGCCGCAGGTCCACGAGCCTTGGCACAAACCGTGTGGTGGCCGAACCGGCCAGCATGGAAGCCATCGCCGGTGACGAGCTCGGTCGAGGTGCATCGAGTGGAGCTCCGGTGCGTACGACCATGGGTGGGGTGGAACGGAGCTCACTCAACCACACCAGCTGCGGATAGCAGCCACAACTCGCCGCGCCGAAAACCAAGAAACCGCTCAGCAGTGGCGAACGACGGTGTGCATGCCTTGGCCACCCGCGACGCTATACAACGACGGTGGGCGGTGGTGGAAAAGTAAGATGAGAGGATAAGGTAGGAAACAAATAATAAAGTAAGCCTGAGGACGAAGGCATCCAAGCTTGTGAGAGCCTTGCTTATGGGTCCGCTGAGCTCCGAACGCATGGACACAAGCATTACCGCTTATTTTTCTTTAGTCGAACAACATTTTAGCTTCCACCCCAGTTTAAATATGTTTTCGACTACTAATGTGAATGAAGATGCATTAGGGCAGTGTCAACTGTCAACAGAGTACTAGAGGTGGTTTCCATAAAATTAAATGAACCTGCCACATAAGAAAAAAATTTGAGGTGCAATCAAGCTGTAAAGAGAGAGAAGAAAATGAGAAACAAAATCAGTTCGTAGTCCAATACCCCAAGAAACCGCTTCTTCCAATATTTTGGATGACCCACGATGATGATAGGACTACTCGCGCCTGCGCTCGCCGGTCCAACCTAGCGCTCACGCGGCCTTCTAGCACACACGTGCAAGTTCACCTATACACAGGTTTGTTTAGGACTGCTGGCCTGCTGCACTCTATCAAACTAGCTCTGCTCCGCTAATCCATCAACGAGCAGCTCAAAAAAAACTGAATTTTTTTTAGTATCCTTTTAAGTTATACACAAAAAGCCTGGAGTTACTTTTTTTTAGAGCAGTTCGTGGAGTTATCACTATGTTTAGCTAGCGAAATTGGAAGTGGAGCTTAAAAAAGATAGGGCAGAACAGTCTCGGATGTCTAGTAGTACATTTTGCACAAGGGTACATACGTAAATCAGACATTCAGGAGATTCAAACACCATGGGGCTTGTTCGGCGGGGCGTTAAGTCGGTCGGTTTCGGCTAATTCAATAGTATTCTGCGAGGGAGAATAAGCTGAAAAAAATTGACTTGGCTGAAAAATAGTTCAAGCGAATGTCGCACAATGATTGGATTATACATATCAGAAGTGGATTAGCTTCCGTCGCCAATTGCCATGCGAATGTCGCCAATGGCCAAAAAGATTCGGGCGTCCAGGGCGCGTCACTCTTCTTTTCAGTTGCACGCGCTCGCCGCTCGCATGGCCTATGCTCGCCGTGCTCGGCCACGCTCACACCGTCCAGCATCGCGCCCGCCATGTCTGGCAGCGCGCACTGCACACATGTGACAAGCCGCGTGCACCGGCCCGCTCGTGCTCACCCGCCGTTGGCCCCAGAAGCAGAAAGGAGACCAGGACGGAGGAGAGAGAACAAGATGCGAAAAATGACGGGTGGGGAGGAAACGTATGGGCGGAGTGGTCCACATGAACGCACTATGCAATGTAGAATTCATCACTTAGGGTCCACACGAAGACACTGTGCATCGTAGGTTAGAGTTTTTGTGGCAGCTATCGAAACCAAGGGGATGGTTCAACTGCCCTTATGGCATGGACCATGGAGTATCTAATTGGTGGAGACATATGGTCTAGCAGAAACATTGGCTCAACACTCAACACCAATATAAGTTTCTCACAACTGCGAAACTAGAGGCAGCGCTCAAACCTTCAACCAGTCTTACGTACAAGCTGGTAACCAAGCGACCGACTTGATCCTCCGCGAAAACAGCTATCAAGTGCACAAAATCCTCTGCTCCAAGTCCAAGCTTCATCCTCTTGCTGCGGCCTTTAGTTTCTTGAGCAGAGCCTTGGCAGCGAGAACTTCCGCCACCTCCTGGTTGCGGCCTTTTCCAGTCTCAGAGTACTCTGTCCCCTTAGCCTTCACCTTTGCAACCACCCTTGTCACTCCAGCTGCATCGTCACGAGTTGGAGAGTACGATGGCTTAGGGTAACTTTTGCGCTCGCATAATTCCTTCAGTTCCGACACTGGGTCAGGCTCCATGGTCTTGGGGGTGGCAAGAGGTTCCAGTAGCCGTCTCATGGCTCTCCAGACAACCTCCTTGTCATTCCTGCTGTCGACGTAAATTGCACCAGCTATTGCTTCAAACAAATCTGCGAGATCCTGCGTTTTATTTTCCAACAAGCAACAGACACATGTTACCCACGAAAATGGAAAAGAATATCGAAAGAGTTGTAAACAGAATATAGCACCTATCGAGAAATCTCAAAGGTTTCAGTTAAAAACAAACAAAGGTGGAAACCAGGTGCAACCACATGGTTAATCCATATTTCACGTTGTCATTTCAAATGTTAAACCAGATTCATCCTAAGCCTACAGAACCATCTACCCCGTAACTGGCAGAGTGGCAGTTGTCTGCCATGAGACATGATAATACTGTGCGAGAGAATAAAGACTAATGAAAGCTGAACAGAACTGCTAGCCATTTTCAGCCATACAGCTATAGCTAATAACTAATTTATCCAAGAAGCATGAAACAGAAACCATATAACATACGGTAAGTTTACATGTTCAACGCAAACAAAAAAAGGGCACGTGTTTTCATGGGCCTAGAAATGCATGAAACATCACCCTGTTCGCTGATGCTGAAATTTGGCTTATGCTGATGCTTATGCTGAAATGTTGTGAGAGGAAAACACTGTTCCATGGCTGAAAAGTAGTTCTGAATAAGCTCTGTGTTTTTAAAGAAACCTAGAAAAACTGAACATTCAAAAAGACACACCTCAGGTAGACCAATGCCAGGTACACAACCATGCGATGGGCCTGAAAATGACCGTCCTGAATTCTCAAGATCGTTAATCATCTGTTTTGATGAGGAATGAAGAATATGCTTGTGTAACCCTGCTTTAACAGCTGCATGTGCATAGCAACAGTTGTTCACAGAAGCTTTTCGTAGATTTGTCAACAGTGCTGGTGTACAATTGGAGTAGCATTCTCTGTAAAAGTAATCAGTTAAGATGTAGTCCAATACAGCATCTCCGAGAAATTCAAGCCTCTGCACACGGGCACGGACTTGTTAAGTTTACCCATAAAAAGCCATCTGGGGTAAAATGTCATTTGTGTTAAAAGAAGTTAATAAAAGGGTTAATACAATTAATAAATTATAATTTCATACATTTCCTTGTACTTCTCTGATTCTCTCCTATTGGTAGATTTTTAGACTCCGTTGCTGTTGGTATTATTTAGCCACCTTTAGTAATTCTGAACGGACAATTTTGTCTATGTTCTTGCATGTCAAGGGTGCATCAAAGAACTGCAAAACATTATTTTTCCCCTCAAACACGCAGGAGAATAATTTTTCACTGTATTAAAATTTAGTATTCCATTCCATGGCTTGGGTTAGTCTTTATGTTACATATTCACGCCCTTTGGATTATCTGAAAAACTACTGAACTACCATCTCAATGCTGCAGATTACTCAACTGCAAAAACATTGTTAACTTTGAAAAAGAATTGTTTGCAATTAAATACGAAAAAAAATATAAACGATTGCTACTGAAGATCAAAGTGCATTAAGTCATCGAGATTAACCTCATTGCAAGCTGTAATACCAGAAATATTGTAGGAACTATGTGTCAATGCTTCTATTAACAGTGAACTGTCATTGAACACATAACCGAGGATTGTCTGCAAGCTTTTCACGTCAATGAATTCTTCAGATTTTGTTGTAATAATCCTTTCAACTTGCATTTTACTATGCAGTTCTACATCCATTCCTAGTGATTTGATGAAATGAACTGCTGCCAGTTCACCACAAGCACTGAGGTAGGCCCCAGTCAAGGCTTCAACTGTATCAGCAATTCTCTTGCTTTTTATGGATACTTCCTTCAGACTGTACATATTATTGGTTGTTCGGAAGAAAACTTCGTTGTTACCACATGTGTCATAGCCGAGCCCTGGAATGGTCCATTTTTTTGGGTTAAACAATTCACCTCGAATGTATCCCTACCAAACAAGAAAAAAATTGTGGATAACAGTATTATCAAAAAGCACCTTTAAAACTTGTAACAAAGTAATGGACAGAAAACGAAATCTACATCTCCAGTAGGACTTCCACGAAAATATTGCTCGCAACATGATCTTAGCTGGCATGCCTGTTTGCAACACAGAAATTTTGTAGAAAGCATAACAGTTCTTGCAACATTTTTTCCATGAAAAGACTGCTCTAAACAAGGTCATTTGAACCACGGTGCAAACATTCATCACTAGTAATATGACTTTAAGTGAACAAAATTATTTTCTTTTTGAATTAAAGGAAAAGGTCCAAATTACTCCCCTCAAGTTTGGCCTATGTCCAAATAAACCTAAAAACATTTGGTTCGATTTACTCCCCCAACAATTTCAGTTGGTCCAATTTACCCCATACAAAGATTTTTTTTTGGTTTCTCTGTGTACAAGTTGAGTTTTAATTTCAAATTTTGTGAGGTGACAGATGACATAATAATTTATGTTAAAAATACATAAAAAATTCATCATTTGATTGGTTGTAATAAATTAGCACTAGAGATATAAAATTGTATGAAACATAACGATGAAATATTCATCATATATATTTGGTAACATAAAATATGATGTTCACTATTATCTCACAAAATTTGAATTAAAACTTAACTTGCACATCGAGACACAAAAAAGATAGATCTTGTTAAGGGTAAACTGGACCAACTGAAGTAGATGGGGGAGTAAATCAAACAAAACGTTATCTGGACATAGGCCAAACTTGGGGGGGAGTAATTTGGACTTTTTTGTTGATTAAATAAAGCAACAAGCCAGGTTCCAAGCTCAGGACTCCTTGGCAACGATAAGTGTTGAGTTTCAATCACAAACTACTTTATTCAGAAAGTTTAACCAACTATTACACTTCAGTACTAAGTTGAAAAAAAGGCATGCAAAGCAGATTAGAAGATCTTCAGTACCACAAGTTCGCTTTTGCAAGCTAGCTGACATAGAGCTGCGTTGGTGACCTTTTCTTCCCTCATAGAGGTTAGTCTGTCCTCTCGATGTTTGTATTTGCTAAAAAGATTTTGGCCTGTAACATACTTAATGAAAGAATCCCCAAGTGTTTCTAATGATTCCAGTGAAATAGTCTCCTGGCATTCCTTTGTTGTAAGTGCTTCCAGAATCTGCACATGATACAGCTTGCTAAATTCAAATTCATAGGAAACGAAATAGTTAAGCATTAACCAATGTTGCTATTAGTTTAGAAATTAAGCATAATACAAGCAAGCCATATGTTCTTTTTTTTATAAGAAAACTGCTGTTCAGTAGCATGTAATGCATTGACATTGCCAATTGGCAAGCCTTCTTTATTCTCAACACCTCGACAAAATAAGAGCAACTGAAATTCTTTTGTAGCTTAAAAGCTCATCCAGTTAACCTTAGTATCTAGTTGCCTACCACAGCTATTAGTGGAGTAAATAACTGTTGAGAAAAAGAGAACCTCCATAGCTGTTATGTTGAACTGTTGCATTCTTGGGCCCAACTGGATTTTCAACTTTGCAGAAAGAAGCAGACACTGGATACGGTACATTATGGAAGGAATAAATGAGAAGCTGAGCAAAGTATTTGTCGACACTGGTGCCATGACTACTCTGCAGAGTCCAGGTGGCAACTTAACACTCCCAGGTTCTGAAGAAAGGAAAAGGATAAGTTAACATCATACATAGCCTATTAACAGCAGTAGGGTCACAGGTTACAACTCTAACTTCTAACCTCATTCTCTGTCTTCTGAGAGTGGAAAGTTACATGTGCATACCTTTTCTTTTGCATCGAATTTACTTACTAAATTACTCCCTCCATTTCAATATAAGGTGCGGTTTGACTAGGCGTGGTCTCCAAAGTTATACTTTGACCCATATTTTATCTTATAAGATAGTGCTTTCAAATACTAATCCAATGATATCACTCTTGTAAGGCTAATTGTTGGTTGTATATACTGTTAGAACAAGATATATGGGCAGACCCAGTGCCGGAGGCTCCCACATGAGTGGGGTCTGGGGAAGGGAAAAACCGAGGCAAGCCTTCCCCCCGCAAATCTGCGGAGAGGCTGCTTCGAACCCACGACCTGGTGACTCAGTGAGACAGCTCTCACCACTGCACCGGGCCTGCCCTTCAGAACAAGATATATGCTAACATGATATCATTTGTAGAGGAAGTTTTGCACTATCAAGAGGCAAAAATATCGTGTGTAATAACGAATTTATATATGCTGTTAGAACAAGATACCAAGAGGCAAAAACATTGGTACTGTTAACAGAAAACAACCTTTCCTTTTTTCGTAGCATTTGGCAACCAACAGTAGTTTGCTTTCAGAGGTAAAATGTGGGCCATATCCAGAGCATACAAAAAGAATACCAACTTTTGGATGTAAATTCTACCAATTACAGGAGCACATAACAAATATAAGGACAAATATAAATCTAATCTTAATACCTTTTGCAGCTAACAGCACTCCTATTGTTCAAATCCAAAGGTTGGTTTACATTTAGGTCAAGGTCTGTAATATTATAAAAGTTTCCATCACGAGGGGCATAGACAACAGAATTCTGAAGTATGCACCTGCAGCAAGGGTCATCCATTGTCTGCAGTATATCAGCATCTTTACAAGAATGGCAATGTCTCAGATTTTTATCAGTCACATCATCATATACTGATGAAGTTGAGAACTCGATACCACACCAATCAATTTTGCCATACACTGTGGGCAGAAGTAGATAGACTACCCCCACATCTACTTGCAGTTCATGGAAGTATTTTATAGCATCGCTGACCTCCGAATGGTCACTGTTAATGAGCAAAGAAAGAACCGTGGTCTGGAATCTTCTAGCAAAAATTACCTGAAGAAGCAAAAATGTTGTACACAGCATTAACGCAGAAGACCTCTCACACTTAAAATACTAACATATATTGATAAAGAAACTAAAAGCAGGAACCTGAGATTAAGAAAAAAGATAACATCACTCCATATTTACCTGTTCTTGATTCAGATGGATCTTGTGCAGGTACTTAATGGTAATTTCAATACCACCCAAGTTAAAAGAGTGCGGAAGGAAGCCAGATCCCAAGTCACATTTGACAGCTAAAATTATGTCGGTTGGATCAGCAGTTGTGTTGGAAGACCCTCGCAACGAGATGTTGTAGCAATAATACAAGCCACGACGAGAAAAAGAAACCCAATTGTCCACTAGCTCCTCTGGAAAATAAACCGGCTGTCCATGTTGATATTTCTCCTCAGCTGAATAAGGAATGACAAGCATCGTTATCACAAATCTAACATTAAGCAGGTGCTTGACACTAAGCAAAATAATGACATCAGTTTCGAACGGGTGAGGTTCCATTTAGTTGAAAGCTTGAACTGCAACAGCAGTCCTTACACGAACTAGTTTATAATGACAATTCCTACAACAGATCACCACAAGTTATAAGTAACTTATGGTGAAACCGAAGTCGTCATGAAATTGTTATCACACTAGAATACAACAGCAGTGGTAATCAGTAATAATCACAACAGGGTTTTTCAAAAAGGAACTACAAATATCCTTATATAAGAAAAGTACAGTAACTATAGATCTCAGTAAGGACTAAGGACATCGTTTTCGTCTAGGGAAGAGTAAACGCTAGCGAACTAAGGTACTACTAATACAAACCGAAGCAGAGTGAGGTGGCATCAGTTTCCGTTGATCGTACCGTTGCCTCGCTTGGCTTTGGACGGAGCTTCTCCTCCCCGCGTATCAGTCTCGGCGGCGGCGGAGGGGGAGGCGGAACCATCCATGGTGGTGGTGACTGGTCACTGGTGAGGTTTCGGCGAGCGATTGGGAGGGAGGAAGAGGAAACGATGGAGGGGCGGCGCTTGGGCTGGGGCCGCCCTGTTGCTGTCCCTTGACTTGACACCCGCCCAGTCGCCGACCCGCGCACACCGAGACTTTTGACCGAGGAGCGAGGAGACTTCGGTCGGAAGCAAAGGCCGTCCTCTTTGCTGTGCCTAGTCTTCAATCAAGTCTCGTCTCGTCAGTTGTCAGGCCGCACTTTCGGTGCGCCGTGCGCGCTTTTTCGGCAACGACTTCTCTTCCAGAAGCCATTTCGCCGGTCCCTTATCAATGGGCACTTCTATAATAAAATTTTCTCTCCATTAAAAAATGCAAATAATTTTAAATTCAACTAAATTTGTAAAAAATACTAACTTTCACTATATCAAATAAATATATTAGATTATTCGTAAAATAGTATAGCTATTTAGAGATATAAAAAATTTTGTCCCGAAGGGAAGGGATTATGTTATTAATTTGATAAACACTCGTGTGACGATGGCCTCTTTGCCTGTTTGGACTGTTCTCCTCTATTTTTTTTGCCTGTTTGGATTGGAACATGTCTGTGTATTATAATAGAATATGCAACTTATTTTATGCGAATATTTAGATGATTTGTGGCTCCTGAAATTTATTTAATAATCGTGTCATATGTTCTAATACATCTTAAAATTGAACTCTATTTGTGAATCCAGATCTCGGACGAGATATGTGTGATGTCAGTGTATTGTGAGAGTAAAAAAAGGCAGTTGGAAGAATTCACTTTTATTTTATAACTAGAAGGATTCCCTGCGCGTTACCACGGGTATCCAGTAGAATTTTGATTCCATAGAGAACGAATTTATTTAGATTAGGACCGGCAGATGTGCTATATGTTGCTTCAAATCATTTTAAGTATAGAATACTACATAGTTGCACGATAATGCCCAAAATATCAGCCTATGTAGTCTCTGTTCCTTTGAATGGTTAATTGAATTAATTGTAAGCCATATTTGGAGATGCCTAAAGACGAGTAGTTCTGTGTTTGTTTTATGAGTCGTACTGTTTCAACGAACGAATATTGTTTTTCTCTCACAACAAATTAGCGAACAATATTTTTAGCCATGACTTTTCAGCAAAGTCAACATAGCCATATATCATCGGGAACGGCTAGAAGCCAACATATGCATCGACATATGGGTTTTGTCGAATTCAGCGTATACTTGTAGCCTTCTAGGAAATGTGAAATCAGCTTCCTGACATGATTGATCTTTACCAGGGCTATGCCATCACAGAGAAATATACAAAAATGACTAATATAAGATATCAAAAGTTTTATTTAACATATTGTAGATGAGATAAAAAGGAGGAATTGTCACTAATTGTCAGATGCAATACGCCCAAGGGAACACACACAGCAAGAGCAGAAGGGGTTTCCAAGGCAAAGCCGGGGAGCAGAGGGCGCACATGCGAGGGCGCGGTTCACCGGTGGCTCGCATGCGGCGCTGGGTCAATGCCAGCAGCTCCTGGGCATCCTGCGCGCCTGGTCAGGTTCACCTGGGCTGCAGGGCAAGGTGCTGCGGGCTGCGGCCGCCAGCACGACGTCACGCCGCTGCCATGCCGCAATAAACTTGCAAGGAAGCAATAGCCAATCCACACAAATTAAAGGCCAGCTACGAACTCCACTCAAATCTGAGAAAAATACGATCAGGGCCATAATTCTTCATGAATAGCATAGTAGATTTAGAAGAGGAGCTACCTTCTGTAGTTCTGTACGAAATCATCAATCTTCAATCCACCTAGAGGGTAGCGTGGCCGTGAGAACAAAGGATGATGAGCCCTCTAAATAGAAGATAGGCAACGTAATAAGAGAAGTATGAATAATGGTAGAAGGGGAAGTGAAGAGATCTTGGAAGAGGAAGAGGCTGATAGGCGTCAGTAAGTGCCCCATAATTAGTCTGGAAACTGCTATCCACTCAGTAACCTATATAACTGCACAAATGAATGGATGGAAAAAATAGCAAAGATTAATCTGGAAACTGTTGTCCACTGATGGAGGTGGATGCTTAGGGCAGGAGTGAACGATGATGTGAAGAACCGTGGAATGAGATAAATTGGTTAGTGGGGTTTTGCTTTATAAAAGTATAGAATATCCAATGACCTTGTTTATTTTGGATTTGTTGTCAGAAAAAAAAACTGTTTGTTTGCTGAAAAGTACTGCTGAAAAATAGGGAAAGAGATAAAAAAAAGTTATTGGACTATTCACCTATGGGCCTGGTGGAACATATCTCACCTGGCCCGTCCCCACTTCCCCGCAGGCCGCAACCCAACGAGAAGGCGCCAGGTACCCTGTCGCAGCAGTTCGCACTCCGCACGGCACCGCACCACCGTCCACCGTCCACCGTCCACCGCCACCCATCGGTAGCAACGCGCGCAACCGCGTCCTGGTACGGCAGCAGCCGGAGAGAGAGAGAGAGAGGAATGGGCGACCACGAGGGTCGCGGGGACGATTTCGAGAAGAAGGCCGATCAGAAGCTCTCCGGATGGGGCCTCTTCGGCAACAAGTACGAGGAAGCCGCCGACCTCCTCGACAGGGCCGGCAACTTCTTCAAACTCGCGAAGAACTGTGAGCCCCCTGTTCCCTTTTTTGCATCGTTTGGCAATTTCGCATCCGTGTGCTGGTGTTGAGACATCAATGCGCGATCGATCGTATGTAGGTGTCTGATGATGTCGTTTCGCTGGGTATCGCGGTGATACGTACGGAAATGCGATTTCTGATATCTAGGTTTATTGTTTCATATATATAAGTGATTTTGATTGGGGGAGAGGTTACATGATACTCGTGATTTCGACGAAATTTATCGATGCCATTAGGCCGATCTTAATATTGAGCTCCCTGATACTACCATCCATGTGCAGTTTCATCTGTTCCATGGTCTGAAATGCAAAAATTGCGAAGTTACGATTCTCAGATCCGTTTTTTTTATAGGCCGCATAATTTGTCTCTTTCAATATTGAATTGTGTCCCATATCCTACTGTATTGGTTTCACATCCGACTTATCCATTAGGGATCCTGAACTGCTGATATGCATGTTCAGTAGCTACTGTGCCCTGTTGTCCTCTCGAATCCATTTGCTATCCATGAGTGAGAATCTGAAATTGCAGATTTATCTTGTCATACTGGAATTTATCAACTACTCCTTTGCATTTAAGGAAAAGAAAAACTTCTTATCCTTGTTAATCATTGTAACTATTTGCTATAGGGAGCAGAGCAGCTGCGGTATACAAAAAGATTGCAGATTGTCATTTGCAGGTTTGTTTGGTTATTCCTTTTTTGTTTTTTTTTTCTGCATACCATTTCATGTGATCATGGAAATTAAATTATGAGACTATGCTGCTGAGGTTTGTTTTATAGGGTGATAGCAAGCACGAGGCTGCTTCTGCTTATGTTGAGGCAGCAAACTGCTACAAAAAGTTCTCACCACAAGGTACTTCTATATACACTTACCAGAGTATGATGAATATCCGCCTTTGTTGTTATTCTTCATTTCATACATTTTCTAGCTAGCCATACAATTCGATACATCCTTCATATTTTCTAGAATATCAATTATTGGAGCTAGTGTCTCATTCAGTTGTCTAAGTTATGCTGTTTGATTTGTTCCTTCTGGCTAAATATGTCTACCTCTTTCCATAGTTGGCTACCCTTGGGACATCTAGCAGCTAGCATGCAAAATATGGCATGTCCCTTTAACAATAATTGTTTTAATGCAATCAAAGAAACATTAAGGCTATGTATCGCGAGTACTTTCTGCAACTAAACAAATCATTAATCCAACCAGACAAAATGAAGTTTAATTCCCTTGGCATGACTGTTCATGCTACAACTTACTCTACTAACTGTTACATATAATGTTTCATGCAGATGCTGCACAAGCACTTAACAATGCCGTTAATCTTTTCCTGGAAATTGGTAGACTGAACATGGCTGCAAGATACAGCAAGGTCATATACATTATTAATGATGATTTAATGTTATATGACCACATTGATGCCTATATTTTATTTTCTTATTTTCCAGTTCTTGTACTATAAAGGATTAATCTACATATCTATTTTACTGACCAATCACTTCTGTTTTTGAAAAAAGTACTGACCAATACACTTGGATTATGTGTTCTTTCACAAGAACAGAAGAATTATATGTTATTATTATCTGGAAGCACCAAAGTGATGGCCTTGAATTTGGACATTTCAGGATATCGGTGAAATCTATCAGCAAGAACAAGATTTAGAGAATGCTGCAGTCTACCTGAATCGAGCTGCTGATCTTTTTTTGATAGTGAGGGACAATCCTCTCAGGCAAACAGCATGACACAGAAAATTGCAGAAATATATGCTCAGCTGGAAAAGTAAGCTTTTACTTTAGCTTTATGCAACAATGCTTTATTCTGAATGACTAAAAAATTACCAATAAAACACAATTTGGTGCTGACATAAATGCAAATTTTCACTGGCATTATAAAATGAAAGTTTGCTCAATACATGCTTTCTGATTTCTGGTTTCATAACTTGTTAAATCTTACTGTACATTAAAGAAATAATGAACTTCTGTGTGCTCGCAGCTATCTTCTAACTCTCACATGGTGCAATTCCTATAGAAAAATAAGGCCATTTAACAGAAAATGCATAGTTAAAATTTGTTTCCAACAGCGAATTTTGAACACTGAACTGCTTTGTAGACCCCTGCTCCCTCTTCACTGAATATGCAATATATTTTGCACTAAAAATGAAAATGGCTTCAATATCACGACAAATGATGGAATACCATCAAGGCTACCCCGTGGCATCAACTGAGGCATTTTAGGCTGTTCACAAAGAGTTAGCATTCTATTAATAGTTATTTTCTGGTTTTTAGTGTTTTGCTTCTCCCTGTTGGATACTAAACATCGTTTGCATCCTACCTAAAGGGCACTTTTGTTTTTGATTAATGGTGCCTCCCAACCCAAACCCACCCCACCTCTTTCTGAGCAAGCTTGGGGCCGGAGTTCTTTTGGGCCTTTGCCCAGCCTGTACCTAGAACTCTTTCCTTCTTAATTGGAAGCAGAGCTCCTGCCATTTGCGTTAAAAAAAAATCAAAACATGAGACTGAACATCATCTATATGGATAGTTGAGTTGGACTTGGTTTTGTTCTTTCTTATAAAGTTGCTGGCCCATTTCTAATTTCCCTTCTTGAAATGATTTGTATGCTGTAAATCGGCTGGGGATATTATTTGATTTGAAATGGGTAGGTTAATGTAGCCAGCTTGAACTGACCACTTTTTTGGTCTAGGTGTTAGATTATCACTTACCTGTCTCTTTTGAACTATTTATTCACTTGTTCTGATGATTTATTTTGCTTTCTTAGCTTGTTAGATGTTTTACCTTGCTTTCTTACCTTGTTAGATAATTTTATCTTGCTTTCTTATAGCTTGTAAGATAATTTGCATGACTGCGGCCTCGTGCACAATTTATCACACACACTGCCATTATGTTCAGGTACCAGAAAGCAACCGAGCTCTTCGAAGAAATTGCTCGTAAATCAATAAACAATAACCTTCTCAAGTACGGTATCAGAGGCATTCTACTTAATGCAGGAATTTGCCAACTATGTAGAGGTGATACTGTTGCTATAAATAATTCATTGGAGCGCTATCAGGTGAAAACTGTTCCATTGAACCGTCAGCTGGTTGCTATTGTCAACTTTCTCAATGTTACTCCTTTTGGCAGGACATTGACCCAACCTTCTCTGGGACACGCGAATACAAGCTTTTGGCGGTACCATGCAATACTCGCATTCCTTTTGTTCACTGTGTTCCTCTTGAATCTTGATGCATAGCCCTTGGTTATACATTTCTAGTTTTTTTTTTAAGAAAAATGGCAGGAGCTCTGCCTTGCATTATACTCCCTCCATTCCAAATTATAAGACATTTTGGCTTTTCTAGATACATTGCTTTAACTATGTATCTAGACATAATGTATATCTAAGTGCATAACAAAAGCTATATATCTAGAAAATCCAAAACGTCTTATAATTTGGAATGGAGGGAAGTAATAGAGAGAAGAACATAAAGTTAATCCTCGAAGGCCAACGAGAAATACCCTAACACAGATTACAAACATCCATCGCCAAAAGGACTAAACTGGCCTCATTACAAGTTTCCAAAAGCTATACATTGCTAGCTTGAATTTCACAGTTTTTTTAACACTATAGCACAGTTCAATTATTGAACATCAACTATCTAAAATGAAACCCAAAAAAGGCTGTCAGTCCTAGATGTTCACTCACAAGTGTAGACATTTTGTTTTCTTGGGTGACTTGGCTGAACTGAAATTTGCATGGCAGGACCTTGCAGCCTCTATGGATGAAGGAGACGTTGGCAAGTTTACTGATGCTGTAAAGGAGTTTGACAGCATGACACGCCTGGTACAATCAATTGGAAACTTCTCTGTGTTTTTCCTTCTTTATTTGGGAGATGCCTCGTCTAGGGTAGTGTATATCTGAGATGAAGTATTGCATCTTAACTTCAGAAACATAAACAGTAGGTTAGTTCCCCTTTACACGAGGTGTCTTGTGTGTTTTTGTTTCAGGATCCTTGGAAAACAACTCTCCTTCTAAAGGCAAAGAACGAGTTGAAGAAAAAGGATGATGATGAAGATGATCTAACCTAGGCTTTGTTCTACAAAAGGTTCCATTATTTCATTGAGGATGCCGTGAAGTATTTACACAAGTCTGGATATACAAAACATCCTGGATAAATGCTTTCACTATGGACACCTGTTTGGACTTTGGAGTACTCTGTTTACCGCTTAATTCACAGCCGCATTTGGAATCCAGTAGCTGCTATTTGTGTCATCCTATATGTTGCATTTCTTCCATTACTGTTCATGATTATATATGCTGCGCATATTACTCCAGGCTTTATAGTATAAATAGGTTTAAATAATAGGGAGTAGTGTGGATTTTGTTTTAGATGTGTTTGAGAGTATGTAATCAGAGAGAAAGAAATGATTGAACTACATTGCTTTCATTGATTGATATATGGTATTTATACATGCTGAGCTGTCGCCAAGCATACCATGGAAGTTTCGATGATTGCACGCGGGTTTGAGCTAACAAGTTGAACTAACTTTGCCTGTCAGGTTATGTACTGACACAACACAACAGCTCGTTAACGAAGCCTTCCCTTTGGAAGGCTGCTGATTTTGGTGCTTCAAATAACCTTTCTAAGACTTGTGAAACACAGTTCGTTTACTTTGATGGATGCTTACATTTTCTTATGGTTCCGTTCGCTTCGTTGAAAAAATAAGCCGAAACATTGTTCTGGCTGATTTGTTGTGAGAGAAAAACGCTGTTCCATCTAAAAAGAACAAGCTGAGAAGTACGGATTATAAGTCAAGCGAACAGTGCCGTACGATGTAAGACGTTATTCTTTTAGTGAGAAGCAATATGCCCGTTGACAACGAGAGTAACTGGCGGGAGGCCCCGCCTAGGAAGGTGTAGCCAACCTCAGCTAGCCCGCCACAAGTGTTGCTAGCTAGCCATAGTCGGCCAGGTCTGGGCTAGTTCTAGCTAGGTTAGGCGCGACTATTGTCGGCTAGGTGTGGCTGCTATAGCAAGGCAGACACCAGCTATAGGGATACGGGCTATAGTACAAAAGAGGAAGACAACCAAGAAAACTATGAGAAAAAATTGTGGAAGAGAAGAAAACCATCATAAGACCCATCGGGAGTCCTCTATATCCACATTCATGTGTGCGCAGTGCTCAATTAATTTTCCATAGCGTGTAAGAACTAGGAGTAGGTATATGCATTTTTTTTTTTGCGATTCGTATATGCAGTTGTTGGAAAGTGTTTATTCCCTTGCATGGCAAAAACCGAGCTTGAGAATGGGTTTAGCAAACTCCTAGATATGCTCTAAATCTATGTTTTCATTGTTTTATTATTCTCTGTGCAGGGGAGAATCTGATTTTATTTTTCAGATATAGTTGTGACAGATTCACAAGAGATTTGGCTTAAGAACATTTTGCATTATTGTTGTTGAATTTGAAGAACCAGATGACTGATGATTATCAACTAATTTGTGATAATCTTACAAAGATTAATATATACTTTAGTAAATACAAATTTTCTTTTGTGTTACATTCCCATCACCACGGGCTTGGTTCATAAATTATACAATACAATATAATATGTATGGATACTTGTATCCCAAATACAATTCATAGAAATGGCCTAAGATACCACCTTAACCCTTTTTTGCAAGAAGTCGGCGGCGAAACTCTCCTAGAGCCCAGATGGGAAATAAGTTCCGGTAGTTGGGGTAGTTAAAGAAAAGTGAGGAGTTGAAGTTGCCAACAATTTCCTGAAATCGAAATTCATATTCAAACATTTTTCAGAGTTCAGAGATAGCAACCACAAGATGAACTGAACAAAACGGAACAGGATGGAAGTGGATGTCAGTCCGAATGACACGCACAGTTAATTGCTGATCTCTGTACCTACATTACACTAAAGAACTACCACAAATTTTGGTCTACTTGGAGTTCTCTACTATTTCATCCAAACATGCATGCTAACGCTTATAAAACCAAACCAGGTAGAATAACATTATTACTACCCCCTCCATTTCAAAAAGCAAGGCTTATATTCGTTGACATCTTGTTTCAAAATATATAGCTGATATGTGGCTTAATTAATGAAGTTCTCTCTCTTTAATTATTTCTCCTTGTTAATTGTGCATCTCTCTTCATAAGTATGAGCAAATTAAACATGCTTACAAATTTTCTCTATCTTAGTTCCAAGGCATATATATTGACACTAGATATATCATGGCCATTTTGTTAGCCACTAGGTTTCATAAACATATTAATCCCAGTTTCCAACAAAAATATGGAGGAGTATTTGTTTACATTTTAGTAGTTTAGTCCCGCTAATTCACTATATATCTACTCACTATGAAATTGCATAATGGCCATATTTCTCCTAACTGGTTGAATAAATCACTCAATTTATATTTAATATATGCATGGAATACTCTATTTTGGTTTATGGAAAACATTTACTTGCTTGGGAAATTCTCCGTTCTCCATCTGCATGTTGATTAATTCTTTTGCAGCACGGTATAGTGGCGCTGGATCTTGTTCAACCTGCTCACAGTATCAACATTAGGGAAGCAGCTATATCCAAGCGGAGTGGGTGGGTGAAACACGCATGACACCTTTGTTCTTGATGTGAATCCCAAGGTATGGCCCATCATGGTCATGGGTTACATCGAGGCATGCCACCTCTTTCTGGCCTTGAGTTTTGACCTGAGCTCATACGCTTAGATCTGGAGTGGTTGGCGGCGGTATGGGTCCTGTCGGATGAGGCAGAACCAGCGTCCTCGAGGTCAGGCGAGATGGAGCCCGCGACCTTGAGTGAGGCGGAAACCACGTCCCGAGGGTCGAGGCAAGCAGAGCCCACACCCAAGGGTCGGGTGAGATGGAGCCCACGGCCTCGAGGTCGGACAAGGCGGAGCCCATGGCCTCGAGGTCGAGGCGAGGCGGAGCCCGTGGCCTTTGGGCGAGACGGAACCCGCGTCCTTAGGGTCGGGCGAGACGAAGTCCGTGGCCTCGAGGTCGGACGAGACGGAGCCCGTGGCCTTGGGGTCGGGCGAGACCTTTTAATACGTCTCGAGCCATCCGGGGAAGTCAGCGTGGGCGCTAACTTTCTTGCTTTGGGAATCGCTAATATTGATACTCGACAGTAGCCCCCTAGCTTGCGGAGGAGTAGAATACTCCTTTGGAGGCTTTTCTGGACGGGAGGACTCTGAAGGCCTTGGCTTTCTTTTTGTAGCCCGCGGCGTGTCCTGGTAGGACGGCGATTCCCTTTTGTCACGATCGGTCTTTTTGGGGTATGTAACCGTAGGATTCGGGAGGTCGGAAAGATTTTCCTTGATTCCGGTCCCCTAGGATCCAATCGGTCCGCCATCGTACTGCGATGGCACGTTCTGTCTCCTTGCGAGTCTAACTTCCCTCGAGCCCCCGCTCGTAGAAGGGGTCCGGTTGAGGGTCGGCTCGTCTTTATGATCGTCATCCCTCAAGCATTTTTTCGATAAAACGGAGGGGCTGAGCCATGCCACGTTTTTCCTCGATGGACGAAATATGGTGCTCGGTGAGCTGTTAATGGGCTAGTCTGAGTGGGGCCCCGGCTTCCCGTTCACAGGGGTCCGACATTGGTCAGCTGGTGACCGACTCCAGACTCTTGGCGGCCAATCCATATAGTTCTTGGGTCCGTTCGGCCGGTCCCAAGGGCTCGTTGCCTTTCTTCGAGGAAAAACCATGGACTGAGAACCGACCAAGACTCGAACGTGGACTAGGATGCCCGCGGCACTCATGCGCCCGGGTACTGGCCGCTAGTGGGCCCATCCCTTTCCACCCCTCGCTCTAAGGGTGCCCCAGAGCGGCTGTGAACACGTCGGTGGGCCAGCCTTCGAACTCCTGGTCCTAAATGGGTCGTAGGAGCGTTTACAGCTCTGTATCCCTCCTTACCTACGACGGTTCTTGGCCCATCGACCGAGAAAACCGTCATTCGGCGTGTCCTTCAAGGGCATGGCCAGAGATAGTGTGCTCACGATCTTCGGAGGGAGGTGACATGACGCGGCGTAGCGGGCGCATGAACCTAGGCGGATGGTTCGCCTTCTTGCCCTGCTCCATCCTATAAATAGCGGCCTCTCCCTTCACATTTCTGCACACCAAAATCATAGCCTTACCTTCTCCATTTCTCCGCCGCCGCTGTTCGGATCTGCCGTGCTTGCTAATCCACCGCCGGAGCACTAGATTTGTAGCTTCCGCTTCTCCGCCACCGCCTTTGCTTCTCCACAGCCGCCTCCATCCTCCATGGATTCATGGTACCGCTCCGATGTTACCCATGCGTGCATGGAGGGCCTCGTCAAGCGTCGTCTTCTTCACGGGAGGACCGATGTGGCGGAATGGCTTGTGCCCAGCCGTGAGGATGCGCGCGGCGCTTGGACGGCTACGTCATCTCCTTCATGCCCTTCCACGAGCGTGGACTCTCGGTTCCTCCCCACCCGTTTTTTTCGGGTCTGCTGCACCACTATCGATCGAGTCAGTAGCACTTGAACCTAGCAGGATCCAGTGAGATCACGGCCTTCATCGCGATGTGCGGTACACAGGGATCAAGGCCCACTTTGAGCTATGGGGATATTTCTTCTCCATCTCCTTGATCAAGAAGAAGAGAGAGGCCGGAGACCCCGGTGCCGATGGGATGTGGGCATCCACCTTCGGGGGGTAGTGGACGGCCGAATACATGCCCTGCCAGGTCTCTAGATCCAACAAGGGGTGACACTCACATTGGTTCTACCTGAAGAATGACCCTGCCACTCCCTTGCCGGTCTTCTCTGGGCCCCTGGTCGAAGAGGTACTACCATCATGGTCGTGGGGGCCACCCATCAAGGAGAAGAAGAGGATGTGTGACCTCCTCGAGGCCATTGCATTCCTGAAGACCCACGACCTCCGCGGGGCTGGCATCATCGGGGGGTATCACGTGAGGAGGGTGGCACCGCTGATGGCGCATGTCCTCCCACTGTACAGGATGACGCCCAGCGCACAGCTCATCGAGATGACGCTCACCCAGGGGCTGCTCCACAACAGCAAGGTCGTGTAGCGCATCAAGGAGGCCACGAGGGAGGCCAACGTCATGTTCCCAATCCTGGGGCATCCCGTGATGCGGCCGAACATGAGCTTCATCGAGCTGCTAGAGAGGTTAGTCTTCCGGGACTCTGTCACGCCGCTACCAGAGCACACGGCCATGAGGGCGGCGAACCATGCCACGGATGAACAAAGGAAGAAGAAGAAGAAGGACGACGAGGAGAAGAAAGCGATGGTCGGAAAGAAGCGAGCAAAGGCTGCGGCGAGGAAGCGGCGTCAAGGTTCTTTTGAGAGAAGAGGAGGAACAAGAAGAGGAGGAGGAGGAGGAGGATGGCGGCTCGGGTCACCCATCCCATGGGATGATCTCGCGCGGGGATAAGGACCCGCCTTCACCGTAGGGTGGGGCTATTTCTACAACATGCCACAGGGGGGGGGGGGGAGGATGCGCCCGGAGCGGTGGAATCAAACCGCCTGTCCGTCTAGACCTTCGATGGTGGCCTCGGAACCGGCAGAATCAGGCCGCCTCGCCTTGTCTAGGCCTTCGATGGTGGCCCCAGAGCTGGCAGAATCAGACCGTCCTGCTCCGTTCGGGCCATCTATGGTGGCCCCGGCGGCGGAAACAGGTCACCCGCCTTCGTCCAAGCCCTCGACGGCGCCTCGGGAGTTAGTGGGAGGCGACCGTTCTGATTCATCCGAGCCCTCCGAGCCGAGGGAGGCTCAAAGCGGCAATGTGCCGACGAGGAGCGATGGGGCCCAAAACATCCTCGCATGATGGCGTCGGGGGTGAGTCAAGAGTTTTTTGTCCTTTTGTCTTAATGAATTTTTGCCATGAATCGACCGCCATGTCCCTTGCGATGCGTCGGAGGACGTGGGACTCTCCCGTGGCTCGCTCCAAAAAGATCCTCCTCCAACAAACGCGCTTAGGAGCCGGTGGTGTGCGCGCGGTGGTGGCGTGAGTGGCGTTAGGCGGCCATGGCATCAACTAGGGAGGCGTGGCCGATGGATGCGTCCATGGGAGAAAGCGGCGAAGGGGGCATGTCTGGGCGCTCGTGGCGCGGCGCGACGTGGCGGTCTTGTCCTCGACATCATAGGCAGAGGTGGCATGGCTGGAGCCATCGTCTGTGTAGGTGGCCGTGTCCGCGATAGAGGCGGATGAAGTGGGCGCACCCAAGGCATACTTTGCGGATGTGGCGATAGGGCATGCCTCCATGTCCGCATCACCCGGCCCCTCTATCGCTAGAGGAGCCGCTCTGGAGGAGCTGTCGCCGTAAGAGAGGTTGGTACCGCTTGAGGTCGGTGCGGGACATCTCGGTCTCTGGTCCGGGTGGCTGCCCTCGATGACGCAGCAGAGGAGAGGGAATGGGGGAGCATCCACACGGAGGTTGGGGACGCGGTTCACGCCCTGACCACCATGCTGAGCTCAATGTGCGACATTGTCACCCCGGTTGGCCAGGTATGATATGACCATACTTCTGACCCTCTTGTTCTCTTTTCGCGCCTCTAAGTCTTGTCTTCTTCGCAGATCCTTATGACCCAAAGCCGAGAGAAGTCCTAATACCTTGCCGAGGAGACACGGTAGAGTGAGGGGCTGGCCGCATAGCTCGCTATCACCCGTCAGGAGCTGGCTGAGCTTGCCCCTGCTGCCTAGGAGGTGGCCGACCTCTGAGTTAGGGAGAAGGATGCTTGCGATGATGCCCACGAGGCCGAGGAGAAGCTCACTGCCCTGATCGAGAGGGTGCACACGGACGTCGTAGAGGAGCTCTACATGGGGATTGACCTGGCTTGCTAGGAGCACATCGATGCTCAGCAGCGGATCGACCACCACAAGGATGAGCTTCAGGGGGAGAGGGACATGAAGGTTGTAGCCAAGGGCATGCACACCGTGCTCGCCGTGGAGGTGGGTCAGCGCTTAGAAGAGGTCCGACGCCTAGAGGCCGAGGTGACCCGGTAGCGCAATGAGGTGTGCAGGCACCGGGAGACGTGAACGGTAAGTCTCTGGTTTCCCTTATTGTCTTTCTCCCTAGAATCTGTGGTAAGCCTTTTGACATGGTTAGTACATGACTTGGGCAGGTCTCAATGACAAGCTCAGGGTGGAGGTGGTGAAAATCCATGGCCTAGAGAAGGAGCTCAGTGAGGTGAAGGACACCCTCTAGAAGGAGGGCGACGAACACGACAACCTGCGCGTCACCGTCCAGCTGGTCTACGATGAGCTCGAGTTGGCCCCAGAGTAGGAAACAAGCTCTCTCGCGGTTCATGCCACCCCGATCACGGACCGAGCATGTGATATGGCAAGGGGTGCGCTCTGCTTTGGTGTTCACCGATCGTTCGTGGTCACCGTTCTCATTACGAGAACATCGATCTGGCGACGATGAGCCAAGGCTTCGCGCCCATCTATACCAATGCTGAGCTAGATGACATCGAGAAGGAGGTGTCCCCCTGGCACATGACCTTTCTGCCAAGATAGAAGATGAAATCATCCTCCCAAGGGGGTTAGTTTAGTCAGATAGGTCAGATGACACATTTGTAATAAGCGGACAAGTTCTAACCCTTTTGTTTCATTTAAACAAGCTTGTTCTTTTGTTTTGGTTGAACAAATTTGTTCTTTCTCCCTTTTTATGTGTAAAAAGGGTTAATGCGTTCCAACCCTTCTTGTTGTTAAGACCCAGAGAGCTTGAGGTGTGGACGAAAAACTCGATCACATTTGTAAGTAAGAGTGCCATAAGTGGCCGGGCATAGGTTTCTTGCTTGATCCGACCCGTTTTACTCGGCGTTCGCTTTTCCGCAAACCTTGCCTCTAGGTTTTTAACATGAGAAAGGGTCGAGCATGGCTGATTATTTTAGAATGGATATATATATATACCCTTATCACCCGAGTGAGGCTGGTCCCTTGCCGTTGCCGGGGTTAGGTTTCACTAAAGATCGAGGAGACGTACCCCTCCCTAGGATCCAAGCCATTGTCCTACGACCGCGCATTCGGTCTCCTTATGAGTCCAACTTCCCTCGAGCCCCCATGCATTGCAGGGGTCTGGTCAAGGGGTCAGCTCATCTTTGTGATCGTCATCCCTCAAGTGTTTTTCCGATAAAAGCGGAGGGTTGAGCCGTGCCATGTTTTTCCTCGATGGATGAAACATGGTGCTCGGTGAGCTATTAATGAGCTAGTCGAGTGGGGCCTGGCTTTACATTCATGGGGGGGTACGACATGGGTTAGTCGGTGACCGACTCTAGATTCTCGATGGCCAATCCATATAGTTCTCAGTCATTTGACCGGTCCCAAGGGCTCGTTACCTTTCTTCGAGGAAAAACCTTGGACTAGGAATTAACCAAGACTTAACGTGGGATTGGGATGCCCGTGGCACTCGTGAGCCGGGTACTAGCCGCTAGTGGGCCCATCCTTTCCACCCTCACACTCTAGGGGGCCCCAAAGCGTCTGTGAACCCGTCGGAGGCCGACCTTGAACTCCTAGGCTGAATGGGCCATAGAAGCGTTTTCAGCTCCGTATCTCTCCTTACCTGTGATAGTTCTCGCGCCTGTCTACACTGACGCCGAGCTAGGCAACATCGAGAAGGAGGTGGCCCCTCTAGCACAGGACTTACTAGCTGAGATAGAGGATGAGATCATCCCCCAAGAAATTAGTTAGGTAGATAAGCCCGACGGCGAACTTCTAATAAGTGGACAAGCTCTTAAATTTCGTTATGGCCAAACATATTTTTAGCTCTTCTCCCCTTTTTGTATAAAATGGTTAATGCGTTCTGACCCTTTCTGTTGTTAAGGCTATAAATCTTGCGGTGCGGGTGAAAAAACTCTGATCATGCTGGTGAGCAAAAACTCCATAGCCGCTAGTGTGTAGGTTTTTTTGCAGTCCGACCAATTTTACTCAGCGTTTGTTTCTACAACCCTTGCTTCTAGATCTTAACATGAGAAAGGGTCGGGCACAGAGAATGTCTGCCAGGTAGATATACTCTTTAATGTGTTTCGACTCTTTCCGTAGTTAAGGCTAAAAAGCTCGGGGTACGACAAAAAACTCTGATCATGCTGGTGAGCAAAAATGCCGTAGCCGATGGGGTGTAGGTTTTTTGTGGTTCGACCAGTTTTACTCAGCATTTATTTTCGCAACCCTTGCTTCTATATCTTAACATGAGAAAGGGTCAGGCATAGAGAATGTCTACCAGATAGATATGCTCTTATCAGCCCCCGAGTGAGGCCCGACCCCTTATCGTTGCTGGGGTCGGCTGTCACTAAAGATCAAGGAGTTGACAGTGAAACCAATAAGAGAAAGCGTGCGTAGATTAAGGGTAAAAGCGACGTAGCTGTTCGATGTTCTAGGCGTTGACGAAGACTTCGCCGTCGATGGTCTTGAGCTTATAGGTGCATGGTCAGAGCACCTCCGCGACGATGTACGGTCCCTCCCACGGTAGAGAGAGCTTGTGATGGTTCTTGTTGCTCTAGATGAGGTAGAGCACCAGGTCCCCGACGTTGAAGGCCTATCGATGTTTCACCACCGATAGCCTGCCACGGGGGTACCCGGGGCAGTATGTTTGGGCTTCAGTGTATGCGGAACTCGATGGTAAACGTAAGAGACAGTCGATTTATCCTGGTTCAGGCCCTCGACAGTGATAGAGTAATAGCCCTACGTCCAGTCGTTGTTAGCCTTTGCGTTGGATTGATTTTCCAGTGTTGTGTCGTAAAGTATTCAAAGTCCTGTCTCTAGGAACCCTGCCCTCCTTTATATAGTCAGGGAGTCAGAATCGTAGTCGGTTTACAATGAGAGTTCATAGTAGGATTACAGAATAATACTACTACTAGGATTACATAGTAAGAATCCTAGTTAGACTAGATCTTCTCCCTTCCTTGCGGTGCATCCCGTGGGTCCCGCATCAACAAGCCCCGAGCACTTCATGGTTGAATTCCGGAAGCCTTGTCTTGTTCCTCTAGGTCTTGCCGAGCAGGATCAAGCGTCGCCCAAGTGCTTTCTTAAGTGAAACCATGTAGCGCTTCTTGGGATCTTCGAGTGGTGTGTGCTTTTTTGAAGAAAAAATACTCCCATCTTGGTGTAGCCCCCGAGCCTCTTGCTATTTGGAACAAGGAGCTGGAGGGTCTTGTCTTGAAATTGCTCTGATTCTTCGTCGAAGGGCTCCTGAGCATATACCCGGGTTCTTTATCAAAAAGAACTCGGATATAGCTAGATCCGGGTTCTTTTTGTCGTGAGGCCTTGAAGTGGTCTGACTTGAAGAAGTCTTCTTGGTGACGTGCGCTTTTTCGAAGAAAAAAGTGCACTCACTGAGTGTAGCCCCCGAGCCTCTTGTTATTTGGAACAAAAAGTTGGAGGGTCTCGAATCTTATGTTGTTTGAAAACTGCTGTCTTGAAGAAGTCTTCTTGGTGACGTGCGCTTTTTTGAAGAAAAAAGTGCACTCACTGAGTGTAGCCCCCGAGCCTCTTGCTATTTGGAACAAAAAGTTGGAGGGTCTTGAATCTTATGTTGTTTGAAAACTGCTGTCTTGAAGAAGTCTTCTTTGCTTGGATGTCTTCGTCTTGTAAACAACTCGGTTTAGGTAGATCATTGTCTTGACAAACTTTCTTGATCGTCGAGTGCTTGTCCAGCTTTCGCGTGCTGCGCGTAGTGTAAACAAGTCGGTATATGTAGATCATTGTCTTGACAAACTTTCTTGATCTGTCGAGTGCTTGTCTGGATTTCGTCTACGCCGTGTAAACAACTCGGTATATGTAGATCGTTGTCTTGACAAACTTTCTTGATCTGTCGAGTGCTTGTCTGGCTTTCATCTGCGCAGTGTAAACAACTCGGTATATGTAGATCATTGTCTTAACAAACTTTCTTGATTTGTCGAGTGCTTGTCCGGCTTTTTCGTGCATCTTTGTGTAAACAACTCGGTATAGATCCTTGTCTTGACAAACTTTGTGTTGTTGTTAGTACTAAAATACTTAGGACCCGGCGATCTCAAGTATCTTGACTTCTTCTTTTTAGCTTTTTTGCTTAATTCTAGATGTGGCTGGCATCTGGCTCTTTCCCTGGTTGCAAAAAACATCTTAGGATCGGTTCGGGTGTTGGCTTATCAGCCACCCTCATCGGCCGGCTCAAGCATGTTTTCAGCTCTTTTGCACTCGGCCGGTATGCTCAGGCATAATTTCAGCCATTTTGCTTTTTTGGCTCGAGTGTTAGCTTGTTAGCTACCCTCATCGGTGGGCTCAAGCATGTTTTCAGCTCTTTGGCTCTCGGCCGGTATGCTCAGGCATAATTTCAGTCATTTTGCTTTTTGTTTCGGGTGTTAGCTTATTAGCTACCCTCATTGGCGGGCTCAAGCATATTTTCAGCTCTTTTGCTCTCGGCCGGTATGCTCAGGCATAATTTCAGCCATTTTGCTTTTTGTTTCGGGTGTTAGCTTATTAGCTACCCTCATCGGCGGGCTCAAGCATATTTTCAGCTCTTTTGCTCTTCGTCGGTATGCTTATTGGAAACAACTCGGGGAAAGCCATAATAAGACATGCATTGTTGAGAAAAACCACCTTTATTGATCATGAACGTTGATAAACCATAATAAGACATATGTTGTCGAGGAACACTATCTTTATTGATCATGAACGTTGATCTCTTGTGGTTTGTACATGTATTCTTCCTTGAGTTGTTTTCATGCGTAGAATCTTCTTAGTTGGCTGATGTGCCATGTGTTGTTGACTTCTTTTCCATCTTCAGTTATCAACTTGTATGTGCCTGGTCCAGTGACTTGTGACAATAAAAGGACCTTCCCATGGACTGAGTAGTTTATGGCGTCCGTTAGTTTTTTTGTATTCTTCTTAGTACTAGGTCTCCGATTTGCGGTTGATTGAAATTTGGGTATTCTTGTTGTAGTGGCGTCTTAATCCTTGGAGGTATCTTACTGATTGAAGGGTAGCGTTTACTCTGACTTCTTCTGTGCTATTGAGTTCTAATCTTTGGGTGTGTTCTGCTTCTCCTTTGTCATATTGTTCTATCCTTGGTGACGTCCATATCAAGTCGGCAGGTAGTACGGCTTCTGATCCGTAAACTAGGAAGAAATGTGAGTATCTGGTGGCTCTGCTTATTTGAGTTCGTAGCCCCCATACGACCTTGGGTAATTCTTCAATCCATTTTGATCCATAGTCCACTAGTTCTTCATATAATCTTGGTTTTAATCCGGCTAGTATGAGTCCATTAGACCTTTCTACCTGTCCGTTGGCCTCTGGATGTGCGACTGATGCGTAATCTATGCTGAAGCCGCAATCCTGTGCCCAACTTTTGAATTCTGTAGCTGTGAAGGGAGAACCCAAATCTATGATGATTCGATTGGGCATCTTAAGCGGTGCATAATGTCTTGGATGAACTCGACTGCTTTGGTTGCACTGTATTTTGCGAGTGGTTTGTATTCAATCCACTTGGTGAACTTGTCAATTGCTACAAAGATGTACTCGAAACCGCCTTTTGCTTTCTTGAGAGGTCCTACTTGATCCCATTTCAGCAGGAGAAAGGCCAAGCGGGTGGGATGCGAGATGAGATTGTGAGCTGGCATATGAGCTTGTCTTGCAAACATTTGACAACCTTTGCATTTTCTCGGCGAGTTCTTCTCGTCTTTCAAAGCGGTTGGCGAAGAGAATCAGTGCGGAATGCCTTGCCGACTAGTGTTCTTGAAGCGGCATGATTTCCATAGCAACTTTGAGTGTATTTCATCTAGGATCTCTTTTCCCTCTTCAAACGAGACACATTTTAGGAGTACTCACGATGAAGCGGCTCTTCTATAGAGCTTGTCCCCTACTAGGACGTAGTTCTTGCTTCTCTGAACAACTCGGGTAGCTTCCTCTTTATCTGTTGGCAACTTATTCTCTTTGATATAATAAATAAAAACCTAGGTCCATGAGGTGGTGATTACCAAAATCTAGGTGCCTTTAATTTGGGAGTTTAGGGGTTATCTCGCGGGTTGTTTGATAGAGAGGCTGATAACTCCTCTATGAATACGCCAAGTGGGACCTTCATACTGTCCAATCCGAGCTTGGTGAGGACGTCGTCTTTGCAATATTAGAATCGCGGGACGTGTAGAATTTCTAATCCTTGAAAATGCCTTTCGAGGTTTTTCGTATCAAAGACCTGATGGCGCCCATGTTTTCTTTGGTGTAGTCCCAATCTTTGTTGACTTGGTTGATGACTACTACCGAATCGCCGTATATGAGTAATCGCTTGATTCCGAGGGTAATTGCCACTCGGAGCCCGTGGATGAGGGCTTCATATTCTGCTTCATTGTTTGTAGCTTGCCATAATATCTGAAGGACATACTTGAGTTGTTTTTCATCTAGAGAAATTAAGATATACACTTTGATCGGCCCGCTTAGCTTGAGTGATCCATCAAAGTACATCTTCCAATGGTCAAGGATGGTATTTGACATAGGTTGTTGAATTTCTGTCCACTCAGCAACAAAGTCGGCAAGGGCTTGAGATTTAATTGCCTTTCATGGGGTGAAATCGATATTGAGAGCACCAAGTTCAACTGCCCACTTAGATATGCGCCCTGTTGCGTCTCTATTGTGTAGGATGTCTCCGAGTGGGAAATCTGTCACCACAGTAATCTTGTGGCTTTCAAAATAGTGGCGAAGCTTGCGTGAAGTGATCAGGAGGGCGTAGAGTAGTTTTTGCACATGCGGGTACCGGATTTTTGATTCTGACAGTACTTCGCTAATGTAGTATACGGGGCGTTGTACTTTATATACGCGCCCTTCTTCTTCTCTTTCTACGACTATCGCTGTGCTGATCACAGTAGAAGTTGCCGCAATGTACAGCATCATGTCTTCATATTTCTTTGGAGGTGTGAGAACGGGTGAGGAGGTGAGGTATGCCTTCAGCTTTTTGAAAGCTTCGTTGGCTTCTTCTGTCCACTCGAACTTTTCTTTCTTCTTTAGTAGTTTAAAGAAAGGTAACCCTTTTTCGCTGAGTCTTGATATGAAACGATTGAGGGCCGCCATGCATCCTGTTAGTTTCTGCACATCTTTGACACTTCGAGGAGGGCCCATCTCTGTTATGGCTCGAATTTGCTTGGCGTTTGCTTCGATTCCGTGATGACTGACCAAGAATCCGAGTAGTTGTTCTGAAGGAACCCCGAATACACACTTGTTTGGGTTCAATTTCCACCTCCATCTTTTTAGGTTTTCGAAGGTTTGCTTCAAGTCTTCAATTAGTGTGTTCGGGTTCTTTGTTTTTACTACTATGTCATCCACGTATGCCTCTACGTTTTCGCCAATCTATTCACCGAGGCATGTTTGTATAGCTCTTTGATAAGTGGCACCAACATTATTGAGTCCAAACGACATGGTCTTGTAGCAGTAGGCACCGAACGGAGTGATGAAAGATGTCTTGCTCTGGTCTTGTTCCTTTAATGCGATCTGGTGATATCCTGAATAGCAATCGAGAATGCATAATAGGGCAGATCCTGCTGTTGAATCAACTATCTGATCAATGCGTGGTAGCCCGAACGGATCTTTCGGGCAGTGTTTGTTGAGGTCTGTGTAGTCGACGCACATGCGCCACTCATCCGTATTCTTTTTTTGTACTAGAACTGGGTTTGCTAGCCAATCTGGATGAAGAATTTCTCTGATGAATCCAGCTGCCATTAGCTTTGTGATTTCTTTTTTAATTGCTGCCTTCTTGTCGGGTGATAATCGTTGTAGCCGTTGCTTCACAGGCTTGGAGCCTTCATTGATATCAATTCTGTGCTCAGCCAACTCTCTTGGAACACGTGGCATGTCGACCGGCTTCCAAGCGAAGATATCTTTGTTGTCCCAAAGAAAGTTGGTGAGCGCGAGTTCCTATTTTGCCGAGAGGTGGGCGCTGATGGTTGTCGTTTTGGAGGGATCGTCGGTGCCCAGGTCGATTTGCTTGACGTCGGCTTCTTTTGGCGGTGCGAGGATGCTTGGCTTTTTAGCCGGTATCCCTAGCTCTTCTGGGCTTATTTCTGTAGCAATAGTGGCTATTTCTTTTCTACCATTGGCGGCTTGTGCTTTTGCTGCAATTTGGATTGCATGAACGTCGCAGTCAAAAGCGCGCTTCAAATCACTTCGAAGAGAAAGGACACCGTTAGGCCCTGGCATCTTAAGCAACAGGTACGGATAATGTGGTATCACCATGAATTTTGCTAGTGCTAGGCGCCCGAGGATTGCGTGATATGATGAATCGAAGTCTGCAACTTCAAACTTGATGAACTATGTCCGATAGTTCGAGGGAGTTCCAAAAGTAACCGGTAGAGTGATTTGTTCAAAGTGGCATCGCTGCCTTGCCGGGTACTATGCCATAAAAGGGGTGCTCATTGGTGTAATCATCCCAGCAATTTGTAGTCCCATCTTCCTTAGAGTTTCTGAAAAAATGATGTTGAGTCCGGCTCCCCCGTCGATTAGTACTTTTGTGACAGTCATACCGGCAATAGTTGGATCTAGAACCAGTGGGTAATGGCCTGCGTTTTCTACGCTAGTCCATTGGTCTTCTCTTGAAAATTGGATTGGATACTATGACCAATTGAGGTATCTTGGAGTAGCTGGTTCTCCTGCCATGATGGTTTGTAGTGCTAGCTTTTCTTGATGTTTGCTTCTAGAATCTGGAACCCCAGCGAAGATCACTGCTACTATCCCCCTGGATTTTTGAAATCCCTTGTCTTCGTGGTTGTCTTCTTCTTTTTTCTGATTGTCTTCTTTAGTGTTCCCCTTACTATCTTTTCTTGTGTATCGATCATTGAAGGTGTAGCAATTTCCGATGGTGTGATTTCCTTTGGGGTGCAAGATGCAATGCATGTTTTCAATGTCGTCATACCTTTTAGGTTTGGAAAACTTCCTTGATTTGTCAGTCACAGCTACGGTGTTGTCTGGTCCACGTTTTCTCTCCTGATGTCTGTTGTTTCGATGATTTTGCTTGTCCGGGTTGTCTCGGTTGTTTCTATCTGAGAACCTTTCTCGTGTCTTCTCCTCTATAGTAATCATCTTTTCTACTGTTCGTCTGAATTCTTCATTGTTTCTCGGGTTTTCTTTGCAGAAGTCCTGAAATTGCCACCTAGCCATGATTCCGTGAGAGAAAGCTTCGATTACTTCTCGTTCGGTCACGTCATGTACTTGAGCACGTAGTTCGCCAAATCGTCGATAGTAATTTCTAAGACTTTCAACTCCTTTCTGCTTAAGTCCTTTTAACTTTGCGTGGGTGATTGGGTGTGTAATGATATCCATGAAATTTTCACATAAAGCTCTTTGCAAGTCTTCCCAATTTCTGATTGATCCTGGATTCAATTTGTCAAACCATTGGAGGGGCATGGTTTCTAGGGCCATGGGAAAGAACAAGGTCTTGATATCATCGTCTCCTCCGACCAGTTCAATCGATTGCGAGTAAATCCTAAGTCACTGCCTTGGTTCGGTCTTGCCATCATACTTAGAGTGGTTGGACGGCTTGAACTTGTGAGGTAGTCGTATTGAAGCAAGTCTGTTTGTAAAATAGGGGAATCTATCATGCGTTCTGGCTTCTGTGTATTCTGATTCAGCACCGCCTTCTTGCCAACTGTTGTCTTGGTGAGAGTAGTTCTGCATGGCTGTCTGAATAGGTGTTTTGCTTCTGACCTTTCTTGGTTGTTCGAGTCGGTTGTTTTGACTATGGTTCCTTCTACTTTATCTGTTATGACTTCCACTTGGTCCAACTCTCGAAAGAGAACTTCCTTTGATTTTGATCTTCTTGCTCATGGGATGTTGACCTAGCAGGTAGTCTTGAGCGGGTCCTTCCGTCGTGCGTCCTTAGGACCGTTGACCAGAGAAAGTCCCGGAGCTGTTCTTGTTTTTCACTGGGATGTGAGGTCGCTCTGAGTTCTTCTAGTGCTTCTCGGATCCTATCGTAGGGTGTATTCGCCATGCGTCCTTCTTTGACCTCTCGCTCTGATTTTCTTCTATTGTACTTGGCCAGATCTGACTCATATCTGGTCCAAGCTTCCTTGCGCTGCCTAGCACGGCGTTGATGTCCTTGTTTCAATTTGTTCTTTCTTTCTCTGGCTTGCTTTTGATTCTTGGTCTCACCATCGTGCCCCTGGGTAAAGGGTGATATGTTGGACTTAGATTCATTCGATGACCTAACGTCGGGTGCTTCTAGGGGGACCAATGGCGACCGAGGATGGTGAACCATGAATACTTCTCGTGCGTGAATTGTTCTGCTATCAGCGTCGGTTTCCACACTGTCAGAGTAGTTGATAACTTTAGTAGAGGCTTCGAGGTCGCAGATCAAGTCTCCTTCTTAGTAAGGTAGAATTGTTGTTGTCGTAGTGCCGACTAGTCGGGTACCGCTATCCTTAGGAACAGAACCTGGCCAGTGGACGATTCAGTCTTGAGATGTTATAGTTAGTACGAGACCTTCTTGAGCTCCTTTCAGTGGCATTCTAAGCACCGGATCGAGGGATCCTTCGGGCTGTGTCTGATAAGATGTTGTCGTGTTGTGGAGTCCAAATAGAAAAGGACCTGACTTCTTGAAAAGACTCTGAGTGTACTCCGAGTTGTATTCTTGATAGGCCAAGGCCGCGTTCTTAAGTCCCATCTTAAAAGAACTCGGTTTCTCGGAAGAAATCAGGTAAGACTCCATTTCGGATGCGGAACCTAAGTTTGAGTCGGATGCGCAAAGTCACGAAATCTGAGTTGGATCGGACTTCAGATAGGTGTAGTTGGAGACGGCCATGAACTTTGCATAGCATGGACGTCCCAGGATGGCATGGTAGGTCCCGTGGAACCCGACCACCTCGAAGGTAAGGGTCTCCATCTTATAATTGGTCGAATTCTTGAAGGTGATGGGCAGATCGATGTGCCCAAGTGGCACGGCCTGCTTTCCAGGCATGATGTCATGGAAAGGCGCCCCGGTCGGCCAGATGCGTGATCGGTCGATGCCCATGGCGTTGAGCATTTCAGCGTACATGATGTTAAGGCCGGTACCTCCATCCATCAGCACCTTGGTGAGCCTCTTTGTGCTGATGATCGGGTTGACCACGAGCGGGTATCTTCCTGGCTGCGGGACACTTTTCAGGTGGTTGGTCCGATCAAAGGTTATGGCGGACTTCGACCATTGGAGGAAAGAGCCGTATAGACCTCGCGGCGCACAAGCTTCTAGCAGTTCTTAGAGTCATAGGCCGCTGACCCTCTAAAGATCATGAGGCAGCCATCCAGCATCGAAAATCCGCCGCCCTTCCCCTCGGCATCGTTTGCGGCCAGCTTGGGCTCCTTTCTATGCTCCCCCTTGTTAGAGCCTCCGGACAAGAACCGCTTCATGAGGATGCAGTCCTTGTATAGGTGCTTAATGGGGAAAGTATGGTTCGAGCATGGCCCTTCGAGCAGCTTCTCGAAGTGGTCCGGGGTACCCTCGATGGGCTTTCGACCCCTCTTACGGTTGACAGTGGCCACGAGCGAGCCCTCGCGTCGCTGCTTGTTCTTCATCTTCTTGGGGCAGTTGGAGGCGCCTTCACCGGTGTCCTCATCCCTCTTTGCCTTGCCCTTGGGGTGGTCAAAAATCGCCCTGACCACCTCCTCGCCCGAGGCATGGCTGGTGGCGATGTCGAGGAGCTCCTTGGTGGTTCGTGGGCCATTATGTTCTAGCTTGTGAACCAGGGACTTGCAGGTGGTCTCGGACAGGAAAGCTCCTATGACATCGGCGTCGACAATGTCAGGCAGCTCATTGCACTATCAGAGAAGCGCCGGATGTACCCACGAAGAGTATCCCTGAACTTCTATCGACAATTTTTGAGATCCCATGGGTTCCCAGGACATGAGTATGTGCCCTGAAAGTTTCCCACGAAGATCTTTTTTAGGTCTGCCCAACTTTGGATTTGGTTGAGTGGAAGGTGTTTCAACCACATTCGCACTGAATCGGCCAAAAACAATGGAAAGTTGCGGATAATGAAATTGTCACTATCTGCTCCACCGGCTTGGCAAGCAAGCCGATAATCCTCGAGCCATAGTTCAGGGTTTGTTTCCCTAGAGTATTTCGGGATGTTGGTCGGCGGTCAGTACCATGGTGGGAAGACGATGTTGAGGATGTGTCGGCCAAAGGCCTAAGGTCCCAGCAAGTTAGGGCTCGGGCTTCGGTCCTCGCCGCTGTTGTAGCATCCGCCACGACGAGGGTGGTAGCCACGGCAAGCCTCCTTCCTCTTATTGTCATGGGCATGCCTCCGGGCATCCAGGGTGTTCTGCACGTCATGGGGGAGGCCGAGATGCTCGTTCCTGCTTGAGCCAGAGTCATTCTTCTTTGAGCTCTTGGTGCCGCGCCCTCAGCTGCTCTACCCGTAGGCGAGGTGGGGCCCCTGCATCCCTCTCGACCTCGTCTTCGAGGTCGTCTATTGGGGTAGCCCCTCTGTTTTGGATGCTTTTGATGTATCCCTCGGGGGTACCTACCATGAAACATTTTCACGAGGGGTGATGGCTCCCCCTGCTGGAGTCAGAGTCGGAGGGCGACTCCAATTCTCCTGCGAGAAGGTCATGGAAAGATTCCATGACGTATTTGTTCATCCCCACAAACTCATCGTTCATAGGGGATGGGGACATGTGCTACGCCACAAGGTGGCCAACGGTCTCTGTGGCGTTGCGTAGACCGAACGGGAGCGCTGTCGGGGCGCTCTAGATGAGGTATTCTAGGGAGAGCGGCTCTCCTCCGGCAAGTTGCATCATGACGTTGGTGAATAAGAAGGTGAGGCAGTGCAGGTCCTCCTGAGATGGTTGGGGTCCCAGGAAGGTGCTAAGCTAGCGCTCTAGCCTCCCATAATCGAAGCCGAGGAGCTGGTCGCTCCCGAGGGCGTGGGCCTCTGGTGCGTGCAGCTACAGCTCCTCAAGCGCCTCGGCGATCATGTCGAGGCTAGCGGAGTGGAGAGGCTGGATGGTGGAGGGAACCTACGCCAACTCTCCCTCTGTTGTAACGATGAAGTCTAGGTTCTCAAAGCACACGTGCGCGCCCGGGACCCAGCTGACGCCGTGACTAGCCATCCGAGGCCTGATGTGGATGTCGAGACACTAAAAAAGCCCCTACCTGACATGCAAACTATCGGTGTTTTCAGACCACCACCACCAACAACAACAACAACAAAGCCTTTAAGTCCCAAACAAGTTGGGGTCAGCTAGAGTTGAAACCCAGCAGAAGCAATCAAGGTTCAGGCACGTGAATAGCTATTTTCCAAGCACTCCTATCTAAGGCTAAGTCTTTGGGTATATTCCATCCTTTCAAGTCTCCTTTTATTGCCTCGACCCAAGTCAGTTTTGGTCTTCCTCTACCTCTCTTCACATTACTATCTTGGCTTTGGATTCCACTACGCACCGGTGCCTTTGGAGATCTCCGTTGGACATGTCCAAACCATCTCAACTGGTGTTAGACAGGCTTTTCTTCAATTGGTGCTACCCCTAATCTATCACGTATATCATTGTTCCGAACTTGATCCCTTCTTGTATGACCGCAAATCTAACGCAACATACGCATTTCCGCGACACTTATCTATTGAACATGTCGTCTTTTCGTAGGCCAACATTCTGCATCATACAACATAGCTGGTCTAATCGCCATCCTATAAAACTTGCCTTTTAGCTTCTGTGGTACACTTTTGTCACATAGGACACCAGATGCTTGGCGCCACTTCATCCACCCTGCTTTGATTCTATGGCTAACATCTTCATCAATATTCCCGTCTCTCTGTAGCATTGATCCTAAATATCAAAAGGTATCCTTCCTAGGCACTACTTGACCTTCCAAACTAATATCTTCCTCCTCCCGAGTAGTAGTGCCGAAGTCACATCTCATATACTCAGTTTTAGTTCTACTGAGTCTAAAACCTTTGGACTCCAAAGTCTCCCGCCATAACTCCAGTTTCTGATTCACTCATGTTCGGCTTTCATCAACTAGCACTACATCGTCCACAAAAAGCATACACCAAGGGATGTCCCCTTGTATGTCCCTTGTGACCTCATCCATCACTAAGGCAAATAGATAAGGGCTCAAAGCTGACCCTTGATGTACTCCATCACTTGTTCGAACACTAGTCACAACATTGTTGTACATGTCCTTAATGAGCCCGACGTACTTCGTTGGGACTTTTATGTTTGTCCAAAGCCCACCACATAACATTCCTTGGTATTTTATCATAAGCCTTCTCCAAGTCAATAAAAACCATGTGTAGGTCCTTCTTCTTCTCCCTATACCACTCCATAACTTGTCTTATTAAGAAAATAGCTTCCATGGTTGACCTTCCGGGCATGAAACCAAATTGGTTCATAGAGACCCACATTATTGCTCTCAAGCGATGCTCGATAACTCTCTCCCATAGCTTCATAGTATGGCTCATCAACTTAATTCTCCAATAATTAGTACAACTTTGAATATCCCCTTTATTCTTATAGATCGGTACCAATATACTTCTCCTCCACTCGTCATGCATCTTGTTCGATCAAAAAATATGGTTGAACAGCTTGGTTAGCCATACTATAGCTATATCCCCGAGGCATCTCCACACCTCAATTGGGATACCATCCGATCCCATCGCCTTACCTCCTTTCATCTTTTTCAACGCCTCTCTAACCTCAGATTCTAGGATTCTCCACATAAAGCGCCTATTGGTGTCATCAAAAGAGTCATCCAACTGAAAGGTTGTGTCTGTATTCTCACCATTGAATAATTTGTCAAAATACTCTTGCCATCGATGTTGGATCTCATCCTCCTTCACCAAGAGATGCCCCCTTTCATCCTTAATGCACTTCACTTGGTTAAAGTCCTTTGTCTTTCTCTCATGAACCCTAGCCATCCTATAAATGTCATTCTCTCCTTCCTTCGTACTCAAATGTTGGTAAAGATCCTCGTATGCTCTACCCTTTGCCACACTTACAGCTCGCTTTGCAGTCTTCTTTGCCACCTTGTACTTCTCTATGTTGTCCACACTCCTATCATGGTACAAGCGTCTATAGCATTTTTTCTTCTTCTTAATAGCCCTTTGGACTTCCTCGTTCCACCACCAAGTATCTTTAGCCTCGCCTCCACTTCCTTTGGTTACTCCACACACCTCTGAGGCCACCTTCCGAATGTTGGTTGCCATCTTCTCCCACATGTTGTTTATGTCCTCTTCTTCCTTCCAAGAGTCCTCTTTGATAACCCTTTCCTTGAATACTTCTGACGTCTTCCCTTTTAATTTTCACCACTTTGTTCTTTCAATCTTAGCTTGTTTATGCCTACGGGCACGCACCTGAAAATGAAAGTCTACCACCAAAAGCTTATGTTGAGAAACAACACACTCTCCTAGTATCACCTTACAACCCAAGCATGCTCGTTTGTCCTATCTTCTTGCGAGGACAAAGTCAATCTGGCTAAAGTGTTGTCCGCTACTGAAGGTCACTAGATGAGATTCTCTCTTTTTAAAGAAAGTGTTGGCTATCATCAGGTCAAAAGCTACCACAAAGTCCAGAACTTCTTCCCCCTCCTGATTCCTACTACCATACCCAAAACCTTCATAAACTGCCTCGAAACCTGCGCTTGTAGTGCCAACATGCCCATTAAGATCACCTCCTATAAAAAGCTTCTCACTACTAGGTACAGCTCTAATCATGCCATCTAAGTCTTCCCAGAATTGTCTCTTAGCACTCCCGTCGAGGCCTACTTGGGGGGCATACGCACTAATTACGTTCAAGATCATATCACCAACGACAAGCTTGACTAAGATAATCCTATCTCATTGGCTTCTCACTCCCATCACACCATTCTTGAGGCTCTTACCAATCAAAACTCCTACTCCATTTCTATTGGTGATTGTCCCTGTGTACCAAAGCTTGAAACCTGTATTGTCCACCTCCTTCGTCTTCTGACCCTTCCATTTAGTCTCTTGAACGCATAATATATTTACATGCCTTCTAGTCGTGGTATCAACTAATTCTCTTAACTTACCTGTAAGCGACCCTATATTCCAACTACCTAAATGGATCATAGTTGGTTCGACTAGCTTCCTTACCCTTCGCACCCGTCAACTCAGATGTGAAGACCATTGCTCATTTTTCACTACACCCGGGTGCCGATGTAGCGCGCCACTAAGGAAGCGATGACCTAATCCTTGCTCACATGACACCATGCCTAGATCGCGACACGACGCGTCACCAAGGGGGTGCCGACCCGGCCCTTGCCCATTTAACACCATACCCGAGTTCCGATATGGCGCGTCACTAAGAGGGTTACGCCCCAACGGTTTTCTTTTGGGTTTCATCTCCATTAGAATGGCTAGATTTAACGTTGGCTCGCCACGCATATCACAACTCTCCTCCTTTACCAGGGCTTGAGACCTGCTATGTTGAGACAACATAGGCGGAGTTTGTTTTTGGACCACCGACGAGTAAATTTATGTTTGCGCGTCTGGTTCAGATGGTGTGCTCGGAGGACACAAGGGTTTATTCTGGTTCGGGCGGAACGTCCCTACGTCCAGTTCACTGCTGCTTGTGTTACCGACACTTAGTTTGTAGTAGGGGTTACAAACAGGCGAGAAAGGGAGAGGATCCCAAGTCTCTGGTGCAAGGAGTGAACGGGTGCTGAGAGCTTGCTTGCCGCTTAGCCATGTGCTTGTGTCGTGCTCTTGTGTTCCAGATCCCTCCTTTTATGGGGCGCCCTGCTTCCCCTTTTATAGGTGAAGGGGAAGCGCGGGTTACAGAGGAGGAAAATGAGAAGAACGAGAGAGAGAAGAAGACTTCTAGGGTAGCCGGGTCCTTCTTCTCCTTTATGCGGGCCCCGCCGATCCTGTAGATGTCAATAAGGATGGCTCCATGTCGCGGCCCTGTTCGTCACTGGCACCATGCGCAGGCGTCATCTGCCGGTCATGGCGTTCCACTCCGTCTCGGCGGGCGTCGTGGTGAACTGACGCGCCTGTCAGCGTCCGTACGAGGATTAGGCAGAACAGCACCAGTATGCCCGACACTGTTCTTGATGTGAATCCCTAGGTATGGCCTGTCATGGCCACGGCTTACATCGAGGCATGCCAACCTCTTCCCTGGTGTCAGAGTATTGACCCAGGCCCATACGCTTTGACCTGGAGTGGTTGGCGGCGGTATGGATCCCCGTCGGACGAGACAGAACCCGCGTCCTCATGGTCAAGCGAGACGGAGCCCACGACCTTGGGCGAGACGGAAACCGCGTCCTTAGAGTCGGGCGAGATGGAAACCGCACCCAAGGGGTCGGACGAGACGAAGCCCGTGGCCTCGAGGTCGGGCGAGACGGAGCCCGCGGCCTCGAGGTCGGGCAAGACGGAGCCCGTGGCCTTGGGCGAGAGGGAACCCGCGTCCTTGGTCGGGCGAGACGGAACCCGCACCCAAGGGGTTGGGCGAGACGGAGCCTGCGGCCTCGAGGTCGGACGAAACGGAGCCTGCGGCCTTGGGTCGGGCGAGACCTTTTAATACGTCTCGAGCCATCCGGGGAAGTCAGCGTGGGCGCTAACTTCCTTGCTTTGGGTATCCTAATATCAATACCCGACACTACTACAAAACTAATTTTTAGTCTTATGTAAAAAAAACTGATTTTTAGACAAAGACAAAACAAATTTCTAATATCTTATTTGGATGCGCTCATATTATCCCAATTCACATATATTAGAATCGAAATATAATTAATTTTTATAAACATGGATAAATTTAAATACAAGTGCATCCAAACAAATCATAAAACAATTTTCTCGGACATCTTTACCAAAGTGTCTATAGAAATAAGAAGTTTTCCCTTAAGGGCGGTGAAGATGCCAACCATACTTGGTAATTGATTTGCAGACGCAATTGCCATTTTCAACCACACTTGCAAATTATAACTAGAAAAAATAAAGCAAAATCACACCACCTGACCACCGTCAGTGGCCCACCTGGCGTGTCCACTCCTGACCATGGCTCTTGTATAGGACTGGACGAAAAATTTGTAGCTGGCTAGCTTTTTTAACTCTTCTCATTAGTGGCTGAGGTCGACTTAGCTCGTTTAACGAGCTCATCCATCATTTTAGCTCAGTAGTAGGTACCATAACGGGCCAGAGTCGAGCTGCGTCGCGAGCTAGACAAGTAGCAGGCCGGCGGTAGCCCAGTAGAAAGCAGCCCAGCTCGCGAGTCAGTAGGCACCACCCGACGTCCCGCATCGCGCCGGCCCAGCACAATTGCAACGTCCATCCCCAGCTCCCAGCCTCGTCTTGCGTGTGCGCGGTGCGCCGCCACCGGCCACCCTCGGCGTGAGGTGCTGACTGCTGACGCTCCATCTCGGCGGCCTGCTCCAGCTTCGCAGATTCCAGGTCCCTCTTGCGCACGTGCGCCGGCGGTCGTCGGTCTTGCGCGTGCACCTCCTCTCGATTCTCGAAGGCGAAGTCCGGTTCTCTCAGCCACGAGGCACAGCACAACCGCGCGAGCAGCATGCCGGATCTGCATCCGTCCAGCATCCAGGCCAAGTCGCCCGCCGCCCCCTCACTATTGGCGGCCTCGTCTACTCGCTCGCAAGTCAGCATAGAGTATCGCAAACTCTATCACAAGGGTCGCGCGCGACCCATCAGCGCGCCGCTCGCCGGGTGTAAGAAGAAAGGGTTAGGATTCTGGAGCCACTCACCGGCGGCTGTAGAAGAGGTAGAGAAGAAAGGGTTAGGATTCCCGAGCCACTCACCGCAGCCACGACACCTATACTTCCTCCAACGAAGGTATACATGAGAACCATTCTATCTAATGTAGGTGTTCTAATATATGATCTAGCAATCCTATTAGGTCCTGTTTGGCAGGGCTTCACTTCACCAGATAAGCCATTTTTTATTGTTTCAGCTCTACGAATAGTTCCACCGGTGGAGCTGAAGTGGTTTTGGTAAACCATTTGGTAAAATGGTTTTCCTGTGAGAGCATATTTTTGGGGGCCTGAAGGAGGAGCCGGGAGAAGCCACTTTTTTTTTTTGCTCCATCCCACCCCAAATCATTGTGAGAGTATGTTTTTAGGGGCTTCACCAGTAAAGCTATTTCACTTTACCCCGTTTGGTAGAAAACGGCTCCAAACGGCTCTTGAAACTGGTGGAGAAGCCCTGCCAAACGGGACCTTAATAATCCCCTAATCCATTAAGTCTAACACATGACAGCACAATGGAGGCAACTTAAAATGTCCACATGACCGAATGCAATACAAATGATGGAAGAACAATTACCTCAATTTAACAACCGAGATAGTTCTCTCCCCATCCACCGGTTCCTAGCTGCTTTGACAACAAGTTGCATGCTTTCCTAATATAATTCACATATAATCCGTAATTCTTTGCAATTCATTTTTACATACCAGGACCCATCCTTTCGCTGTACTTTCTCAATGAATGATGCACCACTTTTGATAATTTTGTCTATCTCCTCACGACGATACATTGGACACTTGTCTCTAAACAATATTAAAACTTGAATTAATGATGATGTGCATTCGGAATATCTGCATATTTGGTTGTAGGCCGTTAGTCATTGTGCAATTTAGAAAGTAAATTGGTGATTTTAAACCATCAGACGCTCGAATCTCTTACGGATAGTCGACGATGATATTACGAAAAGGAAAAAGTCCATTGGCCCTCTAACTATGGCTGCAGTTTGTTTCTAGTCATCTAACTCGAAAACCAGACACGCGCAGTCTCTTAACTCTCAAAACCAGTTAAAATTGGCCCTCGCGCCCATTCGACCCTGGTTTCGGCCCAGTCAACCAGCCACGATCGCGGTTTCGGCCCAGTCTCCATGTCTGATGAGCCAGGTCCACATCGCGAGCTTCCATCATCTCGGTGCTTTCAGCCGCAACCGAGGCTGAGGTCAAAATTGACGCCATTGGTGACCGCCTCGCCGAGCTCCTGTCCAGCGCCTCACCGTCGTCCTCCCACCACCCCCAGTCCCAAGCCATGGCGGCACACGCGCTGAGCACGAGCATCGACAGCGCCACGCCAGCCGAGCCCCTCCTCGCTCGCTGAGGAGGCTGCGCCACCCACGAACCTGGGCGACGCCGAGAGTGCGGTCGGGTTCGTCGACCGTGTGGACCAGCTATGGGACGCCATCGAGGAAGTGGTGGCACGCGGCGAAGAGGCCATCCAGAGGGCGGAGGAGGCGGTCGGTTTCCTGGGCCGGACCAAGAAACCACTCGGTCTTGCGTTGCGGAGAAATCACTCGGTCTTGCGTTGGGGAGAGAAGGGATGGTTTCTATCTTCTTCCCCAGATCCCGTGCGCTCACCTCTCGGTTACCGATGACGAGCTCCCCGCGCAGCAGCTCCTCATCCGCGGCTGCGGGCTCCTACTGCGTCGACGCCGACGTCGCACGCAGTGTTGAGTTCGAGCTACCGCTGGAATAGGAATCGAAAGCACGTCGTCGTTGTACAGGAAGGCGACGCGGACTAGGCGGACCAACAACAGACGGGAACGACCTTGCGGCCTCAACCACTGGACGCCATGGAGCTCCGGCTGCGGCCACTCGACGCCGTGGAGGTCCGGTCGCGGCCTCGACGCCCGCCCTCCCCGCATGGCTGCTCGACGCTATGGAGCTCCGGCTGTGGCCGCTAGACGCCGTGGAGGTCCAGCCGGCAGCGGCCTCGACGCCTGCCCTCCCCGCGCAGCTGCTCGATGCCATGGAGCTCCGGCTGCGGCCGCTGGACGCTTGCCTCCCCGTGCGCGGCCGCTCGACGCCGTGGAGGTCCGGCCGCGGTAGCTCCACGCCCGGCTCGCGTGTCTCCCTGCGCCGACCCGCCTCGACGCCATGGAGGTTCAACCATGGCCTTCCTCCCCGTGCCTGGCCCACCTCGACGCCTAGCTCGCTCGTCTCCCTCCTCTACGCACGGCGAGCGAGCTCGTATAGTCGCATATCTCGTCTCCGTCTCCCTCCCCTCCCTCACCTGCCACACAGACGCTCGGGGTGTAGGGCAGCTATCTCTACGGGAGGCACAGAGGATCCGATATGGGAAGGGAGGATGATTCGTCAGACATGGAGACTGGCCTGAAACCGTGGTCGTGGAGGGTTGACTGGGCCAAAACCGCGGTCGAATGGGTGCGAGGGCCAATTTTAACTGGTTTTGAGAGTTAAGAGACTGTGCGTGTCTAGTTTTCGAGTTAGACGGCTAGAAACAAACTGCGGTCATAGTTGGAGGGCAAAAATAGACTTTTTCCTAATAATATTCACCTATTATGAGTAACGGTAGGTTACTCACGCTACGGATGGCCTAAGCATAGCAGCTACTCGACCTATGCTAGTAGGACTCCTGGGTTAGGTATATCTATGCATGTAGTTTCAATATAAATCCTGTAACGTAAATGCACACACACACACACACACACACACACACACACACACACACACACACACACATATATATATATATATATATATATATCCAGTGATCATTCAAAATAAGGGTTATGCCCCGGGGCTTGTCTTGGGCAGGTGCAGTGTCAGCTCAGTCAATCAGTGGCGGCTCCGGGACCTCTCCTGCACGAGGATCTCCTCCTCGTACTCCTCGATCACCTCCTCAAACTCGTGGTCTCCGATGGTCATGATCTTCGCCAACTCGTTCTCTACATGCATGCAATAATGATGCAACACTTAGTATTTTTGCAACAGCAGCTCCTAAATTAAGAATACACATGGTAAACTACTAAGCTAGCTCTAATGACTAAGATACTAAGCTAACTATCATCTTCATCAAATAAAGTGTTGGGTTCAACTAACAAACACCTAACTTTACAAATGAAGAATATATCTTTATTTCTACTAATGATTTAATGTATATTTGAAACAAAGAGCATTTAACTACCCTTATGTTAAGTCTACTCTAAAGCTACAAAAATTACAATGAGCACATAATAATATCATGAAGCTACTGTAAAATTTTCAAAGTTAAAGCTATCATTATTTTGCCACAAAAATTCCTACAATATTTAACCTAATAATATTAAGCACTCTCAAATGATTTAATAGCTCCTAAGGTTAACACATATAAGCATGAACTAAATACCCCAACAGATAGAGCATAATTTTAGGAACCTAACAAAATTAGTTTCATAATTTTTGGATACCTACATGATTTTATATGATTTACCAAAGTTTAGCTCAGAAATACAAATGAAAAACTATTTCTATTCTTCACGAAAAAGCTAAACTGATTTCGGCCCACGCGACGCAACGCGCGCGCGCGAGCGCGCGGTGGCCCACAGGCGCAGCGCGGCCCAAGGCGAGGAAGCCCGCGTGCGCTGGCACTCTTGCAAAAATGCCCCTAGACTATGAGCAAAACAACTCGCAGTCCACGTTACTATTTCTATAGACTGCGACTTTGCAACTAAACCCTCAGATCTTTCTCCTCTTTACAACGGCAAGGCCCTCGGCCACCCCTGTGTGCGTTGGCGTGGCAGACATGGCAATGGACGATCACGCCGTCCAACTAAGGCACGCAGCAGCCCTGCTAGCGGGCTGACCTGCATCTATGGTCCTAGCGCCTACACTAGATGAAGTTACGGGAGCAGCGGAGCTTGCGGGAGCGGTGGCCATGGCGAGCGGCCGCGTGCGACGGTGGCGTAGCCGTACCGGCCATCCTAGACCATCGCGTAGCTATTGGCTAGCACATGAGCAACCCCAGCTTACCCCGGTCATGGCTGTGGTGATGTTGAGGGAACGGTCAGCGGATAAGGGCTGGCCGCACGTGACCAGAGGGGTGCGGCGGCGCTCCGAGACGGCGTAGCCACGTCAGCAGCTACGGCGTGGCGGTAGAGGTGCAAGCGAGGCGCACTGGGTGAAGTGGAGGTGGAGGCGAAGCTCGTGAGGTAGGTGGATTGGCATGGAGTGGTGCGGTGGATGACTGCCCTCGTCCACGGCCGAGTCCATCCTTAATGGCACGGTGGAGGGGAAACTCCAAAATGGGAGCTCGACGTGACACGAGTTAAGGCAGGGTAAGGTCAGGCGGCTAGACAACTCATAGGTGGAGCCAGAGAGGCAGTGAATCAACATGAGGTGACCTATATCTGCTGAATTTAAGAAAGCGGCTTCGCCAGCCATGGCGACAGGGAAGAAAAAGCCAATGAGGGGGAAGAGGTAGGTCCGGCTCGATCCATTCTCGCCTTGGCGGGGTGTGGTCGAAACTACCAGGGCGACACGTGCACAGGAGCCAAAGCCAAAATGTGTCCGTGCAAGTGGTGGGGTAGCGTGGCATGCGCGGCCGTAGCACCGTTAATGGCAAGGCAACGGCGCGAGATAGCAAGGGGCAAACCCACGTGCTCGGAGACGCGATGGGCAGCAGCGTCACGATGTGAGACAGCGAGGGCAGTAGCAGCAGCACAGCGTGGTGACATGATGATAGTGGCAGCGGCTGCGCTGTGACGTGGCACTTAGGGCAGCAGCAGGGCGGCCACGGCGGCATCAAGAGCGGCAACGCGAGTCAGGGCAATAGGCACGGGATGGGGTTAGTGGCCCGCTATGACCGGCCTCAGCCAAGCCAAGGTGGCTCGACCATCCCAATGTGACAGTGCAGCATGTGAGACTCGAGGTAGCAGTGGCGGACACGACGGCAACGTAGCACAGAACGGGGCAGGCGGCAACAGCAGTGGCTCCATGCGGCGGGCTAGCGACAACCGAGCCCTGGCTAGGCCAGAGGCGGCCACGGTCGGTCACGCGTGGCAGCGTGCGCACGCGCGACCATGGGCACGGTGCGGGGTGGCCACACGGTGACCGTGCCCATGACGCCAAACTGCTCGAGACAGTGACACGCACGAAGTTTAAAGCGTTCAACATGACCAAACGGTTGCTTTAGGACCTAAACCATCTTCACCAAGCTCAAGATGGCACTTGAGGCTACCAAATCGATCTATAACACTATACCACTCCTTAACCCAATCTCTCACAATAAATTGCTAAACATAGCAATGTCTAACTGTTGGCAGTTTCTAAGTTTTTGAGCTGAATTTGACTTTCATTTGCGATTTCTAAGCTAGTCGAAATATTAGCTAGTAATATCATTTTTAACCACAAGTATTTCATTGTCATCGATAAAGTTTGTACTTCAAACTTTATTTAAGTATCACATACATGTTCTATAGCATTTTTTGCTTAATATAAATTGGTTTTAAACCCTAAGTGATATAACATGACTATCGAATCAACTTTCGTTTCTCATTTCTATCGATCGTTTTGAGTTACAGAAATTGATCTACACACTTTATCACATGTATTAACACATAAACATGATGCTCATGATATATTTTAGTAAATGATTTACGGTGTAACACCGAGGGTGTTACAGAACGGGCCCACATACGTGTAGCACATCTCTTAACTCTTACACTTTCGTCCTCGCTTCGTGTAAAAGGGTTAACCTGAAGGTGTTACGTTTAGAACCACAAGGATTATAAGCTAGCCCTCACCATCCTAAACTTCTATGGTGGTACTAAACCCACCAACTACAACTCCACATGTGCCACGTGAGCCACATGAGCCAACTTCACAACTACTACTGGTATCTAATGGGCTGGGGTATTATAGTCCATTCATGGTTCAAGAGGGAGGTGGCCCTAGCACATCTGTTCCAATAAGAACTAGTCAACAATGCTGACTCTTCGACACCTAAAGAAAAAAGCCTTCTTAACCATCTTTTGTACTTTCTAGAGGTTACATTCTTATAATTGTTTGCTTTCCTAGATTTTCCATGCTAGAATATGATTGGAATTAGGCCACAAAATGTTTTTGAATTAGACACACTTCTTCCATGATGAACAACACGCGCATCGTAAAAAAGTTAGAAGCCTAATTCAATCCCTAACATCGCCCTCTCTCTTGGACAACTTGATCCTTTTTAGTAGTCATATATCTTTCTAAGTGGCACATTATGCATCAATTAACTAGAGGGCACATGTTGTGTGTGAGAGTTATGCTCAAACATCTTCTTTTTCTTAATGCAATGTTCTTAAACATCACAATTGCATTGGATAACACTGCTACAAAAATAATTTTTTAGAGGCATCATTTTTTCAAAGGTGGTTGTTATTTCACTTGGCCCTACAAATGCCTCATTTCTAGAGGTGCTTGGTACATGCGACTACAAAAATCGCTCCTATGAATCATTTCTCACCATTCCTACAAATATAATGTTCTCTCTAGCAGTGATAACAAAGTACAAAAAAATAGTACCTTTGACTTCATTCCATCTTCCGCAATCCACAAAAAGTCATGAATCCTTGGGAGGTGTTGTCTAAATTCATGGGAGTTTGGTTTTTCTATCCAACAACATTATCATATTTAAGGCCTAATTGCAGAAAAAGGAAAAATTAGTAAAATAAATAGTTTTGTACAATATGATTAGTTACAAATAAGGTAGCGGTATGCGTTTTCTTTCATAAACATTTTTTAGTGAGACACATCATAAAATAAACTCATATGAGCTTAAGAAAGAAATACCTTGTCAATGCTAATCTAGTCAGGTAATCTGGTGATGGCTAACTATGGGTAGAGTTCCATCATGTAAGAGAATTTGTGAGGTCTATTTGATCTATCTAGGAAAGTGAGTTGTAAATTTCTACAGAGATTTAAACAAATTACCGGTTTGGAAAGGGATTTAAGAACATTATGAAATGAAATTGAGTATATGCAAATGGTAGTAGCATATGCACTAGGACAAAGTTGAGAGTTTATTAATAGTATTCTTATTAGCAGCTTACCTATGTTTATGATTTTCTTTTATGAGATTCCAAATGGACTACTTGAGAAATTGGATACCATTTGATCCATATCAATATGGGACCGTGATAATCATACAAGGGAAAAAATACTCACCAAATGGAATACCTTATGCCAACACAAACACAAATGTGGCCCATGCATTTTCAGACATTGTGGCCAGGAAATGTAAGAAAAATGACTATTCAATTTGTAAAATGTGGCCCATGCTGGATTGGGGGTTTCCTTGGGACAAGGGAAAAGGAAACAAAGATACATACCAATTGTGAAACTGTTACAGAGGGGGTCTCCCATGCTATATTTTCCACTCAAAAAAATTGTGAAAGTGTGTTGGAGGATGAATCATAAAGTCACTCATATCATAAAATATAAATCTGTTTTAGCAAGGTTTGAACTAAGTTGATTTTCTATCTTGGACCATCCATATCTAAAATTTCATGCAGATTGGAAATACTAATGTTAGTAGATATTGCTAGTCAAAATTATAAAAGTTTAATAACATTCTTGCTTCAACAAACACCTCAGCTAATTATTACTATCTGAACCCTTATGCAATGAGCCAATAATATAGTATGTACATAACAAAGTAGATAATTAAATTTTAAAATAACAATAGGGTGGTAGATTGCTAGCATCATCAACATGCAACCAGAAGGAAACATGTATGTGCCCGAACAAACATAAAGTCTTCTTTTGACTTCTTCTTATAAACAATTAAGTACGATGAATATGCAGTCTTATAATTAATTGTGTTTACTTGTGGGGATGAAGAGGTAGAGACTCTAGAGCACTTTTTATCCACTATCCTTTTGCCCATGCTTGTTGGGCTCTGCTAAACCTTCAAATTGAGATATATGATAATCCTTTCCTGGTGTTGAAAAGCTTAGGAAGCAGTTAATGTTACCCTTTTTCATGGAAGTTGAAAGGATCAAGATGCCCAAGAGGGGGGGTGAATTGGGCTAATTCTAAATTCTTTGCAATAATTAAGCCCTACACTTAGCCCATTTCACCCCTTGTGCCTAGAATGTGTTTCTATTGTTCTACCACACAAAAGTTTTGCACCCTATGTTCCAATCCTACTCTAGCATTGCAATTCTAGGAATGTAAAGATAAGAAATGAATTCCTCAAATGTAAATGCTTAAAGTAAAGAGAGAGAAAGGAACACGGCGATGTTTTGCCAAGGTATCGGAGAGTTGCCACTCCCCACTAGTCCTCGTTGGAGCACCTGTGCAAGGGTGTAGCTCCCCCTTGATCCGTGCAAGGATCAAGTGCTCTCTATGGGCTGATTCTTCGACACTCCATCGCGGTGAATCGCTCACAACCGCTCACAACTTGAGTTGGGTCATCCACAAGCTCCGCCGGATGATCACCAAACTCCCAATCACCACAGAGCCGTCTAAGTGATGGCGATCACCAAGAGTAACAAGCACAAACTCTCACTTGACCACGTCAAGCCTAATGAGAAGGGTGGATGCACACTTGCTACTCTCCTTGCACTAATGAGGACCTTAATCTTAGATTCTTAAATCTCAATCACCTCACTAGGCTCTTGCTCTCCTTGGCACTCTCAAGGTGTTTCTTAGCTGAACAAATGGGCAAGAGGCCTCCCTTGGATGAGTGGAGTAAGTATTTATACCCCCTCATTCAAAATAAATCATTGGGAGGCTGGGTCAGCAACCTGCAGGGTGACCAGACAGTCCGGTCAGGGTGATCGGACGCTCCGGTCAGTTATCTCTACCACTGTGTCAGAAAGAGCCGTTAAGTTCTGACTGGACTCTGACCAGCGTTCGGTCAGTACTGACCGGACGCGTTCGGTCACAAAAAACGCTCTCTGGAACCTTACTGATGTTGACCAGACGCTGGCACCGAAAGTCTGGTCACTTCATTGTTCAGCGTTCGGTTAGTTACCGGATCCTGATCAGCATCCGGTTACCACCGATCGGACGCGTCCGATCAGGAAATTCCCTCTCTGGACCCTCTCTGGAGTTGACCAGACGTAGGCACCCAGCATCCAGTCAGTTCTAGATGACTTCAGTTGATCAAATGAACTGATCGGACTCACCCTTCAGCGTCCAGTCAGTCATTTGACCCTCCATTCACTTCCAACTCAAAATCCTATGTGAATGAAGTTTGCTCCAATTGATCTTAGGGCTATTCCTGAGCTACCTAGTGCTAGTTTTGACAAGTGTGCACCAAACCTAACCCACTAGACTCACCTAGGTCAAGCTACTAGTCCATACCCCCCTAAATAGTATGGCCAAAAGAAAAAAACAAAGTCCTAAACTACTCTAAGTGTCTCTCCAACACCAAACGACACTTAGAACTAGATCGTCCTTAACCTTGTCGTCCATCCTTTGAAAACCGAAACGATTTCCATTGTCAGGGGCATGACCACCATGATTGCCCAATCAATTACCATTACCATGACCAAAATTAAATTACCACTGCAAAACACACGTTAGTCATAGTAATCTCGTGTTGTCATTAATCACCGAAACCCAGTTAGGGGCCTAGATGCTTTCAATCTCTCTCTTTTTGGTGATTAATGACAACACAACCTCGAGTATGTAGAAGAGATGAGTGAGGTTTTCAACATGCTTGGTTCATATAAGCTTTTGACAATAAGAGCAAAGGGGTTAGACATGCTTATATGACCCAAGCCAACATGGTGTACTCAATATATATCAATTAAGCATGAGTACATGAAGTAAAGCTCATTTAAATTAGAGTAAAATGCGGAAGCAAAGAAAATGAGCATAATCAAGTGACATGACATATATATAAGTATCAATATAGAGAGCACACATGTCACAAGTCTCACCATCACAAGTATGTAATGCAATGCATGAAGGTAGACGTGAATGCATAATGTATTACACATAAAGAGCCAAAAGAAATGAATCATATGCTCCCCCTAGATGTAACGCTACCCCTAGATCTAACATACTCGCTCCCTCTCCCCCTTTGGCATCAAGCACCAAAACCTAAGGGTCGAACGGCGGGATAGGAGCAGATGAGTCGGGCACTAAGGTGCGGTGAGAGATCTAGAACTGAGTAGCATCATCCTCTGACCCTGAACTCTAAGCGGTCTGACCCTCTGTCGCTGGAAGTGAAGGTGAAGTGGTCTGGGTCTGCTCAGTAACTGGCGTGGCATGTGACTCTAGAAGTATCACTGTAGGAAGTGGAGCCACATCTACCGCTGGCGCTGTCGCTGAAACCTCAACTGGCTCGGATGATGCAATAGACGACGGGAGCGTCTCGGTTGTCTTGGTAACTGGAGCAACAGTGGTAGGGATAGGGACTTGTAACTCTAGTGGTGTAGGCTGCCCTGTTAGCTCACTGAATGTAGCAACGAGACTCCTAGATACTGGGGTGTCCGTCACTAGCACTGAAGAACTCTGAGGAAGAGTGAAGCCCATAATAATAGGAGTGAAATGAGGACCCGGGGCTGTCACTGGTGAAGCAAACCACTGGGACACCTACTCTGTAGGTGAAGAAAACTAAGTAGTTGGCTGTCCCTTTTTCTGAAGCCCACTAGGCTATACAGCTGGAGTCACTGCAGTGGTGGTAGTAGGCTGGCCTATCTGAGGTGTGGAATGCTAAGGAGCAACCCCAATAGCAGTGAAAACATGCTGCATAAAGCCAAGTAACTGCTGCTGGATCATAAGCTGCTGCTGCTGCATGGCTTGCTGCTGCCTCTGGAACTCATCCTGTCGAGCCTGAACCTGAGCAAGTGCAGCTGCTGTCTCCTATGCCTAGAGTGCCTGGTCCTGCCTCATCTGCTCAAGTATAGCTAGAAGAGCTGGGTCTATCTGTGGTAGCTATGGTGGAGCAGAGCTGGAGCCACTGGCCTCTCTGTCGTGTGGTCGAGGAGCCATCTACAGAATCGACTGATAGTCATCGTCAGAGCTATCACTCAGGTCGCTCTCAATCACATCCGCCTGTTGTGCATCAAGCTGCTCCTCCTCTTTCGCAGCAATACTTCAGATGATCTCATCTTGCTCAGCTGCTATCTCTGGCACCTCTAGGCGACGGTTCGGTTGGCAAGGTGTCCTCGCACTACTGTGACGAAGCATCTAGGTCATGTTATATGGCAGGAACTCAGTAGTTGCACCTGCATACTCTGCCATTGTCTCAAGAGACTTCTGTGTAACTGCCTTTCGAATCAAGAAGGTGATCTAATGAGCATACGGTAGCTGACGGTGACCCCTGAAACCCTCTGCTAGTGTGTCCTCCATCTTAGAAAGTATCACATCCCAAATATCAAAAGCAGTCTGAGACACAAGGTGATACAGTAGCCATAGCTGAATGCGAGTCAGGCCCTCATGGTAGCCCATCCTCAGAAGCAGAGTCCTCCTCATGATAGCATCAAGAAGTCGAGCTGTAGGTGTAAGATCCCATGGTGTCCTGCTCGACCCCTCGCCAAATGGCTCTATGAAGCAAGGTCTGACAATATCTGTGGGTGGCACAAGTCCGCCGTGAGGGCATCTCAGAGGCTTAGTCTGTCCATAGCATACCTCGTGAATGTGAATAAGGGACTCTAGAATCCTTAGAATCTCTCTAACCCTAGAACTCTAGAGCCTATAGTAATGGCCTCTGAATGCAAAGTGAATGAATCTGTGCCTTGGGTCAATCCAAAGAGAGGAGTAGAACTCGCAAACCCATAACAGAACATAGTGGTCAGTCCGTCCAAGAAGATCTATCAACCCTAGTAGATATGAGAGTTGAGGACGAATCTGCTCGCCTACAGCTGCAACAAGTGACTCTATGGAGCAGACTCTCTAGGATCTAAAGGCAACTCCACTGTTTAGATAAGCATTATAGAAATCCCCCTACAACACTATATAGAAGTGCTCTAAAGCACGCTCATCCCACCTCAGCGGAAACCAATCCTCAAACTAGACAAAGCGGAGCTGCTACACCTGTCTGGCTATGGCTGCCCTCAGGTCAAGGTGAACCACTAGAGGCGGACCATGTGGTCTGGGAGGTGGACGAGAGCCCCTCCTCTGTGTCTCAGGCCTCGGTGACACTTGGGTACGTGTACGACCAGAGCGTCAAAGCTATGGCTGTGCTGCCTGCTCTGTCACCACAATCTGCTCTGCCTACTGAGTATCCACTATCTGCTCTGCTGGCTGTGTCTGCTGCTCAATAGTCTCCCCTAAGGCTGACTCTCCTCTAAAGTGGCATGCCATCCTCCAAGCATGGCAGTCCTAGGTGGACTACCATGACGACTCTCAACCCTCTCGACAACGGTCCTCTAAGCTGGTGATAGCTGATCGGCTATGCGAACACCACTCCTAGCTCCACCTCTCTCCACTCGCTCTGCAGCGGCTGCCATTGCTGCTGCTCTTTCTGTCTTAGCATCAACAAATTTGCGCTTCTTCATTGTAGTCTTCTTCGCCTTCCCCTTTTCCTGAGCAGTAAGGTGAGGCAGAGGCCTTGGATCCTCATCGCTAGGACCACCTCTGGCATTCTTGCAATGTGCCATTGCTGTAGCTGAAAAGAACTACTGCCACTGATAATGTCAACTGATACTCGTTAGGCTTGGCCTCGATCCGTACTCGCGGGCTTGGCCCGAGTTCACTGACGACTGCCACAACAACCACAAGAGCACCGACTCACTGCACGATAGAATAGATAGAATATATAAATAAGGATTATATTCATCTAGAGGTGTGAAACCCTAAGAAGCAAGCAGTAGATAAGAAATTGAAGGCGATGGCTTGCTACCTGACGAAATCCGACGATTCGGCGACCAATCAGCAAAGGAAAGGACCACGGGGTACCACCGGGATCGGCAAAGGCTAGGGTTAGGGTTTGGCAAGGCATTGCGGTGGCCGAGAAGATGTGGTGGCGTAGTGGATGGTGGCTAGGGCAATCGGCTACGAAGGCAAGGCTCGGGATGCGCAATGGCCGGGGGCCACGGCGGCGTGTGTAGGCGGCACGAGTGCACGTGGGCACCAAGCAAATGGCACCCTCCGGATGTGCTTTTCCTATCAATTTTGAAACCGGCATAATCCGAATCGGAATAGCCAACTAGTTGGAATCTAGCTCCTTTGGGATACCAAAGATCAATGTTTGGTGTGTGCTTAAGGTACCTAAGGATTCTTTTAACGGCAACCATGTGAGCCTCCTTAGGACTAGCTTAAAATCTAGCACACATACACACACTAAATATGATGTCGGGCCTAGATGCGGTCAAGTATAATAAACTACCAATCATAGAACGGTAGAGAGTTTGATCAACCGATTTACCTCCCTCATGTAGGTCGAGATGTCCATTTGATGGTATTGGTGTCTTGATTGGCTTACATTCATCCATATTGAACCTCTTGAGAAGATCCTTGGTATACTTTTCTTGAGAGATGAAAATCTCTTCTCTCATTTGCTTGACTTGAAAACCAAGAAAGAATGTAAGCTCTCCAATCATAGACATCTCGAACTCCTTCGACATCAATTCACCAAACTCTTTGCAATAATCTTCATTTGATGATCCAAATATGATATCATCAACATATACTTGACAAATGAAGATTTCTCCATCAAGTTTCTTGGTGAATAGTGTGGTGTCGACCTTCCCAATGGTGAAGCCCTTCTCAATGAGGAAATCCCGAAGGCGCTCATACCAAGCTCTTGGGGCTTGCTTAAGCCCATATAGCGCCTTGAACAACCTATAAACATGATTATGATATCTAGAGTCTTCAAACCCAGGAGGTTGATCAACATAGACTAGTTCATTTATGAAGCCATTTAAAAATGCACTTTTAACATCCATTTGTTATAATCTCATTTCATGATGCGATGCATATGTAAGGAGGATACGAATAGCTTCAAGTCTTGCAACCGGTGCAAAGGTCTCTCCAAAATCTAGCCCTTCAACTTGAGAGAATCCCTTTACAACTAGTCTTGCCTTGTTCCTCACTACAATGCCGTGATCATCTTGCTTGTTGCGGAACACCCACTTTGTTCCAATGACTCTTGCACCTTGTGGTCGCTCTTCAAGAGTCCAAACTTTATTGTGGGTAAAGTTGTTCAACTCTTCATGCATGGCATTTATCCAATCCGGATCTTGAAGAGCTTCTTCTACCTTTTTAGGCTCAAAGCAAGAGACAAAACAGTGATGTTCAATAAATGAAGCAAGTTTTTGAGAGCGAGTCAGTACACCCTTTGAAGGACTTCCTATGATGAGATCTTGTGGATGTGCTTGTAGTAGAGGTGAATTTTTTCTATCAACCACTTGAGGGGGAGGTTGTGGAGCATCAACATCTTGTGCTTGTGCCACCATTTGATCATGAGAGATGTGGATCTTCATTTTATACTCTCTCATCTTTATCACCATCTTGTGGCACATTTGATAAAGAAGGTAGATCAATCACTTGTACATCATCTTCATCATCTTTGGGCATGATGTCTCCAACTGAAATGTTCTTCATGGCCTCCCTCAATGGTTCATCACCTACATCATCAAGATTCTCATGTGCTCCTTGGGATCCGTTAGATTCATCAAATTTCACATCATATATTTCTTCAACCAAGCCGGTGGCATAATTAAATACTCGATATGCTTTGGACTTTGATGAGTAACCAACAAGAAAGCCAATATCACAACGTCTTTGAAACTTCCCTAGGTGTTGCCGCTTCTTGTAGATGTAGCATTTGCAACCAAACACCCGGAAGAATGATACGTCTGGCTTCTTCCCATTGAGCAACTCATAAGGGGTCTTGCCAAGAAACTTTCGAAGAAATAGGCGGTTGGATGCATAACAGGCGGTGTTGATAGCTTCTGCCCATAGAGCTTCGGGTGTGTTGTACTCATCAAGCATTGTTCTTACAAGTGTGATAAGTGTCCGGTTCTTTCTCTCTACTACACCATTTTGTTGAGGAGTATATGTTGTGGAGACCTCATGCTTGATTTCAACTTCATCACAATATGCTTCAATGTTTGTGTTGTCAAATTCTTTTCCATTGTCACTTCTGATCTTCTTGAGCTTCACTTCAAATTCATTTTGTGCTCTCTTGGCAAACTTCTTGAAACATGATGCCACTTCAGTCTTGTCATGAAGGAAGAACACCCAAGTATATATAGAGTAGTCATCAAGAATCACAAGACAATAGAGATTTCCTCCCAAACTCTTGTAAGTTATTGGTCCAAATAGATCCATGTGAAGGAGCTCTAGCACTCTTGTTGTTGACATGTAAGCTTTTGTAGGATGAGTGTTTGCAACTTGCTTGCCGGCTTGACATGCACTATAAAGCTTGTCCTTCTCAAATTTCACATCCTTCAAGTCTCTCATCAATTCATTCTTCATTAGCTTCTTGAGTGAGCTCATCCCAACATGTGCAAGTCTTCTATGCCATAGCCACCTAAGTGATGTTTTGGTGAATAGGCATGTCTTCAAGTTTGCATCTTCGGATGTGAAATCCACTAGATATAGGTTGTTGTATCTAAAACCCTTGAATATAACTTGATCATCATCTTTCTTTGATACAACCACTTCCTTCTCGGTGAACAAGCATTGAAAACTAAAATCACACAATTGACCAACGGATAGCAAATTGAAGCTCAATGAAGTAACATATAGCACATTTGAAATTGAATGATCATTTGATATTGCCACTTTGCCCAATCCTTGAACTTTGCCCTTTGAATTGTCACCAAATGTAATTCTTTCTTAACCATCTACTTCTTCATCTAGTGAGGTGAACATACGAGGATCATCGGTCATATGTTGAGTGCAACCACTATCAATAACCCAATGACTTTCACCAGTCTTGTAGTTCACCTACACACAAGAGATCAAGCTTGATGTTTAGGGACCCAAACTTGATGAGGACCCTTGACTTTCTCAACTAGATACTTTGCAACCTAAATTTTCTTAGGCCTATTCTTGTTGGGAGGACCTAAGAACATGATTTTCATTTTTTCACTAGAGTCCTTTCTAAGCATGTAATGAGCATTGAAAGCAAAAGGTCTAGCATGCTTGGGCAAGGGTTGTGGTGGTGGAGCTTGACACTCATGGGCAAAGTGACCTTCTTGTCCACATTCAACACATCTTTTTGGCTTAGGCTTTGACTTGTGTTGTTGTTGGTGTTCTGCTTGAGCTTTCTTCTCTTGATGTGCCAAATACCCAATGCCACTTCTAACCATCTTCATTACGATGTTCATGAGTATCTCACTTTGGAGATATTGGCCTCTTGTGAACTCGCTCAAGCCGGTCTTGAGATGTTCTTTCTCCAACTTGAGCTTCTTGTTCTCTTCTTTGAGTTCATCATAATTTTCTCTATCTTGAGTCTCTTATTCTCTTCTTTGAGCTTCTCATTCTCAAGAGCTATATCACAATCATGGTCAAGGTTCTCTATCACAATTGTATTGGTGGTTGATAGCTTTTCAAGATCTTTCTTGAGCTTTTCATTCTCATGCTTGAGCTTGACATACTCATCATAGTTGTCGGTCTCAACCACTTTCTTGCCTTTGCTACTAGATCCTTGCTCAATGCTCTCAACAATTAAGTCATCACATGATGTAGCTATATTAATCTTAACAACATGGTTAGTAGCATCATGTGGCTCATTGGATAATAACTCATGAGAGACAACAAGATTATCATGATTAACCTTGATATTTGTGTACTCTTCTTTTAGCATATTGTAGCTAGTGGTGAGCTCATTATGTATCCCCTCAAGTTTATCATGTTTTTCTTTAAGCTCCTTTTTAGAGGATTTGAGCTCCTTGAGTTTGGATGACATAGTTTTATTTTCTTCTCTAAGCTCAACATAGCTTTTTCCGCTATGTCATATTTAGCTAAGAGTGAGTCATTCTCAAGTTCTAGCTTTTAATTTTTAGCTCTTGTCTTTCTAATAATTTTAGTATATTGGTGAAGCAACTTGACAAGATCATCATAGGAAGGTGATTCAAATTCATCATCACTATCACTATCATCATTGCTAGCATGATCATCACCACTACTATCATCATCATTTTGTACCTTTCGTTCACCCTTGGCCATAAGTCATAGGTGTGTAGAGGATGACGATGGTGGTGTCGGTGAAGATAGTGAAGAGTCAATTACAATAGCGGCCACCTTCTCATTCTCACTTTCATCGTCGGATGAGCAACTTGATGAATCAATATCCATGAGCCAATCACCAATGATGTATGCCTTGTCATTCTTCTTCAAATCCTTCTTCTTGCCATCCTTCTTCTTATATGGCTTGTTTTTCTTCTTCTCATCATCATCTTCATCACTTGAGAAATCTTTCTTGCCCTTGTACTTCTTCTTGTATTTGTCTTTCTTTGGCTTGGAGCATTGATGTGCTAGATGATCAAGTTCTCCACAATTATAGCAATCCATCTCCGAGATGGACTTCCTTCTATTGCTAGTGAAGAATTTCTTCTTCTTGCCATCAAACTTGACACCGTTCTTGTTGAGGTCCTTAAGCATCTTGGCGGTTCTTCTCACCATGAGAGCAAGACTTGCATCATCAATTTCATCATCACTTGAGCTCTCATGATCAACTCTTGCTTTGCCCTTCTTCTCTTGGCTAGCCTTGAATGCCAAGTCTTTCTTCTTGGTGGAAGAAGAGCCATCTTGTGGTGTGATGTGCATATACATCTCATGTGCATTGATCTTTCCTAATATTTGAGTTGGTGTAGCGGTGGAAAGATCACCTTGATGAAACACAGTCACAATATGCCCATATTTGTCAATGGGGAGGACACTCAAGATCTTTCTTACAACATCGGATGGTTGCATTTGTGTGAGTCCAAGCCCATTGACTTCCTCTACAAGAACATTTAAGCGTGAATACATCTCATTAGCACTTTCTTTAGGAAGCATCTCAAATGAATTAAGCTTTTTCATAACAAGATGATAGCGTTCCTCACGCTCACTCTTTGTTCCCTCATGGAGCGCACAAATGTCTGACCATAGTGCATAGGCGTCCTTATGGTTCCACATACGGTTAAAAACATCTTTGCAAAGGCCTCTAAAGATGGTGTTTCTTCCCTTTGCATTCCATTTCTCGTAATTAACTTCATCGCCTTGAAGGTATGTGAGATCCTTATGTTTCGGGAAACCTTGTGAGGTGGATCTAAGAATTCCAACATCTAAAGCTTCTAAATAAGCCTCCATGTGGATTTTCCAATCATCTCCCTCAAAGATAGGAGAAGGTCCATCCCCGTAGGACATCTTTCTCTAGGCGGTTAAGCCTAATTTAGCGAGCATGAGGCTCCGATACCAATTGAAAGGATCAAGATGCCCAAGAGGGGGGTGAATTGGGCTAATTCTAAATTCTTTGCAATAATTAAGCTCTACACTTAGCCCACTTCACACCTTGTGCCTAGAATGTGTTTCTATTGTTCTACCGCACAAAAGTTTTGCACCATATGTTCTAATCCTACTCTAGCATGGTAATTCTAGGAATGTAAAGACAAGAAATAAATTGCTCAAATGTAAATGCTTAAAGTAAAGAGAGGGAAGGGAACGCGGCGATGTTTTGCCGAGGTATCGAAGAGTCATCACTCCCCACTAGTCCTCGTTGGAGCACCCGCGCAAGGGTGTAGCTCCCCCTTGATCCGCGCAAGGATCAAGTGCTCTCTATGGACTGATTCTTCGACACTCCGTCGCGGTAAATCACCCACAACCGCTCACAACTTGAGTTGGGTCATCCACGAGCTCCGTCGGATGATCACCAAACTCCCAATCACCACCGAGTCGGCTAGGTGATGGCGATCACCAAGAGTAACAAGCACAAACTCTCACTTGATCATGACAAGCTTAATGAGAAGGATGGATGCACACTTGCTACTCTCCTTGCACTAATGAGGACCTTAATCTTGGATTCTCAAATCTCAATCTCCTCACTAGGCTCTTGCTCTCCTTGGCACTCTCAAGGTGTTTCTTAGCTGAATAAATGGGCAAGAGGCCTTCCTTGGACGAGTGGAGTAAGTATTTATACCCCCTCATTCAAAACAAACTATTGGGAGGCTGAGTCAGCACTTTGCGGGTAGACCGGATGCTCTGATCAGGGTGACTGGACGCTCCGATCAGTTATCCCTGCCACTGTGTTAGAAAGAGCCATTAAGTTCTGACCGGACTCTGACCAGCGTCCGGTCAGTACTAACCAGACGCGTCCGGTCACGAAAAACGCTCTCTAGAACCTTACTGATGTTGACCGGACGCTATCACCCAGAGTCCGGTTACTTCGTTGTTCAGCGTCCGGTCAGTTACCGGATCCTAACCAATGTCCGGTCACCACCGACCCGACACGTCCGGTCAAGAAATTCCCTCTCTAGAACCTCTCTAGAGTTGACCGGATGCAGGCACCCAGCGTCCGGTCACTTTCACTCAACGTCCGGTCAGTACCAGACAACTTTAGTTGATCAAATGAACTGACCGGACTCACCCTTCAGCGTCCGGTCACAACCAAACCAGCGTCCGGTCAGTCATTTGACCCTCCATTCACTTCCAACTCGAAATCATATGTGAATGAAGTTTGCTCCAATTGATCTTAGGGCTATTCCTGAGCTATCTAGTGCTAGTTTTGACAAGTGTGCACCACACCTAACCTACTAGACTCACTTAGGTCAAGCTACTAGTCCATATCCCCCTTAATAGTACGGCCAAAGAAAAAAAAAACAAAGTACTAAACTACTCTAAGTGTCTCTCTAAGACCAAACGACACTCAGAACTAGTTCGTCCTTAACCTTGTCGTCCATCCTTTGAAAACCGAAACGATTTCCATCGTCAGGGGCATGACCACCATGATTGCCCAATCAATTACCATTACCATGACCTAACTCAAATTGTCTCTGCAAAACACACGTTAGTCATAGTAATCTCGTGTTGTCATTAATCATCGAAACCTAATTAGGGGCCTAGATGCTTTCAGAAGTCATTATCTTAATGAGCTAAAGTGTTTTTTGTTCAATCAGTAAGAAAATATTGCATCTCAAGATGAATTCCAGTTGAGATCACAAAATGCAAACCAAGAAAGTTCAAAGAAACCTTTCGCATGGTTGTCCATCGTGCAATAAAGAGATATCTACCAGTAAGTGAACAAATGGCTAGAGAACATTATATAATTTTGTTGATCTTTTTGTATATATTTTTTGTTTATTGGTCTTTTGTGTGTGACATTTTCTCTCTTTTTAATATATTATAATCAGTAGAGACCTGACCCTCTTGTTGCTTAAAAAAGCCAGATATGGAACAAAGCCTACCCTTTATTTTAAAAGATAATGGGACGCTACCTTGTTAATAGGGCATAAGCCAACATAGTTGTTGGTTTCATCTTCATAGTGGATATGTTCCATGAGGTTGCTCATAGCTCTTTCTCGTAGCTTATTCATCGGCCAGAGATTTGATAATGGTTCTATAAACTTATTTAAATAAGCCATTGCAATACTTTGCAACTATGAAGGGCGATAGATAAGGTCTTCCTGCAGTGACCAAAGGAAAAAAGAACAACAATTACTTTTACAGAATTGAATACTTGCGTGATATATCCTTGTGCAACTGGTCATTCATTTGTGCATAGTAAAATCTAATTACAGACAACATGTGTATTTAGTGACTCGCCTTATCATAAGGACTCAAGCACAACCATGCAACATCACACATGCATAGACTCTTATATACTACTAGAAAATGGAATTACCTTGGCAGCCAATAATATCCTTGAGAGGCGAAATAAAACTGCCAAAAAATATATTTGTAACACCAGTAATGCGTAAAAAATTAAAATGCATCTTGTATGTTAACACAATTTAAGCTCCAGTATATTTTTTAGTATGAGACAAAAACGAAGAAATAATAAGGAACAACTCTAGCAAGATCCGTATTATAGCAAGATTCCCAATCCCCCACTTGGAGCCCCACTTCAAGGGGTTGTCTCCCAATCTAGTCGTTGGATAAACATGGATTAAATAATTTTTAAAGGTTGGCCCTAATATTAAACTATGTGAAAATGAGCATAATTATTGAGAATATGACTATTTTTTACATGATGACTAGAGGTAGTATAAAGCTTCAATGCTGAGAAGGATAGTGATATACCTTGGCACATGAATTGCGAGCCTTGTTCCAGTTGATCTCATTATATGGTATATTGTAGATCTCATTTCTTATTGCCAAAATAGTTGGAGTGATAGGCCCGACAAACTTTTTTCCATAAATGTAAGCCATTGGCACGTAAACCATCCGACAAAAGCACCAAAACCTTCCTAGAAACAATTAAATTAAATGTAAAGGTGTGGAGTGCAGTCAAATATTTGTTTAATTTATTTGCACTCTAGCGAAATAAAAGTTGGAAAATATCGTGTGGATACATGTGAACTAGGAAATGTGGGATTAGGATAAAATACCGGGATGAATCCATAACTCAGGAATGATTGCATTGTTTCCAGACCAATCGTATGCACCTATCACCTTATGTTGAAAGCAACAACAATGGGTTGCATTAATTTCACTCTACAACCATATATTTACAATGCCAAAGATGTTCATTGCTAGAAAATGTTGTTCAACTAGTGAGAACTTACACTGTATTGCAAACTAATAAGAATAAAACTAAAATAAGATGTTCATTCCATATATAAAAAACTATTAATTATTAAAGTTTAAATTATTTTTATATTTATAAGTTTTAATGACTTATTTGCATACCGAGAGATATATCTTTGCCCATTGTGGTGCCGCAGTTGCACTTCCATGAGACAAAATCCAAGCACGCCCTTTGGATAATGCATCATTTTCTCCATCAAGCACCTCTCCTAGAATCCTTAAGGTTGCATAGTTTACGCATGTGCCAAACATGGAGCTTGGTCCCAAGGTGTGTGTTCCCCAGCCTCCATCCTCATTCTATACATATTATATTTCATAGAATATGTAAGATATATTTTATGTATTCCACATTGCGTGGAAATTTTAAGCAAACTTTGAAATAAATGTAGCGACATATCTCACGTATATGATCTATTGACAAAACTTCATTCAGTGATCGTGTGCATGTAATGCAAATATCTAAAAGATACAAAAAAAGGTAGAAGCATTGTTAAAGCTATGATTTTATACAGTAAATAAATTTTGTGAGATCAAAATATGATACCACCACAATTATTGAATATAATTTACTAATGACAAAAATGAAATAGCTAAAGTTACAACATATGTTTATTTGGTCAAATAGTGACCTTTTGTAAAATATCATGAGAGCGGAACCTCAAAATGTTATGGGGATCATATCCAATTAGTTATCCACAATAATGGTTAATATTTTATACCTTAAAACATACTACGTTTCTATTTTACAGGATTATGTTTACATATTTGTATTTTAAATTAAATCAATAAAAAGACTATGTCTTGATCCATTCATTGTTGACGTACATTATCATATCCCAAAAAACAAGTTTGCTGTGGTATTATGTTTCTAGCATTTTGTTATTCATTATGTTACTTTGTGTGCTTTGATAATTCAAAGTTCGTCGTGGAAGCTTCAATTTCTCATAAACTTAAATCATAAATAAAACTGATACCATGAGTGGTAGAATGAACAAAATCCCACTGTAATCCCCAGGCCAATGCCCATCCGGTCCTTGCAGAGAAGAATATTGACTAAGGGCACGCCTCAACACAACTAGTATAGTTTCTCCCGTGGCTTCTGAATCCTTGTCAATCTTGATAGCTGGAAGGTTTGTACTATGAAGGTTCTGCTTTGTATACTGCAAGGGATGTACAAAGAACTATGAGACTTCATCAAAGACGTCGTAGGTGAAAAATAAATGTGTAGTAATTCAAATTGAAAATTAGACAAGTCCTGCACACTACTAAAAAAATATGAGACACGTCAGAAACTTTACATAGGCAAGCAGGCCTAAGGCAATGGCCTGCCTCATAAACGGCAGGGGGCTTAAGCATTTCCTAAGGCAGGTTGCCTAAGTCACCAACCTCTAGAGGCAGTTTGTTAAGTGGCCCATCTCTATACATGCATTTTTAGAGATGGTTCTAACCATCGTTTCGAAATAGCTCATTAGAGAGACCATTTTAAAAGGCATGTTTGGATGCACCATCTAAACTTTAGCTGGCTAAATTTAGCTGCTAGGCATTCAAACAGCTAAGCTAAAAGACCAACTAAAGTTTAGCTATTTCAACCCAGCTAAAGCCAGCTAAAATTTAGCTGGGTCAATTAGCTGGAGCATCTAAACATCCCAGCTAAAATTTAGTTGAAAAACTTTTAGCTGGCTTTTACTTTGAAATTTTAGCTAGCTAAACTTTAGTTTGGTGCATCCAAGCAGGCCCTAAATGTGTTTTGACAGTGGGCCCTCATGCATGCAACAAGTTGTATACAAAAGCATATGCAGTAGTGGGCCCATACATCAAGTGAATGTGAGGAGGATTAGAAAAGAGAAGGTGGAACATGGGTAGAAGTAATAATAAGATACCACTATTGTATTGTAACACCCCGGGTGTTTTAAATACTAAAACTGTCATGTCATCATATGCATTGCAAAGCATTTGGTCATATTGCAAACTTTGATATGCATTCACTAAAACAAGTTTACATTCATGTACAAGTGTTGAATTGTAGTGTTTGAATCAAGTTTGAAATACCTGTATTGATTTGAAATTCCGAAAACCCTAATTTCAGTATTTAAATTCTACCCTGAAAACTCATTTAAAAATCTAAGCATATTTTGGGGTTGAGCTTAAAAGCAAAAGTGTAGATCTTGTCAAGTTGTACAAAGTTGGTTTTTGGAGTTTTCAAAGTTGTTTAGTAAAATTTGAAGTAATTTGAAAAGGCATAATTCTTTAAAAGTGTTCCCTTTTGAATTTAAATTTGAATTTCAAAATGTAGAATGAATTTGGATATGGTTTCAAAAGCAAAGTTGTAGAACTTTTGATTTTGAACAACTTTTGTTTTTAGAGATTTTTGAGTTGTTATGAAAATTTGAGAGTAATTTGTGAATTTTGGGCGAATGGCATTTCTGTAAATTGTGTGAACAGTGTTCACCGCTCTTGCTACATTGCCGGCGTTTCTTTCTTCGGCGTTCCAGGCGCGGTCGTGGCCGTTTTGGCGTCGCGCATATTTGGCCTTGTGAAACCTGTGCGCAGCTTCCTTGAGTTTCCTGGCCATCCTTTAAAGCTCTGGAGTCGTCGCCGTTCTTCTTTTCCGTTGCTCTGTTTTCTTCCCGTCACCTTGCTCATCTCCGGCGAGCCCGTGCCGTCGCTGTCGTGCTCCGCCATCGCTGATAAGCTAGCTCCAGCTCCGCCTACTCCTTGCGCGTCTAGCTATCCCCTCAATTTAGTCTGATTTCACCGGGAGACGCCGCGCAACGTACTTCTTCTTCGCGGCCGGCAACAACTTCGGTGATCCCGTTTCACCGTGGTCAGGGCCCTCCGGTGAGCCGTTGCTTTTGATTAGCGTAGCTCCGGCTTCGTCTCGATGCTGTGATGCTTAACCCGTTGTTGCTTGCTCATTTTGATCACCACAGTCGCCGGCACACCATCACCGACGATCCTTGCTCCGCCGCCGTTGCTGTGTACGTCGACCCACGTCTACGCTGCTTCTCCAGCCTTGCTCTCTGCTCCGTCGTGTTTGTGGTGAGCTGCTGGTGCTTCCTGTGCCGTTTATTTGATCGTTGCCTCTCTGCCCGCCGCGCGTAGCGCCGCTGCCGTGCCACCGCGTCCGCCATGGTCGGTGTAGTGCTCGGTTCGGTCCGTAATTGGTCGCGTTAGTGCCATAGATCGATACGTTGTGACGTAGTGATCATGTTAGTACCCTTGCTGTCTCCTGTGATCTCACCGTCGGCGAGTTTGCGCCGGTCAGCGCCGTCGTTGTCGTAGTCAAAGGTCGGAGGTTAGGGATGACGGGTGGGGTCGGGTTGTCAGTGACTCAGCGTTCAAATGGATTTTTCTATTTTCTGGAATGAATGAATAGTGTCTGTTTTTTTGTTATTTTGTGTAGATTTATTTAGAGCTCCAAAATTATGAAAATTTTTGTGTGACTTCTCTATGATGTATATTATATAACAAAAATTTGAAATCTTGATTTTCAGTATTTTTGGGGTATGATAAAATTGCTCAATTAATTAATAAATGACTTTCCATGATTTTTCTAGGCTTGTTTATGTATCCAAAAATTATGAAAATTGTTTTGTCACTTAGTTATCATGTAATGAACATTTACAAAATTTTGAGCTCAATTGGAATAAGTTGATTTATTTCATAATTTTAATTAAATAATTAATTCATAAAAGTGAATAGTAACCTTTAATGATTTAGGTTTTGATTGAACTTTTGATTGAGTGATGTCCTTGGGTCATTAGTGGATAATGATCTTTGGCAATTGATGTATGTATTACGAAATAGGTTTAGTTAGTTTGACTTGTAAATCTGTCTGTGAATGAAGGAAAGTTGTATTCAAGTTGTTTAATTTTGTATCCATCATCGAGCATCATGTTTTGTATTCCGCATCATGTTAAACATGGCATTGTTACTACGTGTAGTGAACGAAGGTGAACCCGTGGTAGTTAATCAAGTAGTTGAGGAGGTTGAGCCATCTGTGGAGGTTGGTGTTGATATCGTGGTCCGACTCACGAATCGGACTTTTCCGTCAACGAAGGCAAGCCCGGATACATTTAAACCTACCTTGTGTTTTACAAATTGATTTCGCTTTTGCTTTTCAATCTGCATTAAGTGATTAGAAGTCAAGTGGAAACCTAATTGATGCATTACCAACCTTGTTTTCCTTATCTACCTTGTTAACCATTTTAATTCAGTATATGGCTAGTTATGCTTAGTCATGCTTAGATAATAAAAGTCGGGTGATTACTCGTCACTGCGAGTTTTATATGGAACTTTGGTTACTTATGTTATCATGAAATATGAGCATGTGAAGTAATAAATCTAGACCAAGGGCGGACTCGGTGTGTGTGAGCCATAAGACATGGAGGTCTTGTGGCGGGTTCTTTCCGCCTGTGTCGATTAAGGTCCGCACTGTTGTTGAACCGCTCGAGGTGAGACTTTGTAGTACTAACCGCATACTCGGTAAGCCTTAACTTGGCTATTCTATTACGAGAATGGCTACTCGCGACCGGGAGTGGAGAGATGGCGAGAATAGCGTGTACCCACGTGGCAATGAAATTTGGAGTGTGGAGTCTCAGTATTCTCGGGTGGCGCGGACCCGTTCTTGTTTAGAGGATCCGAGGGTAGGTTGATATATGTAGGGTGGGGACCTGCATATGTCGGTGGTCTGGAATTCCCATTTGGGTTTATAATCGGTTCGAATCGTCGTTGCTCCTCGGTTATGGAGACTCACTTCTGTTCATCATCGTAGTATTAATAACTGGAACTTGAGTATGGTTTGAGAAAGTGTTGGATATGAAGTTTCATGATCTCAATACGGATCGTGTCAGCTTTGTATATGATCTTATGAAGTTTTAAATGTTGAAATAAAGAATTTTGTTAAAAGAGCTTTTACGCAAAAGAACCTTGATTATTGCTAAAGCCATACCTTGAATCCCATGAGCCTGCATTCCTGAGTTTTCTCAGTTTTTATTTCGGTTAAGTCTTGTTGAGTACTTTCGTACTCAGGGTTCGTTGACCCTTGTTGCAGGTGAGGCTCATGAGCAGATCTGTTTTGGATCGTGCTGCATGACTGTTGTTCAGTGCGATGACGATAAGTAATGTGTGGCCCTTGGGCAGGGCAGCGGTATTTGTGTGTTTTGTAATATATTATAATGCCACTCCACTACCTTGGTTTGTATTATTAATCGAACTTAGTTTGTAAGGTTTGAAATAAATGTTTTGTAAACTAAGTTATTGTAAGACTTCCGCTGATTTACTCTGGTGTAGATATTTGAATAAATGTTGTAATACTGCAATGACTCTGTAATGTGATCCTGCTCGGAAATCGTGGATGATTCGGGGTTCTTCGAGGACACCCGACAGTCTTCTTAGGTTATCGGTAACATATGCATAGATGTCAAAGGTCGTTGGACAGTGACAGGTGCATGTGGGCCCAATAATTTAGGAGGTTCTGCCACAGAATGGTATCAGAGCGATCGTTACAAGTCTTTGTTGTGTTGTTTTACAAAAACTTCAAAATGATTTGGGACAAATAAGTATAACTTGATAATTTGGTCCAAATTGCTTCTGACTTATCTTATTTCATTCTCACCCTTCCTGATTTGAGAAAAAGGCTTTGTGTGGTGGAGTAGTAATTCTATTATGCCCTATATAATAACAACTGTTGTTTGTGTGCTTTATAAGTTTGATGTTTTTGGTTCGTATGAACGATTCATGCATCATAATTAATTCGCTTGTTACTTCCTTCGTCTCTGAGCCTGGGTGAGTAGTGTGTATGGGTTGAGTTGTGTAGTCCATCCCAACTGCTCTTGAGATCATTGTCGATTGTTTTAATTGGATTAATCTGTTAAATGCAGATGGCTCGTACCAAGAAGACACACCCGTAAGTCCACCGGACCTAAAGGAGTTCCTCGCCATCAACTTGCCCCTAGGAATGACGGTGCTAGTAGTAGCGAGATCCAGTGCGATCCTCATTTGAGATCTGAGAGGATTTTCATGAGTTAGCCCAAGCTACTAGAGATAGGGCTATGGACGCCATCCGTGTGGGCGAGATTACAGGGAGCAGATTAAGACGTATCACCACGCGCCATGTGAGGCTGCGAAAAAATGTTAATTCATATGGTGGATGGGAGAAATGAAGCTAGAGCTAGAACTCATGAGCTAGAATTTTATGTAGAGGATTTAGAGGAGCATAATACCACTCTACATGAGGAAGTTCATAGGCTAAGCAATCTCACGAATCCTAATCATGAACCCCAAGTCGATGCAATGGACCCAGTGTGATCCTTGCCGATGATAGTGAATCGGAAGAGGAAGAAGAAGAAGATCGAAGAAGAATTAGTGATGATTGATGAAAGTGATAATGAGGGCGGTAATATTTCGGAATGGATACCGAGCCGAAGTTTGAAGTGATAAAGGAAAGAAGTAGAGTTGTGTAATAGTCGGTTCTAGTTTAAGTTAAGCGGTCTTGTTTAGATGCGGTTTGTGTTTAAATAAGAAACCGATGTAATGCGTTGTAGTAAGCTTTAGTTGCAATTCAATAAAGACTTGTGAATAAAGTTTGGTTTGTTATGAACAGATGCGTCAGACGCTGGGGTTCGCAGATTCCGGTACTTCACAAGATGAGGATGATATCCCCAATCCGCCACAGTTCCAACCAATTTGGTTGATGCTATAGTCGCGCTTGTCAATGTGATGATTGAAAATTCTCGTTTGCTTCATGAGATGGCTCAAAGTAACCAGAATCGGATGCATGGACACCGTGGACGTAATCATAATAGGCATGAGGCTACATATGTGGACTTCTGGATACAAAACCCCAAAGTGTTCACCAAGGCCGATGACCCACTGGAGGTCGATGGATCTGGCTTAGGACCATGGAGCGAAATTTGATCTTATTCCATGCACAGAGGTTCGAGAAACCGGTGTTTGCCGCCCAACAACTTAGGGGAGCAAAGGGTGCTTGGTATGCAAATCTTATGGCCATGCAGCCCGTAGGTGTTCCATTAACTTGGATGGAGTTTCAGATCGCTTTTGAGCTCATTATATATCAGAGGGAGTGATGGCTATGAAATGGATGAATTCCTTGCTTTGAAGCAAGGGGATCAGACGGTTATGCAGTATGTGGGAAGATTCAATCACCTGTCACAATATGCACCTGAACATGTCAACACTGATGCTAAAAAGAAGAAATGGTTCATGAGAGGTCTGAATACTAAATTGCAGACAATGATGACAACTTGTACCAATATTACTTATCATGAGGCAGTGAATATTGCAATTGCTTCGGAGGAAAAGTATCGACAACATAAGGAGATCAAAAAGAAAAAGAATGTGCCGTCTGGACCTTTTGGAGGAAATCAAAAGAGGCAGAGGGTGATCTATCATCCAGTCAACCATTATCGTCCTCCTTATCGTCCACCGCAGTTTCAATCTGGGCAACAATCAAATGTTCGTCCTGCTACAACTTATCAGAATTTACCTCAGAATACTTCTGGTGTCAATACTCCAACATCACAAGGTCATAAGTATCCCTGTTTCAACTGTGGTAAGCCTGGTCATTTCTCAAGGGAATGCCCGTATCCCAAAAAAGTACAATCCCAATTTCGGAAGAACCACGCCAATCAACAACGAGGTGGGTCACAAAACAAGAACAACAATCGAGTGCTCGGAAGGGTAATGGTGAAAAGAAGATCGGGCGAGTGTTCTACATTCAAGCTTAGGAGAGATTCCAGAGGGAGAGCCGGTGATGATGGGTACGTTTCTCCTCATTTGATCACCCTATAGATTTATACTTTTGATTACGGCGCATCACATTCATTCATCAATAGAGCATTTGTTGTGAAGTATGAAATTCCAATTGGGGCAACAAAGGAAAATTTCTTTATACAAATGCCTGGGGACGCGTCGTGTACTAAGGAAATGGTATACCAGTACCGTAAACACTGGTGGGCATATTTTTCCCACTACCATGATTATCCTAAAGGATCGAGGATATAGATGTAATTTTGGGAATGAATTGGATGTATCAAAGATAAGGCTATTATAGATGCTTTGAATAGAACTATAAGGGTGAGTTTGCGGATAGTAATTCTCAACTTCTCATCCAACTTCCAACCTTAAGAAGATCAATGGGCAAAATTTGTGCAATCTGCGGTCAAAGAGATTAGAGATATCCCGGTAGTATGTGAATTTCGGATGTGTTTTCGAAGATTTACCCGGTCTACTACCACAGATAGGGATGTCCAGTTTAACATAGAATTGAAACACAGAACAGCTCGATTTCTCGGAGAGCTTATAGGATGCCACCTAAGGAGTTAGCCGAGTTGAAGACTCAGCTGCAAGAATTGATTGATAAGGGATTTATCCAACCTAGTTCATCACCTTGGGGATGTCCGGCAATTTTTGTGAAAAAGAAAGATGAGACCTTGAGGTTATGTGTCGACTACCGTCCGTTGAATGAAGTGACCATCAAGAATAAGTATCCATTACCTAGGATAGATCTACTTTTTGATCAACTGGCCGGAGCCAAAGTTTTCTCGAAGATAGATTTGAGGTCAGGGTATCACCAAATTAAGATAAAGCCTGAAGATATTCCCAAAACGGCATTTACCACAAGATATGGATTATATGAATACTTGGTAATGTCTTTTGGTTTGACCAATGCTCCAGCTCATTTCATGTATTTGATGAATTCAGTATTCATGCCTGAGCTAGACAAATTTGTAGTGGTATTTATTGATGATATTTTAGTATACTCCAAGAACAAGAGTGAACATGCGGAACATCTCGAAATTGTTCGAACCGCTTGAGAGAACATAAGCTTTATGCCAAGTTTAGCAAGTGTGAGTTTTGGCTTAAGGAAATGCACAGTTTCTTGGTCATGTTTTGTCATTTGAAGGAGTTGCAGTTGACCCAAGCAAAGTTAAGGATGTGCTTGATTGGAAACCGCCAACTACTGATTCATGAGATTCGGAGTTTTACGGGATTGGCGGGGGTATTACCGTCGGTTTATCCCATTTCTCTAGGGTGTCAAAGTCCATCACCGAGTTGTTGAAGAACCAAGTCAAGTTTGTATGGTCATCGGATTGTGAAGAGGCTTTCGAATTTGAAAAGATTGTTGACCATCGCACGAAGATTAGCCCAACCCGATATCGAGAAGCCATTTGATGTTTATTGTGATGCTTGAGGAGTTGGTATTGGATGTGTATTGATGCAAGAAGGCCGAGTCATTGCCTATGCGTCCCGAGCAACTTAGGCAACATGAAGAACACTATCCGACTCATGATTTGGAGTTAGCGGTTTGTGGTACATGCTCACGAAGATTTGGCGGCATTACACGCTTGGTAATACGTGTCATATTTACAGACCACAAGAGCTTAAAATATATCTTCACTCGATCGAGAATTGAACATGCGACAAAGAAGATGGTTAGAAGCGATTAAGGATTATGACTTGGAAGTGCATTATCATCCTGGAAAAGCAAATGTGGTTGCGAGATGCTTTAAGTCGCATAAAAGTTATTGCAATTGTCCGGCAAGAAGAACAATGGGTTTGACTTTATGTCAAGAAATGGAGAAGTTGAATGTAGATGTAATTCAACAGGCAATTTGACCAACATTATTGTTGAAGCCACTATTCGTGATCGATTATTGCCGCTCGAGAAAGAAAACAAGGGTATAGCCCATATCAAGGATAGAGTCGGGAATGGAAAAGCGGAATGCTTGACATAGATGATGAAGATGTGTTATGGTTCAAGAATCGTCTTAGTAGTACCAAAAGTTCTGAGTTGAGACAGTCAATTCTTGAAGAAGCACATGCTACTAGGTTATCTATCCATCCGGGGAGTAATAAGATGTACCATGACTTAAAACGAAGATTTTGGTGGACCAAAATGAAGATAGAAATTGCAAGATATATAGCAAAGTGTGATACTTGTCGAGAAAGTGAAAGCTATACATTTGAGGGCTATTTGGAGAATTACAACCATTACCTATTCCAGCTTGGAAGTGGGAGGATATAAGTATGGACTTTATTGTTGGTCTACCCAAGACAAACAAAGGATTTGACTCAATATGGGTTATTGTAGATCGACTAACCAAGTCAAGACATTTTCTTCCGGTCCGAATACATATTCTCTTGTCCAATATGCCGGGATATATTTAGCAAGAATTATGAGCCTACATGGAGTACCAAAGACTATAGTGTGGATAGGGTACACAGTTTGTCTCTAGCTTTTGGAAACAATTGCATTCTTCATTGGGAACCAAGCTTCATTTAGTCTGACCTATCACCCATGCATCGATGGACAAACCGAAAGAGTCAATCAAGTACTTGAAGATATGTTAAGGTGTTGTGTCCTTAACTATTCCAAGAAGTGGGATGAGTGTTTGCCTTTGGCTGAGTTTTCATACAATAATAGTTATCAAGAAAGCATTAGAATGGCTCCATTTGAAGCACTATATGGTCGTAGATGCAGGACATCGTTGAGTTGGTCTGAGCCCGGGGAAAGAAGATTCTTTGGAGTTGACCTGGTAAAAGAAACAGAAGACAAGGTTAGACAGATACAAGGTAATTTGAAGATAGCTCAGTCCAGACAAAAGAGTTATGCAGATAAACGGCGTAGACCATTGATGTTTAACAAAGGAGATTTTGTATATCTAAAAGTATCACCAATGAAGGAGTTAACCGTTTTGGTGTTAAAGGCAAATTGGCACCTCGATATATTGGACCATTTCAAATCTTAGAAAGGTATGGAAAGGTAGCATATCGCTTGAAATTACCAGAACATCTATCAGCAGTGCATGATGTATTCCATGTTTCTCAATTAAAGAAGTGTCTCCAAGTGCCTGAGCAGAATGTTGAAATTGAAGGGGTGGAACTCGAACCGGATCTAACCTATTCAGAATATCCTATTAGAGTGTTGGAACAGAAAGATCGTGTTACTCGAAGGAGGACAATAAAGTTCTACAAGATACAATGGAATCAACATTCGGAAGAAGAAGCTACATGGGAATCAAGATTACTTGTTAGAAAAGTTTCGAGTTTCTTGCATCGATTTAGTATGATGGTAGTTTGCTATGAGATTGTGAATCATGATTGTAAAGGGACCTCAGTTGTTTTATGATGAAGTTTTGGATATTTTTGGGTTGGCACATTTCCTTTTCATTACTTAACCTATGGCTTTGAATCTCGGGACGAGATTTCTTTTAGGGGAAGGATTGTAACACCGGGTGTTTTAAATACTAAAAGCTGTCATGTCATCATATGCATTGCAAAGCATTTGGTCATATTGCAAACTGTGATATGCATTCACTAAAACAAGTTTACATTCATGTACAAGTGTTGAATTGTAGTGTTTGAATCAAGTTTGAAATACTGTATTGATTTGAAATTCGAAAACCCTAATTTCGAGTATTTAAATTCTACCACGAAAACTCATTTAAAAATCTAAGCATATTTTGGGGTTGAGCTTAAAAGCAAAAGTGTAGATCTTGTCAAGTTGTACAAAGTTGGTTTTGGAGTTTTCAAAGTTGTTTAGTAAAATTTGAAGTAATTTGAAAAGGCATAATTCTTTAAAAGTGTTCCCTTTTGAATTTAAATTTGAATTTCAAAATGTAGAATGAATTTGGATATGGTTTCAAAAGCAAAGTTGTAGAACTTTTGATTTTGAACAACTTTTGTTTTTAGAGATTTTTGAGTTGTTATGAAAATTTGAGAGTAATTTGTGAATTTTGGGCGAATGGCATTTACGTAAATTGTGTGAGCAGTGTTCACCGCTCTTGCTACATTGCTGCGTTTCTTTCTTGGCGTTCCAGCGCTTGGTCGTGGCCGTTTTGGCGTCATATTTGGCGCTTGTGAAGAAGCCAATACAGTGCAGCTTCCTTGAGTTTTCTGGCCATCCTTTAAAGCTCTGGAGTCGTCGCCGTTCTTCTTTTTCGTTGCTTTCGTTTTCTTCCCGTCACCTTGCTCATCTCCCATGAGCCCGTGCCGTCATTGCTGTCGGTTCGCCATCGCCGATAAGCTAGCTCCAGCTCCGCCTACCTCCTTGCGTCTAGCTATCCCCTCAATTTAGTCTCGATTTCACCGGAGACGCCGCATAGCGTACTTCTTCTTCGCGGCGCCGGCAACAACTTCGGTGATCCCGTTTCACCGTGGTCGAGGGCCTCCGGTGAGCCGTTGCTTTTGATTAGCGTAGCTCGGCTTCGTCTCGATCTTGTGATGCTTAACCCGTTGTTGCTTGCTCATTTTGATCACCACAGTCGCCGCAAGACACCATCACCGACGATCCTTGCTCCGCCGCCGTTCTTTGTGTACGTCGACCCACGTCACGCCGCTTCTCGACCTTGCTCTCTGCTCCGTCGTGTTTGTGGTGAGCTGCCTGGTGCTTTCTGTGCCGTTTATTTGATCGTTGCGCCTCTCGCCGCCGGCCAGAAGCTGCCGTGCCACCGCGTCCGCCATGGTCGGTGTAGTGCTTTGTTCGGTCCGTAATTGGTCGCGCGTTAGTGCCATAGATCGATCACGCCAGACGTAGTGATCATGTTAGTACCCTTGTTGTCTCCTCGTGATCTCACCGTCGGCGAGTTTGCGCTTTGGTCAGCGCCGTCGTTGTCGTAGTCAAAGGTCGGAGGTTAGGGATGACGGGGGGGTCGGGTTGTCGATGACTCGGCGTTCAAATGGATTTTTCTATTTTTCTGGAATGAATGAATAGTGTCTGTTTTTGTTATTTTTGTGTAGATTTATTTAGAGCTCCAAAAATTATGAAAATTTTTGTGTGACTTCTCTATGATGTATATTATATAACAAAAATTTGAAATCTTGATTTTCAGTATTTTTGGGGTATGATAAAAATTGCTCAATTAATTAATAAATGACTTTCCATGATTTTTCTAGGCTTGTTTATGTATCCAAAAATTATGAAAATTGTTTTGTCACTTAGTTATCATGTAATGAACATTTACAAAAATTTTGAGCTCAATTGGAATAAGTTGATTTATTTCATAATTTTTAATTAAATAATTAATTCATAAAAGTGAATAGTAACCTTTAATGATTTAGGTTTTGATTGAACTTTTGATTGAGTGATGTCCTTGGGTCATTAGTGGATAATGATCTTTGGCAATTGATGTATGTATTACGAAATAGGTTTAGTTAGTTTGACTTGTAATCTGCATCATGAAGAAAGTTGTATTCAAGTTGTTTAATTTTGTATCCATCATCGAGCATCATGTTTTGTATTCCGCATCATGTTAAACATGGCATTGTTTACTACGATGTAGTGAACGAAGGTGAACCCGTGGTAGTTAATCAAGTAGTTGAGGAGGTTGAGCCATCTGTGGAGGTTGGTGTTGATATCGTGGTCCGACTCACGAATCGGGACTTTTCCGTCAACGAAGGCAAGCCCCGGATACATTTAAACCTACCTTGTGTTTTACAAATTGATTTCGCTTTTGCTTTTCAATACCGCATTAAGTGATTAGAAGTCAAGTGGAAACCTAATTGATGCATTACCAACCTTGTTTTCCTTATCTACCTTGTTAACCATTTTAATTCAGTATATGGCTAGTTATGCTTAGTCATGCTTAGATAATAAAAAGTCGGGTGATTACCGTCACTGCGAGTTTTATATGGAACTTTGGTTACTTATGTTATCATGAAATATGAGCATGTGAAGTAATAAATCTAGACCCAGGGCGGACTCGGTGTGTGTGAGCCATAAGACATGGAGGTCTTGTGAGCGGGTTCTTTCCTTGCGTGTCGATTAAGGTCCGTACCGTTGTTGAACCGCTCGAGGTGAGACTTTGTAGTACTAACCGCATACTCCGGTAAGCCTTAACTTGGCTATTCTATTACGAGAATGGCTACTCGCAAGCTTTGGGAGTGGAGAGATGGCGGAATAGCGTGTACCCACGTGGCAATGGGTTTGGAGTGTGGAGTATCAGTATTCTCGGGTGGCGCTGGACCCGTTCTTGTTTAGAGGATCCGAGGGTAGGTTGATATATGTAGGTCGGGGACCCGCATATGTCGTGTGGTGCGGAATTCCCATTTGGGTTTATAATCGGTTCGAATCGTCGTTGCTCCTCGGTTATGGAGACTCACTTCTCTGTTCATCATCGTAGTATTAATAACTCGGAACTTGAGTATGGTTTGAGAAAGTGTTGGATATGAAGTTTCATGATCTCAATACGGATCGTGTCACTTTGTATATGATCTTATGAAGTTTTAAATGTTGAAATAAAGAATTTTGTTAAAAGAGCTTTTACATAAAAGAACCTTGATTATTGCTAAAGCCATACCTTGAATCCCATGAGCCTGCATTCCTGAGTTTTTCGAGCTTTTTATTTCGGTTAAGTCTTGTTGAGTACTTTCATTTTACTCGTGGTTCGATTGACCCTTGTTGCGTGTGAGGCTCATGAGCAGATCTGCTTTTGGATCGTCTTTGCATGATTGTTGTTCAAATGCGATGACGATAAGTAATGTGTGGCCCTTAGGCGTAGGCGGCAAATATTTGTGTGTTTTGTAATATATTATAATGCCACTCCACTACCTTGGTTTGTATTATTAATCGAACTTAGTTTGTAAGGTTTGAAATAAATGTTTTGTAAACTAAGTTATTGTAAGACTTCCGCTGATTTACTCTGGTGTAGATATTTGAATAAATGTTGTAATACTGCAATGACTCTGTAATGTGATCCTGCTCGGAAATCGTGGATGATTCGGGGTTCTTCGAGGACACCCGACAGTCTTCTTAGGTTATCGGTAACATATGCATAAATGTCAAAGGTCGTTGGACAGTGACAGGTGCATGTGGGCCCAATAATTTAGGAGGTTCTGCCACATGTATGGCTTGTCTAATAGCCATCTTAGGACAATTAAGAGGCCACTATTGTATAGCTTGGGCTTGATCTTAGGGCAAGAGCAGAACGAAATTGAGTCAATTTGAACCAACGAGAAAAGTAACTCCATTAGCCAGTTAAGTGAAACTCAAGGCTTGAAACCAAAATGGGACACCACCGGATAAACAAACAAATTAAAGAAAAACGGTGCCTTCAGGAGGGGCACAACACCCACCAGCTCTAATGTCATCTATCCAGCACGAACTCTGCTTTCACGCCAACAAGAACCCAAGACGCATGGGGTGGCTATATATATGACAGATGCATTCACATCTCACCGGCCGGCCTGACATATATTTATTACGGACAACGGCTTTCATGCATCTACAGATGACGACAGTACAGTTCAATCATTAGGAGTAATGTGTATATGTATGCAGCCTTGTTTAGTTGGATGAATTTGGATTTTGGGGTTACTGTAGCACGATCGTTTTTATTTGGCAAATAGTGTTCAAACATGGACTAATTAGGCTCAAAACGTTCGTCTCGCAATTTCCCACCAAACTGTGTAATTAGTTTTTATTTTCGTCTACATTTAATGCTCCATGCATGAACCGTAAACATTCGATGTGACAGGTACTGTAGCAACTTTTTAAACTTTGGGGTCCAACTAAACAAGGCGTAAGATGTGTTAGAGAGGTGTTTATGTCCTAGAGATCGATAGATGTAAGGAAGCAAGTGGTACCAAGTCAAGAGGAAACCGTGAATAAATCAAGAAAAGGACACACCACCAACGGTGTGGCAGTGAGGAAACAACGAACACACATGCCGTACAATCGGCGTATATATAGTCGTCCGTTGAACTATGCACAGCAACTTGGCACCATGTACATCGACGTAATCCACCACACGGTCTGGTGATAACTTGGAACTGAGGGAGTAACAAACATGCATGTACGGGTACTTTCCTGCATCTGCAAGAGGTGGTCACTGCATTGCCGTTGCGAGAAGCGGTTGCGGGTGTACTCCTGGCGCAGCCTCTCGACCTCCCACACCTCTCGCCCAAAGAAGCCATTCGGTGACCGAAGCAGCGGGTTGCTTGGTCTGTCGCCGATCTTTAGCATCCACATGCTACAACAGCGAAGCGCAGATTGCTAAAAAAGCATGGGAAAGGACTACTGTGGTTTCATCGTAGCTAACTCGATATAGTGTATATATAACGAAGGATGTGATGACACAGAAGCTATTATCAATGCGCCAACGCAATGTTGTTTATACTTTATATTATTATATAGTAGTAGCAGTTATATATTTGGTAGTTTTTTTTTAGAATTACACAGTATAACGTAGACGCTCACAACACGCACGTACACTCATCCCTATGAACACATCTACGCAAACTCTACCCTTATGAGCATCTTCGAAAGACTGAGCCGACAGATCTCAAAATTTACGAAGTCACCACAGAAGCCTCGCTGTCGATGGAGACGTCGCCTATCACTGATAGCATAGCACCTGGCATCACCTTCTCTGTATTCTTCTATCGTGGCATCATCCGTGGTGGCAGCATGCTCCGATCCAAACCAAAGCTAATGCACAGTGTGGAAGGTATCTCATCGAGGTTATGGGCGACAAGAAATTTTGATTCCAAGGATTCAGAGGCCGTGTTTAGTTTGTGAATTTTGGGAATTTGGCTACTGTAGCACTTTCGTTTTTATTTGGTAATTAGTGTTCAATCATGGACTAATTAGGCTCAAAACGTTCGTCTCGCAATTTTCAACCAAACTGTACAATTAGTTTTTTTTTTTCGTCTACATTTAATGCTTCATACACGTATCGTAAGATTCGATATGATGGCTACTGCAACACTTTTTTGAGAAACTTTTTGGGAACTAAATAAACCCAGAGAAGCAGATAGCTAGTATAGAGATTGTAGTGGACGACGATGACATCTCGACGCCAGCCAGAATTTATTGCTATGGCAGCAGATCAGGTCGGAATATTTCATATTCAAGATCTGGAACAACAAGCAGAAAAGGAGATTTCTTCCAGGATCAAGGTATGCTGCTCTCCTCTATCTGATCGTGATCAAAATGACAAAGCACCTCTGTCAAAGAGGATTGTTGAAACCACGACCATGGCAAGGACCTGCATCTATAGTCTCGCCTTCGCGTACTCTAGGGGATGTGCTGGACCTGCATGCAGAGTCAATCCCATAAAAAAATGCGCTGGAATCTTTGAGCAAAATATTCAAAATTGAATAACAAACCAAAATATGTGGGATGACAAGGTGTTAATTGGGCTTGGCAATGGTTTCGGCCCACCAAAGGCTTAGTTATTATTATTAGGAAAAAGTCAACATTACGTCCCTTAACTCTTGTGAAAGTCTGTTTTTCCTCCCTGAACTCTAAAACCGTGTAAACCACCTTCCTAAACTTTTAAAACCGTTCGTTTTACCTCCCTGACTGGTTATAAGTTGTTTTCAAAGGTGGTTTTGTCTTTTTCTTTTTTATTTATTTTGGCTAAATATTTGAAAAAATCATATTAAATCACAAAAAAATCATAAAATGGAAAATCTAATTTTTTGACTCCACATGAGTAGATCTACAGAGTGAACATATAATAGGTATGTTTTAGTATAAATTTTTTGTTGTAGCTTTAAACTATATGCTTTTCTGTAATTAATTCATAGCTGCAGTTTCTATGGTCTAATTGTGGTGAAATTTTTTATAGTGGGCTAATTATTGTATGCTTGAACTGTATTAAAAATTTCATACTCATTGAATCATATATAGATTTAAAAAGTATTTATAAATCTATAACTAAGTTGGCCATGGTTAAGTTGGCATGAAAGACGTGCATCTGGAGGTCCGTCACATGCTAGTGATGGACGAGTGCCTGATCAAGTGCTCCCAGCAGGCTAACAAGCTGCTGGTGGCAAAGACAAGCAAAAGAAAGTCCTGTTCAAGGTCCGACAGTTTCAGGTAACATTTGTCTGGAGGCTGATAATGTGTTTTGGATGTGGGAGTTGGTTTAGAGCTCAATAAAATGCAAATAGATGGTGAAAATTCCAGCCAAGGAGCAACCAAAAAAGAAAATAAAAACAAACCGTACTGATTCAAGTGCTTTATTACCATTAGTCCATATTATGACTGATTGCTCTGCTGTGACTTGTTGTGATGGATGTGAGTGATAGTGACAGTCATGTCACTAAAGCTTTGTCCCTTAACTAAGGGAGCTAAACCTACAGCAATACCATGTGGTTATGCAGTCGATGCCCTGGGGTTCTATTATATACCATCACGGGAACACATAAGAAAAAAAAAACCGAATCAAATGATGATGCCGTGGTTAAGGTGATATCAGGTTCTTTTAACTGTCGCGCAACTCACAGTGGAACTAGAACGCCTTATAGATAGTGAACACAGTCCAATGATGGTGAACACAGGAACACCACCGTACGAAAAGAGAGGCCATCCATATATTGATGCACCAAGCACAATCTTTGAAGAAAAGGGATTCCACTTCCACCAATTGGCAAATGAAACTATTAAGGCCCCGTTCAGTTTCTCATGAACGACTCCCAGGAAGAATTCTGGCCAGAAATTCTTATTTAATTTATATAAGCTTTTGTTAACTGGAATGATTCCTGGTCTCAATCTGCTGTAACCGAACGAGCCATAAGTAAAACAAAACACGGGTGATGGAACTGATGATGCGAGCGATCTAAGAAGGTAATAGCAAAAAGGCAATCAAGAAGAAGAGCAAAGAGGACGATCAAGCTATTGTTTTAGTATATACTTATATCATCAAAGCATGCATGTACTGTACTTTCCTGCATCCTCATGAGGAGGTCACCGCATTCCCGTTGCGTGAAGCGGTTGCGGGTGTACTCCTGCCGCAGCCTCTCCACCTCGGCGCGCTCCTCCGGCGTGCCCGCGGCGGGGTCGAACTCCCACACCTCTCGCCCAAGGAAGCCATTGGGCGACCGAAGCAACGGGTTGCTCGGCCTCGCGCCGATCTTTAGCCTCCACATGCTTGCTACAGCGCAGGATCAGGTATGCTCTCCTCTATCTGATCGTGATCAAAATGGCAAGGACCATTGCCCCCTATCTAGAGTCTCGCCTTCGCGTACTCTAGGTGACGTGCTGGACGTGGCAATCCGCACTACCATGGCAAGTCCGAGCAGGTCGATCAAGGGTATACGAGTTCGTCGCATGCAGAGTCAATCCCATCAACAATTGTGCCGGTATCTTTGAGCAAACAGTAATGCCTAGGGGTGGACGTCCCAACGATCGGATGCCTTCTTTCTGAGCCCCCACCATGCCTCCTCCTCTCTCGTATCTCTCTCTCAAAAATATCTACCCGCTTCCTCGCCCATCGCACGCTTCACGGTGCCATGCTGCCGTCCGTCCGCTCCACTCCGCATTTGCCGCCGCAGCCATCTCCGCCCATGCGCCCCCACCTTGTGTTGTTTGCTTCTCGCTCCTGCCCATCTCACGTGCCCACTCGCGCCTCTCGCTCCTTGCTCCCGCAATCCCACTCGCGTCGCTCGCTCTCGCATCGTTGGGCGTGTCGCCCGCCTCTGCTAGTGCTCGTGGTGCCGTCATGCACCTCTGGTCGGTCCCCGGCGGACCCAAGGGCACCCATGAGCGCGGCCCCATGTTGGTGGTGCTCGCACCCCGAGGCCGGAATCAACCGGCCCCGACCTCCCCTCCCATATGTTGCAAATGTATGTTTCAAGTGTTTCAGATGTTTTAAAGGTATGTTGTAGGTGTTTCGTATGGAGTTGCAAAAGTAGACCAGGATGTTGCATATGTTGCAAGTGTTTCATTGGCATGTTAGAAGTGTTTCCGAGGCATGTTGCAAGCGCTTGTTCAAAATGTTTCATCCGTTTCAGACTTACGTTGCAATTGTTTTTATCTGGATGTTGCACATGTTTCATACCTATGTTGCAAGAATACGTTCGAAATGTTACAGTTGTTTCAGTCTTATGTTGGAATAAGTGTTTTCATGTTACATTTTACAATTGTTTTATCTGTATGTTGCATATGTTTCACACACATATTGCAATTGTATGTTCCAAATGTTTTTCTGCTTCAGTCGTATGTTGCATCCAAGTATTTCATGTTTCATAGGTAGAGAGTCCTGGGGACACAGCTTGGGCACGGGGGGATGGGGCGCGACGAGTCGTGGGCCGACGGTTGGGGCGCGCATCGCACCTAGGATCCTGCTGTAACACCCCAGGTGTTTGCCACTAGTTAAGCAATGGGGTTGAGCTAAAACATGGTATATTAAGTGATGATAAAGATGTCAAGGTCAAACCTATAGAAACGAGCCCCAACCTAAACTTGGATATGGCACCTGTGCTCGCCTATAGACCCCTTTTCAAGATATATGCTTGGGTGGTGTGATTGGGATATCTTCCTATGTCTCACATCAATACCCATCTATATTGGGCACTCGAAAAGTTTCATGAAGTTTGGAATAAAAAAGTCACATGAAATGACAAGTTATGTCCTTGCTTGGATCATTTTATAAAGTGAATGGAATTCTAGATTGTTCACCAAACCTTGCAACCTTGCTCAAATGACTCTAGATGAACTCTACAACAAAAGTCATGAAGGGTTCATGTTGGGCAAATGCCAAGAAAATGCTCCAATGGATCAAAAAGGATAATTTAAGCTTCATCGTGATCCTACTTTGGTCAAAGTAGAACAATAGGTTCTATACCAGTTTTGAGGTTGGACATTAAATGAAAGTTGTAGTCCATATCATGTAGAACAAACTTTGTTTTTGGATGAAGAGCTAGATCATCTTGGAAGTAAGTCAAATCGAGGTCGCAAGATTGAATTTGCTACTGATTTCAGCACTTAGAAATATTCTAAGTCTAGAAATTCATGGACATCGGCATTGGCGTCTCGCGTTCTCCAAATTTTGTTAAGCAACTCAATTTGGTCTAAAGATAAAAGTTGGAGTGTACATGATGGCGAAGAGCATGTATAAGGATGGCACTCAGTTGACTTCATTTTGGCTATCAATTTTTGGAAATGGTTAATCGTCGTTAATGCAGTGACAATGCTCTCTTGGAGTGTCATTAACCACTAATATGCTGCCCCAATGGCTATGGCCCCCTGAATCAAATTTGTAGAGCATCAGAAGGAGAATAATTTTGCTTCAAGGCCCATAGCCCAGTTCGGAGCAGAGATGGCCCAAAAACGGACCCCAAGCCGGGCACAGAGACGCACGCCACGTGTTCGTTGTTTTGTCTCCGTGGCAGCCATGCAGCAGAGCGCGCACTTCATTGCCGCCGCGCGTCCGACCTCCGCGCCACGCGCCGCCCTGCTCCCTGAGCCTCCAAATGCGAACGCCCGAGCTGCCCGAGCACTCACTCGTCTCCCCACTCTCCCTCCCTCGCTCTCTGGTGTTGCGCGCGCTCCGGAATGCGGCCGCCATGGTTGCCGCCGCGAGCTCGAGATTTGGCCGCCGTTGTTTCTTCGTCTCCAGCCTCCCTCCACCCAAATTGACAGTGCCACCACCTCCCTCACCTCACGCCGCAACTCCCGCACCCCTCGCCTGAAGCCACTCGTCGCCGGCGCGCCCTCACCGCGGTGCCGCTCGGCCTAGGCCGCCAGTGCACGTGGCTGGGGCTCCACGCTCCACCTCGGGCTGAGCTGAGGCCACCGGCGAGTGCGCGCAGCCCTGCTCGTCCTCCGCCGCCACTCCCCCGCCGACGACGTACCTTCTCCGACGGCAACAGCAAGCCCCGGCCATCCTCTGCTCTGTTTTTCCGACCAGGGACGTCGCGCAAGAATTCGAGTAAAGGGGAGGGCCTAACTGCATAACCTGTGACTCATGTGAATAGTGCCGTAAGGACTGGTTTGTAATTATTTTGCAGGAACTTTGAAAATTCATAGTAAATCGTAGAAAATTCGTAAAATAGTAAATGAGGACTTTTTGGAATCCTTGTGAAATTGTCTATGCAGTGGATCTATAATATGACATGTTTTAGTTTAAATATTTTGCGGTAAAAATAGAATTGTGCAGTAAGGTTGTAATGCTAGTTGAATTTGTTATTTTTCATAACTGTAGATCTAGGGCTCCAAATGAAGTGAAATTTTTGTGGCATGCTACTCATGTGATAGTTGTTGTGTGGTAAAAATTTCATGAGTATTGGATGAAGTATGAGTGAGTTATTGGTTTATCTTGCTCTCACATGATTTCTTGCTTTAGCAACTTGTCTTTTTCATAGAGGTTGCTATACATATCCAAATGGAGTGAAAATTGTACAGTAGACTATTGAGAGGATATGTGAGCCACTGTAATTTTTGTAGAAGTTATTGTGCACTTTTGATATATGTTCATTAAGTCACCTTGTTATCTAAAATAAATTAAGAAATGCATTAAAAGAATTTATTTGGTCATGGACACTAGGTTTTCTGGTGTTCTTTAGTCATGTGTGAAATGTTGGTAAAGTTGGTTTTGCCTAATTATGTATTTGCAACATAAGTTAATAATTATTTTCTTGCCGATGTGGTTTATGGACAGATCTGGGAACTTAGCAAAGTTCTTCATGATAATGTGCTTTGTTGTGAAACTTCTTTATACAAAAGTTGTAGATAATTCATGTATCTAGCTTCTATTAAAATTTGGTGTCATTTGGCCAAGTAGTTTAAGAGTTACAGCTATTTAAAGTTGGGTTTCAGAAATGACTGTTTTCTGTCAATTGTAGACCCGTTTCTGTAAATGGATATATTTGACTTAGTTAACTTAAAAATCATGCTAAGATGATTAAATATGAATTGTATAAAATTTCATAAGCTTTCCATAATGTCTTCTTGCAATTCATTTGGATTTGTGTAACTCTAGTTATAGCTAAATCTTGTAGCTGTTGTTTGCATGTCCAGAAATTGGCAGATTCCAATTATAGTGCTTGCTTGTATATTGTTAAGTGTGACGTATGCCTTGAATGATGACTGAGTTAGAGCACTTGAGATCTTGGGAAACTTGTGTCATGATTGGTCTTGTCGTCTTCTTAGCATGATAGATTGTGTGATGTTTAAGTTAAGCATCGCAAAGTACTTAAGTGTGTTAGTGTAAACTATGCTTGTCTTGCTTGCTAATTTGTGATGTGTCTCATGGTAATATTCTTCATATTTATGCACTTGCATATTGCATCTCATCTAGGTACGCTTAGATGAACCACGTGAAGGACGTGATGTTGGAGCCAAACCCAAGACGGTGTTTGATGGATCTGTCCCAAGATGGAAGGACTAAGCGAAAAGTGCTAGGATCTCGAGATGTCACCAGTGACGGTGCAAGCTAACCGAATCGACTTTTGTGGCGGATCGTGCAAAGCCCGGAGCATTATAAGTCTCCTAATTTATAAAAGCAATTCTTTCTATATATGAGTTATATATTGTTGCATTAAGTTGTAGGAGTTGATCGAAACCGTTGATGCATTTATTACTATTCTTGCCTACCTTATTACCCTTTTACCTCGTTAGATCGGGATCGGATAACTCGCTTAGCCTTGCTTAGACCGGTAGCAATCGGTGATATCCGTTCACCTACATTATAGGTGGTTCTTTGGAAGAATTTAGCTATGGAAAGAATGATATCCTGGAAGTAACCATGTGTGATGGATAATTGGAGACCGGACGGAAAAGTTGGAGGCAAACAGCATGTGGTTCTGGGTGTCTTTGTTAGTTTCGTCTGTGTCGATTAAGGACCGACCGTTGTTGGGCCTCGAGTCATGTTGAACGCATGCCTTACATTTAGCTGGCCGGATAAAGTACCTTCCGACCACGAAGCTGGGAGATTATTCGGGCCGAGTAGATTGCCCGCAGCAGTAACCGTGTCGGAGCAGGTGTGGTAGGACACGGGGGCGAGATGATAAGACCAAAGTGCAGTCGGTCGGCCCCCGGGTACATGTGGTTCCTGGCAAACTCGAGATTCCTGGATAGTTGACTCGGTGATCAATATCTCACTTTAGCGGGTGAGTGAGGTTTGTGTAAGGAATAAATCACCAGCTGGTTAGGAATCGATTCGAATCGCCATCGCTCCTGGATAGTGAGCACTTGACTCGAGTTACTTCATCGTAGTAATTATTATGGAACAATGATGGTTATCTGGATGATATGGGATATGCTAAATCTAAATTGGTAACTGAATGTTATTGGTTAATCAAGTGATTGCTATAGTACAGGTGCTTACTTAGATGGATAGGTTATAATAAAGATGACGCAAAGTACTTAAAATGGTTTATTCATGATAACATATGCTTTTCGCAAACGAGTCAGCTAGCCCACTAAAGAAAGCTTTGCATGATCCTTGGTGTCACTTTATTTCTGGTTTACGACGGATAAGTCTAGCTGAGTACATTCGAGTACTCAGGGTTTATCCCACCTTGTTGCAGGTGAAGTTCTCGACCTGTTGATGATAGTGGCTAACCACCGGTGGGCTCGGTGATTCTATATTTACTTCTCATCTATATGCTTTTGTCGGATGATGTCACTTATGCTAGCAATATATTTGGAACTTATATTAATGTAATCATTTGAAAGCTATGTTGTTTTCACTAAGCGGTTTTGAAACCCAAATTTGTACTATTATTTGTTAAACCCTTTGTAACATTATTTCCGCTGCAACTCGATGTATGTGATGTGTATTTGCTTAATCACGCGATCTTGGTTGTGATGCTGATTTACCGAGGTCTTTCGGGACACTCGGCGGACTACCGGGTTTATATGAGTGAAAGTATGGGTGTTTCAACGTGTTAGCGGGGACAACCATACTTGATCTTGTATAAATTGGGCGGTTCTGTCACACCTGCGGATGGGGTGTGCTCGTCCTCATGCCGGCTCTCTCGGGTCCCGCCCGCCTAGAGATAGAGGAGGGGTCCAGGGGGAAGGAGCGGCGAGCGTGGCGTTTCCCGCGGGTGCATAGGCGTCTGGACTCGCGGTCGCGAAGAGAGAGGAGGGGTCTAGGGGGAGGAGCAACAGGAGCGGCCTTTTCGCGGGCGCGTGTGACGAAGGTGGCGTGGGCATTTGGACATGCTCTTTTGTTCGGACGTCCGGGCGCTAGTATCTTCCTTGAGCAAATATTCAAAATTAAATAATAAACCAAATACGTGGGGTGACATGGTGTTAATTGGGTCTGGCAATGGTTTCGGCCACCAAAGACTTATGTTGGCCGTTGAGTTAAAATATGCTAAAGCAAAAAATGGAAATTACAGAAAAGATAGAAGCGAAGTTATCCTCATTCCAGAGTAGTATGTTGAAGTAAAAATGGAGATTCACTAAAAAAATTGGAAAGTCTGGAATGAAAGTTGCTCTTCTAAACTCGGACCTCATTCTAGAGAGTATGTTGAAGTAGTAGTTATTGGAAGGTCTAGAATAAAAAAAAAAAGTTGCTATTCAGTAAAAAGCAGGTGATGAAACCGATGATGCGAGAACGAAGAAGGTAATAATAAAAAGGCAATCAAGATCAAGATCAAGAGCAAATAAAGAGGACGAAGCATGCATGTACTGTACTTTCCTGCATCCGCATGAGAAGGTCACTGCATTGGCGTTGCGTGAAGCGGTTGCGGGTGTACTCCTGGCGCAGCCTCTCGACCTCGGCGCGCTCCTCCGGTGTGCCGGCGGCGGGGTCGAACTCCCACACCTCTCGCGCAAGGAAGCCATTGGGCGACCGAAGCAGCGGGTCGCTCGGCCTCTCGCCGACCTTTAGCCTCCACATCCTAGCTACAGCGCAGTGCTAGCTTAGCTTGGTGACTGGTTAGTTTCTAAAATTTTGCAAAATTTTTCAAGATTCCAAGTCACATCGAATCTTTGATACATGCATGAAGCATTAAATATAAATAAAAAATAAAACTAATTACACAGTTTAGACGAAATTCACGAGACGAATCTTTTAAGCCTAATTATATTATGATTGAACACTAATTGTCAAATAACAACGAAAATACTACAGTACCATTTTTAAAAAAATTTACCTACTAAACAAGGACTCGCTCAAAATAGGACGGTAAAGGACTAACCGTGTATCTATAACGAAGGATGCGATGACAGAACCTATTATCAATGCGTCAACGCCATGTTGTAGGAGAAATATACTACTTTAATAGGAATGGTAGTAATCAGGTAGCTGTGGCACTCACATTAAGGCCCTGTTTAGATTCTAAAAAATTTGTGCAGTATCCGTCACATTAAATCTTGCGGCACATGTATGGAGTACTAAATGTAGACGAAAAAAAATTAATTACACAGTTAGGTGAGAAATCGTGAGACGAAACTTTTGAACCTCTATAATTAAACACTAATTGCCAAATACAAACGAAAGTGCTACAGTAGCCAAAATCTAAAAAAAAATTGATCTAAACGGGGCCTAAACTCGTTGTCGGCAAATGGATGCATGATACTGGTGCTACTCCTGTACCATAATTGATACTTGTACTGGATCCACCGTATTTGATCCTAACTCTGTCCACCAAAGAACGCAAATCTCAGGATTTCGAGAGTTAAACAGTCTGAACTTTGTTTAAATTTATATAAAATAGTACAGATATTTTTTAAACAAAATCAGTATCATAGTAAATTTATTTAGAGACATAAATGTTAATACTATTTATTATAAATTTGGTCAAACTTGAGCGTAATTGATCGGCATGGGTACCGTAATTGTATTCTTCTGTAGACGGACAAAGTATTTTAGATTAATGGGAAGTAGCTGAGCGCAGAGAAATCATAATCAGTTCCTATCACTTCGCTCTTGTACCTCGTATCGCATGATACCCGTATACTACTCCAGTACCATTCTTTTATTTAGGGTGTGTTTAATTGAGGAGGTGAAAATTTTCGGATGTCACATCGGATGTGTCGGAAGGATGTCGAGAGGGGTTTTTGGATACTAATAAAAAAACAAATTACAGAACCCATCAGGAAACTGCGAGACGAATCTAATGATACTAATTAATCGGCCATTAGCACATGCGGGTTACTGTAGCACCTAAGGCTTTTTATGGATTAATTAGGTTTAAAAGATTCGTCTCACGATTTTGACGAAAACTGTGCAATTAGTTTTTTTTCGTCTACACTTAGTACTCCATGTATATGTCAAATATGCTCTTTTACTGTATGAGAAAAAAAAATGGAAACTAAACAGGCCTTACTAGGTCCACCGTGTTTGGTATCGTAGATTAATGGAAGTAGTTGAGTGCAGCCTTTCTCTTGTACTACCTCTGTGCCATTCTAAGATTGATGTCAGGATGGGGTTGACATATCACTCTGGTGCCAACGGTTCAAGCGAAGCTCCGACCATGACTCAACGCCGAGCTCAGTTCACCGGTGGAGGATTTGGCCAGGCCGCCAGGGCAAGGGTGCAGCTTTCTTCTATCGTGACATCGGTGGTGGCGGCATGCTCCAATCCAAAGCCGATGCACACTGTGGAAGGTATCTCATCGAGGTTTTGGGCGATAGGAAATTCTGATTCGGTGGATCAGAGGAGCAGATAGATGAAGGGCTTGTGGTGGATGACGATGACATCTTGACGCCGGAATTTATTGCTGTGGCCGCAGAGGTCGGATATTCCATTCAAGATCTCGAGCAAGCAGAAAAGGAGATTTCTTCCAGGGATCAGGTATGCTCTCCTCTATCTGATCGTGATGAAAATGGCAAAGCACCTCTGACCTCTGTCAAAGAGGATTGTTGAGAATATGCAATGGTTCATCAGCGGTTGAAACCACGACCACGGCGAGGACTATTGCCCCCAATCTAGACTCTGAATGCCTCCGCGTACTCAAGAGATGTTCTGGCAGTGTCAGCTACATAGTCACATGTATCGCATAGCTCACCTGGTACGTGCACTCAAAGAACTGTAATGCTTAGATGCGCCCCACCCGCGCCGCTCGCTCCCGCCCATCATGAGCTTGGCCCGCGCAGATTGGACCCGCACATTGCGCGCCCCGCCCGCCACGGCCATCCCCCGCCGCGCGCCCAATCCCATGCCGCGCTGCCTCTGCTCTCCCCATTCTCGTCCTCCCCATCTCTTGGTATCTCTCGCGCATCCGCTAGCAGCAGAGCGTCTCCCTGGCCTCTTCCCCACCCCCGCGCCACCGGGGTGCCTCACCGCCGTGGACCGCCGCTGCTGTCCTAGCCGATGGCCGCTGGGCGCACATGCGGCTGGGGCGCCTCAGGTCATCTTCGGCTGAGCCAAGGGCACCCACGAGCGCTGCCGACGCTAGTGGTGCTCACACGCCGCTGCTCGCCGTCGGCACCCACCCGACAGACGGAATCGACCGGCCCCGACCTCTCGTCCGTTGGTGATGTCGTATTTCAAGTGTCCGCTGGTGATGTCGTATTTCAAGTGTATGTTGCAAGCGTATGTGTCATCTTGCAAACTTGCAAGCATATGTGCGATGTTGCAAAAATAGATTTGGATGTTGCATAACATGCATGTTGCAAGCGTATGTTTCAGGTGTTTCGTACTTATGTTTCAATTGTTTCATCTAGATGTTGCATATGTTTGCGATGGCAACACATGTGTTTTCAAGTGTTTCAGGTGTTTTGCAAATATTTCATACTTGTATTTGCAATTGGTTCAGCTGTTTCGGACGTATGTTGCAAGTGTTTAATCTGAATGTTGCAAAAGTAGATCTGGTGGTGCGATTGTTTCATCTTGATGTTTCATATGTTAGCGATGGCTATGTGTTTTGCAAATGTTTTATACGTATGTTGCAAGTGTTTCAGCTGTTTCGGACCTATGCTGCAAAGTGTTTAATCTGGATGTTACAAAAGTAGATATGATGTTGCACATGTTGCAATAGGATCCACCTGTCGCACTTGCCTACAGGTGCTGCGGCGAGCGCGGGAAACGAAGGGGGATGGCGGTAGGGGCGCAAGTGGTCCCTATGTGTATGTGTGTGCGAAACGGAGCGGCGTGGGTGGTCTCCGTCAGCAGTCGTGCAGCAGGCGCAGGCGTCCGTCCGAATGTTAATATCTCCCCGGTCTAGAGTTCAAATCCTGGCAAACACATATTTTCTAATTTTTTTACCTTTAGCAAGGCCGTATTATGACTTATTGCTTAACTTTTTACCTTTACCAAAGGCCATATTATGACTGTTTGCTCTGCTACGATTTGTTGTGATGTGTGCGATAGGACAGTCATGTCACTAAAGCTTGTCCCTCAACTAAGGGAGCCAAACTTATAGCAATACTATGTGGTTATGCTGGCGATGGCCTGAGGTTTTATTACTATATACCATTCACGGGGAAGCAGAAGGAAAAAATGAATCAAATGATGTTGTGGTTAAGGTGATATCAGGTTCTTTAAATGTCGTGTAAGTCACAGTTGGTTCGAAGTGGGTAATTAAGGATCTCGGTAATAATTCTTCTGCCACGACTTTTCTATCAAAAGTTGAACTACAGAGGATTGTATTATGGCCAGGGACCGTTGAGGCAAAATATGGTAAAGCAAAAATGAAAACTACAGAAAAGAAAGAAGTGGAGGTTATGGCACCGTTTGGATGCCAGGATCGGTTTCGATTCTCAGCCGAATCCGTAGACACTGCACCAAACGCCCACAAAATGTTTCTGCCCTTAAACGCTGATTCCGGCCTTTTTTCTTTTTTTTTGCCTCAATGAGTGAGACGCCTCCGGACCAGTTTCGCCATATTTCGTTTCTAGCCTCTTCCATTCATTTGTGACCGTATTTATTCTTGCTATCCTTTTTTATTGCAACAAATTGAAATGGGTTGTATTCAAGTTATTCTTCATCCATAAAAAAGTTATATTTTTAAGCATGTTTTAATTTATATAATTTTTTTATAGAAAACGTCTTCATTTAGAATCAGAATATACCATACTTGCCAAGCGGTTTCATAAAGTGATTATGATTCATCTCTTGAAACGTTTAAAACGTTTCACAGAAAATCTGGATCTCTATCAAACGGACCCCATATATAATTCTAGGGACTTTTTATCCTTACTTAATTGAACAACAGAGCTCCTGCCTTTTATATATAAAAAATACCATAAGCTTGATACAATTTTGGGGACTATCTAAAGAGCCTAGGCACTTTCCTACCATTTGGGTCAGAGCTTAGGGACTTTCCTACCATTTGGGCCTTTGGCTCCATCTTTAGAGTAACCTGTGAGGTAGATATAAAGTTCACTAGTAAAAATTTTGGAAGCTATAAAATGAAAGTTGCTTTTCTAAACTCAGACCTCATTCCAGAGTAGGTTTAAGCGGTAACCGGAAGGTCTAGAATGAAAGTTGCTACGGAGTATTAAGTAAAACACGGCTGATGAAACTGGTGATGCGAGTGAAGGCAATAACAAAAAGGGCATGCAGCAAAAAGACAATCAAGAACAAGAGCAAATGAAATGTACTACTTTCCTGCATCCTCATGAGGAGGTCACCGCATTCCCGTTGCGTGAAGCGGTTGAGGGCGTACTCCTGGCGCAGCCTCTCCACCACGGCGCGCTCCTCCGGCGTGCCCGCGGCGGGGTCGAACTCCCACCCCTCCCGCCCAAGGAAGCCATTCGGCGAGCGGAGCAGCGGGGTGCTTGGCCTCTCGCCGATCTTGAGCCGCCACATATCCTACAGCGCAGTAGTACTAGTGCTAGCTTAGATGTACTAGGATGCTCAGAGAGTGTAGTTTCGTTTCGATCCTAAATTAATATAGTGTACAATGTTCTATATAAGGAAGGATGATGTGATGACAGAACCTAGGTAGCCTAATCGAGCATGGCATCCGCTCCCATCCAGAGCTAGCTCTTCGATCGGCTCAGTGTCGGTTCCACGTTGAACGCGTGGCGTCGTCCGCGCCGTATCGGGCCGTCCCAGTGTGCCTGCAACTGCAGAGCTAATGAGGGGCTCTCCTTCCCCACCGCTAGATCCGCCTCTGTGGACGAGGACTTCCTGCTCGGCAGCAAGTTCACACTGGCTGACCCTGTCGCACTTGCGGACCCGCGAGATCGGCGCGCCTTATCGAGTCGTGCAGGAACATCAGGAAGTGCCAAATTAAAGTGGTGGGACGCCATCGCCCACCGCGATTCCTGGAACAGGGTCCAGGAGCTGCAGCGTCTGCTGTCCCGGAGGCGCCGTTCTCGTCTTGATAGCAAGCGGTGGCCATTGTCAAGCATACGTGTTTCTGCTGTTGCTAGTTTGTGTCATTGTTTTGAATGAATAAACGCCGCCTGGCCTGGCCCTGCGTCAATGGCCATTGTTCATCGTGTAACAAATGGTTCAAGAGCGTATATATATGCTGCTCCGTTGCCTTTAAGCTTCCCTGTTGAGCTTATGCTCGAGCTCACTTCACGGTATGTATCAAATCGCCGCAGAACAAAAATATTAAATGTTAATCTCTACACCTCTCTGCTCCCATTGTCGATCCAGATGTAGATGGGTTCAGAGGCCTATCATCAATTCATCGGCCCTGTTCGTTTCTCTTATAATCCGTATTTTTCAGTTTGTTTTTTCAGCCGAAACAGTGTTTTTCTCTCACAACAAATCAGCCGGAACAGTGTTTCGGCTTGTTTTTTCAGCGAAGCGAACGGGGCCGATGTTCATCAAACAGCATAATAGGGTTGTGTTCAATAAAAATATTGCACACTTTCTTTATGAAGCCTTCTCCTTTACTTTTTCCATGCCAAATTTAGACATTACCAATTCATTTGGTTGATTGCCCTTGAGGCGAAGTACTGAAATCTTACAATTTCTATTTTCAAACTGTACAGAAAGCTTTGCTCAATTGCAACATTATCTTGGAGAAATATGGTTCAGACGGTTGTAACTTTGGACATCATGGTGTGTTTGCGCCAAATATTTCGAAGCAAGTAAGATACTACGTAGATTTTCTTGTTTTCCCTGTTGGGGACTCATATGCATTTAAATATGTCATATCTTTATTGCTTCATCGATGTTCAGTAAATCTGAAGGTCTGAAGGCCTGTATCTTGTCATATCTGCAATAGAGAGTGGGCTGGATATGATGGATGGAACAATAAAACTGGCAATATTGCTACTGACTTTTGTGTAGGTAAGTGGGAAAGAAGTGGTATTTTTTGTGTGTAGACTATACCTCTGAATCAAAATATCAAATAGGCTGTGAAATTTGGTGAGAGGATGTAATCACTCTGCTGCACTGGTTATGTCTGATGGAAGTGTTCGTCGCTTACAGTATGGTGTTCAAATCCATATGCTGCCCCTATCCATATGATGCTTGGTCTCAATGTTCTTATACTGTAAACTGATTTAGTATTGCCAGTGCCACTGCAATCATGCAGCCAGAACCACGTAGCAGAAATCTTAAAATGATGTTGCTATATACTCGCGTCCAGATGATCAATCTTGAACCTGAGAAATAGTGATCTTGAACAATTGTTAATTATATAGTCCATGCTTCCGATTGCTCTGTATTTACTACATCAATGATTTAACTCATGGCTATGTTCTCCAACTGTCACGCTCTTGGCAAGCGAGACGCTATCAGATGGGGTGTGCAGGGAAATTTGGGAGAAGAAGAGCAGTGTCCGAGAGGAAGAACAGGAAGAAGACGATAGAATTGGAGGATGATTCATTCATTCACTTCATAGTCCTCCAACCGCTATTACACCGCTGGGTTATATATATATATATAACACTACCACACCGCTTCAACTTGCAGGCGGGCTCGTTCGCGGTCGGCCGCTAACCCGCCTCGCTTGCCGCAAAGTTTATTAGCGGGCTTGCGGCTTGCCACAAAGCTGCGGATCTTGCGGACAAGTGTTCCGCGGACACAACAAACTCGTATGCAAAACCGGCAAGACGTACAGTACAATATCTATGTATTGAAGATCAAAACAAAGTTAGCTGGAACAGATAAACATACAGTACATACACATACAGTATTCATGGAAACAAAGTGAACTGACTGAAACTTAGCATAAAAAAACAAAGAAACTTGCAAAACAGTAAATATATAATACAACTTCGCATAACCTCATTTGAATAGGTAGTACAGTTCATAATAATCTCTGAAAGCGTACATGTAAGGAGGCCAAACAAAGCTCCACAGGCACCAACAGAGATGTGTTAGGTTGATCACCACCAACGGCCAATTGGGCCTTTGATCCACGTCCTGATCGGGGGCGCTCAACCTTTCTACTGGCTGATGGGCCCCTGTCGCGCAGCGCAATAAATAGGAGGTGGGGGCTGGGGCTCGAGATACGAGGTTCACCGCAGCCGCCAGCACCCCACCATATCTTAGCCCTAGCCCGATCTAGAAGAGCGCGCTGTAAGCGACGGGAAGCGCCATCGCCTTCGTCGCCGCCACTGGACCGCGCCTCCACGTCGCTGCTACCTCGTCGGCGGCGCCATGGCCGCGACTGGGCTCTCGATGAGGTACATTAACAAGTCCTTTATCTAAGTTGAGTTTTACCCGCTAGATCTGCACTTAGAGGTTCTATCACTTCTATCAATGGTACCAGAGCCAGATTGGTGTGCAGATCTATTTTGGGGTAGTATAAGTTTTAGCATTTAGAAGGTGATGAATCGGAACGAACGAATCTAGTCGAGTTAAACCCTAACCCTAACCCTAGAAGACGAACGGAGAGGACAGGGGCTTACCTATCACAGTTGTCACCGCCGGCGTCGCTCTGACGTTGTGCGGGAAGAGCACCCGACTCACCGGCGCCTGTCGGTCAAGCCACCGCGCGGCCTCCGCATCGGGCTCGGGAGTCAAGGGCATCGCCACAAGGCCTGTTCGGTCGCCATGAGCAGTCGTATTCGTTCCCCTAGATCTACTCGCCATGGCTGCGGGGCTAGAATAGAAGAGAAGGGGAGCGAGAAACAAGAAGAGGAAGGGTAGCCAAAACTACTCCGGCGGTGCTTTTCCTCACCGGTGCCGACGGCCAACATGACCGCCGCCGCTGTCGCCTCTACGGCGAAGAGAGAGGAGGGGAGGCGAAAATGAGTTTAGGGTTCGGGGGAGGAGGCAGGCGCCGATGGAGCCGGGGTTTTATTTCCCCTATCTACGCGCGCAGCCGTCGGATGAGATCCGACGGTCACTGCTCAGTGGACCAAAAATGGCCCAGGCGGGTAGCAACTTTGCCGGCCCAGGCCTAGGTTGCGGCCTGGGCGCGGCGCGCGGGCGCTCGAGGCCGGTCACAGGCCGGATTTGTCACTGGGCCGCCGCGGGAACAAGCGCAAGAATGGGCCGCGTCGCACGAGCTAGGCCTTCGGGCTAGAATAACGTAATAGTTTTTTAAATTTAGTTTTATTATTTTCAGAAGCAATTTTAGAAGAATTTTAGTCAATTTTGAAGGTTTAAATCTCTGTTAAAATTTGAACCAACGGGATAATTTTTTCAGAGAGTAGATGAGTACAGTGAAATGCTTCTGAAAAGTAGATAAAGATTTTTTTCAGTTTCCGTTGCAAAGTTTAATGCTGATTATCTTCTAATTAAATTCGAACCAATGGGAGAATTTAATTTGAAGAGCAGTTACTTTTAGCAAATTATGATTATGTTTATCCTCTAATTAAATTGGAACCAATGGGAAAATTTAAATTAGAGAAGTAGTCTGATTTGTTTATGTTAAATTATGATATTGTTATTTTCTGACCAACGTTGATGATAACAATGTTATAATGAGTTTAAGTTTGAAGTTTAAATCTCTGATAAATTTTATACCAATGTTTTCTATTTTTCAAAGAGTAGATAAGAGCCAAAGAAATGTTGCAGAACTAATAGAATATATCTCATGTTTCCGCTGTAATTATGTTGATTATCTTTTAATTAAATTCGAACCAACAGGAGAATTTAATTTTGAAGAGTAGTTATATGTCTTTAAGTTAATTTATGAGTTTTATGCGTTAATTCTATTTTCTGTCCAACGGTGATGTAGAATTAATGCAGAAGCACCTCGTATGTTTTAACCATCGAGATCACTCGGCTGCAAGTCAACAGGGCTGCAATGCTGGGGTATGTGAATGAATAGGCTTGAGTAAAGCCGGTTCAGTACTAGTTTTGTTAGTTTATTATTTTTCTGATTAAATTAGAACCAACGGAAAGATTTAATTGAAAAATGAAGTATAAGTGAATGTTTTATGTTAAGAGTTGCAATAAGTAACATGCATGTCTAATTTGATCAACGTTGGATTAAGCATGCATGTTTGTATATAGATTTATCCCGCATGGGGAGAAGTTTGGCATAGTACTTATGCTAGTCAATCCTGCATGGCGGAAGAAGTTTTATGATGATTCACATATTTTGTATCCCACATAGCGAGAGAAGTTTGGGTAGCTCTTATGTTGTCCTAGTATTGACCGTGGCACAATAGAAATGCATCATCATGGTCAATACTAACCAAAAGATAAGAAAAGATGCAAGCGTGACTTGCAAAAGTACTGCTAATGAAAGACCTCGTTGAGTTCTTGAAGTGAAATAAGGAAAGAGTGAGATAAAGATTAATTAAGATGAATGCGACCGTTGGAGGAGTACAACGATCACAACAATGATACCCCTAAGCAGAGAAATAGCTAAATTCCTGGACCTTTTAAAGTTCCGATAGGAAGATAGCGTAGTCAGCCTCAAAGATATTGAGGTGGTGCTTAAAGCACCATATGAGGTTTTAACAGATTAAACCCAAAATAAGATATTTGAAGATGCACTATCTTTAGAAAAGATGAGAAGATCTAGGGGAGCTTGGTATGTAGAGGTATGAAGAGACCTATGACTTGAAGAGAAGCGGGACTGTGTGTCCACTTCAGTGATTCAAAACAATGAATTTCTCGATACCTGTTGATGTTGTATGACTTATACAATACTTGTTGTTGGCTCTTCGAAGAAGATGAATAATGTAAACAAGGATCTTGTGATACAGGAGCCTGTAGAATCAATTGCCTCTTGGCAATGAAGAGTAACAATAGCCCCACATGAAAGTGCTAGTAGCTGAGGCCCCACAAGGTCTCAAAGAATTAGTAAACTAATTTTTTGATGACTATGAAGTCTATGTTAGTGAAGAAATTCAAATGGAGGGTGATCACACCTCATTTGAAGAAGCCATGAGAAGCGTTTACTCGTTTGAATGGCAAGACGCTATGGAAGTTGAAATGAATTCGATGAATACCAACGATGTTTGGGACTTAGAAGAAATGCCTAATGGAGCCAAAATAATAGGCTATGAAAGGGTCTACAAGACAAAATGTGACTCTAAAGGGAATGTGGAAAGATATAAAGCATGACTTGTAGCAAAAGGCTTTACGCAAAGAGAATGAATAGATTACGATGAGAGTTTTCTCTCCAGTCTCATGCAATGATTCTTTTAAAATTATAATGGTGTTATTAGCACATTATGATTTAGAGTTACATCAGATGGATGTAAAGACGGCATTCCTCAACGGAGATTTATATGAAAACGTTTACATGGTATAACCCAAAGGTTTTGTCATGGAAGAAAAAGAACGTATGTGACGCCGTCTGTAAAAATCCATTTATGGGTTAAAACAAGTCTCTAGACAGTAGTATTTGAAGTTGATGAAACGATAAGATAGTTTGGGTTTAAATAAAATGAGAAGAACAATAGCATTTATGCGAAGTTCTAGAATGGAAAATTCTTTTTCCACATCCTATGTATAGATGACATCCTACTGTTTACACCAAAATTTAGGAGAAGAACGAGGGAACTCGAAGACTTCCAAGATTGTGTAAATCAAGGAATCGATTACATGAGGATCGGTATCAGCTGATTCAGATGCGACACTGGAATCGGCTCTCTTTGGATGATGCCAACAGATAACGATGATGAGCTATGGTTGGCGTCAGGAAACTACATATCGGACTTTACAAAAAGGGAAAGATTAGGGTTCAAGTTATCTTAAGTTGGGAATGTTTTCTTATATACCAAAGATTGTAATGAGTCGTATTCAAGTATGATTTATGCTTAGGCTCCGGGTATAAATATTAGACCCCGGCTATTGTAAATGACACACAATCAATCAAATACAAGTTACTTACTTTTTTTGGCTTCGGCCACCCCTTAGGAGTAGGAGTAGAGTAGATCTCGGTGAGTTCTTTAGCGAGCAGGGCAGTATCGGTCCGGCCGACCTCCGGCTTGTCTATAAGTACCGTCATGGCTTATACTTCTGTTCGTATGGCTGCATCGATCCAGTCGACCTCCACTGCAACTCTGGTATAAGCTAGTTATCGACTCTTGTCTAGTTCAAGTACGGCTGCATCGATCTGGTCGACCTCCACTGCTCGAATTAGATTAAGGTCAAGTTATCGGCTATACCTAAGAGTGGCAATCTTTGGTAGATTCATTAAGTTACCGATCTTGCTGATGTTCTTATCATCATTAGTTTGCAGCAACATCAACCTGCCCGGTCGAGATCGATTTAGATCGGCTTCATATCCTTTGGGTCCATCGTTTACTTTGTCACAACACGATACTTCTTACAATGAACGACGGGTTATGTCTTATCGGCTGTTCTATTTCAATCTTGGTCACGCATAGTACGCGGTTAAGGCACGTATGATCTTGGAGAAGTTTGCTGGTTAGTTAAATATGGTCTACGGTTCACTATTATGGCTGTAACGATCCGGTCGATCCCCACTGATAACACTGTAGATTGGAGGATGCTAGTTAGTAGATCTGTTCTTGATTAGGCATGACCTTAACTGTTTGCTATGCCTGCATCGGCTAAATAGCCGATCGCTTGTGCGTTAACGCCTATAGCATGTTTACATGATTCTGTTAAATGTGAATATATCTGTTTACTTTAAAGGTTTGATTTATTGTCTTTTTCATGGCTGCATCGATCCGGTCGAACCCCACTGTTAGAGATAGCAAGTTAGGTCTGATGAGTCCATAGGTTTGTCCATGTGAAACAGTCGATTGGCACACGCTGTAGTCCCTTTTCACCTGAATCGGCTATTTCAGCCGATTCATTCGAGCCTTCACGAATAGTATGTCTTTCGGAAAGCCTATCGAAGTATGGATAGTTTTATGAATTCTTCGGTTTTAGTTTGTTACTATCATCATAGCTGCCATCGATCCGATCGAACCTCACTATTGGTGGTAACAGATTAGATTCAAAGCGTTTGTAGGTCTATTTGTATTAGACAGTCGATTTGCTTGCATGCTATATCTTTTATCGTTAGATTCATCGGCTCAATGATTCATACTGGTAATATCCACCTAGTTAATGATCTCATTTACATATACATGTACTGTACCTATCAACATAAAATCAATCGCTACCCACGAGCTTTACAGTCCGTAACAGCCGATTTCTGTGTGTATCGGCTATTTAATCGTTCTTCCCGTATGGCTGCTCCCGAAGCGGCACACTTGGAACTGTCTGGGCACAGACCAGCATGTTCCACCTTAAATTACTGATAAACTTTCTCTCCGTGTCAATTGCAGGGTCAAATTGACTGGCACATCTCGAGAGGAATACGCAGGATCGATTATCCCTGCGTTGAAGCCAGGCAGATCTCCAGCTCCATCGAGCAGACCCTTCCGGCTTGCTATGTGTTGACACATTTTCGTGCCGACACCTACTCACTAGTAGTAATGTTAAGCTGCCATTGGAGAAGAAGTCTTTGTCCTCAAGTTTCAATGTGAATGATCTTAGTGAAGCGTTATTGGTTCTAGAAATTGAAATTCACCAAGATAGAAGAAAATAGGGTATTAGGACTATCGTAAAGGCATACTTAGAAAAGATTCTAAAGAAATAAAGTATGAATGCGAGTAAACCTACGCTTGCTCCTATAGTTAAGGGTAATAGATTTGGGAACTTTAAGTGTTCTAGGAACCGATATGAGATCGATCAAATAAACATGGTTCTATATGCTTCAGCTGTTGGAAGCTTGATGAGTGTACAAGTACAAGTAAGAACTTACCATGACATAGTTTACGTATCTGGGATATTTTGGCAGAAGTCTAGTCCAGATATAGATCACTGGAATGGAGTTGAGAATGTCTTGCAATTTTGCAAAGTATCATAGGTCTCATGCTGAGTAAGAAAGAACAAGTACTCTCAAATAGTTGAGGGTACAAATGTTATGTCTTGGCGAGATGTGTAGTAAAATCCACAGTAGTCGTAAACACTCGTAGTTGGAGTATTATTGTGGAAAAGTTCCAAAAAACAGTTGTGGTGTCATTAGTGATGCATACCATAGTATAGCTTGACATGAGGCTTAAGGAACAGGGAAAAGGAGGTTAAGGGAATCAGTACCTGGATTTAACAATGGTAGACAACAGCAATAACCATTTAAAGTAAGTTAACTCCTAAGACAACAGGTTAAGTGTGCTGCCAAACATATTGATACTAAGTTATATGTTGTAAAGGAGAAAATCCAGAATCATTTGAAAGCATTGAGCACATAAGTACCGAGTAAGTACTTATGGATCCGCTTACCAAAGGCTTACCACCTAGTGTGTTCAGAGAACACACATTCGATATGAGTTTATGGGAAAGCCTATGATTTCTGGATACTAAGAGCCTAGTTGAGTATCTGTTTCAAAACAGAGAGGTGCATTGTAGCTATTAAATCTAATGGCAACTAACCGTGACGATGAGGCACGCTCTATGCACCGATCTGTGATGGATTGAGAAAAAGAAAAAGGAAGTTAAGTTTAAGTCATAAGGTGAGATCAAGAGGGAAATTATTAGGTTGATCTCCACCAATTGGCCCTGGGCCCTTGATCTGCGCCCTGATCGGGGGCGCTCAGCCTTTCTACTGGCTGATGGGCCCCTGTCGCGCAGCGCAATAAATAGGAGGTGGGGGCTGGGGCTCGAGATACGAGGTTCACCGCAGCCGCTAGCGCCCCACCATGTCCTAGCCTTAGTCCGATCTAGAAGGGCGCGCTGTAAACGATGGGAAGCGTCATTGCCTTCGCCGCCACCACTGGACCACGCCTCCACGTCGCTGCTACCTCATCGGCGACGCCATGGCCATGACTGGGCTCTCGATGAGGTACATTAACAAGTCCTTTATCTAAGTTGAGTTTTACCCACTAGATCTGCACCTAGAGGTTCTATCACTTCTAACAAGATGTAGTTACTGCATAAGAAAAGTGCATACTGCACACTACCTCCAAGCCAGATACATCACTTGAACCAAAATCCAATAATAGCAGTGTTCCATAGATGTAGCTTCTACATCCACATCACTAACCAAAGTCCTGCTAAACTTATGATTACAAGAACAAGATCTAGAAAAGGAGCCATGCTCCCACTGCAATAATTCAGGACCAAATATTTAAGAATTCCAAAAGACAGTAACATAAATAAAGTTGAAATGCTAAACTGAAAGGAGTTCTATATCTACAAAGACAAAAAAATGTCATTTCCTTCTCCAGTTCTCCCTGTCTTGCACCCCTTCTTTGCCACCCTTCTTTGCTCAACCTGACACCTCCTTTCCTCAAATGTCATCGCCATCGCCAATATCATTGGGCTCTGGTTGTGAGTAGTTTAAATCAGGTGCCATTGATGAATATGCAGAAAATAGATTTTGCAATGTGGCCTTCGCCATTTCAGTGTATGCTGGACCTTTATCACCAAAACCAGCGTCCAAATGAAATGATACGAAACTGAGCTTAAACCTAGGATCTAGAACTATTGGAACACATATCTGCAACAAGCATATGTCCCAGTATTTCTGAAACTTCAGTTTCATTTTGGTCGCCATAACTGCAATGGAAATATCTGTATTTGATTCCAAAGTTTCTATTTTTCCTTTGACTTCCCATAGGACATGGAAACAGTGGTTTGCTGTTGGGTATAATGTACCAGAAACTACATTTGTAGCATCACAGAAGGGTTTGAACACATTGCAAAGTAGGTCTACCATGTTCTAATCTGTATTAGAAGGCTTGTCCATGTAATTAGGATCTTGTGACTCCATAACATCAAAGACTGCCCTATACTCTATTGCAGACTTTAGCATTAAATAAGTTGAGTTCCACCGAGTTGGAACATCAAGAGACGGTCTCTTCTCACAGGATATACCTAATTGTACAATGATTTCCTCGAAACGCTATTTATGGGCTTGTGAGCTTCTAATGTACTTGACACTATCTCGAATACGGTTAGTAGCACCATCTATCACCTTAAATCCCTCCTTGACAATAAGGTTCAACACATGCGCTACACAACGCATATGTAGCAGATCACCATTTCCAAGCATAAGGTGTCTTTCGGAAAGATTTTTCCTTAAGGAACCAACCATGTTGTTGTTGTTCTTTGCATTATCTAATGTGATGCTAAATACCTTGTGCTCAAACTTCCATTCTTGCAAACACTTCAACAATGCATTAAACAAAGTAAAACCATCATGGGGCAAAGCTACAAGACCAAAACCTATTATTCTCTTCTACAACATCCAGTCATTATTAATGAAGTGGCAAGTAATGCACAAGTAACATAGGTTCTGATTTGAAGTCCATAGATCAGTAGTTAGACAGACCCTTGAATTTGAATTTTTTATAGTTTCCCAAAGGGCTAACCTTTGATCCTCATATGAGCTCATAATATCCTCAGCAACTGTAGCTCTAGACACTATGGTAAACCAAGGATTTAAGGTAGCAATAAATTTCTAAAACGGTGCATGGTCAACTAAACTAAAGGGCAGCACCTGCAATATGATAAAGTTGACCATGGATTTACGTGAGACCTCTTGGTCAAACTTCCAATTCTTCAGAGCTAGTGAATCAGGGGATAGTCCTGTGTTCATGCTTTCAACCAACTGGTTCATTCTAGTCCTTTCTTTGCACACTTTCAAATGCCTACGACAAGCACTTCTACCATTATCTCGAGTAGCAAACAAGAGCTCCAAACAATGAATACATTTAGCTTGTACTACTAGATTCCCCTCATAAATAGGCTTAAATTCTTTCCACACATCAGATCTAAGTTTACGTCTCTTAATTGGTCTTGATGCATCTATACAATAAGTATGTAAATATTGATTAGTATAAGCATTTACTAAAGTATACATAGTGAGTAACTAAAGGCATCTCATGCAGCAAGAAAATTCATCTAAAGGACTAGGACAGTAGAAACAGGACCCTAACCAAGACAGAACAAATCAACAAAGTCAAGACAGCAAGAAAAATTTGAGACATAAACTGGTTGCTTCAATATGAAGGAAGTTAAATCTAACCTGGGCCAAGATTAGGAGAAATAACCATTCTTGTATCATCAAATGAAGACGAAGATGATGATCTTGCAGATAGTACCGGAGACTGGCTCATCCTTAGTGACTGTAGCATTCTATTAAGTACCGGAGATCTCACATAATACACACATGAAGCAGATGACTTCCTCTGCATTCCTTCTGAATAATTTGAAGCATTAACAATAGATGACTTCCGTTTCGACAGCAAGGACTTGATCCTATCCATGCTCCTTGATGCTGCATCTTTGCCAAGATTAGGAGAAGCAGCCATTCTTGTATCATCAGGTAAGGTTGAAGATGACAATCCTGCATATGGTGACCTCTGGTGTTTGGCTTTGGAGTGGCGCATCCTTGGCGATGCTAGGATCCTATTAAGTAGCGGGGACCTCACAAATTGCACGTTCGAAGCATATGACTTCCTCCGCTTCTCTATTGGAGGCTTTGGAGCATTAACAGCAGATGACTTCTGTTTCACTAGCAATGACTTCTTCACGTTCACACTCCTTGAAGTTGTATGCTTACTCCTTTGTTGATCTACTTCTTGACCACTCAATTCTTCTGGCGCAAGCTCAGATGGCAGGGTTGCCATGTCCACACCAGCACATCTAGATAGAATACAATAACATGATAAGCTAGAGGACAACCAAATGGTGGCAACAAAATGTGGACTACAGTAAAATTAGATATTTGTAGTAGACGATTTAAAAGATCATATTTAAAGATTTCTAAACAATAATTAATCACGTTTTTAGTTTGTGTTCATGCTCAAAATTGGTTCGGTCCAATTTTTATATGAACACTATGTTCTGGTGATTAATATGAACTCGACATAGGACTGTGGAGTCTGTATAATTCCTTCAGGGTCCTAAAACACAAATGCAACTAAAAACACTGTGCTGAAAGCATCCTTTGCACTATGAGTGTCAACTCTACAATCTGCTCCACTCCGTATATTAGTTCAAGAGAGAACTATAGAGGTAAACAACCAAAACCAAAGGGAACCGAGCAAAGTCCTTACCCATATTTATCCGTCTGTAAGAAATTGTAGGACAACGAAGCCACACCCGAGATCTGGTGCCCCAATCTCGTAGAAGCCGACGCTAGTGTCGGGTTCATAAACCCGGGGTCCCTCGGGGACCGGCTTCCACGCCAAGGCTCGGCCCAAGCAGACAGCACATAACTCATGGGCCGGCCCAAGGGTCTAAAAACAACAGGCCGAAAGGGCAGTCCAGTCACCGACCAGAAGGTCTGGTCGAAGAGGAACAGCTCCCGCTCGTCGACTACTTCAGCCCACCTCTTTGACCGGAGCGCTCGCTACGGACTCTAGCCGCCTCCGGGTGGCCTCTCCGATCGGAAGGCCTGGCCCGAAGCGCTATTTTCGACTCTAACCCCACGTCTCCGACCCGGGTTCGTAGAAACCCTGCTCACCGCTCTTCTCCGACTGGTGCGACCAGGGTCGACTGGGGCCATCCGACCGGGGACGCTCGCTCGGAAGGAACCAGGGGACGAACGGAGAAAGCAGGCCAGGGCACACAAGTCAAACCATGATACTAGGGACCATACCCTGTACACCTGCATGAACAGTACTCTGCAACCGCCCTGACACAAACAGTATTGTAGGCGCCGACATTTCCCTCTACAGTATTGTAGGCGCCGTTAACTCCCATACGGTAAGGCCCCCCACATGCCTCTGGGCATCGATATTGTTGTCGACGCCGGGATTTACCATACCAGGTGAACGTGGTGAGACTCCTCACATGCCTCTAGGCATCAACCGCATTTGTAGATACCGACGTCTGCCATTTCTGAAGAAGGCAGCGCAGCCTCCCACATGCATCTGACATTCTACAGTGACATCAACAGTGTTGTAGGCGCCTACCATTATCTTGTACCCGCCGGCATAGGCAACAGAGCCCAGTAGCATACGTACCCTCACCCTCTCACTTGTAAAGCCATCCATTTTATCTATAAAAGGGGATACGCTCCCTCCAACGAAGGAGAGCCTTTTGAGTCCTTTTTAGTTAACCAACATCGATCAAGTTCACTAGCTCACAACCACAGAACCACCGGGTTCGAACCCCAAGCACACGCTTAAACACTTAGCTCATAGCGGAGCTCCTGTCGCTCTCGGCCCTTTCGACCGGAGCTGACCGGACCTCTTGTACTCCCCATCTTTCTCCTTCTCGTTTGTAACCCCACTGCAGACTTCGAGCACCTGGGCTCAGGAATAAAGTCACCGACCGACTCAAATTGGACGTAGGGCACGTTGCCTGAACCAGTATAAACCCTGTGTCATTGAGTGCTATGCCACCTCCGATCACAACGTACAGCAAAACTATAAATATTTACTAGTTGGTCACATTCTGCACCGACACTAGGATCTTGGAGGCTTCATGGCCCCCGTCCTCTCCTGCCTCCTCTTGCTCCACCATGGAGGATCGCGAGTCGAGGGCTAGGTTTCCGCCGCTTGCCACGGCCGGAATCGGCATTCCCATCTGCGCCAAGGGCCAGGACGAGCCGAAAGGGCGAGAAGAGGAGGGTGATGCCCGACGCCACCATACCGTGACGGCGCGATAGCGGTAGGGTTCAGGAGATGCAGTTGTTGCGGGTCTTGCGGGTCCTTGCGAGCTGTGTCTCTTGCCCAACAGGCTTGGCGGGTTCAAAGACGTTGGGCCACAAAAAATTTGTAGCTAGGTCACTACAGCCACGAAGGGAAATTTTGCAGGGCGAATGTGCGGGTCTCGTTAAGAGCCCGCCCCGCCTACAACGTGAACACCGCTTCATACTTTCAAGCCCAGCTGGTTAGAGGCCCACACACACATCACGCCGGCCCACGCCATACTCCTGCCTAGGCTAGCCGCTCATGATAGATTGACTATCCACGAACGATCCAGAGCCCAGCAGCGCATTCCAGAAAAACATCAGAACGCGCCAGAAAATCCCCAAACCTCATTCAGTCTCTTTGCCTTAAGAAGTATGATATGCTCAGACGTCCCAATATATATCAGGTTTGCAACTTCTACCGCTGTCAATTTTTTTTAACCCCATGTTCACCTGACTTCAGTATGCTCACTGCATGCTTTCCTGTTCTAGCAAAACCTTGATACACTTTTGTCAACACCATATTTATATACACTGGTCAAGTTATTAAGGATCTTTTAGCAATGGTGCATTTATAGCCATGTCAATCCTCGACGACTGCGTCAAATGCTTTGCTTATGATGACTGTCATTTTGGGTCAGATTGTCATGGTTTATAGGATTCTACTTGGACCAAATCACTTTGTAAGCTCCACGCCATCCTTTTCCATATTGGGTAGGACGGTCAGATTGTCGTGGTTATAGGATTCTACTTGGACCAAATCTCTGTGTAAGCTCCACACCATCCTTTCCCATATTGGGCAGGAGCGAAATAACCTCGCTGATTTTACTGCCTTCAACCTTTTTTCCTAGCTCGCTCTTAACCCTGAGGTTCTGGTGTGGATGCATATCCTGCACGCATGCAGCAGATCAGAACGCATCAACGGTCGACGAAGTTAATGGCGGCCTGGCGGGCGGCCCTGTCGATCATCAGTCTCCGGCGATGCGCATATGCTGGATGACGATGAAGATCCCAGCAGGACCAGGAATGGAAGAATCCAACTGCCAAAGACAGGAAAGGAGCCTTCATTCAGGACCATTCATATATGAACCATAGTTTTAAATCTCCCGCTATAGCTACTACTATAGTATTTTCATGCGGGGTGCCGCTATTTGTGTTCATGTACAATTTAGCCGCTATATCCCGCTATAGCCGATATAGCCCCGCTATTAACTGTTTTAGAGATATACCGTTTAACACCTTAGCCCGCTATTTAAAACATTGATATGAACGCGCGGATTGGATCCCTCTCTCCTTGTTCTCATCACTTGCTGGCTCGCTCGCTCGCTCATGGAGTAGGAGTATTTATCACCGGGCCGGAGCTGGCGATATATATAAACTGGGAGGCCAGCCTCGGGCAGGGCTGTCAGGCCATTACTGTCTTCCGGGCACCACTTTGCATTGGCAGGTCCGAATGTGCAGCTACTACTATAGCACAAATTTATTAAGCCCAGGTCTAACGACTTATGCCCTGTTCGAGCCAGAATCAGTTCTGTTTTTCAGTGTTTTTCCTTCACAGCAAATTAGTCTTGCAAATCAGCCCCACGTTCGACGACGGCTAGAGAGAGATGCTGTGCTGCTAGTGTGTACCGTGTACGGCTGTTACTGGATTACGGATTGAGAGTCGACCTATAGGTTTGACGGATGATTGAAGTGCACTTTGCCACGCATTAAGAGACGAGATTTGGCTGATTGCGGCAGCCTATCCTATTCATAGCAGAGAGCTTGGCTAAGCTAAGCCTAGATAGCCTCACTTGCGCTTGCGCTGCCGGTACACACGGGTACAGGTACACGTACGTGGCTGGCTGGCTGGGCTGGTAGCTCACGACGCGAACAGCGATCTCTACGTGGGATAGATGGGATTCCCGTGACCCTGAACCCGCCTGCCCTCCTAACACACACCACACCATCATCGGTCACAAGCGCGGCTAGCTAGCTAGCTAGCTTCGTTTCATGCCTGCCTGCCTGCCATTGGAGCGCTCACTCAGCTGGAGTGCGCGGCTAGCTGGCCGGCCGGACGACGCGCCTACAGCTCACACACCCACAGGAAACAGCGCTTGCTACAGCTGCGTACCCTCGCCGGTTGCACCCATGCATCTTTCATTCATTCATGGATAGATCGGATCAGAAAACAACTTATTCATGCTGCTAGCTGCTGCTGCTGCAACGTATGCAAGCAAGAAGAATATATACAGTGTTATTTCCAAGCAAAGCAACCACGGCTAATCCAGCAAATTTTTTAGGAGGAGTCTTACGTGGAGCACAATAATGCAAAGTAATCAACATGAGGTAGTATATGCATGACAGGTGATTAATATGCATGGATAGACAAAGTGAAAAAGAACAAGCTAAGAATGAAGTAAAGAGAAAAAGAAAAGAAAAAGACCAGCTACCATGACAACATGCATGGATCTATGGCAGGCCGATCAGAATGTTTTCGACAAATATAATATAATATACCCACACAATGATTAACAAATACAATATGTAGTTAGAGATGGACAGCTAGTTAACTAATATATATCCCCTTTGCTAGCTCAATTCCTTCGGAATCAGCCCTTCCAAACTGGAGCTTGATCTTCCTGTTGGTGCGGTGCGCCATCGTCAAGGCAGCATCGCGAACGTCGACATGTCGCCCCACGACGGGATTGCATTCCCGCAGTTGTTGTTCGACGTGGCTTTGTCGTCGTCGTCGCCGCCGCCGCTGACGACGTTGCAGTTGCTGCTGGCTACGGCCGCGGCCGTGTTAGCAATAGCATGCGCGGTCGGGGAAGGGAGCACGTAGCAGGAGCTGTCCATGAACCACGACGTCGCCGCCGACGGCGGCATGGTGGCCTCCACCATGCCGGGTGGTGGTGGTCCCGCCGCCATCTGCAAGAAGGCGCCGCCTACTACATGCGGTGCTGCTGCTGCTCCTGCCTCCGCGCCGCCGTCGACATGGGCCGCCGCGGCGCCGGTGCTCGTCGTCGGCGTGCCCAGGAACATGGTGGCCAGCCGATGCTGCTGCAGCTTCCAGTGCAGGTCCTGGTTGATGAAGCTCAGCGACTCGATGGACGACGCGATGCTGCTGCTCATGCTCACCGCCGCGCCACCGTTCACCGCGTGGCAGGCTCCGCCGCCGCCGCCGGAAGAAACGTCCCCCGACGGCCACTCCACGAACGGCACGTACTGGCCGACGACGGCGCCGGGAGCGTGGAGCCGCGGCAGGGCCATCATGCCGACGGCCGCGGCGCCCGGCTGCTGGTGGTGGTAGTCGATCGCGGGGCCGCCGCCGCCAATCTGCGACGACGACGCTACTGGATGACCGCCGGCGGCGGCCGCGCCAAGGAAGCCCAGCCTCGCCGCCTGCTGGTCGGCGGCGGCGGCGTCCGGCGGGAGGTTGAGCGAGAGGCGCGAGGCCGCCGCCGCCGCGGCCACGGCGGCCGCGGAGCGCGAGCGCTTGTTCTTGCGGCACCCCCCGCCGACGGGCACGTTGCGGAGCGCGCCGCCCTTGGTCCAATACCTGCGGCACGTCTTGCAGAGGTGGCGCGGCTGCGACAAGCTGTAGTTGTTGTAGTAGCAGAACTTGGTGTTGGGGGAGTCGCAGCGCGGGCACCGCAGCCCCTGCTCGGGCGGCGGGGGCGGCGGCTGCTGCTGCGTCTGCGTCTGCGTGGTAGGAGGAGGCGGCGCCGTGCCCCCGCAGGCAGGTGCACCGCCGGTGCCGCCCTTGCGTGTCGCGTCGTCCCCCGTCGCCGACGCCATATATACTACGTATCCGGTACCTCGCAACAAGCAGAAGCTACGCTACAGGCCGGCGGGCGGCGATGGAGAGAGCTCGATCGCTCTGCTGTCGCCGCACCTAGCTTGCAGCAGCTCTCGGCGGGCGTCCTAGCTTGCTAGCTAGCTAGGCGATGGTACGTGACGAGCAGGCGGCTAGGTGTCAGGCGATTAGGTGGGCACGCTCGCGTATATAAGGAAGGAAGGATTGGATTGGATGTATGCAATTGCAATTGCAATGCAACGGTGGAGGAGGGTTTCCTGGCTCGGAGGGAAGACGCCGGGGGGTTCCTATTGAATGGCGTCTCATGTGTGTGTGGGCATCCCATCCCATCGCATCGCCTCGCTTGCATGCATGGGATTAATGAGAGCGTCAAAAGCGACGTCCGCGGATTGGCGCCTGTGATTGCCATCAAGTAGCTAGCTAGCTAGCGCTGCGAGCTCATGACCACGGACCACCTCCTCAGCTCAGCAGCGAAGCGAAGCTGGCTGGCTGCCTGGCTCGAGCAGCCTATTAGTCCCAGATCTCCATAAGTCGTCCACACTGCAGCCAGGAAGGGCCCCGTGCAGTGCAGTGCAGGCTGCAGACGCGCCAGCAGGCCGCTATCTCCCGTCTGTAACAGTAGGAGTACTCCTAAGGGGAGTAACAGTACAAGGATACAGGCTTCAGGCCTAGTTCCTAAAAATTTTCGTCCCAAACTATCACATCGAATTTTACGGCACATGTATGGAGTATTAAATATAGACGATAAAAATAATTGTACAGTTTGGTTGGAAATCACGAGACGAATGTTTTAAGACTAATTAGTTCATGATTAGCCATAAGTGCTACAGTACTAACATACGCTAATGATAAATTAATTAGGCTTAATAAATTGGCCTCGCAGTTTCCAAACGAGCTATATAATTAGTTTTTTTATTAGTATCTGAAAAAGCTATATAATTAGGCTTCTACAGATGTTCATGGGTCCAGCACGCCGTTAATTCGGCCGGGGATGGGGCCGTTACTACTAGCTCACTGTCGCGCGCGGCTGAGAAGAACGCAGGATGTACTGGAACGAACCCCGGCGCCGCGCCGGATTTGATGAGTATTTGACTCGCTGTGCCACCGGCAAGTCGCCCAACGCAACGGACCCGGGACCGGGGCCTGTGGCGCGCTTCGGTGCCGTCGCTCCTGCTCGGGTGCCCGTGAGTATGTAAGCGACCATCGACGGTTCGACGTGCGCACAGTCCGTGGCAAGGCAATCCCATCGACCTGCGCCGCCGCCCCGCGCTGAGGCCACTTCGGTTGGGCTCGGTTCATCGCCGGAATATTCGCTGCGCCCAGCGTGTGGTGGGGACAGACCTGAGCTGTGGGCTTGTGGCCCAGCGTCAGCCGTGTCCCCCTTTCCGGCCCAACCAAAATGCTCTAATCAAACAACCGTACAGTTTAATTTGTATTCTAAGCCCGTTCTATTACAATTCCTTTGCGCAATCCGGCCCTGCTTCGGCCCAGTCTGCTGGTTTGTCCTGTGAACACGTCATCCGTGGGGCTGCGTCCTGTGAACATCTCAAGCAGCAGTATGCCTAGGCTGTAAACGTCACCGAGGATGGAGACGCCACAGCCTTCCCCGTACTCTGCAAATATTTTGTAAGCCAGTCAGATCGATCATCATGTCAAAGTTGTCCAAGATGAAAAGATAATACTGTAAGAAATAAGCAGCAAAACAAAACACTGCAGTTTCAGTTGATCAGTTACCTGGAGCGACGTAGCCAACGGAGCCTCTTATTCCAGCTACGCTATTTGAATTTTGATAGGCTTTGCACGCACTTCCAGACAAGATTCTGGATATGCCGAAATCTCCAACACGAGCACTCATGCCTATGGCGAGAAGGATGTTGCTTGGCTTGAGATCGCAGTGGACGATCGGTGGCCGACAATGGTTATGAAGATAGTCCAGGGCATCCATGATGTCGACAGCAATGTCTAACCTTTGGGTTAGGCTTAGCGTATTCTTGGGCTCATTAGATTTTGGATGAAGCCAAGAACTTAGGTTACCGTTGGGCATAAACTCGAGTACCAAATAGTTCCCTCACCAATGAAAGCGCATTTGTAGACTGTGCCATAGCTGCCTTTTCCAAGCAGATTGGCATCTGAAAATCCCTTTGTTCCGTCTGACAGTTCCTGGTAAGAAACCCTTTCGTATTGTTCTCCGGTTACTGGGGCTAGGGGATGGCTTCTCTTCTGTCTTTGCTTAGAGTTTTTGTAGATCAACTGAATAATTGCAGTTAATAATGCTAAGAACAGGAGCGCACCCGTTGTTGCCGCCAGAGCTATTTTAACATACTTCAACCACCTCTTACTCTTGTTGTTCTTTCTCACAACGGACGTGGGGCATGGATCTAAGCGAAGCTGAGGTATTCCACCACAAAGGTTTTTGTTTCCTGCAATCGATAAGTAAGACAAGTTTCTAAAGAAACCTCCTTTCGGCACTTCACCTTGCAGATCATTGAAGGACAAATCCAGATTAAACAGTGATGTCATATTCTGCAGATCAGTTGGGATCAGCCCGGACAAGTTGTTGTGTGCTAGATACAGCTGCTGCAGGCTGTGAATGTCACCAAGGGCATCAGGGATCACACCAGAGAAACTGTTCATGGTCAGGTTCAACACGCGGAGACCCTTGATGTCACCTAGAGCCTGAGGTATGCTTCCCTGGAACGAGTTACAGTCCAGTAAGAGTACCTCCAGAACTATGCAATTCCTGATGGTTGTCGGTATCTGGCCAGACAACTGGTTTCCTGACAAGCTCAACGTGTTGAGGTTAGCCAATCTTCCAACGTCGAAAGGAAGTGGTCCGGAGAGGGAGTTGTGTGACAAGTCCAGGAGCAACGAAAGAGACTGCAGCTGGAATATTTCTTCAGGAATCGAACCGTTCAGGTAATTGCTTGAAAAATCAAGACTGATGAGGTCGCTAAGCTTTCCAAGACTCCTTGGGATCGATCCTCCCAGGTTGTTGCTGCTCGCCGATAGCTTAAGGAGCCTGGTGAGATTCCCCCCTGATGATGGAACAAGGCCCGACAGGTTATTGTTGTCCAGGTGTAGCTCCGTCAGGTTCTCCAGCTTCCCAATGCTATCTGGAATTACTCCTGAGATGTCAGTGATGGAATTTAGGATCACCTAGGTGTAGACTAGGTGTAGATTAAGAGGGTATGTTCTTAGAAATCTTGGCATAAGCATCAAGTATGATCTACGGTATGAAACGTAGAGGGAAAGAGAGAGGGAGAAAGGGGATAGAAGTCGCTGACCATCGGGCTTGGTGGAGGAGAAAGCCATGGCAGTGAAGAGGACGTTGTCGAGTCGGTGGTCGATGGAGAGGGGCGACGCAGTCCAGTGACGGCGGCGGCCCAGCGGCGACGAAAGCAGTGGAGCTTCCCATCGCTTCCAGCGCCTCCCTCTAGATCGGATTAGAATTGTAGGTGGGGTTTGTGACAGCGGTGAACCTCGTACCTCGAGCCCCGGCACCCCACCTCTTTGAAGGACCAAAAACGGCGACCAGAGGGAGGTGAATGGGAGCCTCAAATTTCTTTCGAAACTTTAAGCCGTTGTCCCAAAATCACGACCCAAGAGCAAAGGCACTAGAGAACGGTATGATCACAAGTCAACCGGTGGTTGGGTACCTTTGGCGATGACCAAGAAGTAGAGCGGATCAACCGAGAACAGACTGAAACAAGTGCTCGAAAGAATAAGAGAAAACAACACAATCTGCACAGGCTTGGACTGTCTGCCGTAGGGAGTCTGGACTATCCGCGGGTCAGGTCCCGGACTGTCCGGGGATGAGGGCCAGACTGTCCGGCGTTCAACTCTCCAAAACTGAACAATGAGAAATAGTTCTGACCTGTGCAGAAAGAAGAACGGCGGACTGTCCACGGTTGAATCTCGGACTGTCCGCAAGTCAAACACCACAAAACGAACTTGCTGAAACAGTTCTGGACACGCTTGAGCAGCAGCCCCGGACTATCCGCGGGTAGGCTCGGACTGTCCGACGTTTAGAGCAACAAAACAAGACCAAAAGAAGACCTTCTGCTCGAGACGTTGAAAGGTCCTAATGGCTAGAGAGGGTGAATAGTCTAATAAAAATTTCTACAACAACACTTAACAAATCGGTTAGACAATTATGAGGCGAAGCAAATGTTGCGCTAGCCTACTAAAATTGCAAGCCACCTACCACAATTCTAGTTTATATAGTTTCTATCCATACAATAGCTATGTCACTACACTAAGTTAGTGTGCTCTCAAAGGCTAACTAAAGAGCCACACTAACCAAACTAACAAGCTCTCACGACTAGCTACACTAAAGAGCTTGACAACTAGTTTGCGGTAATGTAAAGAGAGTGAGCAAGATGATTATACCGCCGTGTCGAGGAAGGAGCCAATCAATCACAAGAATGAATTACGATGAAGACCAATCACCTTGGAATCAAATGATGACACAATGATTTTTACCGAGGTTCACTTGCTTGCCGGCAAGCTAGTCCTCGTTGTGGCGATTCATTCACTTGGAGGTTCACGCGCTAATTGGCATCACACGCCAAACCCTCAATAGGGTGCCGCACAACCAACACAAGATGAGGATCACACAAGCCACGAGCAATCCACTAGAGTACCTTTTGGCTCTCCGCTGGGGAAAGGTCAAGAACTCCTCATAATCACCACGATCGGAGCCAGAGACAATCACCAACCTCCGCTCGACGATCCTCGTTGCGCACAAATTGACCGGACTCTGAGCCTCCAGTATCCGGTCATTTCTAGTAAGGTTCTAGAAACGATATTTCATGACCGGACGCCATGATCGACCGGACACAGCCAGCGTCCTGTCACTTGTTGACTTCATTCTGCGTTATTGGTCAACACGACCGAACGCTGGACCTCAACGTTTGGTCAGTCCAAGACCCAGCGTCCGGTCGATGACCGACGCTGGCGTCTATGCTGTCACACTTGACCAGACGCGCCGGTTCCTCTGAGACCAGCGTCCAGTCACTCAGCGACCAGCAAGACTAACTCCTCTTCACCTCTAACTTCTTCACCCTTGCTCAAATGTGCCAACCACCAAGTGTATCACCTTGTGCACATGTGTTAGCATATTTTCACAAATATTTTCAAGGGTGTTAGCACTCCACTATATCCTAAATGCATATGCAATGAGTTAGAGCATCTAGTGGCACTTTGATAACAGCATTTCGATACGAGTTTCACCCCTCTTAATAGTATGGCTATCAAACCTAAATGTGATCACACTATCTAAGTGTCTTAATCACCAAAACAAAATAGCTCCTACAAATTATACCTTTGCCTTGAGCTTTTTGTTTTTCTCTTTCTTCTTTCCAAGTCGAAGCACTTGATCATCACCATGCCATCATCATCATCATGCTATGATCTTCATTTGCTTTACCACTTGGAGTGTGCTACCTATCTCATGATCACTTGATAAACTAGGTTAGCACTTAGGGTTTCATCAATTCACCAGAACCAAACTAGAGCTTTCAGACATGAACAGTAACAGCGGACTGTCCATGGGTCAGGGGCGCACTGTCCGCGAGTCACGAAATCAGCACGAACAGAGTCGCCCGAAAAACACCCGGAGCAAGGAAAATCCCGATTTGCGGCCAAATCAACACCAATTGGCACCAAATTTTAACCACATGGTCGCAGGCCAATAGGTGAGCTACCTCTAGGAGATCATTGCCCAATTTGAAGCCAATCAACGGGAAATTGGATGAACACAAAAAATACCGGTTTTCCAACCCTTGAGCTTGATTGGCCCTGATCTATGAACTCATGAGGAATTAGATGAAATCCCTCGGTGGAAAGGCTCAACTCACGTCCTAGTCCATCTCAGTGCAAAAGGAACGAATCAAAACGGTCTCAAAACAACGAATCGAACCACACAAGAGAAGGGAGAAGGAAGAACGCGAAGAACACAAACGCGATTCATAAGAACAGCTCACAAATTGAATCTCGGAGGACACGAGGAGGTTTGGGCCTCCTTTCCCACTGCAATCTTTGGTTCTTACATAAATTCTTCAATTTGTGGACCTCTCACAAGAAAACCTAAGGGGGAGGGGGGCGGGGAAACCTAGAGAAGGATGAAGCAAAATGAAAGAGGTAAGGGAGATGGGAGCTCCCTCATCCTATTGAACAGGGCTATTACACAATCCCAGTTTTCCTTTAGATATTTTTGAGTCAAACCACTTAACCGGAGGGCACTATGGTCCAACCCGAGGTAACCTTCATCCGACGGCCACCGCGCCCTTCATGAGATAGCTTCGCCTCGACGCGAACTCCTCGATGTCGCCACATGCTGTCCGTTCCTCCTCGGAACCTCCGCTCGGGTTTTGAGGCCCAAACCCGTGAAACCGGCCACAGATGGTTTTGAGGCCCAAACCACTAAACCGCTCGCGAGTAGCATACTCCATACGCGTCCCTCGCCACTCAACACGTGTCACCACAGTCCTCGACCGGCCGGCCGCCAAGTCCCCCTGAGCCCCGCTCGACTCGCACGTTCATCGTCTTGACTCGGTCAACACGGTCACTCCCATGTACACTTGCGCTTGTCGATGTCCCACATGTTAGCCACCACTACTGGCCACCCGGCCTCCTGGTCCCTCAGTCCAAGCCTCGCGTCCGTCCTTCACCGCTCCCGGTCCATCGGCACGGCACGTCCCTACTTGACCTTCACCTTGCCGTCAACCACCGCCTTTGAGCAGAACACCTGCGTACCACAAGCCAAGAGACATGTTGCACAACCCAATTCACACCATGGTTTGTTCACAAACTCAACCCAAGACATGAGTCACGTTGACAATCACTCATCATAAATCTGAACCACAAGGGCATATATCAACCTTGTGTTCGCAATCTCCCCCTTGATGAGTGCATTGTCAACACCAACAAATGACAACAGAGAGAAAGCACAAAAGAAGAAGAAGAGAAAACAAAGAGCTCACCCAAATGACTAAAAACCAAAGAAAAGCGCAACCGGATCATTTGAAATGAGCAAAACTTGGTCCCCAAAGACATGGGCAATGGCTCGATGGAACCAAGTAAATCACAGCTAGCCCTCAAGAAGAGGCAACGGGCTCAACACCACCAGCAAAGCTCAAAACGCCAGAAAACTGCTAGACCCTCCAGAAGAGGCAAAGACTCAACCCATCTATCAAAAGCAACTCTTGGTGCAACTCCCCCTGAAATGATGCAACCTCATAGATGAATGCATGCACTCAACAAGATTAGTGTATAAACTCTCCCCTTGAATGTGTGATCTATCTCTCCCCCTTGTTGACACATGCACACATCAAGCACTGAAAAACTGTCACTCCACCTCAAAATATGCTATGAATGCAAAGGGATGCAGAAATGCAGAAGCTTCAGGAGTATAGCAATCAAATTGAAAAGATGCTCTAACTGGTGTTGTTATGTGTGTATAGCAACAAATACAAGTGCTAGCAAATGCTCAAACTGATCAAGTGAGACAAAATATAACACTTAAGCAAATTTGATCAAGTTTAAGCAACTCAAGAAGGGGTTCACCACTGAAAGTAGAACATAGCAGGTATAAGCAGGAAATCAACCTAGTGCTAACAAGTGTATACAAGGTGGACTACCCCAAGCAGCGGTCACACATCATGTCAAAGACGAACCTAAGACTTGTATTTTTATCAAATTTTAAATTTTATCAGAGTTTGCAGCTTAACACAAGACTTAGTCAAAACATGTGTGTGCGAGAGGTTATCTGTACTGTCAGGCCTAACTTAGCAACCATACCAAGCCTATGTCATAGACAATCAGAAGCTTAAGACAATGGTTTTGGCATCAACTACAAGGCTCAAGTTCATCCAAACGTCCAATTGGAAGCCATCTCGATACCTTAACATAGGACAGTACAGACCGATCTCGATCTTTTCTCATCACTTAGCTTGTTTTTCAAATTTTAGCATAAAAATCTTCAAGTTGTCCAAGCAAGTGAGTAACTCAATGCATGAGACATAGCAATCTAGCATATAAGTGATAGCATCAAGGATCTCAACAGGTCCTACACATGCTAGTGCCAATCCCAACGGTGAACAAATTTCGAGTTTCAACAATTTTTAACCAAGTTCACAGATTGTAAAACAAGCTTAGCTCATAACATGCATCAGAAGATCAATAAGAGCCTAAGCCATTAGCACCATCATGTACATATAGAACATCTCAAATAGAGCATAATTTCAATCTAACAGCTATAATCATGAAGCTCAATATGCTCTAATATACATGATGAAATGCAATGCAATATGATACAAAAAACTAGAAAACAAAAGCTAAGCTACAAACAAAACAAAACTATTATACAACACAAATGTTCCCCTCCTCTAAAAAGGGAAACAAACCCCAAGCTCCCCTCGCAAATGTGCAAACTAGGCTTGGCCAAGGGGTTTGGTGAAGATATCTATGAGCTGGTTTTCGGTGTCAATATGGCGCAGGTCAATATCCCCTTCTCATAGTGGTCTCGCAAGAAGTGGAAGCGAACCTCTATATGTTTGGTTTTTGAGTGGAGGACTATGTTTTTGTCTACGCTTATGGCACTGGTGCTATCACAAAGCAAAGACACTTGCCTAAACTCTGACCCAAAGTCTCTCAAAGTAGCTATCATCTAAAGCAGCTGGGAACAACAAGCAGCATCAACAACATACTCAGCTTCTATGGTGGATTGGGCGACGCTAGACTGCTTGCGAGAAGACCAAGACACAAGAGAAGATCCAAGAAACTGACAAGTCCCCGAAGTGGACTTCCTCTCAACACGACACCCAGCATAATCTGCATCAGAATACCCGCAAAGAGAAAGAGAGGAGGAGGCCAAAAACCAAAGACCGAACTCAGGTGTGAAATGAAGGTACTTGAGGATCCGCTTGATGGCTTGACGATGAGACGTGCGCGGAGAAGACTGAAAGCGCGCGCATAAACAGACCGTGGACTGGATGTCCGGTCTCGTCGCCGTCAGGTACAACAATGATCCAATCATGTAGCGGTACTCCTTCTGGTCCATGGCTTCTCCTTCCTCATCAGCGTCTAGGGCCATCGTGGTCGACATGGGTGTTGAAAGAGGCTTGGCCTCACCCATATCAAACTTCTTCAGCAGGTCCTTGGTGTACTTGCCTTGGTGCACGAACATTCCTTCTTGAGTTTGCTTGATTTGTAACCCAAGGAAGAAAGTCAATTCTCCCATCATGCTCATATCAAATTCCCTGCTCATCGTATCTAAAAACTTGGCAACAAGAGCATGAGAAGAGCCACCGAAGATTAGATCATCCACGTATATCTGAACCAAAAGAGTGGCAGTGCCTTGCTTGAGGAGAAACAAAGTTTTATCAACAGAGCTGAAAGGTCTTAATGGCTAGAGGGGGGGTGAATAGCCTATAAAAATTTTCTACAACAACACTTAATAAATCGGTTAGACAATTATGAGGCGAAGCAAATGTTGCGCTAGCCTACTAAAAATGTAAGCCACCTACCACAATTCTAGTTGATATAGTTTCTATCTATACAATAGCTATGTCACTACACTAAGTTAATGTGCTCTCAAAGGCTAACTAAAGAGCCACACTAACCAAACTAACAAGCTCTCATAACTAGCTACACTAAAGAGCTTGACAACTAGTTTGCGGTAATGTAAAGAGAGTGAGCAAGATAGTTATACTGCCGTATCGAGGAGTGAACCAATCAATCACAAGAATCAATATCAATGAAGACCAATCACCTCGGAATCAAATGATGAACACAATGATTTTTTTCCGAGGTTCACTTGCTTGCCGGCAAGCTACTCCTCGTTGTGGCAATTCACTCACTTGGAGGTTCATGCGCTAATTGACATCACACGCCAAACCCTCAATAGGGTGCCGCACAACCAACACAAGATGAGGATCACACAAGCCACGAGCAATCCACTAGAGTACCTTTTGGCTCTCCGCCGGGGAAAGGTCAAGAACCCCTCACAATCACCATGATCGGAGCCGGAGACAATCACCACCCTCCGCTCGACAATCCTCGCTGCTCCAAGCCATCTAGGTGGTGGCAACCACCAAGAGTAACACGCGAATCCCGCAGCGAAACACGAACACCAAGTGCCTCTAGATGCAAACACTCAAGCAATGCACTTGGATTCTCTCCCAATCTCACAAAGATGATGAATCAATGATGGAGATGAGTGGAAGGGCTTTGGCTAAGCTCACAAGGTTGTTATGTCAATGCAAATGGCCAAGAGAGTGAGCTTGAGCCGGCCATGGGGTTTAAATAGAATCCCCCACGAAATAGAGCCGTTGTACCCCTTCACTGGGCACAACACGGGGTGATCGGACGCTGGACCTCAGCGTCCGGTCACGCGATGCGTGCCACGTGTCCCCTCTCTTCAAATACTGAGCGCTCGATCTCAACAGTCATGTGATGACCAGACGCAGCAGCTTAAAGTGACCAAACGCTAAACCCCAGCGTCCGGTCATTTCCAGTAAGCATCTAGAGACGACTTTTCACGACCGGACGCGTCCGGTCATGCTTGACCGGACTCACCCAACGTCCGGTCACACGGTGACTCTTCTGTGCGCTGCCACATCAGCAGGACCGAACTCACCCCTCCAGCGTCCGGTCACTAAGTGACCCATCGTCCGGTCAGAGACCGATGCCAGCGTCTTCATGCTCCACCTGACCGGACGCGCCGGTCCAACCGAGACCAATGTCCGATCACTTACAGTGACCTCCGTCTTTTCTATCTAGGGCGCTGGTGGCACCGTTGGACTGTCCGCACTCTACGGGCGGACACTCCACCGGTGAAGTTTCTAACCCTTACTCAAATGTGCCAACCACCAAGTGTATCACCTTATGCACATGTATTAGCATATTTTCACAAATATTTTCAAGGGTGTTAGCACTCCACTAGATCCTAAATGCATATGCAATGAGTTAGAGCATCTAATGGCACTTTGATAACCGTATTTCGATACGAGTTTCACCCCTTTTAATAGTACGGCTATCGATCCTAAATGTGATCACACTCTCTAAGTGTCTCAATCACCAAAACAAAATGGCTCCTACCATTTATACCTTTGCCTTGAGCCTTTTGTTTTTCTCTTTCTTCTTTTCAATTTCAAGCACTTGATCATCACCATGGCATCACCATCATCATGTCATGATCTTCATTTGCTTCACCACTTGGAATGTGCTACCTATTTTATGATCATTTGATAAACTAGGTTAGCACTTAGGGTTTCATCAATTCACCAAAACCAAACTAGATCTTTCAAGAGCCCATCTTAATATCCTTATCAAGCAAGAAAGCTTTCAAACGCTGATACCAGGCTCTCAGGGCTTCTTTTGACCCATACAAGGCTTTGTGGAGTTTAAAAACATTGTTAGGAAACTTAGGATTTTCAAAGCCAAGGGGTTGGCTCACATAAACCTCTTCCTCTATGTACCCGTTCAAGAAGGCACTCTTCACATCTATCTGATACAGCTTGAACCCTTTCGAGGCTGCAAATGCTAAAAGGATCCTAATTGCTTCCAAACGAGCAACTAGAGAAAAGGTTTCCTTATAGTCTATCCCCTCTTTCTGGCAAAAGCCTTAGGCTACCAATCTAGCCTTGTTCCTCATTACCACCCCATCCTCACTCTGTTTGTTCATGAAAACCCACTTTGTACCTATGGGGTGGCAATCTGGTGTAGGTGGAACTAAAACCCACACTTGATTTTGCTCAAAGTTCTCTAACTCCTCGTGCATAGCATTGACCCAATTGGAATTAGATAGTGCGTGTCTAACATCTCGAGGCTCAAAGGAAGCAACAAAAGCAGAGTGAGTGAAGTGTGAGATGTGATATGACCTGGACCGTGTGACTCGCTGGTCGATATTGCCGATCATGGTCTGAGGTGGGTGGCGACGCTGAATGTGCTGAGATGCTCCCCTTGAAGAAGTCACCTCCCCCTCAACAACAGCTAGGGCCTCCTCAGGTGCAACTGGCGTAGGCTGAGGAGGCTACTCGCATGGACCCCAAGTAGTCGATGAAGAAGGATCAGGGCTGTGAGCTGAAGTAGACGTCGTAGGCTCAAGAGGGGAAGCCAGTGGAGTTAGCTCGGGATCACCCCAATCAGCATCTTCCTGCTCCTCCTCCACAAAGATGCTCTCACCTATCTCCTAATCACCTGCACATTCAAAGACAGGAATAGAACGGGGCATGGTTTCATTGAATGTGACCTCACAGGTTTCCACAACTTGGTTAGTTTCAAGGTTAAGAACACGATATGCATGAGAGTGAGAAGCATAACCAAGAAAAATATCGTCGGAAGATCTAGATTCGAACTTGTCCAAATTACCTTGTTTTAGGATGAATCATTTGCATCCAAACATCCTGAAGTGACTTACCTTGGGTGGTCATCCGAATCACAACTCATAAGAAGTCTTCTTCATGAAAGCTCGAAAGAAAATGCGATTGGAAACATGGCACGCAGTGTTGATCGCTTCGGCCCAATATCTCCTAGGAGTCCTGTGCTCATCGAGCATTGTCCTAGCCATCTCAACAAGGGTCTGATTCTTGCGCTCAACAACACCATTTTGTTGGGGGACATAAGGAGAGGAAAATTGGTGCTCAAGGCCCAAAGAACCACAAAAAGGTTTCAAAATGAGTATTCTTGAATTCTGTGCCATTGTCACTGCAAATTGCTTTCATGGCATTCTTAGGGAACTTATTTTGCAACCGAAGAATCAAATCCCGAGCTTGTGAAAAAGCCTCATCCTTACTCTCCATGAAAAACACCCAAAAGTAGTGAGAAAAATCGTCCACGATCACTAGAACGTACCACTTCCCACCATCTTACCGAACCCGAGCTAGATCAACTGTGTCCATGTGAAGTAGCTCGCCAAGTTCCTTGGTCATGACTTGGTTCATAAGTGGGTGAGAAGTGGCAACCATCTTCCCGTGATGACAAGGGTGGCAAACCAAATCCTTCTCAAATTTCAACTTGGGTAATCCTTGGATTAGATCAAGTGAGCTCAACCTAGCTAGTAAGTCAAAGCTCAAGTGACCTAGTCTCCTATGCCACTTCCGTAGCTCAGAGGAGGATTCGGCGACCAAACATCGAGAAGAGCCAAAGGAGTGAGAAAAATCAGCTCGAAAGACATGACCAAAAGGGACAATGTGGCAAACAAGATTTCCCTAAGAATCAAGAACTCGAGACAAGCCAGTCTTAAAGCGCACTTCAAAGCCATCCTGAAGGAGTTGCGAAACTGAAAGCAAATTGAAATGCAAATTCAAAACCAAAGCAACCTCCTTCAAGACAAAACTCTCATTGACCCGAATGGTCCCACAAGAAAGCACCTTACTTTTGCTATTGTCCCCGAAGGTGATGTACTCCTTACATTGCACGAGGTCAAGGCTGGAGAACCATTTTGAACTTCCAGTCATGTGGCGCGAACAGCCAGAATCAATGAGCCACGTGTTCTCCAGGCCTCCATCCTACATCAATAGAAAGACATGGGATGAGCAAATAGCGCAACACTAGGGTTAGTAAACTGTGAAGGATACCAGTGTTGGCTCATTTGCCCTAGAAAAATGTTAGGAAAAACACCAATCATACCATGTCCCATTTGAGGAAAGCGGTCACCACGTGGGGGAAAACATGGTCCGCTAGAGTTGTAGGACTGAAAGCCACTGCCACGAGGTGCAAAGTCATATTGATCACGACCTAAACCACGTAGGGCACGACCACCGCGTGGTCTCGCAACCTGAGGCATTGCACCTCTAGGCCTAGCACCGCGCCTCTGAATGGGCGGCACATGTACACCATGGGGCGGGTGGTACAGGTTCCGGTTGTTCAACTCATACTTTCGCCGCTCATCTCTCTTCCTCCTAAAGCAAAACTCAGCAAGATGACCATCCCTATGGCAGTAGTCACAGTGATACCTCACCTCTCTCTTGTGGGTATGGTTCACTCTTGGTGGCTTTTTGGCTTTAGGAAGGGGATCCTCAGAGATGTTTGGTAGAGTATCAAGTGGGTTCTTAAGATGGTTAGGTTTTGGAACCCAAACTTGTTTCTGGGGTGGAGCTTTTGGAGGTTCTTCAAACACTCCATCTTTGGTGGTAGGCAAAGTGGGCTCAGGTGGAGTGATCTTGATCAATTTGGGAGTAGTGGTAGATTTCTCACTTGGTTTCAATCCACTGTACTCTCCAACCTTGCCATAGAGATTTTCACCCTTCCCACCAACAGCAAAGCCTACACCCGATGCACTAGTTCCTCGTTTGAACTGACTCAACATCATGCCCAATTGTGGCTCACTACAGGACACCTAGCTCATGATGGACCAGAGGTTTGTGTTGTCTTCCTCAATTCTCATCTTGTCGTGCCTGTAGGAGTCAAGCTCTAGCTCCAAACCCCCATAGCATGCACACCTAGCAGCATGCTATCTGAACTGGCCTTCTCAAGCAAAGAGATCCTAGCAACCTTCTCTGCTAGCTCAGATTGCAAGCCCAAGTAGGACTTGCACGCACCCAACAAGCCAGAGCTAGACTTCAACTCATCATTCTCATCAAGCAAAGCAACATACTTGGATTGCAAATCGGTAAGGTTGGACATGTGAACGGCACACTCATCGCACTCAACCTCGTCAGACACTACTACAGCGAGCTTCTTAGCTTCCTCAAGCTCCTTCAGTGCAATTTCTAGCTTGTCCTTAAACTCTTTCCTCTAACGGGCAGCATGCTTCAGCAACTTATCTTAGCTCAACAAGGTGTCGTTCATGGTTTCAAGCTCAGCAACAACATAGTCGACGAAAGGTGTTACCTCAGTAGTGTAGTCATCGATGGGAACCACGTCCTTGCTAGCCTTCACCTCGGCATCGACCGCCATGGTGCAAAACCCTCCGTGGGTGGAACCGGTGATGAAGCAGAGCCCGGTCAGCTTATCCTCGTGCTTCCTCTCGGACTCATCGTCGCTCGAGGGGGAAGAAGAGCAATCACCGTCGGTGTCATTGTCGAGGTCACTGAGGGAGGCGAGGAAGGCACGCTCCTAGGCCTTGGCCTTCTTGAGATACATCTTCTTGAGCGCCTCCTTGTTGAATCCTCCCTTCGACTTATGCTTGCTGGAGGTGTACTCGCGCTTGTCCTTGCACTTGTTGGAGTCATACTTGTCGGAGGAGTGCTTGTTCTTCTTGGAGCAATGGGCGACGAAGTGGTTGGGGTCTCCACAGCCATAGCATCCTTCCTTCGGACCACCACCACGCTAGTGATTCAAGCAGTTGTTGTGAAACCACGAGAACCGGCTGATGGCCAGTGCCAGCTCGTCGTCCCCAAGGGCCTCCAACTGCTCCTCTATGACAGACACCAAAGAAGACAAGGCAAACGACATATGTGAAGGGTTAGCTGAAGAACTTGAGCCATTACCTGAGACCAAAGCCATAGTCAGTGCAGAGGGGTTCTTGATCTTGGCTTGGGTCTGGTAATAAATCTTGGTGGACTTGAGCTTGCTGAAAAGCTCATCCACGGTGAGGGTGTCGTAGCTCGTGGACTCAATGATGGCGGACACCTTCACAACCCAAACCTTCTGATCTAGGGCATATAGTAACTTGAGTGCCCTCTCATGATCATCATAAGGTAGCTACAGCTTGTTTGCCCGCATCTTGTTTACAATTGTCAAAAAGCGAGAGAACATGGCATCGATAGACTCTCCATCCAACTGAGAGAAGTTCTCATACTCTCGCTTGTACGTCTCAAAGAGTCTGGTTTTGACCTGTATGGTTCCCTCATGATAGCTCTGAAGTCTCACCCAGATCTCTCGAGCAGTCGTATAGATGGAGACTCTCTCAAACTCAGAAAGCAAAAGACTCAAAAAGAGAACACTATGAGCCTTGCTATTTGCGTTGTGTTGATCAATTTGATCTTGAGTGTTGTGAGCATCAAGCACAACATAATTAGCATTCTCACAAATCTCCCAAACTTTCCAATCAATCCCCTAAAGATGCGTCGACATGCGAATCTTCCAATAGGGGTAGATTGTTCCATCGAAGAATGGTGGTTTGCCAGAACCATGCTCCATGTCGCCTTTGTGGATCATGGACCGATTAAGATGGAATGATCCTTAACCAGCTCTGATACCAATTGAAGAACCAAAAATGGTGACCAGAGGGGGGTGAATGGGAGCCTCAAATTTCTTTTGAAACTTTAAGCCGTTGTCCCAAAATCACGACCCAAGAGCAAAGGCACTAGAGAACGGTATGATCATAAGCCAATGGGTGGCTGGGTACCTTTGGCAATGACCAAAAGGTATAGCGGATCAACCAAGAATAGACGGAAACAAGTGCTTGAAAGAACGAAAGAAAACAGCACAATCTGCAGAGGCTCAGATTGTCTATCGTAGGGAGCCCAGACTATCCGCGGGTCAGGTCCCGGACTGTTCGGGGTTGAGGGCCAGACTGTCCGGCGTTCAACTCCCAAAAACTAAACGATGAGAAATAGTTCTGACCTGGGCAAAAAAAAGAACAGTGGACTATCTGCGGTTCAATCCTGGACTATCCGCAAGTCAAACACCAAAAAACGAACTTGCTAAAATAGTTCTGGACACGCTTCAGCGGCAACACCAGACTGTCCACGGGTAGGCCCAGACTGTCCGGCGTTTAGAGCAGCAAAACATGACCAAAAGAAGACCTTCTGCTCATGACATGAACAGTAACAGCGGACTGTCCAGGGGTCAGTGGCGGATTGTCCGCGAGTCGCGAAATCAACACGAACAGAGTCGCCCAAAAAACACCCGGAGCAAGGAAAATCTCAATTTGCGGCCAAATCAAAACCAATTGGCACCAAATTTTAACCACATGGTCACAAGGCAATAGGTGAGCTACCTCTAGGAGATCATCGCAAAATTTGAAGCCAATCAATGAAAAATTGGATGAACACGAAAAACACTGGTTTTCCAACCCTAGAGCTTGATTCACCCCGATCTATGACCTCGTGAGGAATTAGATGCAATCCCTCGGTGGAAAGGCTCTACTCACATCCTAGTTCATCTCAGTGCAAAAGGAACGAATCAAAATAGTCTCAAAACGATGAATCGAACCACACAAGAGAAGGGGGAAAGGAAGAACGTGAAGAACACAGACGTGATTCACAAGAACAACTCACAAATCGAATCCCGAAGGACACGAGGAGGTTAGGGCCTCTATTCCCGCTGCAATCTTTGGTTCTTACACAAATTCTCCAATTTGTGGACCTCTCTCACAAGAAAACCTAGAGATGGATGAAACTAAATGAAAGAGGTAAGGGAGATGGGAGCTCCCTCATCCTATTTAACAGGGCTATTACACAATCCTGATTTTGCCCTTAGATATTTTTTAGTCAAACCACTTAACCCAAGGGCACTATGGTCCAACCCGAGGCAACCTTCATCCGATGGCCACCATGCCCTTCATGAGATAGCTTCGCCTCGACACGAACTCCTCGATGTCGCCACGTGCCGTCCGTTCCTCCTCGGAACCTCCGCCCGGGTTTTGAGGCCCAAACCCGTGAAACCGGCCACCGATGGTTTTGAGGCCTAAACCACCAAACCACCCGCGAGTAGCCTACTCCATACGCATCCCCTGCCACTCGACACGTGTCACCTCTGTCCTCGATCGGTCGGCCACCAAGTCCTCCTAAGCCCCGCTCGACTCGCACGTCCGCCGTCTTTACTCGGTCAACACAGTCACTCCCATGTACACTTGCGCTTGTTGATGTCCCACATGTCAACCACCAAGGCTATCCACCTGGCCTCCTGGATCCTTGGTCCAAGCCTCACGTTCGTCCTTCACCGCTCCCTGTCCATAGGCACGGCACGTCCCTACTTGACCTTCACCTCACCATCGACCATCGCCTCCGAGCACCACACCTGCGCACCACAAGCCAAGAGACATGTTGCACAACCCAACTCATGCAATGGTTAGTTCACAAACTCAACCCAAGACATGAGTCACATTAGCAATCACTTATCACAAATCCAAACCACAAGGGCACATATCAACCTTGTGTTCGCACTCCTTTTATAGGGTATTGTGCGACGAGGGCCCATCAATCATGAATTGGTTGGCCGCCCCCGATCAGGGTGCGGGATCAAGGCCTGACTTGGTTGTTAGACCGAGTTGGAGGAGATCAACCTAACATTCTCTCCCTTGATCTTAACTTATGACTTAAACTTAAAATACTTATCTCTTTTTCCATTACATCATAGATTATCGCATAGAGCGTGCCTCATCATAACGGTTAGTACCAGTAGACTAACAACAACAATACACCTCTCTATTTTGAAATATATTCTCAACTAGGCCCTTATTATCCAGGGATCATAGGCTTTATCGTAAACCCATGTCGGCTAAGTGTTCTCTGAACACATTGGGCGATAAGCCTTTTGTAAGCGGATCTGCAAGCATTTTCTTTCTACTTATATGCTCAAGACTAATATAATAATCTTGGACTTTGTCTTTCACAACATAAAACTTTATGTCAATGTGTTTGGTAGCACCACTTGACTTATTGTTGTGAGCATAACATACTACTGACTCATTATTGCAGTACAACTTGAGTGGCATATGAATGTCATCGACCACTTTCAACTCGGGTATAAATTTCTTTAGCCAGTTCACCTGCCCCGTGTCCTCATAACATGCTACAAACTTAGCATACATCGTGGACGATGAAGTGACGGTTTGCTTGGAGCTTTTCCACGATATAGCTCCCCTACGAGAGTAAATACATAGCCTGATGTGGATTTTCTATCATCTACATCTCCCACAAAATCTAAATCTGAATACCCCTTTATATGTAGGGAATCAGATCTTCTGTACATTAGCATGAGGCCTTTTATGCCTTGCAAATAACACAAAGCTTTCTTTATCATTCTTCAGTGTTCTATTCCTAGATTACTCTAATATCTGTCAAGTATCCCGATAACAAAAGCTAAGTTAGGACGTGTACATACTTGAGCATACTATAAGCTTCCTATAATTAAAGCATATGAAACTGCTTTTATTCGATCGATCTCATATTGGTTCCTGGGACATTGGAATTCCCCAAAACTATCACCCTTGACTATAGGAGCAGGTGAAGGCTTACACGCATGCATATTGTATTTCTTTAGAATTTTTTCTAAGTATGCCTTTTGCGATAGCCCTAAACCCCCCTTTCTTCTATCTCGGTAAATCTCTATTACTAAAACAAATGAAGCTTTATCGACATCTTTCATATCAAAATTTTAGGACAAGAACTTTGTCTCCAGTAGTATATTAACATCACTACTAGCGAGTAAGATGTCATCCACATACAATATTAGAAAAATGAATTTCCTATTCTTGAACTTTGTATAAATGCAATTGTCCTCTACGTTCTCTTTAAACCCAAACTTCCTTATCGTTCCATCAAACTTTAAATACCACTGTCTAGAGGCTTGTTTTAATTTGTAAATGGATTTCTTCTGACGACATCCCATACGTTCTTTTCCTTTTATGACAAAACCTTTTGGTTGTGCCATATAAACATTTTCATCCAAATCTCCGTTAAGGAAAGCTGTATTCACATCCATCTAATGTAATTCTAAATCATAATGTGCCACTAACGCTATTATGATTCTGAAATAATCCTTACATGAGACTGGAGAAAATATCTCATTGTAATCTATTCCTTCTCTTTGCGTGAAGCCTTTCGCCACAAGTCACGCTTTAAATCTTTCCACAATTCCTTTGCAGTCATATTTAGTTTGGTAGACCCATTTACAGCCTACTGTCTTGGCTGCTTTAGGAATTTTTTCTATGTCCCAAACTTCATTGGTGCTCATTGATCTCATTTCATCTTCCATGGCTTCAAGCCACTTTGACGAGTGAGCGCTTCTCATGGCATCATCAAAAGAGGTGGGATCACCATCCATTTGAAATTCTTCACTAACATAGACTCTGTAGTCATCAGGAATGGCCGACTTTCTAGCTCTTTGAGACCTTCTGGGGGCCTCATTAGTTGGTGCTTGTTCCATATGGGGCTATTGTTGCTCTTCCTCATGTGTGACAATGGGCTCTATAGGAACCTGAAGGACAGATTCATCATGTTCATTTATTGCTGCCATGGGAGAACTAACAACAGGTGTTGTCACTACAGTGTCCTACACTATTGGTGCAGCGGCAATAGGTAACAAGAAAAATGGCTCCTGAACCATCGGAGTGGGCACGTGTACCCGCTTCTCCTCAAGGTTAATTTCTCGCGCTACCATGCTCCCTCTGACCATCTCATCCTCCAAGAACACAGCGTGTCTTGTTTCTATAAACTTCGTATGTCTATCAGGACAATAGAAACGATAACTTTTTGACTTATCTGGATAGCTAATGAAATGGCAACTGACTGTCTTGGAGTCTAGCTTTCCAATGTTTGGCTTAAATACTTTAGCCTCAGCTGGACAGCCCCACACACATAAATGGTTAAGTGAGGGTTCCCTTCCTGTCCACAACTCATATGGTATTTTGGCACTGACTTGCTTGGTACTCGATTGACAATATGAATGGCGGTTTTTAATGCCTCCATCCACAAACTTATCGGTAAAGTGGAGTAACTTATCATACTTCTCATCATATCCATTAATGTACGGTTACGTCTTTCAAATACTCCATTCTGTTGTAAGAACTTTGCAAAAGGTCTAGGAATTTAGCCATATGGGGTATGTCGACCATAGTACTCCCCACATGGTCAAATCTTACTATCTTAATCTTTAAATTGTGCTGATTTTCTATTTCAGCCTTAAATATCTTAAATTTATCTAATGCTTCTAATCTTTTCTTAATTGAATAAATATAGCCATAACGAGAATATTCATCTGTGAATGTTATAAATGAATCATAAACATCCACATTTTTCACAGGAAACGGACCACAGATATCTATGTGAATTATTTCTAAAATTCCTGCGCTTCGTTTGGCGTGTTTCTTTATTTTCTTAACATACTTTCATTTAATGCAATCAATGCATTATTCTAAGTCTAAAAATTCTAATGGCGGAAGAACTGATTTTTTAATCAGTCATTCTATCCCCCCTCGAAATATGGCCTAAACAATAGTGCATAATTTCGATGATACATCATGAATTCTCTTCCGTTTATTACTTACATTCAAAGATGAGGAGGCATTCTTATTTTTAGTGCTCACAACATTCACATTCTCACAAAGTGATAATAAATAAAGGTCGTCTTGTCGGAAGGCAAGACCAACACACTTATGATTAAACATAATCTTACATTGGCCATTACCAAAATGGCAATCAAATCCATCATCGTCTAAATGTGAGACACTTATTAAGTTTCTACGCGAAGAGGGTACATAAAGAACATCTGTAAGCTTAAGTATAAAGCCATCATTTAATTCTAATGGGAGTTCTCTAATGGCTTCAACTTCAGCTTCGACTCCATTTGCTACTCTAATTTTCCTTTCTCCTCTTTGCAGGGTCCTCCTCATATGGAATCCCTGTAATGAATTTATAACATAAATAGTTGCACCTGAATCAATCCACCAAGTAGATTTTGTATAACTTAAATACAAAGACTTATCTACAAATATAATAATGTCCTCACCTTTTCTCATCAGGTGCTTCAGGAACTCTGGACAATCCTTCTGGTAGTATCCAGTCTTCTTGCACCATTTGCAGGTATCCTTGTCTATTTGAACATGATTTAATTTCTGATGGTGATCAGTCTGTGGGGCCTTTTCTTGTGACTTAGAAGAGGAGCTATTGTCCCACTGAGCTTTCCCTTGTGGTTTAGCATTCTTGTTGTTAAAGTTCTTCCTTTTATTTTTCTACACATGGTTGACGGAGTCACCATGTGAGCTCTTAAGCCTCTCTTCTTCTTGCACACACATGGCAATGAGCTTCTCAATGTCCCACTTATCTAGCTATAAGTTGTAATTAACAACAAAGGTTTTATACTCTTTGGGCAAAGAAGCAAAAATCAAATGAATTAGGAACTCATTCTTGAGCCCCATGTCCATTGGCTTGAGCTTGGATATCGTGTTGCTCATATTCAGTATGTGCTCTCTAATCTCTCCACCAGTGTATTTCTCATTGACTAACCTCTTAATAAGAGTACTTGCATAAGCCTTTAAAGAGCCAGTAAACTGACTCTCCACCTTCTTAAGATACTCAGTGGCGGTGGTACATTCTAGGATTGATCCCCTTATTGGATTCTTAATAGAGCCCTTAATCACCATTAAACACTTGTGATTTGAACTATCCCACTTCGCACAATCAAGATCGTACTTCATTCTTATTGTTGCATGGTCACGCTCCCGAGTAGCGAAAGCTGCATCGGTCTCATTTTCTGCCCTCACCAGGCCCACAGGCTCAGTGGAATAGGGAGAGGTTAGCGCTAAATCATTATCGGACAGCGCAGGTGCGATCTCAAGCTTCTCTCGCCATACGTTATAGTTGTTTCCATTGAGAGGTGGAATGGACGAGATAAACATCATTGGGTTGTATCCTAAAAACAACATCAGAGAAAGTGAGAAGCATTTGACATAATAATTGCATGCCGTAATTTAACGTTGGTCAAAATTAAAACATACAACATTCTTCTACACTAACTCTACATCACCGTTGCGCAGAAATAGAACTAATGCATAAAACTCTTAATAAAATTATAATATTGCTATTATCAACTTTGGTCAAAAAATAGCAATACCATAAATTAACTTAAACAAAACTGATTACTCCTCCAAGTAAAATTTTCTCGTTGGTTCTAATTTAATTAGAGGATAAACATAATCATAGCAGTGAAAACATGAAAATACTTAAAATAACAATTGTTGATCAGAAGCATTTCAATGTACTTATCTACTCTCTAGACAATTTATCACGTCAGTTCAAAATTGAATAGAGATGAAATCTAAGCAAAAAAAATCAAAAATCGCTTCTGAAAAGAATAAAACAAAAGCAAAAGTCTACTGTTCATTCGGCTGGCGGCCCAAAACGGCCTGAAGCCTAGCCGCGCGCTGTGCTCCCTGCGCCCAGGCCGCAACCTGGGCCTAGGCCGGGAAAGTGCCTTCCCACCTGGGCCGCTTTCGGCCTAGCCACTCTCAGTCGTCCATTATGATCGGACAGCTGTCCGGCCTCCTCAGCGGAACAAAACCGTGCGCCGGCCTCCTCTCATGAAACCCTAGACTCATTTGAACCCTCTCCTTCTCTCTCTTCGCCGTAGCTGAGAGGAGGAGCGACAGCGACGACGGCCACAGTGGCCGTCGGCGCCGGTGAGGAAGAGCACCGCCGAAGCAAGTCCAACCCCCTTTCCTCCTTTTCTTTCTCGCTCCCCTTCCTTTCTCTCGCTCGCTCCCAAGTGAGATGCGGCGGTGGCTGCCCGTGGCAACCTGAGGGAGGCGGCGGCGCCGTCGTGAGCCCCCTCACCGGTGTGCGCGTTCTCCTGAGTGTGAGCACGTCGCCGTCGAGCAGTCTTGCGGCTGTGCCCTTGGCCTGAGCCCAAGGTGGAGGCCGTGCGGCGGTGAGACCTCACTCCCCCTTTGGCGGCTCAGGTTCACTTCCCGTGCGACGTCCAGTCGACAGCCGACGGTGGTGACGAGGTGGACGGGCCCCCCAGGTAGGAACCCCTTCCTTTCCTTCCTCTTCTTCTAGGGTGAGGGTTAGGTTTCATTGATTTCTTAATTTTCGAATCAAATTCGAATCACCTCCTTCTAAATTCTTCTGCCCCGATCTAGACCTACTCACTAGGTAGGCAACTGATACCAATGATGGGACTTAGGATCATCTAGGTGTAGATCAAGAGGGTATGTTCTTTGAAATCTTGGCGTAAGAATCAAGTATGATCTACGGTATCAAACCTAGAGGGAAAGAGAGAGGGAGAGAGGGGATAGAAGTCGTTGACCATCGGGCTTGGTGGAGGAGGAAGCCATGGCGGTGAAGAGGACACTATCGAGTCGGCAGTCGATGGAGAGGGGCGACGCAGTCCAGTGACGGCGGCATCCCGACGGCGATGAAAGCAGTGGAGCTTCCCGTCGCTTCCAGCGTCTCCCTCTAGATCAGATTAGGGTTGTAGGTGGGGTTTGTGGCAGCGGTGAACCTTGTACCTCGAGTCTCGGCACCCTACCTCCTTTTATATGGCGCTATGTAACGAAGGCCCACCAACCATGACTTGGTTGGACACCCCCGATCAGGGTGCGGGATCGAGGCCAGACTCGGTCGTTGGACCGAGTCGGACCGAGTCGGAGGAGATCAACCTAACAGTCAGTATTCACCAGAATAAGTGTTTTTAGACCAACCAGATTTCCGATCTCCGAGGGGATGCTCCCAGAGATCCCAAGGTCTTCAAGGTAAAGCTTCTCAAGTGTTGTCGAGAGCTTAGCAACCGAAACAGGAAGATCTCCTGTGAAATCATTGTCACCCAGGGTTTATGACCCCAGATACCCACGGCAGATCACATGGGCTACGCCCCCAGGGACGGCCCAGCCCACAAGATGAAGCCTTACGGGGGCACGACGTTGTTCGGCGTCTCCCGCAAAACAACGAGAAGATACTACGAGGTATGTTGGGATACGTATGATTCCATGATTCATGTAATCTGTTATTACTTTTCGGTTATATCCTAGATCTAACCGACTTGTAACCCTACCCCCCGTACTATATAAGACGGACAGGGACCCCCTCCAAACTCACGCAATATCACACGATAGCCAATACAATCAAACAGACCACAGGAGTAGAGTATTACGTCATACTGACGGCCTGAACCTGTCTAACTCGTGTGTCTCTGTTGCCTTCTTCTTCTCGATTACACGCATCTCTACCGATCAATCTACCTTCATGGGATACCCCTCGGAGGACTGTCGATGATATTCTATCGACAGTTGGCACGGCAGATAGGGGTGTGCGTGCTGATCCATGGCGAACCAGATGGCATCTCAAGATCGATGCCGCTCGTGGCAACTTGACTTCCTGCGGCGGCATACTTCAGTAGCCCGACAGGCTCGATATCACTCGGCGACGGAATCAATCTGTTATGCCGGCAACTCGGTCTACTACGATGGCGTCCGCCAACAACCTGACGAGACTCGATGTCGGATTCAACGTCGTGTTCAAGGATCAGTCTACTACTTGAAGCTTTCTTTTTTGTGCATCGGCTACTCGGCGTCTCTCTCGGCGACAAGTTCCAATGGAGCCACCGGATCGGATCAGATAATCAAATGCGGTGTTGTACCTGTACCGAAGGCTGCGACAAATTATTTTGCTGGCTGCTGTTGCACGTGAATCGAGGCGAAGCTAAGATCGTCGTTGTGCGGTCCCAAGATTCTAGTCCGTCTACTGAGATCGATTCGCTGCATGCCAATTACTAGAGCCATGCAAAGCTAGTTGTATGTACTTACGTATATACGTCTACGTGGAAGGAAGGCCAACTACAGATTGCTGCGGCACTTGCATGTGCACACGCACCCATGGAGCCGTCAAGCCGTCAAGCGAGCCGCTAAGCAAGCTACCCGTGTCGCCGACCAGATAACGCCATACGCCGCCGACCAGATATTCTGTCTAAAGCTAAGTCACGCTTTAATATTTTTCTAAATATTCTCCAATCTTCATATATCGCCATAATGTTTCTCCGAGCTGTTTTCTCCATGTTTGCTCTCCAAACGATTTCTTTCATGTATACCATCTTAAAGATGACATACATCTAAGTCTAAGGCAAATCGCCGAACAGTCATGTTGATGCTCGGATGTCTCCAGAGACGGCCCTGTCTCCGGCACCTCCCTACACGTGCACGAGCGTCTGCCCTCTGTGTTATGGGTGGTCGGCAGCGGCTCCTTAGCGACGCTTTGTTCTTCCTACACGCATACGGGCTCCGCGCTCCGTGTTATGGTTAACGGGCTAGCTAGGGCTGGAGACTCAGCTACACACTAATTGGTCGGGCAATTTATATTGAATATAAATACATCTCCAGAATAACACTAAGTGTTCACATCAACTGATCGTCAAGCTGCATACGCTATTTCATCACCATTGCTCATTCTTCTCCGGAGTTCATATATTTTACATTATGTACTACCCGTTCTACATATTTGTATTGCAGGATCATCGTCCAAGTGATCGGACCACCTGGTGCTCGGACTTTTCCACCGATCAACTGGTCGGACCACTAGGTTCATGGACTTCGTCGCCGACCAGTTGATCGGACTGTTTGCCGATCGCTTCTACTCAATGCTCACATCGCCGCCGACCAGTTGACCGGACTATTCGTCGCTCGTGCTTCATCGCCAACTACGCCGGGGACACCTCGATGCTCGGACATCCCCAGCTACGCCGGGGACTCCTCGGTGCTTGGACGTCGCCAGCTACGCCGGGGACTCCTCAGTGCTCGGACCTCGCCAGCTACGCCGGGGACTCCTCGGTGTTCAGACATCGCCAGCTACGCCGGAGACTCCTCGGTGCTCGGACATCGCCAGCTACGCCGAGGACTCCTCGGTGCTCAGACGTCGCTAGCTACACCGGAGACTCCCTTGATGATCGAATCTTGCTACGCCTCATCCGTGTGCTATCAAGCTGCTCCATGCTGTTCGGATCAGGGTGCTGATCTTGAACATCATGTCTGGGGTCTTGATACGCGCATATCAAACGACGTCGGCAAGCTTTCAGACTTCTTTTTCTTTGACCCTGCTACAAGATTCATTCTTCATCTTTCAACAGGATCGGGGACTAAGTGGGCACACTTCACCTTGCGATGAATGTGCGCTTTTCAATTCAGGGCTCCGCCCGTGGACTGGTTGCCTGCTCGGCCGGTCTTCTACCTTTCTTCTACTTTGGACCCTAGCACCACGTGACCTCGTCACCTACTGTCAAGCTCGGGGACTAAGTGGGCACATTTCACCTTGTGGTGAGTGTGTTTGCTTTAATCTGGAAGACTCCGCGCCTCTTGAAACTGAAGAAGACTATCTCCCTTTCTTGTGGTCGGACTCTAAGTGGGCACACTTGATCCACTGCAAAGAAATGTTCGATTCTGAACTTGAACTCCTTACATCCTTATGGCAAGCCGTACTTGGGCCATGCTGCCCGACGACGGTTCACATTGCTCGGCGATGGTTCACGCTGCTCGGCGACGGTTCACAACTGCTCGACAACTCATCACGGTGGTCGGACCATGAGTTTGACTGCTCGGCTTTGTTCGCACCTGCTCGAACAAGCTAAAGACGGCGTCGCACAACGGATACAAAACGCTCGGTGACTAGCTGTGGGGGTATGACCCCAGATACCTATGGCAGACCACATGGGCTGCGCCCCCAGGGGCGGCCCAGCCCACAAGATGAAGCCTTGCGGGGCACGACGCTGCTCGACGTCTCCCGCAAGACACCGGAAAGATAGCCTGAAGATACTACGAGATCTGGTAAGATACGTATGATCTCATGATTCATATAATCTGTTATTACTTTTCGGTTATCTCCTAAATCTAACCGACTTATAACCCTGCCCCCCGAACTATATAAGGCGAGCAAGGACCCCTCCAAACTCACACAATATTACACGATAGCAATACAATTCAACAGACCACAGGAGTAGGGTATTACGTCATACTGACGGCCTGAACCTGTTTAACTCGTGTGTCTCTATTGACTTCTTGTTTTCGATTACACGCATCTCTACCGATCAATCTACCTTCATGGGATAACCCTCAAAGGAGAGCCGACGATATTCTATTGACAGACACGGAGGTCTCTCGCCCCGTGGCCTGACCAGGTCACGGTAACTGGAATCCAGAGCAACAGTGCCGACCCGCGGGGCTCGCTTCAGCTGCAAGCAGCCTGGCCAAGTTATCTGTCATCTCGGAATGGTAATCATATTTTGTACAGGAAAAAAAATACACTTGCAAACTTTGATCAACAATTATTCAAATTATATATAAAACTAAAACATGAAATTTACATCAAAACATTTGTATTCAAAACTGCCTCTACGATAATATTGATTTTTTAGCAAATGTAAACATATTGTAAGAAAAATTAAGGGTCAAAAATCTGTTCTGATTGACTATGTAAGAAAAAATAAGCGAAGTTTTGCACAACAGTTACGAGAGATGCCTATGTGTCAGCAGCCAGATAAGTAGCTCAACAGCTTCCTATTGCAGCAGCTGACAGCCGAGTTTTCCACAACATTTAACAACAAGGGCCTTTCTCCTTTGGAGCTGATGCCTGTATCAACTATGAACATGATGCAAAAACTAAAGAAAAGGCAACTAAGCCGTGATCTAAATGTTGCCTCCAACTAAATCATTGAGCCCCAAGCTTCAACCCATGAGCTGCGAACAAGGGGCTGCCACTTGGCCAAAGGTGAAACACTCTATGGAAGAACAGAGCTACAAAGCCGGTCGACATTTTTCTATGAAGCACAAAATTGGCCTGAAGAATTGATTGGATCACCAACAAAAAGGAGCAGGCTGCTCCGGTGACCCAGGTAAACCTGTAGCATGTAATCTATCTTGCTTTGGTTACAAGATCTCAGATCTTCATCATTACAATTCTTTCTTGCACCTTCTTGTCAGCAGTCATGACCAAGGTGGATGGTCCTGTTCCCTAGTCTCTGGAGGGTGTGGCCTCCACCCTGGTTTCTCGTCCCAGTACATATCATAATATATGTGACCAATATCACGGAACTCTACACAACACCATAGGCCCACATACCTCTTCACACGATTTCGGAATTTCTTCTCCACAGCCTGGTTTCAGTAATTTGCGTTAAGGTGGAAACTTTTATCCAGAAAATTAGGCAACATGTATAAGAGTATAACAGCTTACTGCATCAGCAAAACCACCGAAGGCATCAACCATAGATGAGAATTGTATGATTTTGACATCCTTATATGGTGACAACAAATCCAACAGCTATTCAAAAAGGGAGAAAAGGCACAACTTCAGCATATGTACAAAGAACAGAACAAAATTTCCTAGCTTCAAGATACAATAGTATTTCCGAGTTTGAATAAAATGTTATATTCCTCAGCAGTTCATTTTTATTTTTCTATTTACTTAGACTGTTGTACTTTGGACTAAACTGAAACCACATGCTGCACGAAAGAAATAACAATTTACCTTTTCTTCAGTACTATTTCTTGGTAAAAGAAAGGATCTGTGCTTATCGGTTTCATCAACTCCAGAGCATCTGGAGCTATGCTCATCACAGAGTTGAACATCGAGTAACAAATCTTTCACCTAATTGAACGCTCCAAATCAAAACAATTAGGACACAAGCTCACATCTCTTGTTGCTAAGCATTCAAGGTGAAATTAAAAAAAAACAGCAAATCACTTGAAATTACCTCTTTAGGTAATGATGGATTCTCAAGAAAGGAGTACTCTCTGAAATCAATATGTGGACCAAACTCTTCCTTGGGCAAGTCCTTTAGCATAACATGAACCTGTGCCATGACCCATGAAATTATAAAGAAATTTGATTCATAACTGATTTACAAATATCAGATAACTATTCTCTTCAGACCCTCTATAAGGGCCATTTTGATTGGGCTCAAGGCAAAGTTTAAGAGGGTAGGAGAGGGGAGGGGCGATATGGATTGGCAACGCCACTAACCAACTACAGAACCAACCTCATGGGGTGAAGTGACCTGTTATTTGAAGCTGAGGTGGCAGTATGGATATCAGGTTTTTTAGAAAAACAATAGCCTCCATTACAAAAGGAAAGTTTTCATTACAGAATTACCTCAAACACATGATCCATCGGGCAGAGAAAAGGTTGTCTGGTCATAGTTCCTTCTAAAATTCCAGGATGTCCAAACCACATTCTATCAAGCCTGCACCATAATGGAGGCATTACCTAAAAGTACAAACTGCAGTCAGAAAAGGGGCATCAACATGTATGAACACTACAAAAAGCTAGATAATACTTCAAAAATCTTACTCCATTCCAAATTATGTCGTTCTGGCTTTTCTAGGTACATAGCTTTTTCTATGCACCTAGATATCCATTATGGTCTAGATACACAGTAAAATCTAGGTATCTAAAAAAGCCAAAATGACTTAAAAAAGCCAGAATCTACTGCCTCCAAAAGCAGTAGAACCTAAAAAATGATGATTCTGTCTTGTACTGAACTGTGAGCAAGTATTTAGTGTAAACAAATGTTAACATCTAATTTATCACCATAGTACTTCTAAGGCTCTACCTTGCTCATATGGAAATTTTGCTGGTAAACGGAATTGAGAAATTTGTATTAATTAAGGAGAGACGGCGCACAATATCTCAAAAGGTAAGAACATAATAGTAATCTTTGAGATCAGGCAAGTAAGATTTTAAGAAAGAGACCAAATTAATGATGTCAATGGAACAGGGGCAAATCAAGTTCAGTCAGATGCTTCCACCTGAAGGTATGTCCATTTACCCCCACAATCATGCAAGTGAATCATTTCAATTTAAACTAGAAAACAGCTGAACCGAAGGAAAACATGAAGCATGAAAAAAACAAGTATAGAAAAGAGACATTTCACCTACCAGTGTCCGCTTTAACAAGGACGCGACTGCAAGTGCGGTTCTTATTTGCTTCAGCTGAAAAGTTTCATGCAACTAATTAGATTAAAAGAACATGCAAACATTAATAATAGACATACAACTGGTAATTTGATCGAATATATATAGAAGAAGATACCTGATAATTAACCAACTCAAAATGAGATTCAACAGTATGAGCACCGTCTAATAGCAAACTTTTTGGAATGTTAGGTTTAAATGACAGGAAACCTCCTGCAACAGGACAGTAGACTAAGTACAGAAACACTAATAAAATGGTAAAAAGAAGAAACTATAAGAGATTAAGAGTACTACTAGTACAGAGTCCATTTCTACTTTCAAGGCACTTGAATAAACCAGTCAGAATAAGCACGAATCTCTGTTCAGGACAGTAGAGTACAGTTTGCTTGTGACAGGTATAGACAGTGAATAGACCTGGAGAATCATAATAAGATGGTTGATCAAAGAAAAGCATTGCCTCTCGCAATCTATGGCGCTTTCCTTCAGTACCCGCATACTGAAAAGTAGTATGAACTGCATATGGTTCCAAATGAAGCTGCTTATACATGCCCTGACAATCCAAAGAAAATAAACACAAAGCACCTTCAAATCAATAGAGCACTATGAACACACCTAGCAAGGCAAAAAACTACCAAAACAATGCAAACAGAATGTCCAAAGAGCTACATGGACACTAAAATATAACAAGATACAACTATTATCTAACTAAAAAGTGTTTTCAAATTCAAAATTTCTAATTGGCAACCACAAAGAGATACTCCTACCTGCACAAAATATGTATGGCCGCTGCAAAATATACTTGCCGGTAGTACTCCCAGCTTCAGTTTCCCATCATAAGAATATACCAGATCACCTCCTTGAACTGGCTGATCACCTCCTTGAACTGGCTGTCCAAATTTTTTGCGTACAAGATCATTAAAAGCATTCTGGTCCCACAACTTATCATCAGATATGACTAAATCTTTCCAATCTTTTGCCAGCCTTTTAGCAGGTTCAGTGGGTCGCCAATGGAAAATACCAATGTTGAATGCACCAGTAACTGTGAATAAGATAATAGAGATTGACTGTCATGTTATCAATTACATAGCATTGGAATCTTCAGTTATGTAGTTTTCAAGAAGACGATAAAATAATTCGCTCAAAAGTTGGGAACCACCAAAGCATCCCTGCTTCAGTTAGGTAATTTAATATAAACATAAGGAGATACAAGAGTGGAGTGGAAGGGACATGCCTGAAAGATGAGGGTGAAGTACAGCATAATAAATTTGAGCATGAAATCATTTTGTTGGGCTATGGAGAATGGAGGGTACATATGACTAGGTCCATAAGGACCTCCAATACCTTATGTTTTTAAAATTCCTAGGGCAGAAAAGATTGTAAAGATAGCTATCGATGTTCTAAATCTACCCAAAGAAAACACTGAATATAACTCATGCTTTCAGGAATTTATTTGCTAAATTAAATTTAATATTACAGCACTGAGTAGAGGAACCAAAATATAAAAACATTTATAGTTATAGCATGCTTGAAATGGGTGCATCCATCACTCAATAATGCCAGCGAAACACAAGAGAACGCTGAGCTGCTTAGTTGTCTTCATGTACACAGGACTGCCAAGCAAGACGGTATGTTCAATAAGGTCTACATTGCAGGTATTTGCTACATGATACTCATGCACATATACTTCAGTACTTCACAAACTAGCTACATGAGTTGTACATTGCTGTCACTAGTGAAAATCTTTCTTCATTGATTGTAAACTTTCGAAAATGCTCAATGGTGTGTATTTGTACTTAAATGCAAGTTCATTTCAAACTTCCAAGACATGCAGTACAAGGGAAATGGCTCATGCAGCTCTTCGACCAACTAACATAATGTTCAGTTCAGCTACAAATAAGATATAAATAACTTCTTTGGGTCTGATTACTATATTCAGGTGCATATCACACCATCTCTGTTGTCAACCTCAGGATTGAATAGAATATGATGCGATCTGTGCTTGATTACTACTGCTCGCAACAGAGATTGGTAACGAACACACTAGCAACCTTTTTTTTTTTTTTTTTGCGAGCAGAACACACTAGCAACTTAGTAGCAACCAGAACGATTCAGAACCCACGTCATATCTGTGGTCAATAATTACCTTCCCTCCAGTTCTCCAGGCTGTCGTCGGTGACGGTGGGTATGACCTGATCGCTGGACGTGAGGAGATCCGCGTCGGGGTATCGGGCGAGGTAGGGCAATGGGTTCTTGAGCCACACCATGTCCGTGTCGCACATGAGCAGCTCGTACCCGAAAGGCAGGAGCGCGTTGATGAGCAGCACCTTCTCCCTGCCCATCTTGTGGAAGGTGGGGGAGCCCCACCCGGCGTCCTCGGTGGCCATCCTGCTGCCCATGTCGAAGACGGGCACGCCCCGTAAGTAGAGCTCCCGGAGCAGCTTGGTGTCCATGGCGCCGACGAGGAGGCTGTCGACGCCGAGGTCGGTGAGGTGGCGCACCCAGGTGAGGATGAAGTCGAGGAAGGCGTAGTTTCCGAAGGTGACGACGATCACGCCGTCGCGGGCGCGGGCGGCGACCATGTCGCGGGTGAGCCGGAACGCGCGCGGGAGGGCATCCGCGCCCGCGGGGGGCGGGGCTTCCAGATGGGGCGGTTGTACATGGTCTCAGGCTGGGCGGGAGTGGGCGCGGAGAGGTTGGCCCCGGCGATGGCGGCGGCGGGGAGCGGGAGGGTGGGCGTGGAGAGCGAGGAGAAGGAGGAGAGCAGGAAGAAGAGGGCGGAGACCGCGAAGCCGCCGAGGACGGCGCCGTAGATCCCGACGAATACCGGCTTGGTGGACTCGGCGGAGCACCACGCCGCCATTTCGCTGGCGGGGATCGGGGTCGCCGGAGGCGGAGGCGGAGGCGGAGGCGGGGTCAGCGAGCGGTGGGGGCCGGGGACATTCTGCGCAGGCAGTTAGGGGACAAGGACGGCGTGGGTCCCGCTGAGCGGTGGGTCCCGTGCGACGGCAGGGTCGTCTCGTGCAGTGCACGGTATAGATGTGTGGCATCCCGTTACGGGAAAGCTACGGACGCCTACACACTACACAGTGGGTCCCGCCTCCCGACGCTGCCGTGCGGGTCAGAGGAAGCGACAACAACGACAAGGTTGGCAGGGGCTGATGGCACAACAAGCAATCGACCATTTTGTTTTCTTTAGGAATCATCTTGTATTTTACTTTAAACCAGCATCCGTGCTGTCAAATAATTTTTTGAAACATTTGTATACTGTAATAAAATATTGACATCTTGCCTTAAAAGTATTGTAGAAATATGGTCATGTTTGCTTATCTTATGATCCGTATTTTTTAGTTTATTTTTTTAATCAGAACAATGTTTTTCTCTCATAATAAATTAACCGAAACAGGGTTTTAGCTTGTTTTTTCAGCAAGACGAATGAGACTATATGTCCACATTTCATCCTATTTTGTTGATAGTCACCTACCTGCTCTTCCCGTGCCATGGCCCTAATTAATTGCTTCATACTCACATTTTATGTTTTTCTCTGGTGCGGCTTGCTTGGACATGGCTGAGCACGGTTCCTATAATTCTACAGCATGTTCGATGAGTTGTATTCGGCTTATAAGTCATGGCTTATCAGTTAAAGAACAATATTTTTCTTTCACACCAAATCAGTCAACAGTACTTTTAACCATAGCTTATAAACCAAACAAGCCCAAACAAACAGGGCGCTAGTCCGTCCGACCAGTGTACCAGATGCTCTATGCAGGAGGGAATTCTTTTTGTTTAATCTTTTTTTCTTTTATTTTCAAATCTAACCCGTTTGGCCACGTATAAATCCCTAATACGGCAAAAAAACATAAACAAATTCTAAATCCAACACGGTTGCTTTTTTATTTGACAGAATATCCATTTTGGTCTGAACTTTTAAAACAGCCGTTTTAGTCCTCAAACTCTACTTTTAGACTCAATTTCATTCTAGAACTGTGAAGATGATCGTTTTAGTCCTTAAGCTTTGCATTTTGGCCTCAATTTCATTTAGAAACTATCAGTGTATTTTGTGCTTTAAGCTTTTATTTTCAACTCAACTTTGTCTATGTTCTACGTAGAAAGCTGCATTGTTGCACCTGGTTAGTTCCAACACCACCGACGATTGGAGATAGAAAAATAATATTCATCCAAAAACTCTTTCGTGGCCATTAATAATTTCAAGATATTATTTTTAGTGTTACCTTATAATGGTACCATTTATATATAAATGATATTTGTGGGAGTAATTATAGTTGCATCAAACACTATTTATTCTTGGATATATTGAAATAATAGCATATCCATAATTTTGATAATTTATGGATGAAATTGTGTCTAAAATATTAAGGTTTCTTTTTGAATAGACAAAATTGAGTTAAAAATAAAAGTTAAATGCACTTTGATAGTTTATAGATGAAATTGAGCCCAAAATGTAAAATTTGAGGACTAAAACGATCATCTTCATAGTTGTAGGATAAAATTGAGCCTAAAACTAAAGTTTGAGGACCTAAACGACCGTTTTAAAAGTTTAGAGACGAAATTGAGCCTCGAGTAATAGTTGAGGGACCAAAATGGCTATTGTGCCTTTTTATTTCAAATCTAAACCGTTTGGCCACGCCTAAGTCTGGTGTGTTTTCGCCGCGCCAAGGACTTAGACGTGGCTAAATAGGTTAGATTTAAAAATAAAAAAGCAACTATGTTAGATTTAGAATTTGTTTTAAGAAAAGGTTATAAAAAAAATCGCAGGCGGATCCTTTAGCCAGCCCAGGAGCTCTGCACATTGATTCAAGGTGATACAGCTGTTGTGTAGCTTAAATCCAGTGTTAGTTCTAAATAGCTTCATCTATGATCTACTGTAATTCAAGAGCACGCACCCCTATTTTTGTGTTGTCTTGTAATTTCGGGTCTAGTTTGATCTATAAGATGAGGCAGGAGTTGTGCAGCTTTGTACCAGATGCCCGTGCTGCGTCAGTGCTCACCTGGACCAGGTGATTCAGCGGACGCTAAGTTCCATTAGCGGGATTCAAAGATCACTCATAAATTTGAGTATATTTGTCATGAAACATCACTTTCTAACACATTAAAACATAAAAAAATAAAATGCTAACAGATCAATACACATATAACTTAAGAGTAAAAATAGACATCTAATTGTAGTCTTTTTCATGTGTAAAGTATTATAGGGTCATCAATTTACAAATCAATCAATAAAATACAATCACATGAGCACCAAACCCGCAATAGCAGCTTGATAACTGCAATAGTGGCCCGCTGTTGCGGCCGTTAAGTTGCAAACCGCTAGCCTATACCTCATCGTCCTGTTCGCTCGGGGCTGTTCGGCACGATTGAAAAATAAGTTAAAATACTATTTCGGCTGATTGTTATGAGAGAAAAATACTGTTCTGTCTGGACGTGAACAGTATTTCTGTGAGTGAGCTGGCCAGCCGGACTCAGCCCAGCCAGCCAGCCGAACGCACCCTCGGCTTATAAGCCATATTTTTTTCAGCCGACGAATATTATTTTTCTCTGACAATAAATCAGTCGACAGTACTTTCAGCCATGACTTATCAGCCAAGCGAACGGAGCAACGTGCTAACCAGCTACTACCGCTATTGCGGCCGCTACCGCCGTATTTGTTACCTTGTCCACACAAGGAACAAAACGCTACAGCGTCCGTGAACATGGATCGATTCCAAGATGAAAATTTTACAGATACAAATTTATTTCATTTCCACACTGACGCATTTACACGGTTGCAACACAGAGCAAGAAGCTAGCTAGCTGGTGGGCAGTCACTAGTGAGTGACCACTGGCCACCATGCACCGGAAATTCGTGCCTCGTCGTCGCCGCTCGCTGCGCGTGCACGGCAGGTAGTCACCGGCCGACAGGCAGACTCGCAGGTGCAGAGCGCACTTGGCACGCGACTGAGTGCGGCTCGGTTATGTGGGCTTCAGATCCTGGAACATGGACTCCCACCGCATCTCCTCGCCGCCGTCGTCCGTCCCACACCTCCCAGTTGTCTTCGTCGCAGCTGCGGGCCTCCGTACTCGCGAGGCAGCCGGCGATGGCAGCGGCCGTGCCGTTGCCCCTCCACTTGTTGGCACAGCTGTTGGTGAGCACAATAGGGTTGCTCACGAGTGCCAACATCATCGGCGGCTTCCTGCCGCGCGGCGCCACGCGCGGCGCGGCTATCTTGCTCCAGCCGTGCGCGACGACCCTCCCGCCGTGGTGCCGCGCCGGCGCGGATGGCCGGCCGGTCCCTTCGGCTGAGGGACGGCGACGACACCGAGGCGCCGAGCCAGCCGAGCGCCGCCCGCGCGGACCGGTGCACGGCGGCGTCGAGCAGCCTGGTGGCGCGTCACGGCAGGGCAGTGATGGCGGCGGCCACGTGGGAGGAAGACGCCCATGGAGGCGAGGAACCCGTGGTCGAGGTGGCGCACATCGGCGGCGCCGAGCTTGTTGCGCGCGTACTCGAGTGCCACGTCCGGGTACGGTGTAGCCACGCGTACCAGTCCATTGGCTGGCGGCTGGAAGCAAGGCTTCCGCAGCAGCCAACGGGGAGGCGGCGTCAAGTGAGCGGCGTCACGTGAGCGGGTTAAACCAGCGGCAGCGTCTGGTGGATCCGTGGATGATGGCCGTGCACGAATCGTTGGGTTTCCCACCCACGGACAACAATTACGCATTAATAATACAAGTAATTGCGGATCTAATAACCGAAAGGAAAAAGTCACCTTGGCCCCCTCAACTATTGGTGGATATCTACTTCACCTCCTCACATATAAAATCAGATATTCTACCACTCAAACTATTGAAAACCGTCTAAATAACTCATGAGGCGGTTTTTAGGGTGGTTTTGCTGGCATGGCATATTAAAAAGTCTGTATAACCCTCTAATATATCAAGGGTTGACTACATAACTTATCAACTATAAAACATGATATTATAGCATGTAAAGCATCAAATAATGTTCAAATAACTCATGGGATGATCTTTAGGGTCGTTTGGACACTGTATCTTGCTACACTGACCTAAACACACATGCTTGCACGAAGGCCATTTGTTTCCTCCACCTCCTTACTCTTTCTAGGTTGACCCATCGTCAACGAGCAGTATGTGACATCTTGTCTCCTGCTTCACCTCCCATCACTCGTCGATAGCATTGAGCTCAAGCACGCCACGTCTACGGCCCCCTTTGGTGCAGCTCCGGGCGGCTCCGGCTCCCTCTGCTACGCACTGTTCATCAGAGCCGGTTTTCTCTCTCTTCGTTTCCTCTCTCACAGAGCTGATCTGAGGGGGGAGAAGCTCGTTTTTTTTTTCTCCAGCTCCGGCTACGGTGTCCGGCACCAAACCCAACATCGTGGAGGCCAGCACGCACACTCCGCCCTGCTCTTTAGCTTTGGTTAGGTTTAGATTGGGAGATGGCAAATCGACGAGGCGGCGCGGCCCCCGGCCCACTGGAATGTTGCCCTCGAATAGGTGGGACTGGTATTTATGTACCAGCAGCACCGCGGCCCCCGGCCCACTGGAATGTTACTTCTGGGATGCGTCCGCCTTTGTTGCCACCCAATTGGGCTAGAAAAGCTAGGTCACCGGCCCAAACCAAACTTAAATGCACCACTTCCTAAACTTTTGGTTACTAAACTTTCAAAATGCGTGGCAGACCATTCGTTTGGGCTGAGGCGTGTAGCTCGGCTTCACGTGCAAGGGAAGAAATGAACGGCGCCGGTGCTGGCCATGCACGATCAGAGACCACACTACCTTTGTTTGTTTTTTAATGAACCAAATAGAAAAGCTGCTGATTTTATATTAAAAAGAATAGCCCCAAACTGGACGTAACAATAAACAACATATCACCGTGTTCTTTATATTGATTTACTAAAAAAATGATAAACAAGAAGGTATATTGATCCTGATCCATATGTACATTCTGAACCAATTTCTTTTTACTTTAGGAGAGCCTCTGAATTTCAGGGTGAAAACAAATATTCATTTTGGCGTAACAAAATATCCCAAGAAGTAGTTATGTGTTGCTCACGAATTTACATTGCAGATCATGAAGGAGAAGACTATTGCATGAGAAATGCTTGTTCTTCAATCCATGGAGGCGTGCTGATTTCAGTGTAAGAAAACTAAACAAATACATCTGTCACTAAAGTTCCTTGCTGAATCAAATGCTAGGCCGGAACCTCCTTTTAGAACCACAACATATCTCTAACTTTGGATATAATGAGCACCTAGCTATTATGCTTGGCTTAGATAATGTGTCTCCTAGATATCATAAGTAGTATTGTTAGACTTGCAAATGCAAATCTGATTATTATACATAATTGTTTAGTACTCTCCATTGGATCATAGTTTTTTTACCTTTAGCATAGATTCTTTTTCTGTTAGTGGAACAAAAGAAAAGTTAGATTGATTTAGATGGGTAATTTCAACGCATTTAATTTTTTGATTGGGTGCAAATAATGAACTCAGGATAAGGTTGGCCTCGACTCCCTAAGAATCTGTAAATTAGTTTTTTTTATTTTACATGCTACTCCTACTTTTTTGTGATGGGGTATATATTTTTCATCTTATCTGTATGGCGAATTGATGTGATGTGTAACATGTGGTGATGAAACTAATCATATGGGCCCTTTGGAGAGTACCGTATATTCTGTACTTTATTGTAGCGCAGTGTTACTTCAGGTTCAATTGTATTTGTATATTAACATGTTATTCAAATTTATTTGGCAAAGTGTAAGAGAAACTTTATTTTATAAGATAGGAGTATAAGATATTATGTTACGTTCATGCCACTGGCGGAGCCAAGGGTACGTGGCCAGCGGAGGCCATGCCTGCCTGCCGCCCCCCCCCAACAATATAATTATATATATATATATATATAATATATAGTAAATAGTATATGTTTATATTAAAAGAGTATAATAAAAAACTTGTTATAATGTTTATTGATATCTTTTAGACAACAAAATCACAAAGAATATAATTAAAATATTTTGATTTATCTAAAAATTTGTTTGCCTACCATATTATGATATATCTATTAATTTTTTGGTTTATTAAAATACTTATTTTATTATACTTCAGATTTTGAACGTGTATTTAACTAGCAATAACAACTCGGTGATCGTCCCTTTTTATTTTGAATCCTGTGCATGCACGTGCGCACACTCCTATGATAAACACACATTCTACTCCACTATGAGCACTTTCAAAATACTAAGCTGATAGACTTCAAGATTCCTGAGTATTTATATGTGTCCTGTTACGGACAGACACGGTCACCTACCACAGGTATGAGCACTTCCGAAATACTAAGCCGATATATTTCAATATTCACGAGTCATCACCTGCGCGCCACTGTCGATATACATGGTCGTCTACTATATGAACAATAGTGAGCATGGTTAAATCGTCAAATACTAGAATAAATCTAGAAAAATAAGAGCCTAACCTTGAGACAAAAATCTAAACAAATAAAGTACACTTAATTCTCATATTTTGAAATTCTTCGATCGGACCCTCTTATGCATAATTCTCGGCTCCGCCACTGGTTCATGCTATTACAGATTCAGCCTGCCTAGAGCTAAAGCGTATTTTGATATGGTTAAAAAAATTACTAATCATACACAAAGATGAAAAATAAAATTATTTTTAACTATATACGTGCCGCAAGTGCATGTCCACTAATAACATAAACATTCGTATTTTTTTTCTCTGTTTGTAAATTCCATCCATCGATTGACCACCCTGATTTTGTGTTCTGCCTCGTCGCTTGTTTATTTCCCACATGTACACGTGTCATACTTCTTTTTCTGAAGCCGCAGCGGGATGGATTACGCATGCCTGTTTTGTTTTACCTCCCTGCCATTTTTATTGTAAACCACGATAATACACCAAAGGTGCACTGAGTAGAAAACAGAAAATACTCCTAGAAAACAAGTGGGGAAAACATCACGCTGAGAGGCGAGAGAGATAAAAAGCGAGGATATTTTCGAGTACTGAGTTTTGACCAATGACCACTTGAGGCTGGAGAGATGATATTTTTACCCGTGAAAGCCATAGCTTGCTTTGTGTCTTTTTCCCGCGGCTAAAAGGGCGGGGGGGAAATCAACTCGCACTTGTTGGCATCATCCAGCCCAGAGCCTCCCTGTCGTTGCCACCTCCCCACCACACACGTCCACCCGCTTCCCCATCCACCGGATCCTTATATACGCCGGCGCCCGGCGGCCTAACGCTGCCACGCTCGCACCGGCCACCCGGAACTATCTCGTCGGCGGTCAGTTGAGCTACAATTTGGCAGCAAGCTAGTTGCAAGCAACAGCCAATAAATCAAGGACGACGGCGAACGGATCGATGGCCACGCTCTCCTCCTGCAGCCGCCTGAGCAGCGGCACCGGCGCCGCGGCTATCCACCATCGGCAGCCGACCCGTGCAGGAGTCGTCGTCGTCACCAGCCGGCGGAGCTCCTCCGCGAGCGTTCGCGCCGCCGCTGCTTCCACGGCGGCGCCGGCTGCCGTAGGGCAGCAAGACAAGGGGTAAGTGCCTGGCTGTAACAAATAAACTAGAGGCTGCCATCGCTGCTCTTGTAGCTGCTTTGTTGACTGATGCTGGCATGCTGCTGCTGGACATGGATTCCGACTTGCAAGGGTGTCGCTGCCGACGTGGGCGGAGTTCGAGCTCGGGCGGGCGCCGGTGTTCTGGAAGACCGCCAACGGCCTCCCGCCCTCGCCGGTGAGTCGAGTGTGGAGTCCATGCATGCCCATGGTGGATGGTGTTTATTTTCGACGATGGGATCCTGCTTGTGTTAACACTGAATCTGATGATGCGCGCATGGGATGGGATGGATCGGAATTATATTGTTGGCATGCAGGGCGAGGCGCTGACCCTTTTCTACAACCCGGCGGCGACGAAGATGGCCCCGAACGACGTGTTTGGCGTGGCGTTCAGCGGCGGCTTCAACCAGCCCATCATGTGCGGCGGCGAGCCGAGGCAGATGACGCTGCAGGTCCGGGGCAAAGCCGACCCGCCCATCTACACCATCAGGATACGCGTGCCGCAGCACGGTGAGCCGGCCCGCCCGCCCAATCCATCTCCGGCCATCATCTCTCCCCTTTTTCTCACCTGCCTAATTACGTGGAGTACCTTGCTATACGATTATTACCGACTGAAGCAAAGCAAAGCGTCGTTGCTTGCTGGTTTATTTGTTGCCTTTTGCTGATATGATTTGCTGCGCCTGCGACCTGCGTGCGTGCAGCCATAAGCTTGATCTTTTCCTTCACCAACGGGGCCGAGTGGGACGGGCCGTACACGCTCAAGTTCAGGGTCCCCAAGCCATGGCAGAACAAGCCGCTGAGCTTCTTCAACGAGGTGGGTGTCTGGGTCATGCCGGTGCAGGCATGGCCGCATGGACATCAATCAAATTCAAACGCCACCAAGGACTTGGAGCTGACTGTATGTTGTTGCAGGGCCTTGCGGACGAGCTCAACATGGAGGGCGCCTGCGACCGGGCCATCTACCCGGACGAGAACATCACCATCACCAGCTGCGCCATGGACGGCTACCTCGTGGAGGGGGTGGGTTCTCGCCGCTGCTCTGCTCTGCTCTCTAGTCATTCATTCATGTCATGTGATCCCTGCGCTAATATTGCAGGGGGATCGGTGCAAGCTGGACATCGTGAGCGGATGCATGGACCCCGGCTCCGATATTTTCGACCCGCTGGCCACCGTCGACGACGGCTCCTGTCCCCTCGAGTCTGATTCCGAGGAATGAAGGGGGAGCTTCACTTCAATCCTAGGGAGGCAGCAAACGTGATTCATACATATTATCATCAGTATACAAATGTCTGTCAAGTTTGTCATCGTGTGATACATGAAGCATAAACGTGTATGTATTTAACCAGACTACCAGAGTAAAAAACCTCATTGCTGGTGAACAAGATGATTTCCTACTTGCACTAGTAGAGTTGTGGATACTTGGTATCGATCTTTGCAAACTCTGATACAAACCAGTCTAAATAGTGCAGGACTACAGGAGCAGCATGGAACGCCAAATACGCCATGCTCTGATCCGCAGTCCTCCTGGTTCCTGCTCAGCAATGCTGTGAACTAACCTTCTGGATTTGTTCCTCTCCTATGGAACTTTGGAGTTAAATAAAACAATGAACATCGACATGGGCACTTACCGGATGTAGCATATAACTCGTTACAAACGATAGCATGTGTAAGATATGATAACCCTTCCCCATGAATGGAAGAGCAATCGGTTTACGAATCATAGGGGGCACAGCTCTCAACCTTTGGCACAAACAACACTGATCACATCCAATATCAGATTAGGCAGACAAAGCATGCACTTGGATGCAACTGCATGTCTGAAACTGAAACAAACAAGCATAATGCAACCACCAACCGTGCTAGCATTACGGTTCCAGAGTTCAAGGCAACCACAGACGTTAAGGTAACATATCAACATTTCGTCTTGGTTCATTCACTACAGCATCCACTCATAGAGGCAACAGAGACTTGTAACTACAGGAAAGTCCCACTGCATCACACATATCCTTTCCATGCCAAGTAGATCAGCATCTTCAGTCTCCACCAACCTGGCGTTTCCAGGAGTCCTCCACAATGAGCTCGTCTACTCCCCAGTCTTCATAGCTGTTTTAAAACAAAGTAATTAACATGATAAAAAAGTATTTAACAAGGAAAATATAATAAAATCATTCAAAAAAAAGATGTGAGGGCTTTTCATTTGGAAAAAAATCACCTTCCATCAGGTAAGTACCGTCTGATTGTGAAGGGTATCTTGCGCGCTCTCAGCTCCTTCATCGCAATCTAAAATTGTGCAAATACATAAGGATCATTCGAGTACACAGTAGAAAAACTAAAAGTGATGGTAATCAGTTGAGTACACAGTATAAATACTAATCATGAATTTCGTTTATTACAGTTTATCATGCCTTCTATGTAATTAAGTAATTAACTAAAACCATAAAAACCCTTTTCTTCAGATGACTTTAATCTATAGGAAGGTAGAAAGTCAACAATGACATGCTTTAAGAACATCCCAGTATAGATGGCTAAAAAAAGTGTAATCATCTAAATGAGATGGAGGAACTGAAGTATAAACCCACAACCACAAAGCTTTTAAGATTGAAATTGCTATATGTAGAGCAAAGAAAAGATTAGCCCCAAATCCTCTCTATGAATTAGGCCTCAGTATTGAAAACCCACTCTCATTTCATGGAACCTATGATAAAGGCTAATTCCAAATATAGATTTATTTATCAAGTCAAGAGCAAGGCTTGTTGCAGGGATTAAATTAGCAAGCACAGCTCACTGTGCTTGTAAAGGAAAGTGAAAACTTGTTAAGCTATAAACCTTGAGCAAAGGATCACCCGCATGCAAAATATGCAAACCAGGAGAACCATCTATTTAGGCGTGTTCAGAAGTATTGAGGTTCAGAAGTCCATAGCAAGAAGGCATCCATTTATTTTTCTATAGAAAAGAAATGCTCCAAACAAGGATGCACTGCTTTGAGTTCTTAAGTTATTCAACAAGAAGAGATATATCCCCTCCGTTTGCTATCTCTAAGCTAAGCCCGTTCTACTTCTGAAATCCAAGTCTGCATCTATCTCTCTAAGCTAGAAACCTTAATATTCTTCAAGTCAATCTGGCTAGCTGAAGCTTTAGCACAGTAGTTATCACTCAGTACTCTACTAGGAACACGAGAACACGGAGGTGACTACGTGCAACACAATATAAGCAACCAAAGTACCAAACATAATTTTACCAAACGTAGCTTGTTTGTGCAAGAGAACCAAACACCAAGACATTGCATATGTTTATGCTGGTTTGGGCTGTCTTGCATAAGGTCTAATGCAAGCCCAATATGCAAATGTTACCTATGTTGAGACTTGAGACAGTGAAACTTTTCACAAATTAGTAAATACATAGGGGCCAATATGTATGAGATGTCGCAGGAATGACACAGAAGAAGGTAGACATATTCATAAGCCATCCAGCAAATCCAAAGTATGTGTGGCTATCATGCCATCAAACTGATCTACCATTTTTTCCCTCTTTTGTCTAAACTAAAAGCCGAATCAATAGCCATATTATTCAGAAAAAGTAATACATGCAAGGCCCTGTTTGGATGCAAAGTACTTTTTAAGTATTGGAGAAATACTATGGTTTTCAAAAGCTACTGGGTGTTTGGATACAACAAATCTGTAGCCTCTACAACCATGGTTTTGTCAAAATTGTAGTCTTTTTAGAGTTTTAGAAACTTCCCTCATGACCTCTTTTTTTCTAAACCACAGTTTTGTGTCTCTTTGGTTTACAAAGCCACAGTTTTGTGATACTACAGTTTCGAAAACTGCATCATCCAAACAGGTCCTAAATGGCATAATAAAATCTAAAACTAACAAATAGCACAATTCATCTCAAACTAACATACAACACAAAAGGAAATGCAAGCTACCCAATATTCTAGTTGAGAAAAGAATTGAAAAAATCAGTTAGTTTCGTTTCTGCTGATTGATTGTATTTATGACACATTATTACAGCATAATTAGTTTCATTTGTACAATACAGGGCATTCTCAAACAGATATATGTTATTAAATATAAAATGTTTTTGTGATGAACCCGATATCCATTTCCCTGTAGATCTAATAAGAAATTGCCATGGCTAATTATCATACATGACATTCAGAAATCAATCTTCATTTTTGAAAGCAAAGGTGCACTCTGAAAAGACTATTTAAGTTTTGTTAGAATGAATGGAGAACAAGAATAGGTAAATGTAAATCTGAAGAGTTCCGATTTAAAATCTACAGAAAATAAAATTTGACTTTACCTCAAGAGGGTCAGTTTCTCCCTCAAGCTCAACCATGACTGGAGCATTCATGCTGCAAAAGAATAAAGGTTAGTATTAGGTTGGAAGATAGCTTCTTACATGTTCAATACTCTAAGTATTAACCTTATCTGCAAGGCTCGAGTACCCAGAATGCGCGCACGTTCATACTTCGTCATGTATTTTGTTGTTTTGCGCTCACGCTTGGTCTTTTCCTGTTCCTTGTCTTCACCCTCTCCACCTATGACGTCATCAGGGGCATCTTCATTGTTCTCAGGCTCTTCTTCAGCCCCTTCCTGTTCAACAGAAGTACATTGGTTGTATTGGTCATATAAGCTCTTCCTATAAAGGATAAAAGGCGAATAAAACAATAGTAATGTGTCTGCACCTCAATCTCAGGTTCTGCGGGCTCATCCTCGTAGCTGTATAACAAAAAAGAACAGTAAGACCATAAATCCAATAATACAACCATGTGAAACTTAGTATATAAATAAAAATAGACATTTGAGTCAACAGAAGAACCACAAAGAAATGGTGTTCACCGTTATTACGTCTACCAATATTAATGAATATCCCTTAGTGTGTCTAATTTAAATACCCACATACAACACCAAGCAAAGTGACTAAAGGAACCCGACAAGAATTTGAGCCAATAATTTATCACCACTAAGTTCTAACCAACCAACTTACCCTGCATTATTGTCATAGTCCGAAGGAAGGTGACACAAATATAGAGTAGTGGCACCCTTAAATTTCCGAAATAGATAACAAACAAAAGGTACATGTATCACCCTTCACTGGAGGGGAGCTGTGCGATACCCAAGCCACAGAGGGGAGCTGCTACCCTAACTCAAGGATAAACTCGGCCAATCAACTAACCATCAAAGGCACCTTTTATTGCCGAAAACCGATATGAATGAATTCCAACAAGACCGCCCAGCTTTCAACCCTAAACCCGCTCCTCCGCCCCCGACCACCATACTCTCACGAGCAGCGAGAAATCAATCCCAATCGACCCAATTTCTGCCCATAAACCAAGAGAGAAGGTTCGCTCCGTCGAGGCTGAGCCGGGATTGACGGAGATTATGCCTATCGAAATAAAACCCAATAATGCTCCGCTAACCTTTGCGTGACCTGGCGAGACAAGCACCAGAGAGGGGAGGAAGGATGAGGGAGAGATCTAACCCCATGTCGATTTCGTTGTAATCGTCGTCCGCCATGGCTCCGGCCGCGCAAGCGCCGCTGCTCCTGTGGTTTGCTTGCTAGGGTTTTCGCCGCCGTGCGGCTGCGGGGAGCAGAGGAAAGTAGTAAACTGGAGGAAAGGGGAGACCAGACTACCAGAGTCCGGAACCAAAAGGGTGGGCGTCTGGGCGATCCTACGCTTCGCAACACGAATCTTAACACAAAATTTTGCACTAGGTCCGGAAACGTTTTACTTTTTTCTTCTTCTTTTATTATTCACTAGCAAATTTGCCCTGTACGTCGCTACGGATGAATACCAGATTATTCAATTCAATGGCCCCGTTCGCTTGTCTGAAAAAAAGAAGCTAAAATACTGTAGAGGCTGGTTGTGTGAGAGAGAAATACTGTAGCGGCTGATTGATGAATAGTGCCGCTGTGAGGAGAAACCAGCCGGCTGGTCTGGAAACCAGCCAGGCGAACGGCACCAATATGTATATTTTTGGTCAACTTTTTATATAACAATTAAAACTGTAATAGTTTATTGTGTAGTTACCTAGATGATTTGTGTATCGGCAGATTTATCCAACGATCTGTTCGGATAGCATGATCTGTTCGGATATGTCCTGGACATGTATTGTTCTAGGTCATGTGTGCGCAGGTCGTAAGTGCAAGTTATATCCGGGACATGAAGAGGCGTAGGGCATTGCAGGAAGTAAAAAAGATAATTAGAAAAATAACATTTTTAACTTTCATACTAAAAGCAAAATATGGCTGTGTGTTGCAACATAACATATACCTTATGACATAAGGCCATGCCGCTTGAAAAACGTATACCTTATTCTGCTCTATCTCTTGACGTGTGTGGCTACCACATCCGTTACTTTAATATAAATCGAAAGACCTAAAGTTGTAAATATTTTTTGAAATAAGAAAATACAATGAAACCCACCTCGAAAAGTAGATTTTCACAATTTATTTAAATATATTATTATTTAATTTTGGACATTTTTTTGTTCTCTATATAATATATTATTATTTAATTTGGGCAAATATATTATTATTTAATTTAATGTGGGGCAAGCCGGCTACCGAGGGCCTGTTCGTTTGAACTTATCAGCCAGCTTATCAGTTAGAATCTACAGTATTTTTCTCTCACAACAAATCAGTCAAAGCCGACTTATCCGGCTTTAATACGAGCCGAACAGGGCTGGTTCTTTGCTACTTTGACGATGAGTATTATTATTTTTATATTATATTCTTTGCTACTTTGACGGAGTGTATCTGTGCGGACCCGTGGCCGGTTATCCGTCGATCATTTGAGTTGAGCAGGTTTGGACCGGATTTGTCGTAGTAAAGGGAGGCGGACGGGCGCAACACAGGCTTGAAGCAGATACGGCTAATCCGGACTGGAGCGGAAAAATATACAATAATACCGGAGCATAGGAAGAGGCATAAAAAAAGTACAATAAAAATTTTGACTCTTTATTATTAGGGAATCAAATATGTATGGGAATCGGACTTCGTATAATCACTAAACATTGTTTTAACCTGTACGAGCGTCGGTCATGAGTCCATTTCATAATATAGATTCGTAAGGCATGGCCTAACACGTATCGGAATCGGTGTGGAGTTTCGACCAGTTGAGCTGAGTCGAATGAAATTTACCAGAAAAATTTTAGCCCTTTAAAGTTTGTATATATAGGTGTATATATATTTAGATAGATATTTTGAAAAATAAAAAGGAAAAAAGTCCAAAACAGGCATGGGAAAGAACGGAAAAAAACGGACATGGAAAAAAAGAGTCCAATGTCGGACGTTCATTATTATTAGGAACAAAAAAAAATGGACGTGGAAACTGAAGGCCAGAACATCGGCTGTCGGAAAAATGTAGTCCGGACTCAAAAAAAAAAAATCCACGTAAAGAAAGATGAGTCGCACATGAAACGGGAAAAAAAATCAGCATCCGTAGGCTCAACGAAAGATTTTGTGGTTCATATCTATCTAGGTCACCTCCACAACCAATGCATGTCATATAAAATAGAGGGCTAGAGACAAACGGGATGATAGACAATTTCAATTTCCACATCCACAGTTAGCTAGGGGACGATGGACAAAAAAAAATAGTTGAAAATTTTGCCTCTTTATTATTAGGTATATGTATATAGACTTTTTACATTAGAAAAAAAGTATTTTATCTTTTACCATGCTATATAGACCGTTACCGTTCATCTTGTTCGATTGAGCTACTTAGCAAATATATATCCCAACGAATATTATTTTTTTAAATCAGAAATCCCGTGAGCCTCGGGTGGAAAGAACCTACCAAATGACTGGTGCATGTGTCACCTAAAGCTGGTGCGCAACATGAGCACAGAGCGGCTCAGACCGTCTCCAACAGAACCCACCCAAACCCAAGACGTGTTCGCCGGTTTGCGTTGTGCACAGTAAAAAGGTCCGTGACCCATAACCTCCCTTCTCCAACAGCGGACGCAACAGAGCGTCCTCTTCCCTTCCTCCTCTCGCGAGCCCTGCCGCCTCTTCCCTTCCTCCTCTCGCACACAAGCACAACCCCCGAGCTCCCATCTGGATCAGAGCGGCGGCAGCGGCTCGATCCCACCCGACGGCGCCCTCTCCCCTCCACCTCGAAAGCCAGCGGCCTTGCCCAGCTCCCTTGCCGACAGATCTCGTGGATCCATCGAGGAGGCTGCAGATCCGGCGGCCATCCCCAAGGCGACCGCGGCCACGGCGCGGCTTCCCCTCCCCCATGCCGACGTCGACTGAGGCGGCCTTCCCCCATGTCGATGGTGACTGCGGCGTCCCTCCCCCACCCCCGATGACGATTGCGGCGCCTCCTGCGTCCCGCCTCGCCATCGTCGTCCGCGGGCTGCTCCGAGCTCCGGCCCTGGCGTCGCTGTGCCCGGCGAGATCTGGACCCGCCGAGATCTGGACCCGCCGCCACCGTGCGGGCGAGCTCCGGCCCTAGCCTCACCGCGTCCGTGCCGGCGGCGCTCTTCTCCGCGGGCGGCCCTTGCCTCACCCCTCCCCTGCTCCCTCCGATGGCCGCCGCAACCCCTCCCCTGCCCGATGCCGCCTACCCCTGCTCCCTCCGATGGCGGCCGGGCGGATCCGGACTCCACAACGGCAGCCGCACCTCCACCAACCTCCATCGGCCCCGCCCCTGTGCCGAGGCCCGGTGTCGGTTGCTCCTCCCTCTCTCTCTGCAGTGTTTTGCGTCGTCGAGAACGACGACGCTTTTTTGCCTTTCGTCACGGCTGCTACGCAAAATGGCTGCCTCGATTGCGTCCTCCGTTGGATCGTAATTTTAGGACGTAAAAACACTGTACATGAGGCATTTTGTGTTTGGGTCGCCCGTTGCGTGCGCTGTTGGAGACAGTCTCATGGATTGAAGTTTATGTAGTATTTTCATACATCCAACAAATATCTTTTCTGGGCAGAAATATACATCGATCGATATGTGCATTATTAGTTGCACAAATAAATAAAAAAATATAAATTGTTGAAGCATTCCCTTGTCTCGAGGATGCCGGAAGTTGTAAGTTGAAGTTAAGATATTTGTCATGTTGGACACATCATATTGTGGTCCATTTTGCACTGTTTTCTAAATGAAAAATGTATCTACAGTAATCTATTATCATGTGTTGTGCGTTACATTATTTCGTTTGAATTTAATACATATACATATTACATGTTGTTTGCTACAAGATCAATTTAGTCAAACCTTAAAGACTACAAAAACATCAATTTTAAAACTGTTTTACTTAAAAATGTATGCTATACTTGCAAAGTTGTATTGCAAAGACTTAAATGTATGAGCAGTCCCTGAGGTTGTCAAAGGGGTGCCATTTTGGTTCATGAAATTTAAAAACACATTTTTAAGTCTCTAAATTTGTTAAGTGGTGCACCACAGTAGTTGGTATGATCCAGAAATGGACCTGTAGTGCACCATTTTATAAGTTTAGGGATGTGCGGTATACCACATAACAAGTTTAGGAACCTATAAATGCGTTTACAAAGTTCGTGAACGTAAGTGCCACTCTTTGACAAGTTCAGATGCTACTGATGCATTTAGCTCTATTGAAAAATACTTGCAATTGCAATGAAATTTATGATTTGGTGATTCTGGTAATTTATTCTAGAAAAAAGTTATTTAATGGGCAAAGATATACATCCAAGACCGTACGAGCAGGGGCGGAGCCAACAGCCAATTGGGGGGCGCTCGAGCCCCCTACCTATACCGGAGCAGTGGAACCCCTATAAATTTTTAGGCAAAGTTCTATAGTGTAGGTGGGGCTGAGACTTAAGATCAAGCAGCAGCCGGAGATATGTGTTGTTTAGCCCCCCGTAAAATTTTTCCTGGATCCGCCGCTGCGTACGAGATCAAATATGGCAAGCATTTTGGACGGAATTGAGTATATGGATCACAGGTCATGGAGACCTACCACGGATTTACATGCATGTGTCTGCCACAATCAACCAAAGCATAGGATTGTTGTGCATTAGCAATTAGGAGGAAAAGCTAAAGCTCTCCTATGCATCTGATGATGGTGCATGCATGGACATGTATGTCAATCCATGCACGGCTGCCCCATGGGGCTCCCCACTGATTTTTTTTCTTCCGCTTCTATATTTCAAGTGTCTGAATTTTAAGATAATTTTAAACAACACTTGTATACCACTAATTAGTACAAGTAAATTGTTACTTTTATTATTTGTTATTTGTCTTTGTGTTAAACATATTAATTTTTTGTCCTTGTCTGACTATAAAAACAATTATAAATTAGTAATTGTCTTTGTACCTATACAAATTAAATTGTCGGATTTGTGGTTTTGTCTTAGAGGTTTTTTAATCTTGGAACAAAAAATTGCATATTGTGCCTCCAGAAATTACAACAAACTAAAGATGTAATTTTGATATGAAATATATACAATAACCATCACCTGAAAGAAAAACTAAAATTCAGGTACCTGAAATTTAGCAAGTCCCATTTTCTTTCTTCACACATACTCATAGTTTCATTTCTCTTTTCTCTTTTCCTCATAAATAGGAAAATAGGAAAAGAAATGCAGCTGGGAATTTTCTTTGAGATTTCCTACAGCGCTCCCATCCAATAAGGTGTGTACGACAAAGCACTTTCCATGAAGGGGGTGTTTGGTTCCACCTCCTAAACTTTAGTCGATGTTCTATCAGATGTTTGAATACATATATGGAGTATTAAATATAGACTATTTATGAAACTAAATGTACAGATTGAGACTAATTTGCAAGAGGAATTTATTAAGCCTAATTAATCTATGATTTGACAATGTTGTGCTACAGTAAACATATGCTAATGATGGATTAATTAGGCTTAATAAATTCGTCTCGTGGATTACTGAGGACTTCTATAATTTGTTTTTTATTAGTATTCGAACACTCCATGCGATACTCTTAAACTTTAGTCCCTACATCCAAACACCCCTAACACGGTCAAGGATAAGTGTGTCATCTTTTAGGTACAGATTACCCAAATCTTCAAGTTTAGAGCTCTTCAAGTGGTACGCCAATCCTCTAGACTGTGCCGCCATGAAGACAATCGCCATGTTCGCTTGAACTACTTCAACAGTACTTTTCAGCTAACGAATAATGTTTTCCTCTCATAATAAATCAGCATAAGCATAAACATTGCAAGGATGGAATCCAAGTATTATGAAACAAGCCGCTCTTGTATCCTAGTGTGTTCGGTGTGGAGAGTACTTTCACCATCATCAATGAACCAATATGTGTGGCTCATTGAGGAACTAGGTGGTAGAGATGAATCTATGATCGAGGAAGGGGTGGTGTGGGTTGTTGGGCTATCGACTATGTGTAATTGCTCAATGTGTGGCGATGTGGGCCGTGCAATTTGTTGGTTGTTGCCGCGGTGCACTAGCTAGCTGTGCTCGTGCTACTGCTCGACTGTGAGTGTGCCAATGGCTGTGGAGGGGTAAGCCTGATGACACTAATATATACCTAGGTCTCAAGTGAACAAATTTTTCCAAGTTTGAGCTGTTGGTTGTTGCCGGGCAGGCTGTCACTACTACAGAAACATTTTTTAGGGGCGGCTTGTAACCATTTATAGGGGTGGTTTGGCCAGCCGTCCCTACCAAACCGTCTCTATAAATCATGCATTTGTAGGGACGGTTCTCAGGCCACTCCTATAAATTGATTTGTAGAGGCGGCTGGTACTACAGCCGCCCCTACAAGGTATTACTAGCCGCTTCTATAAATCGATTTGTAGGGGGGCGGCTGTAGTAACAGCCGTCCCTATAATACCAGTTTATAGGGGCGGTTCAGTCTAGAACCGCATCTACAGTACGTTTTTTTCGTAAAAAAACAAATTTACAATTCAAATTCGACCAGAACACTGTTTGTTTCCGTGTATTCCATCCAGCGTTTGCGTTGCCGAACGCCCTGCGACCAACATTCCGAACCGCGTTCGCATTGCCAAACACCCCACGACCAACGTTCCGAACCGCGTTCGCGTTGCCAAACGCCTCGCGACCAGCGTTCCGAACCCCTTAGACTACAAGCACAAGAGTATTATATAAACTACAATTACAAGTCCAATTCACAAGAATATATACAATCCATCATTAAATAGACATAATTCACAAGATAAAACCAATGTCAAATTCTATACACATTGTTATCAACGTCCTAGAGCTAGCCTTTCAGTCTCACGAAGGTGTTGGTACTGAGAATTTCTACCTAAGTCAGACTCTCGGTCATGGTAGGCGCCTTTGACGTGTACAATCTGGTCCAATATGAAGTTGCAAAGGTCGCCGTCGAGCTCTAAGAGTTCATCATCCTTGTATGGGTCTCTTTTCATTTCTTTCTCTTCTTTTCACTACAAGAGAACAAGTTTCGGTTTAGTATTTCATACCATGTACGAAGTTTTTATACTACGAGTGAAGAGGTTCAAACTTACCCTTAAGGGGTGTCTCCTGTAGGAACTGGCGTTACTCATCATAGAACATATATAGTATCCACAATGTACACTCCCAGGCTTTTGCTTGGGGCACTGTGTGTTTTGCATATGAAAATGTTAGGTAATGCTTTTGACAGCCATGTAATGGAGTACTGAAGAAGTAAGTTACACTTACCACACATAGTGTTTTTATAGCCAGCTTTTCCTTCCTTGCTAGATCATGCCTTCCGTAATGTTTAGTGACATAGAACCTAAATGCCCTGTTCGAATTATTTTAGCAAATACAACTTGTTAGTATCCAAAAGTGAACGTTACAAGTATGTATACAAACATATAAGCTAATGAGGATTGTCGATATGTATACGTCTTGAGAATCGATATGAAGTCTTTGTATGTCACCGGGTCCCTATCTATTGAATCAAAGACCCATGCCATGCTCCTCCCGACATCGACGGCTATACAAATCCAGTGGTTGCTACATGAATTTAATCATAGAACTAGATAAGCTCTTTTGCATTGAATAAAATATATCAAACAAAGCTTTAAGTATAGAGTTGAACTTACTCGAAGTTGTATGGTACCCATATAGTAGAGTGCTGTTGGAGAATTTTGAAAGGCAGGGCAATGTATGCCGCAACCTTAAGGGACTCTTCCCTTAGTTTCGTCGTATGGATGTGCTCTTTCTTCCGAAGAATCTTTGCAGCAGCTAGCTCTTTGACATCCAATTTTCACTGTTTAGGGTAATTAAAATTTGTTTGGGCTATAGCTTGAGGGTCTAGATACCCGGCTTTCACACTTGGCATTTGTTTGATAATGTGCACTTGCATTCTACAAATCACGGCGTGGGTTAGTTACAACAAAATTCAAAGATTACATTCATATCATATCGGGAGGACAATGACTTACAGGCACCACGTGCGAATTAGATTCATCTCCATTGCTCCTAGGTAGGGATGAAAACGGATCGGATACGAACGGATATCACTCATATTATATTTGTTTTCATATTTCTGTTCGGATTCGGATTCGGACACGGATAACGTTCGGATACATATACGAATACGGATTGACTCGGTTACGGATACGAATAATGAGTATCGAATACGGTATGAATCGGATTCGGAGAAGGTCGGATACAAATATCTATTCGGATATTGAGTAAAAGCAGCATATATATATATATATATATATCATACGTGCGCAAACCATTACACCACTCTATGAGTCCATAATCCATCTAGATTAAGCCGAAAGACTAAAGAGTAAAGCAACAAATAAGATAAAGATACAGATACATCATACATCAAACATCATATAAGCACCAATCTTCGCGGCATGAGTAGAAATAGACAAGCACATTGCTTCATGGGTCTCATGGAGTCATGGTCATGGATTCAAGATCTACAATCCTTATATAGGCCATTTTTTTCATTTTGAGAAAGTTTGAACAAAATGTAGTTCAAATTTCACAAGTGTGTGACATAGTTTTAGAAAGTCTGTATGAGATTTAAGAATTTGTGACTAGTGTTTGATAAAACTTTCTCAAATGGAAAAATGAGCTATGTAACAATTGTATATCTTGCTGAGATGATCAAACTTGGTATTCAGAGTTTTTTCATCTGAGGTCATTTAGTGTCTCATTTGAGCAAGTTTGACCAAGTCAAATTTGGTCAAATGAAAAAACAACACTTTGACTCTAGTATTATGAACTCTAAATGACTTCAAATTGAAAAGTTTTGAATACCAAGTTTGTTCAACTCATCAAGATCTACAATTATTGTTTTGGTCAACTTTCCATTTGAGATAGTTTGGACGGTTCAAATTTATGATTTTTAAATTTCGATGCTTACAAACTAGTTTTCGAAACCCTAGATTGTCTCAAATTGAAAAGTTTTGAATACCAAGTTTGTTCAGCTCATCAAGATCTACAATCCTTATATGGGAAAATGAGCTATGTAACAATTGTAGATCTTGCTGAGATGATCAAACTTGGTATTCAGAGTTTTTTCATCTGAGGTCATTTAGTGTCTCATTTGAGCAAGTTTGACCAAGTCAAATTTGGTCAAATGAAAAAACAACACTTTGACTCTAGTATTATGAACTCTAAATGACTTCAAATTGAAAAGTTTTGAATACCAAGTTTGTTCAAATCATCAAGATCTACAATTTTTGTTTTGGTCAACTTTCCATTTGAGATAGTTTGGACGGTTCAAATTTGTGATTTTTAAATTTCAACGTTTACAAACTAGTTTTCGGAATCCTAGATTGTCTCAAATTGAAAAGTTTTGAATACCAAATTTGTTCACCTCATCAAGATATACAATCCTTATATAGGCCATTTTTTCATTTGAGAAAGTTTGAATGAAACATAGTTCAAATTTCACAAGTGTGTGACATAGTTTTAGAAAGTCTATATGAGATTCAAGAATTTATGACTAGTGTTTGATAAAACTTTCTCAAATAGGAAAATGAGCTATGTAACAATTGTAGATCTTGCTGAGATGATCAAACTTGGTATTCAGAGTTTTTTCATCTGAGGTCATTTAGTGTCTCATTTGAGCAAGTTTGACCAAGTCAAATTTGGTCAAATGAAAAAACAACACTTTGACTCTAGTATTATGAACTCTAAATGACTTCAAATTGAAAAGTTTTGAATATCAAGTTTGTTCAACTCATCAAGATCTACAATTGTTGTTTTGGTCAACTTTCCATTTGAGATAGTTTGGATGGTTCAAATTTGTGATTTTTAAATTTTGAATAAATATCCGGATAATATCCGTTTTTAAATATCCGGATATATCCGATACTTATCCGGATTATCCGATATCCGCCGGATATCGATGATATTACATCCGTATTTGATATCCGCCTAAGATATCCGTTTTAGTATCCGTATCCGAAAAAAAACGGATATCCGAGTAACTATCCAGATAAGTGTTCATATTTGTTCGGTCGAACGGACGGTCGAATAAATATCCGTACCATTTTCATCCATACTCCTAGGTGAAAGCATGTCTGCATGTCATTGAAGTCAAAGACAATTTTCCTGGTTGAGCTTCCAAATGTGCCGATAGAGAAGCATGCTTGTATGAGGTCTATGCTCGTTGGGAGAACACGCAAGTACCAATCATGGAACCTTCTCATTCCAAGTGGTAGGCGCTGGATGTCCTGGTTTGGCAGGAAGGGCTTGCCTCTTTCATATGTTTACGGGCAATCCTTTGACTATTTGATGGCATCAACATTTGGATACTGCTTTATAATTTGGTGGAGTTTGCTAGTGACAGCCTCCTCAGAACCCCGTGATGGGACCTTTTTAACTTGGTTCTCAGGCTTGAATTGATCATGGGAATACCACTTGGACACCGACGAGATGTCTTTCATCAGAACATAAATTGGCCTTATGGTGATTGGATGCTTCTTTCGAAGTTCTCATTCAGGCACGTCCTCATCTTCTTGTGCATCACCTTCTTCAGGAGGCACTTATTGTTCATGTATCGACTGTGCTTGTTGAGAAGACTGTGGCATCTTATCATGCACTTGCTCGGTACGAGCTGGAGAAGGTTGTGTCATCTCATCAGGCACATGCTCACTAGGAGGCGAGGAAGAATGTGGCATCTCAGGAATGTGGTGGTCACGAGACGGTGAAAATATCTCCCCAATCTCAACAACTCGCTCCAAATTTGGGAGAGGGGGATGCGGCGAAGAAGCAGTCAATATAATGTCCCGTTTGTGCCAGAGGATGAACTGCCCCATAACGTCTCCGAGTAACACCAGCCCCTCGGGAGTTGCGTAGTCTATCCTCCACTGCATGAACTCAGGCTTCACAGTATGCACCTCGACCCTAGTGTAGTCCGGCGGTATCTTATTATTGTGGTGTAAGCCACCGAGAGGATGTGCCACACCCGTTGCCACCTCCATCATAGTGTTATGCCGACCGCTGAGAAACACCAAGGTGCAACTAGTTGGTTCCCATATGTGATCGACGGGGGTTGTGGCTGCAGTGGAACCTTGGATGCTAGGAACTTTCGGAGAGCTACCAACTAATGCCAGTTCTCTCGGCGACGTCATTAATATCCGTGGCTCCGTAGACAGTCTTTACTCCTCCAGCGCCTTCGCAACTAGAGCCTTCACTTGGAGCTCAAGATTAGTCTCCCGGTCTCTGCCATGTTTCTTGTACATGTGCATGTCCTCTTCGAATCCTTGCTTCCAGGTCATCCTTTTCCCTAGCCCCCTGGTGCGGCCTGTGTGCTCCTTGTTTCCCAAGCCAAGGCTAAGCTCGTCCCTCTCTCTAGAAGGATTGAATGAGCCCTTCTCCTTGTCTTCAACATATTTTAGTATCCTTAATACTGCCTCTTGGGTCTCCGGCTTATCAAACTTAAGATTACCGCCGGATGATTTTGTACTCCTCGCATATATCTAATTCCTTGAGCGTACCTTCAAATTCGTCACATCAATATTCCCAGCAGCTGCGGCCTCTTCGTCCATCTTCCTAAACTGCTCTTCCTTGGTATAGTAGCCACTGGGGCTTAGAGATGGTGGTGTTTGTTCCTCTTCGCCAGCTCAGTGTTATGGGCACTGAGCTCCAATGCCTTCGGTGAAGTCTTCTGAGCCATGAGCTCCTCCTATTGACTAGGAGTTATGTTGCCGAACTTGTTGAAGGGAGTTAACCCCTTTTGGATATACTTCTTGTTGAACTCCGACCTCCAATGTTGGAATGACTCTCCCATTATCCTGAAAGCATTTTTTTTACCAATTCGTGCTTTCCCTCCGGAAATCTAAAGTTGAGCTTCAGCTGCCTATCCCATAGTTCATCCTTTTCCTCTCTGGTACCTCTTTCCAGTTAGGATTGCTGGGTTCAATTTATCTCTAACTAGGGCCTCGATCGCATTACGGAATCGTCCTCTTAATTCCTTCAGCTCAAGGATCTCCCCTGTTGGCCTGATCTCCGTTATCACATAGCATGCCTTATCTAGATATTGATTTGCTTTTCTATCCCCTCGTTTCCTCTTAGGCTTGGTAGTCGTGGTTGTGTCTTTAGGTTGTGGACCAGAGGCCTCAATGTCCATCTCTATGGCTGTTGCCTCTGCTCTCCTTTCCTCTACTCCGTCTTATCCAGCAATATGTCGCAGACATCGACGTTGTCTTTTCTGAGTTTCAGGAGGGACCTGTATATACGATAGGTCAAAGTGTTAGCAGAGGTAACACAGCCAAAGCTTTAGCAAAATTTACAAGCTAAGGCTTTATCCCTACCTCCTTGTTCGGGTCAAAATCCTTGTCCAAATCTTCCTCCGTTGGCCTCCTTCTGGCTTCACGTGGGAAAGGATCATCGGGACTTATATATCCCTCTTCTGAGTCATCATCAACATCATCCTCTTCTTCTTTGCCTTCAGCAGCCTCTCCTGCTCTTCCTTCTGCTCCCCCTTCCTCCTCGTCACACTGCTCCTGAGTAAGCATCACTTCTAGATCCTTTTCTAACTCATTATTGAACTGCTCCTGAGTAAGCTGGTCCTCTAGTGCTTGCTCCTCATAGGTTGGTTGCTCATCATGCTCGGAGCATCGAGCTACACTGTCTAGTGTCCATCACATTATTTCACGCTTTGTTCTAATAGATGCAAGAAAGTGTGCTTTAGGTACGCGAGAAGGTATAAGAAATAAAAAAGGTCTATAAACGAAAGTAGTCCTATAAAACAACAATATATAAAAAAAATAAGTAGTAGCAGTAGTAGAGGCCTCAAAAACATGTCAATGATCATTTGATCATGAACTTGGAGCATCAAGGCATTATAACAGAGAAGAGAGGAGAAGGCAATGTAGGGGCGGCTGCTAATGATGCCAAGTTCCTTATAAGTTCTTGATCATTAGCTCATATTCCATATAATGTTTGGACTTGGACAATTTCATCATCATGAAAACAAAGGAGAGGAGAGGAGAGGGGAGATTTGGCAAAAAAAAAACAACAGCTGCTTAACAAACATAGAGAGGAAAAAGTGTAAAAAAAAAACAGCAGCTACTTCCCAAACATAGATGATAGGAAATGTGGCAAAAATAGAGGAGAGGGGAGATTTGGCAAAAAAAAAGCAGGTGTTGCTTCCCAAAAAAAGCAACAGCTACCATACTGACTTTGCTCGATCACACATGAACATCATATGCTTAATATCTTCCGAACCTGATAAGCAGATCAAATAATCAGAAGTAGTAGACAGTAGTAGTAGGTAAGTAGTAGAAGTAGTTGACAGAAGTACAAGTAGTTGATAGAAGACAGAAGTGGAAGTAGTAAACAATAGTAGTAGGGAAGTAGTAGAAGTAGCAAAAAAAGCTTATGGTAGAAGACATAAGTAGAAGTAGTAAACAGTAGTAGTAGGGAAGTAGTAGAAGTAGCAAAAAAAAGCTTATAGTAGAAGTAGTAGGAGGAGTAGAGGAGAGTAGTAGTAGAAGAGGAGTGGTAGAGTAGTAGGAGAAGAGTAGCCAGAAGGGCTACCCGAAGCATAGAAGAGTAGCCAGAAAAGAGCAGTTCAGTCGAGCCAGAAAAGAGTGAGATAGAGACATAGCAGAGTAGTAAATATAGGAAAACAGAGTAGTAGTAGTTAGGTAGTAGTAGCTGCACAACCAAGCAAGCAAAAGAGAGGAATGGAGTATAGTACAGAGTAGTAGCAGTAGTAAGAGAGCAGTAGCAGTAGTAAGAGAGCAACAGCAGCATAGTAAACTGACCATAACTAGAGATTTACAAATCCAAATAACATGCAATAAGACAATTTGGAAAGCTTATGAAATTGGCTAAAATTCATTTTCAGACCTCAAGGCATGATTCTATGGCAGAACCTCCTAAGAAATCGGGCCCACGTGCACCTATCAATGTCTCAACAGACCTCAGATAGTGTACACAAGTTCCCAACAACTTAACAGGTCTATCGGATGTCCTCGGAAAACCCGAATCATCCACGAATCTTTTCCAAATAGGATCCCAATCATAGTTATTGTAGATTACAACAGTTTTCAATATACATAACAAAGATTATAAAGCGGAAGACTTAAGTTTTTGTATTACAAACCAGTTGTTTCAAACTTACAAAACCATAAATGTCATACAACCATAGTAGCGGGATAATATTACATTAACATTATTTATTTCACACAAACTAGTGCCTTGTCCAAAGGCCATTCATCATTCCTCATCGTCATCGACTTCAAATACTGACATGCAGCAGGGACCAAAACAAGCCTGCGCATACGACTCACCTGCAACAAGGGTTAACAAACCCTGAGTACAAAAGTACTCAACAAGACTGACCCGACGAAAAAGGGGTGAAGGTCTTAGGGATGCAGGTGTTGGGTCAAGGTAAGGATGTAGCAAGATTCAAAAGTTCTTTGCCAAAAGCTTACTATTCGTGATCCTATTTTTGAGTTTTACCCCTAAGTACTTTAGTTCATTATCTCAAACTAAGTGTTCATATCCCATATTCCAATCATTCTCATTCCATTCTTTTTTCTCATGTTTTAGTAATTCACCAGTCCTGCATTGCTTCTGTAATGAATCGAGTCTCCATATCCGTGGAGCACCGGCAATTCGAATTGATTCAAGTCCCAGCTGGGGATTCCTTATCACACGACATATGTAGAACTTAATCTTGCATATATCAACCTCGCTACCGGATCCTCCCATACTAAGCCGTCTCCACACCACCCGAGAGCACAGCACACCTCAAATCCAGCCACGTTCCAGCCATGAGGGTACACACTACTCCCGCCATCTCTCCACTCCCAGTGCGTGGGCATTCGTCTTAGTATCGGATTAGCCAAAGTAGGCTTACCGGAGTATGTGACCAGTACTACAAAGTGTCTCGTTCAGAAGATCCACAATGAGTGGCCTTTAAGCGACATAGTCGGCAACATTACCCAACATTCAAGATAAGTCAGCCGACTAGTCTCTAGTTCATTCTATCTTCTTTCTTTCTTTGGCCAGTATGCCATCTTTGATTGTATCGAAACTTTTACTTTGAAAGCCTATCATAAAGCATACGAAGCAATTCTACGCCTTTGTAAATGAAATCATCTTCAAGGATGGTAAACAATTAACAAGGTAGGCAATGCATCAAGTAGGTAACATTTGAATTAAACAACTTAATGCAATAAGTAACATAGGTGATAAACTTTTCAAAGTAAACAAGGTAATGGTTTAATGCATAAACCGAGGCTTACCTTCGTTGACGATCTCAGGTTCCGGATCAGTACCACAAATATCAAATCCCGAGACAACCGGGGATTCTTCCACAACTTGTTCAACTAGAATCGGTTCCCTCTCGGATTCTACACGAAATAATAACATATACTTCAACATGATGATAATGTAAACATGATGCTTTTATGGTACGTGAAATGTAATAACACCTTGAATACAACTTTCCTTCGCGATACAGTTGTAAGTCAACAAAACTAATTGACACTAACATTTAGGGTTTATGACCTAACTGACTTAACCAAATTGATCTTGAAACCCTACTGGTCACAAAACATGACCCAAACAAGATCAAACCCTAACCCTAACTCTTAGGGTTTGCTTTTATTCATTTTTGAATTAATTTGGAAATAAGCCCAAAAATAAACTTGTTCCAAATGACCTCAAAATTTTATGTAAGATTCCTCATAACAAATTAGTGTACCAAAATAAATTTTATAATTTTTGGAGCTATACAGCGACCTACAAAAATTATGGAATTTGCATTTATCAATTAATTAACTGAATTTTTGAACATTAAAAATTGATTCAAATTTCAAGTTTCAAATTTTTAAACCATAAGAGAACATATACATAAGCTACACAAAAAATTTCAGAATTTTTGGAGCTATGATTATTTTCCTATAAATTTCTAAAGTTGCTGCACTATTCATAAATCAGAAAATAACCAAAACTCACTATTGTCTCTCTCTCTCACTGACAGCCGGTCCCGCTCGTCAGTGACACAACACAGAGCATACAGCGGCGCTGCCATCACCGGTCGGCCAAAACGCGCCGGTGGTGATGCTCCGGCGAGGCAGACCACACCTGCATGACCCACTCTACCCCACGAAACTATCCTAGCCTTCAGAAGGGCAGTAGGCGCACTGGAGAGAGCTCCACGCCGGCAATGGTGGTGCGGGCACGACGGCGCACGGCGTAACCACGGCTACGATGCAGTAGGGGCTAAAGCGAAACAAGCATCACGCTCAGAAGCTCACCGCGATTACGACGGTGTGCTTGGTGAAGTCGGAGATGAGCTGGAACGATGGGGCCACGGTGAGGTCGATGGTGGCGGAGCTCCGGCCGGTCACGGGGAAGAACACGTTGCGCTGGTCGATTTCGGCCAACCCAAGCGACGCGAGCAAGCCTACGAGGAGAGCTAGGTCACGGCGATCATGCTGGTTTAGCTAGGCATGACGGAAAGGGGTCGACGGCGGCTACGGTGAGCGGCGGAGTTGATCGGTGGCGGAGCAGAACAGAGAGGAAAAGGATGACGACGGCAGCGATTGCTGCTATTTATAGACGGGAAAGAGACGTCCGGCGTCGACAGCGCACGAACGAGCGCGCCACGGTGCCGGATGCGTGTCACCGCGTGAGAAAGCGGCGGAGAAGGTCGGCGGTGAACAGCTGCGTGTCGCCGGTGGCAAATAGGCGATGTCGATTTTGATTTTTGAATTATTTACAGAACTGCCACTGAGTTACTTTTGCAAATTACTCTCAAATTCTCTAAAGAAGTTGAAAATCTCCAAAAATGAAAGTTGCTCAACTTTTCAAACTGTACAACTTTGTTTTAAGGAACATTTTCAAATTCTGCCTCCATTTTAAAATTTGAATTTGAGGTGCATTTGAGCATTTGAATCATTTCAAAATTACTCCAAATTTTATATGTAAACTTTAAAAACTTTGAATACCAAAGTTGATCCTTATAAAATAAGCTTCAACTTTGCTTTTTGTCACACCCCTAAATTCCAAATGGATTTTGAAATATACAAAAGGGGCAAAAAGGACTTTTATAATTTAAAGTTGAATTCAAATTTAATTTGTTTTCCTTTTGACTTAACTTTGATTTTTGACCAGTAACATGGCCCATTAGGGTTATTTGAGTCAATTAATACATGGTCTCACATGATCACATGAAATTTGACCCTTGTGGTCATGATCTTTATTTAAAGTTTTGAATCACCTTACATCACATAAAATAACAACTTATGAAATAAAGCTTATTTAGTGAATGCATTCAAAATTTTCTACTTTATGAATGCTTTGCAATGCATATGATGACATGTCAATTTTAATGTTAGGTTAAAACACCAGAGGTGTTACAGATTCCAACTTTTACCAGGTCGAAATCACTTAACAACAGAAATCTGTCTTCACAAGACAGAGAGCAGCCAAAACTGGACTCAAACTAAGAACAGCCATATCTCCTAAACTACTTAGCCAAATGCCACCAAATTTTAACACAAGCTAGTTTAGTAAATTAACTACAACTTTGGTATTCACATGATTCCCAGCAAACACCATTATCAAAGCCTAATTCACTAAGTGCTAGAACTATCCATAATTATAAAAATGGTAAAATTAAATATTTACTTATGTGCCAAACATAATTTCTGATCAAACCAAGTGCATCACAAGTTCACACATGATATAAGATCACCAGAAAATAAGGTGTTCACCACCAATTCATTTCTTTTAATGTCTTTTCTTAATTTATTTAGTTATTTAAGTGGAATAATGAACATATATGAAAACTACATAGTTTAATCTACAAAAATTATAGTTCATACTACATGTTCCAAATAGGCTATTGTAAAAATTTCTCCCAAAGTTACCAATAGAAACATACTACACAAAAATAACAAGGCAGCAAGGCTGATTTTACCAATAGAAACATCCTACACAAAAATGCATAGTACCAGGGATTTAATACATAATATAAACATGCAGAAACATTAGCAAGTAGTAGTAATAAGAGTTGTAGGAGCAGACAGCAAGTACAGAGAAAATTAGTAGCCACCAGCCACATAGTAAGAGAGAATAGTAGTAGAGAGTAGAGACTATGGAGTAGTAGAGTAGCTGTTCATAATGATGATGCTGGTGATACAATGTATAATACATTGTTAAAGCACGCTAGAACAATTCCTGCGAGTGTGCCAGTTGTCAACTAGTTCATGGTATAATGTATTGCATCTAACAAACAGAGGAAATTGAAGTAGAGACTGATTAATTGAATACATGTTAAATTCAAGAGCAAGCACATATGTCACTGGTACATGGACAAATCAATGATTTCAGACAACAGTTCAAAACATATCACAGCAATGGAAAATAGCAAGGCTAACAGTAAAAAAAAGCGAGGCTAGGTGTAGTGCAAAGAGTGCTAAAAAGGCAAACATTAACACAAGTGCTTCCAAAATTTTTCTAGCGTACTAAAAATTAATCCACATATGGAGGGAGTATAGTTTTTGATAGCCATCATTTTGCTTTATTAGCGGTTAACGGACAAACCCAATAAATGTGTAGTGCATAATTCTATTACGTACAACAGTAAAGTACAAGCCAATGTATAGTCTGAAATTTCTACCTCATAAATTCTGCTGCATGTGTAAACAGAAAAAGGATGGCAGACGTTTTCATTTTAAGTGGCTAGCTAAGAACTAACAGTTTAAATTTGTTAGGTAAATCTACACATTAGCAGGTGCACAATAAAAAGGAATCTAAGTACCATTCCCAGGTGCATAACAAGAAGGAATCTAAGTACCGTTCCCCTTCAAAATCTAGACCCATGGTTCCTATCGCAGTGAATCTGAATCAACAGAAAGGGCGCATAGAGGGTCTACACTCTACACTAAGCTTTCGTTCAGCAACATATGAACATTCTAATGACAATGAAGGGTCTACACTCTACGCTAAGCTTTCCACATGAATAAACAACACTACTTTTCATTATTACAGTATTAACATCTTAGGGAAGAATAAAACTTCAATACACACATACAAACATGCTCAGAAGTTTACATAATGCTAACTACAGCACAGAAGGGGTTGGGCTTACCTGCAGAAGACAGCGGCGATGCGCGGGGGTCGGCTGAGGGACGGCAGCCGGAGGAGAGGTCAGAGAGGAGGCGCCGCTGTTGGCGGGGACGACTACCAGAGCACACGGCCGGGCGCGCAAGGGCCGGCGAGGTCAGAGAGGAGGCGCTGCCGGTGGCGGGGACGACTACCAGAGCACAGCCAGGCACGCAAGGGCCGGCGAGGATAGGGCGGCGGCAGCCATGCGGATTGTGAGCTCTCGCACAAACCCTAGCCGCCATGGCGGCCGGCCTAGGGAAGGCGGCATTTGGGGGAGGAAGCGTGGCGGGCGACGGAGGCGGTCATAGGAGGACGACGGAGGTGAGAGGAACCGGCGCTAGGGCACGGAGATAGGGCGGCGGTAGCCACGTGGATTGTGAGCCCTCGAGCAAACCCTAGCCGCCGTGGCGGCCGACCTGGGGAAGGCGGAGTTTGGGGGAGGAAGCATGGTGGGCGACGGAGGCGGTCACAGGAGGACGGCGAAGGTGATAGGAACCGGCGCTAGGGCACGGAGACGGTGGCGGCGGCGGGAAACAGATGGGCAGCCTGACGGCGTCGGGAGGAAGAAGAGAGCGCCCAACAGTTGGGCACCCGAGCGCCCGTGGTTATATAATCACGACGATTTGTAGGGGCGGTTCCTGATCCAGCCGCCCCTAAAAATGCATTTGTAGGGATAGTTCCTGATCCAGCCACCCCTAGGCGGTTTCTGATCTAGCCGCCCCTAAAAATATTTTCTATTTTATTAAATATTTAATTATGTATTTTTATATCACAAAAACACAAAGTAAATGTATATAATATTTTGAATTATTCTATATATGCACAAATATATATAAAAACAATTGTAGTCGTAAAAGTTCTAAACATAACTCAATCTTGTCATGTGATTACAATTTGAATTTTAAAAATTGAATTTTAAAACTTCGACTATAATTTTAGGACATTAAATGACCTAAAATAAAAATATTGTAAACATAAAAGTTGTATAACTCATCAACATGTACAACTTTTATTTTGGTCATCTTGTCATGTGACTTTGTTTGAATAATTTAAAATTTAAAATTCAAACAATTTCAACTTGAAATAATATTTTGAAAGAGTAAATGATTTCTGCTAAAAAATTTATGAATACCAAAGTTGTAGAACTCATCAATATGTACAACTTTTATTTTGATCATATTTTTATTTGACCAAATTTGAACAGTTGAAATTTTGAATTTCAATAAATAGCAACTTCAAACAAGATTTTAAAACCTTAAATGATTTCAACAATAAAAGTCGTGAACATAAAAGTTGTTGAACTCATCACTATGTACATCTTTTATTTTGGTCACTTCTTCATGTGTCAAAGTATTAGTAAACATTGTTCACAAATTCACATATGGCTCATAGTTTCATGAACTATACGAGAGACATGTTGATTTGTGAACAATGCTTACTATCACTTTGTCAGATGAAGAAATGACCAAAATAAAAGTTGTAGATCTTGATGAGTTACACAACTTTGGTATTCATCACTTTTCAGCTAAAATCATTTAATGGTTGAAAATCTCGTTAGAACTTGTCATTTTTTTAAATTTGAAAATTTAAATCGCTCAAACTTTATCAAATGAAAAGAATGACCAAATCAACACAGTAACTTAATAGGGCATGATTTTACAAAATTTTAGGAAAATAATCATCACATTTGGAGTTAATATGAGGGAGAAAGACTAGTTACAAATTTTACCCAGAGATTAAAAAGAAAAATCACAACTGTTCATGATGATCAATGATAAACAAGTGTGATTTCTCTTTTTAATCTGTGACTAAAACTTGTAACTAGTTTTTTTTCCTCATACTAACTCGAATTGTGATGGATTTTTTTCTTAAAATTTTCTAAAATCATGCTCTATCATTTTAGTCTAGTCATCTATCTCTGTAAAGGTGATGAATATAAAAGTTGTTGAACACATCACTATCTATAACTTTTATTTTGGTCATCTTTTTATTTGACAAAATTTGAACAGTTTAAATTTTGAATTTTAGAAAATGACAGCTTCAAACCTAATTTTTAACCACTAAATGATTTCAGCTGTAAAGGTGATGAATATAAAAGTTGTTGAACACAGCACTATCTTCTACTTTTATTTTATCCATTTCTTCATTTCATAAAGTGTTAAGTGATTTCATAAAGTTTTAGTAGTAATAGAGTGGATATTGAAATAGATTCATCTGGATATTGCAAAGGGTAGTCTCACACACATGTATAAATGTAGTCTCACATACATACATAAATATATAGTCTTACACACATACATAAATATATAGTCTCACACGCATGCATAATGAAGTCTTACAAACACACACTTACATAAACACTCCACATTCAACAACTAGCTAGTTCGCTGTAACGACTTTTCTCTTGACACCTTTTCGTTCCCATGGCAATATATCTTTGGGTAGGTTCTTTTCCACAACACTAATCTTCTTAGAAAAGTCTGTGAATAGCGACATCTCATCGTAGTTATTGTAAGCTTTAATATCGTCCACGCCATCAACTCCGATAATATGTTGTTTCCCGGAGGCAACCATGTGCTTTGTCTTCTTCTTCGGGAGGAGGTTACTTTGTGGGTCAGACATATAGAAAACTTGTGCGACACGTGAAGCGAGCACCCAAGGGTCATCTTGGTAGCCTAGATTCTCGAGGTCCAGGACTCTCAATCCGATCTCGTTCAGTTGGTGTTGTTTGATCAGCGGCATTGAAACAGGGCCACCGTTATATCCCTTCTATAGTCAAGTTCCCATATCTCTTTAATGATGCCAAAGTATTGGATCTTTCGTCTCAATCCATCGAGAGCCTCTATTCGAACGCTGCTGTTTTGGTTCACATATTTACTATCCTTTGCGTGGGTATAGTACGTATACCCATTGATGTCATAAGCATTCCAAGATGTCACTTGTCTCGATGGCCCCTCCGCCAACCTACTGATGGTAATAGAGTCTATGGTTTCTCCAGGCGGTATGTTTTGGTCCTTCAACCATGTAGTTAGTCGTTGCTTATGCTGTTTCATGACCTAATCATCCGAACGACCATTTCTCTCCGCCATAATGATAGCTAAGTGTTCATCAATGTACGGTTGCATCAGTTGTGTACTCTGCAAGACACTGTAATGCGCCTGACTCACCTCTTTGTAATCTTGGTCGATAAACACTTTTCTACCACTGGTGCCCTTCCTAGCCAGCCTACCCTTGTGACGAGAATCGGGTTTACCAATCCCTTTCTGTACTTTTAGGTACTCTTGACAGCACTCGACAACTTCTTCAGTACTGTAACCCTCTATCATGGAGCTCTCTAGGTATGCTCGATTATGCACGTATTGACTTAGAACCGATATGAACCGCTCGTAGGACCACACTTCATGCAAGTAGTAAGGGTCCAACGCCTGTATCTGATGAACCATGTGAATCATGAGATGTGTCATTATATTGAATCATGAGATGTGTCATTATATCAATAAAAGGAGGAGGTAAACACATCTCTAGTTGGTTTTGTGTCTCCCCCATAAATTAATGTAGGTCACTTAGCTCTTGCTTGCCAATCGTCTTCTATGAGATCTTCGAAAACATGTAGCACATGCGGGTGATGGCCATTTTCAAGAACTCTGGCTTTATAGCCCTGATTGCAATAGGTAGAAACACTGTCAGCATCACATGACAATCGTGAGCCTTGCAGTGTGTTATTGACAAGTCCTTCATCGACACTAGCTTCTTCACATTCGCTGAAAACCTAGTAGGGGCTTTGAACCCCCCCTCAGAAAAATGCATATAGCTCTCTTCTCGTCTAGTGTTAGGTTGAAGCACGCCATGGACAGAGTGTATTTTCCATTAGCCTCAGGTACTAGGTGAAGCTGTGGCATCACGTTTAGCTGCACCATGTCTTTCCGTGCTTTCAGACCATCCTTTAACTTGCCTATGTCCATCAAGGTAGCAATGAGACTCTAAAAGACATTCTTCTGCATGTGCATAGCATCAATGGCATGGGGGACCTCCAAGTCTAGCCAATAAGGCAAATACTGAAAGAAGATCGATTGTTTCTTGAAAGGTATACCTTCGACAGGAGGTGTGCTTCTATCTCTGTTCGTCCCATCCGGGTTCTTTTTTCCATAGACGACGCGTATGTTTTCACCATTCTGTACACTTGTTCTCCATTATGACGTCTTTCCAGAGGGGGTTCAATATCCGGGGTGTTGTCATAAAATCTAAAGAATAATTTTCTGCGGTACTTGTGACTTGCCTTTAAGAAGCATCGGTTTTTTAGGTAAACTATCTTCTTGGATGCATCTAGGTACACCCATGTAGTACCATCCAAGCAAACCAAGCATCCTGTCTTTTCTTTAATCTGTCCAGATAAAGCAAACAGCGTGGAGTAATCATTGGTAGTAACAAATATTATTGCTCTACATATGAAGTCCTGCTTTTGGAACGCATCGTACGTCGGCTCCCCATGCCTCCATAGCCTCTCCATTTCTTTCATCAAAGGCTCGAGGAACACGTCTATATCAATGCCTGGTTGTTTAGGGCCAGAAATAAGAATAGTGAGGAGAAGGTACTTTCTCTTCTGACACAACCACATTGGGATGTTGTATATGGTCAAGATCACTGGCCAAGTGCTGTGGTCGCTCATCCTCTCATTGAAGGGATTCATTCCATCGGTGCTCAAGCCAAACCGTACATTCCTTGGGTCATCGCTGAATTCTTTGTGCTTCTCATCGAACCTTTGCCACTAACTACAATCAACCGGGTGTGCAATCTTATCATCGTCCACCTTGCGCTCATCATCCCACCATGTCATGAGTGTGGCTTCTTTAGGGTTTAGGAAGATATGTCTCAAGCGATCGGTCACTAGCAGGTACCACATTACCAAGACAGGAATTCTTGTCTGCTTTGTATTGTTGCCTAATGGAGTGTCCTCTAGGGGATGAGATTCTTGTACCATCTTTTTTGTACCCTTCTTATTCCACTTTGTCCCCGTGGAGGCTTCATCCCCACCGTAAAGGTTATTGTTCCTGTACCGGCTGGCCCTACACTGGGGACATTTATCCAGTGACTTGAACGCTTCGCCATGAAAAAGTATACAGCGGTTGGGGCATGCATGGATTTTTTCAACCCCCATTGTCAATGGACTTATGACCTTCTTCGCTTGGTATGTGTTGGCGGGAATTGAGTTTGGTTGTGGCAGCACCCATGACAGGAGATACAATAGATCATTGAAACTACAGTCTGACCAGCCATACTTAGCCTTTAGGATGAGTAGCTCAAGCACAAAATGTAGCAATGTTCAATTTGTTGGACAACCCTTTTCAACACCATACACAGTCTCCTTCGATGCTTTTGTCACCCTTTTCATATTTTCTAGACCTTTTGGGCTATTTAGTAAAATCTTTGGTTCAAGAGCTCAAATCATGTCCTCCAAATCATCTTCATCTCCGACACGTGCTCCACCATCATTATTGGCACCACATTCGTCGTTACCATCCCAACCACCAGCATCACCACCTTGTTTATTGCCAAACTCGAAATCCATTCGTGCATCAAGCTCTGCTGAATATTGGGACATGGATTCAAGGGTTTCGTCGTCATATTCCTCCTCATCCTCGTCGTTAACAATAACCGTTTTACCATGATGAATCCACACTGTGTAGTCCTCAACAAATCCTCACATAATCAATTGTGATCTGATGATAGTCATATCTGTCCATGCCATACGGTTCTTGCAATCTTTACAGGGATAAATAATTATATCCTTATTCTCTATCAATGTCGTTGCATGCTTCTTTGCGGCTTCAATAAATTTATTCACCTCTTCACGGAAACCTGCCTTGAACCTTAACGAACTATACATCCAAGAGTTCATGTACTCCATCTTTTACAACAACAACAAAAAAAAACATTAAAGGACTACTTATTCAGATATATATAAAAATGAATCAAATTAATAATTACTTGAGAATAATTGTATATACTTCAGATATATATGAATATAAATCAAATATAATTACATGAAGCATACAAACACACCATGGTAGAAGAAAATTAATTAATAGTCCATTTATCCATAAATAATTAAAATACATATTTGTTGATTACAATAAACAATTTCAAATACAACAATTAGCAACAATTATATTTTACCCAATATCTTTCATGCAAACCCTAGTCCAATTTCATCAAACACAAATTTACAAAACTGAAATTAATAAAAAAACCAAACCCTAGATCTAGATCTACATGCACATGAAACATCCATAAAACTAACTAATTGTTCACTAAAATATAGAAACATGGATCAAATAAGGGTATAATCTTGTTCCCCTCCCTAATTTACCCTAGTGCATTCAAAACTTGGGTCTAATTTGCTTCATAAGTAGCTTAAGCAGCATAGAAGAGAGAGAAAAGCAAAACTCTAATTACTCACTAACCAACCATTAAAACTTAAAAAAAGTATAGAATAACATTTTCTTACCATCTACAACCTCTCCACCAAAGGATTTGAGACCAAAACCTTCCCCCTTAGTAGAGCAAATTTTGGGAGGTGCCCAAGGCCTCCCCACCTTTTTTTCACGGGTTGGAGTGAGTGACCTGAGGAGAAAGAAGGTGCTGCAGTTTACTTTATATGTGGGTCATTTGTAGGGACGGCTGGTGATTTAGCCGCCCCTATAAATCAGAGGTATTTATACGCGGGCATTTGTAGGGGCGGCTCAATCACCAGCCACCCCTATAAATCAGAGATATTTATACGCGGGCATTTGTAGGGGCGGCTCAATCACCAGCCGCCCCTACAAATAGCAATACCAAGGGCGGCTGGTGAGTGAGCCGCCCCTACAAATCCGACCCATTTGTAGGAGCGGCTCGTATTTTTAGCCGCCCCTGCTGTTCCATTTGTAGGGGCGGCTGGTCTCTAGGCTCCCGAGCACGCCACTGTAGGGGCGGCTTCATCACTAGCCGTCCCAATAAAAAATTTATCCCGTTGCTACAAATCGTTTTTTACGTGGTGTGTGGAGTGCGCCAATGGCTCTTGTATCCTAACGACTGTGAGTGTGGGAATGGCTGTTGGTTGTTGCCGGGCAGCCACTGCTCGGGCGGAGGAGGCCGATTGGCTTGGTGTTAGCGCATATTATGCTTGTCCACTTGTGTTGGCTGCGGGCTTGGCTTGCATGCCGCCCCGGCTCCTGTATATGTAATCTGTACACCGTAATGAAATACATCTCATTCCTCTCTATTCTCTCTTACACTTGGAAATACGGTATAAAGTATAAGGCAAGGGAATTCAGTAATTAAGAAAATTCGTAGGGGGTGCTGGCTCCTGGCTGCACGCGATCCTGCAGAACCCTCCTCGATTTGGCGTTCAAACACGACTTCAGATCCTGCAGAACCCACACGGAGACGGAGACGGACTCGTGAACTCCTGATCCAGTCTTTGATTCTGATTCCAAGACGTCATGATCGAGCACCGTACGTATATCCCCGCCCATAAATAGGACACGACAAGTTATGGTCGGTGGAATCAATCATTCAAGACGCCCGCAACAGAATGAGCGGCGCCACGGACAGACAGAGAGATCTCTCGATCGAGTCGATCTCGATGGAACAGCATGACGACGAGCAGCGGGGCCTGGCAGCAGTGCCAATGCCAACAACAGCAATAATGCCGCTGCGTGCTGCGTGTGCAGGGCATGGCGCGCGCTCATCGACGACCGCCGGCTGCTCCGCGCCGACCTCCTCCCGCTGTCGCTGGCTGCCCTCTTGCTCTGCCTCAACGTGGAGGGGGAACCCCCGGAGCTGTTCGCCCGTCCCGGCGCCGACGTCACCGGCTACCTGATGCCCCGCCGTACCATCTCGATCGACGACCACTGCAACGGCCTCATCCTGATACACGACGACGTGCTCAACCCGACCACGGGCCGGGTCGTGCGTCTGCCCGAGTGCCCCCCGTCTCTGCTCTGGGAGGATCCACGCTGTTTCTTCGAAGACCGCTATCTCGCCTTTGATCCTGCGGAGTCACCGCACTACCAGGTGTTCTGCATCCCCATGCTGCTTACTCGCAAGGCAGAGCCTGCGTACAGGGCCATCTCGCAGTGTGAATGGCCACCGTCGCCGTTCGTCCTCAGCGCGTCTTCTCGTCGATGACGGGGCGGTGGGAGGCGAGGTCGTTGGTCCGACAAGGTGGAGCCGCAGGAACGGTCGACGACATGGATATATGAACATCAGCACTCAGCGTGCTGGAGGGGTGCACTCTACGTGCATTGCCAAAAACGATTTTGTACTGAGGATACCATTGTCAGACCATACGACGACGTACCAGGTGATCAAGCCACCTAGAGAGGTGGAAGAATGCAGGGGTCGAATATATGGTCGTCTAGGGAGGTCGGAGAAGGGAGTTTACTTTGCATCCTTTGATCTCGAATCGCACCTTTGCATTTGGATCCTCCATGACGACTCCTCGTGTGGTCACATGGAATGGATACTGAGACATCGAAGTGCTTATGGGCTAGACCTGCCGAGCTCACCAAGATCGTCCTGGACCTTGCACAATGCTTTCCGATCTGAAGATGGCAACGCCGACGCACAAGAATGGGATTCTGATGACGATGATGGTGAAGAAAGTACTCTCCACGCCGAAACGGAAGATATGATACAAGAGCGGCTTGTTGATTGTGAAATACTTGCACTCCATCCTTACAGAGAGATTGTTTTCATGTTCACGGAGCTCACCATTTGAAGAGCTCTAAACTTGAGGATTTGGGTAACCTGTTCCCAAAAGATGGCACACCTACGCCTGGCTGTATTACATTGATGGAAAATGCTTTCCGGTACACACCTTGTTGAATCAGAGCGCCCTAGGAAATTTCAATAATTTTTTTGGTCATATTTGACTTTGTACGGTCTTGGATGCATATTTTTCACCAATAACTAGTAGGGGGTATGGTACGCACGTTTCTATGGATGTGGTATGCGACAAATAACAAAAATATTTTCATATATGCCACCGAAGAAAACCTGTATCCCGAATCAGCCACCTAAAAAACTTAAATCCCGTCAAAGCCACTATTCATAAATTCTAATCTCTTTCGTGTCATTATTGATCATATTCCGATAGTTTGGCTAATAGACATCAAAAAGACCAATTTGCATGTCCTCTCAGTTGGACACAAATTTAGTTGCTCCCTTTTATGCACCCTAAGTGAGCACATGATGTAGATTATTATACTAGTATAGTATGTAACCTTGGAACCTTAGAAAAATTTGTTCACTTGAGACCTATAGGTATGTACATTTGAGTGTGATCAGGCTTACCCCTCCATAGCCGGTGGCACACTCGCAACCGAGCAGTAGCACGAGCACAATACCGTGGCCGCAACCAACAACCACAAGGCCCACACTACTGGATCCGCCGCCTATGCCGAGTGCCGACCGCACTCGGCAAAGGAACCTTTGCCGTCGGCAAAGGAACCTTTGCCGTCGGCAAAGGCTTTGCCGAGTGCGGCTCTCGGCAAAGCCCATTCGGCAAAGAAGTGGTCGGCAAAGGAATCTTTGCCGAGTGCCACGCCAGCACTAGGCAAAGCTGGGCTCTGCTGGGAAAAATGCCCAGCTTTGCCGAGTGCTGGCACTCGGCAAAGCTGGAATTTTTTTTTGTTTTTTTTTTTCTGTTTTCTTGCATTCCAGACATGCAATTTCACATATATTCATGACAATAAACTAGAATATCACATAAAAATCGCATTTCATCATCAAATGACGTCTCAACACGATATAAGTTCATAACATGTCCAAAACCTGCAAGAAAACAATGGCGCGAAGGCCGATAACCACAGCAGCACGAAGGCCGACATCACAGCGGCACGAAGGCCGACAAGTCCACAAGCGGGCAGTAGAGGTACCTAGCTCGACCCGGCGTCCCCAGGGGCCCCAGAGCCCCCACCTTGCTCCCACGAAGACCACCCTGACTGCGGCGCCGCCTGGAACGTCGAGTAGGGCCCGGAGTGCCCCTGCTGCGTCGGTGGAGGAGGAGCGGTACCTGGCCACGTGAAGCCCTGAGTCGGGAAGGTCGGGTGAGCCGGCCACCCGTGCGGTGGAGAAGGGCCCAGTGGAGGGCTGGCACCTGGAGGAGTCGGGTTCGAACCCGCCGACTGTTCCTGCACAAAGGACAAGTGATCTCATTAGTACCTGTAGGATGGCCGCACAAGCTAAAGCAACAGGCAATATACTCATCGGAGTCGCTATAGGAGTAGGCACAGGAAAAGGTGGTGGAGTGAAGATCGAGGCAGGGAGCTCGTGCTACTGCATTCCTGGGATCTGAAGGCCCTGGAAGTAGGCGGCAAAGTCCTGCATCTGACGCTGGTAGTGCTGCGTGACAGCCGCTAGCTGCCGCTGATGGGCCACCGCCATGTTCTCCTGGTTCGTCTGGAACTGTGCGATCTGGGCCTGCAATATTACACCCGCAAAGTTGATGGTATGTGAAAGCAAGGTACATGTGTGAAACGAGTGAACGACGAATGAAACTGCACTTACTTGAAATGCCAAGAACATTTGCACGTTGCTCGGCTGCCGAGGTGCTATGGGGATGTCGGAGGAGCTCCTGGTCCCGTCTCGTCGAATCTGGCTCAGCGTGGGAACAGAGGATGACTCGATGGCGCTGTTGGCCATCCAGTATCGGCCATGCTGCTTCCCTCCTCCCAACCTCATCAAGAGGTCCGTGTCCAGGGGGTCGGTGGCGGGGTCGAACGTCTCCCCATGGCGCTGGCGAGCCACGGAGGTGTACTCGGCGAGCTTGGGGTAGACGCTCGCGTTGGTGTACGCGTCGGGCCCGTCCGCCGGGTCGTAGACGTTGTCCGCCGCCGTCGCTTTGCCCTTGTGAGCAAGGGCATACCCCGTGAACTCGTTGACGACCTGCCCACCATGCGACTGGGTCTGCGAGGAAAACACAAAAATGGTTACAAGTAATGACAATTGAGCGCTAGAATTAATAGATCAACAGAAGCATACCCATCTTTCCATGAACACTGGGAGGGACTGGTTCCCTTGGTGGTGTGGTGCCCCTCGCATCTGCAGGCGGCGCTCCCGACGTTCTCTGCGCCTCTGGTACGCCGCGTCTGTGGTCCACTCACGCACAATGGCCGCCCAGCAGTCCTTGTAGTTGTCGCACCACCCCGGACACATCTGCATGACATCAAGTATTTGACATGCCAGAAGATGAATTGAATGTTTCACGGAAGGAATCAGAACGAATGTTTCCTACTTAGTTACCTGCATGTACTGCGCCTCTGTGAGGTTGGTCTCCCTCTGGAGTATCATCTCCCTGACTTGCGGCATCTTCACCACCTGGCCAAGCACGTCAGCGTAGTAGCTGATGACGCACTGGAGATGCGCCTCGTGGTACAGGTCCTTGAGACGATCTTTGCAGACCGCCTCCTGCACTCGTGCCGCATGCTGCTCTCTCCCCTCCTCGCACGTGAAGAAGTCCTGCACACAGACATCATGTATCATTTCATTGTTTCAAGAACGTCCAATGAATGCGTAGTATTGAGAAATGCGGTGCGATGAAAATACTCACCCAGAACTCCCTCTTGATCTTCGCCGCAAGGGTATCGCCGTTGGAGTCTGTGATGCTGGAGAAGTGCTCCCACTTCATGGGCGCCTGTACCTCACCCTTGTGGGTGACCAAGCCAGGGTAGTACTCCCTAATCAGCAGGCCCTGGATGCCATTGATATGGCGTGAACCGCTCCCTCCGCTCACAAACGTCCAGCTACTGCACGAGTCATTAACAACAATTGTTAGTCTGCAGTTCGATTTTCAACATGTCATATGAACAAGTAGTGAAATCAACAATGGTTACTTACGTCTCACCCACGGGTCGAATCATCGGGCGGCGGGAAGGGAGCGGCCGTGGCTCAGGGAGCGACGAGGGCCCGCACTGGTAGGGCTTGCTCGAACCTGAGGAAGCCGTCTCGCCTGGTGTCGGCTCGCCCCCGTCGTCGTCGTCGTCGTCGCCGCCGCCGTCATCGGTCGTTGTCGTCGTCGTCCCCCTTGCGGGGCCTCCTGGAACTATAGCCTCCTCGTCGACGTGCGACGTCCGCTGGCCCCCCCCTACTGGTCGATGGCTCCACCAACTGCTCCTCCTCGTCATCGTCGGCGGTGGTCGCCTGCTCCTCGTGGCGGATCTGGTACTACGAGCGGACCTATCGATGCAGCCGCTGCCACCTTACGCCCGGCATTTTGTCGAGTGCCTGCAATGACAAAGATTAAAACAGTTAGCATAAATAACTGACAAGTACTTGTAAAGAAACATAATTACAAGGTAATAATAATAACAATATAGTATTACATGAATTAGAAATTATCTCCGCGAACGGCAATATGGCTGGCGTGTAGTCGTCATCACTATCAATATTGTCGAGCTCTCTTAAGTGTCGGGCATCATCTCCATCGTCCTCATCATCTCCATCGTCATCATCATCTACATCATCCTCAACTCCATCGCGCTCCATCTGCCATCGCTCAAGGATTCGTAAGTCCTCAGCATCCTGCACCTCATCACCCTCGTCCTCATCAATGTCGTTGTCTACTTCCATGCCCATGAGCGAAAGAATGTCTATCTCCAAACTCCCTTCTAGACTCTCAGGTTGATAGAACTCATCTTTGTTTGGGTCAAAGTTGTAATCATCATCGTTTGGGACAGCCGCTTTACCGCGCGGCGAGACCAAGTGCACAAGGCTCCAACCCGCAAGCTTCTTGTCTTTTTGGCATGCCCATGGGAGGTAATACACTTGCGTGGCGTGTCGGTTAGCCACAATATAGACATCGTCTCCTTTATAGTTGGAATCCTATCGAATTTCGACTTGCCCAATCTTAAGGTCTTTTTTCGTGACATCAGGATCGAACCAATGGCATTTGAATACCACTGGCTTAAAAGCTTTGGCACCCTTAAATTTGAGCTCGTATATCTCTTCGACTATGCCATAATAGTCCTTCTCATCCATGCCGGGCGTACGAACTCCGCTGCACGTGGTTTTTAGGTTGGCCCGACTCTCCTCGTAGGCTCTCGTGCGAAAGCGATAGCCATTCACATCATAAACGGTGAATGACTTGACCCTACGGGAGAAGCCACCGGCCACCTGTTTCAATTCATCACCCATTTCCGCATCCGTGCGGGCCTGCAAGGTCAGGATAGGTAGATCGTTACATTACTCGCTCCTAGGAGCAAAGTGGAATCTTCTAGGAGCAAACGAGGTTAGTTGGATGGTACCTTTGTAGAGAACCAGGAAATGAAATCGGGCACACCATGTCTGAGAAGATGGTCTTCTTGCTCGGTAGGAGCCCTATTGCCTCTCCAGTGTTCATTAATATATTCCCTAAAAAAACAAGAGACAAGGGGGTCGGATCGATAGGTGGAGGATAGTCACGGCGTATGTAACAAGCTCATTGAGAACTTACTTCTGATAAGGAATCACTTCATCAAGGTTCAACAAGTAAATCATGATAGTGCGCCACTCATCATGGGTCAATTTCTTGTTGGTACCTGCGCTTCCTCTTCCGAGACCCCCTTGGAAAAGGCTGAGGTTCGATGAGTTCTCATCGATGTTGTAATGAGGGGTTGGATTGTGCACGCTGGGAAGTTTCTCAGTATAGTACGCCTGTGTGAATGTCGACACCTCCTCCAGAATGAATGCCTCTGCCACGGAAGCCTCAATTTTGACTTTATTTCTACACTTTTTCCAAAGAAGCTTTAGACACCTCTCGATTGGATAGCACCAATGGGCCTGCACGGCCCCCCAACAGTGTCTCGCGCGGTAGGTGCAAAATCAGATGCTGCATCGACAGGAAGAAGCCGGGTGGAAATATCATCTCCAACTTGCAGAGCAACATAGGTGTAGCCTTCTCCAGGTCAACACAAACGTCCTGAGATAACTCCTTGGCACAAAGCTGGCGGAAGAAAAAGCTCAACTCTGCCAGGACATGCCACACTGGCTCGAGGAGGTATCCCCGAGTCATCGCAGGAAGGATCCGCTCAATCCATATGTGGAAGTCATGACTCTTCATCCCTAAGACTTTCATAGTCTGCAAGTTCACTCCCCTACTCAGATTCGCCACGTACCCATCCGGGAACTGTAACGTCTTCATCCACTGCAGTACTTCCTTCCTATCGGCCCTTTTCAGGATGTAATCGGCCGGGCTCCTTTTCCATCTCTTGCCTGGCGCAGGGGTCTTCATCACTAGCTTTGGTCTATCGCAAATCTTTTCCACGTCTAGTCTAGCCTTAACGTTGTCCTTTGACTTTTTACCAATGTCCATGAGTGTTGCCCAGAGTGCCTCGGCGACATTCTTTTCTGTGTGCATTACATCGATGTTGTGTGGAAGAAGAAGGTGCTTGAAGTACGGGAGCCTAGTCAAGCCCGATATATGAGTCCACATGTGGTCGTTACCATATCCAATAAAACCACCGTTGACTTCATCAATTTGGAGAGCCTCTATCTCGGCAAGGACCTCGGTAGGGCTCTTAACCTGAGGAATGGGGTCGGTGACTTGAACACCTTTCGTGAAGTGCTTTTCATCTCGTCTCAATTCATGGTTCTCAGGCAGGAATTGACGATGTTTGTCGAAAGAAGAATACTTGCCACCCTTGTGCAGCCAGGTGACCATCACATCTGCCTTGCATGTTGGGCAAGGGAACTTCCGTGAACACACCACGTCTTTGAATAAGCCATATGCCGTGAAGTCATGCATTGAAATCTGGTACCACACATGCATTGTGAAGTTCCTCTTTGTAGCTCGGTTGCACGTCAAGTACCCCTCTTCCCAAGCATGTTGCAATTCATCCCACACCGGTCGCATGAACACACCCATATTGTTGCCCGGTGTCCAGGTATTATCGGCGTCAAGAACACGTTCCCTGGGTTCAAACATGACGCCTTGGGGGAAGATTGAGGGGATCACGAACACGGGCCAACAAGTGTATGCGGGGCCACCATCATTCCAAATGGGTTGAACCCATCTATTGCCAGCGCTACGCGTACATTCTGAGCCTCCATAGCCTTGCCAGGATTCATGTCATCAAAGTGCTTCCATGCATCACCATCCGCTGGGTGTACCATCTTGTCGGGATCAGTATCTTTTGCCATTCTTGTGCCACGTCATTTGTTTCATGGACTCATGTCATGTACACCGTTGGATCCTCTCAGAGTAGGAAAGGAAGGTGCCGTAAGACCATCTCGGGATCTTAGACTGCTTCTTCTTGCCATCAACGCCTTTCTACCTCCACATACCTAGAGGCTTTGCACTTTGGACAGTGTGTTGCTTTCTCGTGGTCTCCCCTGAATAGGACGCACCCCTTCGGACAAGCTTGGATCCCCTCATACGGCATCTTAAGTGCACGAAGGAGTCTCTGTGACTCGTACGTGTTCTTCGGTAGGGTGTGAGGATCCAGAAGCAGTTTGCCAAGAACTGTCAACATGAGATCAAAGCCGTCTCGACTAATGCCCAATTGCGACTTCAACGCTATTAGGCGTGAAATGGCATCTAGTTGCAAAACCATTGTCTTTTCATGAAGGGGCTTCTGCGCCGCCTCCATCATGGTGTAGAATGCCTTTGCGGTTTCCTCTGGATCATCCTCCACCTCCATTCCTTCAACGAACCGTGCTTCATGAAAGTCTGCCATCATGTCTGCCATCCCGGCATCTGCATCATACTCCTCGAGGAGGGGTCTCACCACCTCCTCCCTAATTCGATGGTGTTCACCATGGTGGATCCAGCGGGTATAGTTTGGAACGAATCCGTTATTGTGAATATCTACTCCCACGGCACGCTTTCGTTTCCTTTTCTTGTTCTTACACTTGCTGCAGGGACACGGCATCCGACTCAACCCTTTAGCAGCTGGGCCAAATGCATGCTCCAGGAAAGCATCGGTCCCCCTAACCCATTCAGAGCTCTTACTTGCGAAACCCGTGTACATCCACTCACGGTCAGCCATCCTCTGTCATGCGCCAATGTAAGCGGGTAATAAAACCAGTATTTGCATCTACACGGCGTTCCTACCATCTAATAGGTGAAGGATAGGTCCTAATCCCACCCGTGGATGCGTACATGGGTTAGCTTCCATGTTACGCCCCGTCTGAAGTCGAATTTGGAAGCACCTTCAGCTGTTCTCCCGATACACGTCCCCGCAGGGAGAGTGTGTATCCAGAGAACACGGGGAGGTGCTGCCGAAACTCCGACTCAGATGGGAGCAGAACATGGAAGCTAACTCATCTACGCATCCGTGGGCTGTCCAAAAAACATGGACAATCCGAAACAGATACGGTCGCAGATATGCAAAGACCTGCATACCTCCGACCGTATCTCTTTCGGACGGGAGACGCCTAATCGGGTGACGAGATCTACGACCAAGGAATGCACGGGCACAGGGTTATACCTAGGTGGTGGCGGTCTTTGTGGTGAGGCGACGCTATGCGCAGCAGACCGCACGACGCTGGGCTACTCCAGATCCGCTCTTCTCGCAAAACAAGAAAATATTCTAGATTCGTGAAGTTGGATTTGGCTCATTAGAGATGATGGTAGATAATTTACGAGTTTATATTTATGATTTTTGACTTATAGTTTATATATCTTTAAGTCTCACTTCTAAAATCTTGCCAGCTTTCCCCAGAGCAAGCAGCTCTTCGCTTAAATAACACAACAAGAGCAAAAGGTGTTTCAAGCTTGTTAACTCCAGGACATGAGAGCTATCCTGATAAATTTTCTATTGATTTTTGACTTATTGTTAGTAATGATATATGATGTGCTAGGATGTTTTTCTCCTTTATCACACTAAGACTTTAGGATCAACTAATATAAGTTGCTAGCAGCTAAAAAAAGCTCTAGCTGATCCAAACAACCAAGCTTATAACAAGCTATTAGCTAGCTCCCTCTAGCTATTGCAGCTTATAAAAAGTTTATTAGACCCAAACAAAGCCTACGCAATTCCTTAATTCCCATGATGCTCATTAACTATCATCAAGTGGTAATATAGTTCAATCAGAAATATTTCTCTCTTAACTTGCTAAATAATCATATAGGATATATCTAATATACTAAGTCATGTACTAAATTATCATACAGGACATATCTAATACAATAAGTCATGTGCTAAATTATCATATAGGATATATCCAATATAATAAGTCATGTCTTATTTTAGATATTTCATTTCTTTCAATAACACATACAAAGTTTGCACTACAACTACAAGCAATATCTGCTGGGCAAGAAATTAGGTGCTCGCCATGAAACTGCTAATATCAGGCAAGAGCTGTGTATGCAGTTGTGGCTGTTCACCAAATGGTGCTAGTCAACTATTTGATGAATATATTCATCAATAAATTTGTTCCTCTGCAGGTACATAAATTTCTGTTATGCAAATAAAAAGTAGTGCATGTAGATCTAAATAATCAAGATTATTTTTCTTTTTCTATCACAACTATGCAGTTGATTACTAATATGTCATGTACAATCATGAAAGATTATTGAATGTCATGTCAAGGATCAAGTATCAGCACTGCCCACCTTCCCATATTTATAAGAGACAAAACACAGACAAGGGGTAGCTGTACTTCTTGTTCAAGAAAGTATGGTTCTACATTACATAATTTGTAAATACAACTAAAAATCTGTCCATTTAAGTGCCTCACTAAATTATAGCATCTCTACTGATATAAACCATGTAGCAGTTATATACATACAGTAATTTAGAACTTATAAGTCAGCCAATAACAAAGACTAGAAATTCTGGAGCCTTTGATGATCAAGCTATAACCATTTTAACTCATTGGTATACACGCTGATATCTTTTTTGAAAATACAGGAGGGGTTTCCCCCCTGCTTGTTAAATATTAAAATAAGTAGAAAGAAGAGTGTGTGCGGCAAAATCGAGAGCCGCACCGAGCCGAGATCAAAAGCGTGCGTCGCGTCGTAGTACCTTGTCGAGGAGGAAGGTGGCGACGCGACCGCTCTCCCGGGACGCCGGCAGCCGGGGGCGGAGCTCGCGGTACACGAGCTCGTGGTACACGGCGACGGCGGGGAAGCTCGGGGCGGCGGGGACCTCGGGGACGGCGGCCGGCTGCTCGGGGGCGGAGCTCAGGGACGGCGGCCGGCTGCTCGGGGGCCGAGCTCGGGGCGCGGGGTCGGCGAGGCGGGGCTGGAGGTGGGAGGACGGGGCGGCGGAGGGCGGGCCGCGCGGATGGGGGCGGCGCGCGCGTGCAAGCGTGGTGGGAGCGGAGGAGCTCGGGCGGGCGCGGAGGAGCTCGGGCGGCCGGAGCGGCGGCGGCGCAGAGGAGCTCGGGTGGCGGCGGCGGCGTAGGGAGCTTGGGGAGAGGTGGGCACGAGCGGGTGTGAGGAGATAGGGTTTCAGTTTGGGCCGGTGGGCCTTTTTTCATTAAGGGCCTTTGCCGAGTGCTCCTGACCCGGCACTCGGCAAAGGTGTTTTTTTATTTTTTTTAATAAAATCCTTTGCCGAGTGCCAGGTGGGCCGGCACTCGGCAAAGTCCTCTTTGCCGAGTGCCAACCCTAGCACTCGGCAAAGTGTAATTTTTTTTTGATTTTTCTTCCCAATTTTTTTGTGGGGCCTTAATACAGTAACTACATCTCAACTTCAAATTTTGGGACAATTTTGACTTTTTGTGCTATATTTCTTTAATTATTTTTGTTTCGTTGAATTTTTCCGACAAGTGATCACATGTGGAGATGTCTGGGTTTTAGACATTCGACGTCACAATTTGCTCGAAACTTTGTCAATTTTTTACCATAGCCTCCACATGCGATGACAACACACCTTGACAAGTTTCGTCATTTTCGGACTTCGTTTGGATTTTATATAATTTAAAAACACTTTTTCCGCAGGTAACTCGTCATGTTACGACACTAACATGGTCGTAACTTCATGCGAGGTCCTGGATACAGCCTCAACATACGCCGAACATCATTACTACCATTTTTGGAATGACCAAATTCCATTATTTCATGTACCTGCAGTTCAAATTTGGAGTTGTCGGAAAAATTCAACGAAACAAAAATAATTGAAGAAATATAGCAGAAAAAGTCAAAATTGTCCCAAGTTTTAAAGTTGAGATGTAGTTACTGTATCAAGGCCCCACAAAAAAATTAGGAAGAAAAATAAAAAAAAATTACACTTTGCCGAGTGCTAGGGTTGGCACTCGGCAAAGAGTGCCGGCCCACCTGGCACTCGGCAAAGGCTGTCGCCCTGACCGACCCTAATCCTGCCATGTGGCAGGCCTTTGCCGAGTACTTAGCACTCGGCAAAGGTGACTCCTTTGCCGAGAGCTTAACGGCAGGGCACTCGGCAAAGGGGACGACCACGGATGCCGTTTGTCCAGGCCTCCCTTTACCGAGTGCCCCTCTTTGCCGAGTGCCAGGCACTCGGCAAAGATCCCTTTACCGAGTGCTTCTCTTTGCCGAGTGCGTGGTCTGGCACTCGGCAAAGAGCCTCTTTGCCGAGTGCCCGTGGTTTACCACTCGGCAAAGCTTGCGGCACTCGGTAAAGTCACTGTTTCCCGTAGTGCCACCATCGCCCACACAGTGAGCAATATATACATGAGTCAATAGGCCAACAGCCCACACTATGTTGGAAAACGCTTTCCCGTACACACCTTGTTGGATCGGAGCGCCGGAAATCTCAATAGCCTTTTTTTTGTTATATTTGACTTCGTACGGTCTTAGATGCATATTTTTCACCAGTAATTTGGACAAGATTGAGAAGACTTTAAGCCATGAAATCGTACTCGAGAGGTCCACGGATGGCTAGGGGAATATTAAAATCACTATCCGGTCTTCGGGGCTCAGAGGGCAAGTGAAACTCCCGCTAAAGAGCAAAAAGGAGATGTTATTGCTATTGTCCAGGGTATTAAACAACAAGGCTGATTTCTCCAATCGGCCTAGTTAAGGTGGATTCAAGACCCGACCCCTGCGCTCACCTACAAACCGAGGCAATCAGAGGTTAGAGCTTGGAAGGCTAACAAAATCAAGAATTCCAGCAAGGAAATGTAATTATAATCAACTTTTGACAGACTTATAAACAAGTACAGCAAGCAATAGACGGATTCGGTGAATCCGCCAATAAGAAAAGAAGTCCGGTCACCTCTGAAGCAAGTTTATGTACACAAAGAGAAGGAGGTTGCTGCTGCTGCTATGGAGGTCATCTAGTAAACATCTCTTATAATTGGCTCCATGAAAGTCCCACTCAATGAAGTTGAAGAGCCGATTGCAGTGAGAATCGGGCTCAATCCTCTATGCAAAAAGTGAATGTAGGAGTTGCTGCTAATAATAAAGATGGAGCCGAGTGCAGCAAGCAAGACTCCAAATACTTCCATCCAAGGTGTTCTTCGGGCTTGACCAGTGGCGGAGCCACAAGTTTTTCGGAGCCCGGGGTGATCCTTATTGTGCAAAATTATTTACCTAGCAAATTATAATATCTTTCTTTGATATATAGAAAATTTTCTTTTGAAGTTTACTGAGGAGCCCGGCCGGCCGCCCGGGCTAGCCGGGCGGTGGCTCCGCCACTGGGCTTGACCAAAGGTACAATGACGCAAGCTACAGCGTGCTCGCTGTAAGAAAATCAAACAGGATGCCTAGAGCTGCTTGAAAGACAACCGATATAGACATATCACCCTTAGAACAGTACGGGCGATTTATATATCGTGCCTTAGACATAAAAAAAATAGCCAATGAACTAGACTGCTATGGTTGTCATGTGTTATTAAACTTGCATATGGTTTACTTAAAAGCAGACCGATATGTTGACAACCAAAATATGACTGGTAAGTTGAAGATAGATTAATTGGAAAACACGTGCATACAAGAAAACAACAAAAATCATCAAATTTGGATGAAATCGGGAAAAATTGCAAACTTCCATAAAAAACCTGCATGGACCGGTTTTGGAAGGGTTCCATAGCGGTCAGTAAAAACCAGCCTAGGCCGGTTCTGGAAACTAGTGTAAGCTGGTTTTTGGCGGTGTGAGCCCTCAATTGTGTGTTTTTCCTTCATAAACTCATCCGATCTCATGGGAAACTTATAAAGTATTACGTGTGAAATAAGTTTCCTACTGTGATAGTGTGATGAGACCACCACCCTCAATTTATATAAAAGGATCATATCCAAGAGATCCATCTATCAATCGTCGAAAACACGTCTGACTTTCTTCTATGCCAATAATCCGCGTGATTTTTCACTGTTCTCGTCAGCAAGGGCAGTAGCACAACAGAATCACATCCATCCAACGAAGTTACATGCGCCTATGCAATGTCATTGTCATGTTTTTTATGAAATGTCATTGTCATGTCATTAAATATCTATATATATATATATATATATATATATATATATTAAAAAAATACCGCTGTTAACATTGTCATCGCCAAAACAAATACTTCATTCATATTGTTGAACAACGGCACGTACAATTCACTGTTATTACATCCATTTACGTAATTGGTGGTTCTTTTTATTTGCAGCTTCAAAGAGCTACGCCACCATTGACTTCAATTACATCTGAGATCCACTATATTATTCAGCTAAGCATTTGCATTCCTGCAGTTACATCATTCAGAGAAGTCCCTGGATAGGTTGCACCACTTATCTATCATCACAAGATGCCTCCGGATCCTCAGGATCGTAATCACTGGGCCATAGCATAATGGCGATGACATTGATTGCTTGTTGATCATCCAAGATATTGATCTTCTTCAGAGCATTATAACCCCTAAAATCTCCCAGTGAGCGGCCATGGAGGGAGCACAACAATAACATCGAGATTTTGGCCCATTTGTTGATGTTGTCGTTATATTTCGTTTCATCAAGGTACCCTATAGTTCCTGATTCCAAAATTGTACCAATCTTTTCACGGATCGGTAAGAACCTTAACGATTCCGCTACCGTTACAGCGAACAATCCCAATGACGATGGAACCTTAGGATTGAGATTAGACGGGTCGTTAGTACCCAAGGTGCTGACAGCTTCCAATGTTGGAGCCTTCCCTAGGGCCAAGTTAGCCAGTTTTTGTGCAGTTGTGCGCCCTTCGATTGCTTGTAGGAGATCTCTATATTTATATCCAAATGGCAGTACCGTGGCACTGGGCATCAGATCCTCGGCTCCCTTCATCACAAACCAATGATCATCCCGGTTGGCGAACCCTACGAGGTATAGGTCGCTGAACCTAAAAAGCAATTTTGTACTGATGCTGCCATCCGGACCCAATAGAACCAACTGAATTAATCTGCGTTGTCGTTGAAGAAAGAAGCGCTTAAATTTCCCTCCCAGAAAAGACAACTGCTGAATTCCAGCCTTCGTTTCTACTGCGTCCATCACTTCACCAAACCACAAAGTGTCAGGGTCGACGGTCATGGACAGGGTTGGTATGCCAAATACGCTGTCAACACAAATTTAGAAAACTAGATTATTATATGCTAAAAAGGAACCAACAATGCAAGACTTTTCAGTGATCCTTCTCAAGAACCAAAGACCGAGTGATATGCTGCTGCGCTCTCCCTCGTAACGATCTGAGGTTGTAGGAGTGAACGATCGGAGGGCGAGGCTTGAACGTCGACCGGCGGCGAGGTGGTGCCGTGGCTGCAGCGAGGGAGCGGCGGCTGCGGCGGCTGCGGCTGGAGCCCTAGAACCCTCGCGCAGCTACAATAACGGCTAGGGTTAGGAACTCCCGGCTCCCAGGGGAAGCCGGAAACAATAGATTGTTTCTGCTTAATCTCAATAATCCTGATTACAAAGTATTTGTAGAACTAAATATCCTTTTGCTAATTAACCCCTCAAGTCATCTGCTAATTATATAGAAATAAATCCCGAAATTAATAAATATGGCTTATTAGCCACTATTGGGCCGGCGCCTGGAGTACTGCAGCCCGGTCATAACACTGAGATACTTAGTTCATGAAATTGCCGCGAATAAGGCAAGGTGGTCTGGGAGTCATCAATCTCCAAACTCACAATGAAGCTCTGATCCTCAAACACTTACACAATTTTTTCAACAAAAGTAACTTGCCTTGGGTTGAATTGATTTGGAACAAGCACTACAGAAATGGAAGGCTGCCTAGCTCTACTGCTCCAAAAGGCTCTTTTTGGTGGCGAGATGCCTTGAAACTAATTGAAAATTATAAAGGACTGGCAATGGTAACAGTGTCCAGTGGTCAGACATGTCTCCTCTGGGATGATCTTTGGAATGGCCAAGTTAGAAAACAGGAATCCCTAGAGTTATATTCTTTTGCAAAAAACAAATCAATATGCCTAAGGAAGGCTTATGACACTGCTGACATCACTGATCTTTTCAGCCTACCAATGTCAGTTGAAGCTTTCAATCAGTTCCAAAACCTTCAGTTTGAATTCTCTGCTTTGTTGCATAATGATCTGAATGATAGTTGGACATATATTTGGGGCTCTACTCTATTTTCTTCTTCCAAAGCATACAGAACTTTAACAGGTCATTCTCAGGCCGAGCCAATCTTCATATGGCTCTGGAAAACCTCTTGTCAAGGCAAACACAAGATTTTTTTCTGGCTTATTCTTAAAGATAGATTAAGTACTAGAGATATGATCAGGAGAAGAGGGATGCATCTTGATGACTATCAGTGTGTCTTATGCCAGCAATCTGCTGATGAAACAACTATGCACCTTCTCTTCTACTGCTCCTTTGCTAAAGAATATTGGAACCTAGTGAATTTACACTTTGCTGATCACTTATCAGTTCTAGAGATTTTTCAAGCCTGGAAATCACTGATGAAGGAGAAATTTTCCCTAGACTTATTCATTATTTTCTGTTGGGGAATTTGGATAGTAAGAAACGACGTCATATTCAGAAACAAGAACCCAACGGTGGATGATTGCAAAAGATATATAGCTTCGGAATCCCTGTTATTGCTGCACAGAGCAAAAGCTAACTTAATTCCTCCTTTAGAATCATGGATAAACTCCTTCATGTAATCCTTTGGATTTTCTTTCTTTCTTTTTCTGTTCCCTGAATCTCCTTTTTAGCTTTCTCTAGCTCTTGCTCTGTTTGTTTCTTTTGTAAGTTGTACTCTGTTTTGGTTTAATCTATTTACAGTAGGAGCCCCTGGCTCCTCCTGATTCCTCAAAAAAAAAAAAAAACAAATAATCATATTTGCCAAAAACATTATAGAATTTTGAGATGTCCAAATGACTATAAAGCGTAGCTTAATCTGAGGTGTTCCACAAGCTCAACTTGTGGATGTATTTAACTGGTCTCACTCAACAAGTCCCGGGAGTTAACAAACTACGCAACTTTCTAAAGTCCAAAGCACGGAAGAAAGCGAAAGCCACCGTGATTCTTTACTATATTTTGTAACTTTGTACTCACAGGATTAATAATCCGGGTCCATTATCGGAAATGATTCTTTCCGAGCGCGCACGCTCGCGTCGCTCGGCACGCACAGCCTCGATGCCGTCCGATGCGCGCACCAGACGGTCCGGTCGCGCAGCCTCCTGGAGGCCACACGCCCACACCTGCGCCCCGCCCGCGCCCGAGCTGCCGGAGGCCACGCCCAGCGCCCGCGCCCACGCCGTCGGAGGAGACGCTCGATGGCCGGAGGAGACACACGCTGGGCCCGTGCTCGACGCCGCCGCCGGAGAAGGCACCGCTCGCACCAAACACGTGCCCGCGGCCGCGCTCACGCCCCACTCGCCACGCGCCCGACCGCGACCGCGCCAGCGCCGACGAAGAAGATGGCGGCGCCTAGGGTTTCGGTGGGGTATAGAAGGGCCAGCCAGGGGGAGGCAGGTAGGCCAGGTGGTGGGGATAGTTGATGGGCAGTTTAGGGGAGCTGGCGGCGGCAGGGATGGTCGGGCCAGGTCGGGACGGGACGGGGGCGCCATGGCCGGAGTTCGTCGTAGCTCGCCGGAGTTTGCCATTACCGCATGCGGGAGGGGGCAAGGGGAGGGGGTGGGGAAGAAGGTGGTCCCCGCGGAGCTCCGGCGAGACCCTACCGGTCATTTGGAAATGTTATCGAGCAGTCATTTAAAGTCTTGAAGATGAAGTGGAGGATTTTGTTAGACTTACCGAGTTATCCGATGCTAAAACAAAGCCAAATAATTCTCGCGTGCATGGTCCTCCATAATTTCTTTAGAGAGAATGATAAAAAGGATAAGGACTTTGAGAGGTGTGATGAAGATGAAAACTACGTTTCACTGGAAGAACCATCGTCTAGTCATGCTAATAAGGCGAAGAAGATCAAAGTATGAATCGGTTTCGGGATTGGATAGCCGTTGGTTTGTTTAGTAGGTCGTAGCTTTGATGATTTGTAATAATGGAGATTTTTGAACTGCATGAACACTATTTTGAATATATGAAGTTTGGTGAATTTTAAACCTGGCCAACAGTACTGCCAGGAACAGCAGTCAGGGAGAAGAAAGCGCACGAGCAGAGCCAGCGCGGGAGGCAGCAAACAGAAACAACAGATTTAAGCATTAATTAGGTGTAATTTGGTCTTGTTCATGTGCCTTAATGGTGTTTAGCCTCTTCTATTCCATTGAACTAAACAGCACTAGGCACTACTATTTAGTCCCTATTTTAGTCTCTAGTCCTAGGACTAGAGAACCAAACAGGCCCTTGTTCCTGTATTTCGGTGGAGGGAAAATCAGATTTCAAGATTTACTGCTAAGTGCACACGAGTAAGGTTACCAAAAGAGTTCTTCAGTAATCTTTTGCTAGGTGTACACACACGAGTCTACCAGTCTGCTAGATTAATTGTTTCGTGCACACGAAGCATACCAAATTTTCTATAGATTATTTTTCTTCCGGTTATTGTTGTTATTTTCTTCACAATGTCGATGAAGTACGATCTTCCACCACTAGGTCGCAACACAAGGTTCGCTTTATGGAAAGTCAAGATGTGAGCTGTTCTTATGCAGTTAGAAGTCGATGATGCTCTTGATAAATTCGGTAACAAAGATTCAAACTCTTGGACCGAGGAGGAGAAGGGAAAAGATCACAAGGCTTTGACTCAAATCCAGCTTCATCTATCAAATAATATTTTGAAAGATGTTTTGCAAGAGAAAACTGTAGCATCTTTATGGCTCAAGTTAGAGTCAATTTGCATGTCTTAAAGATTTGACAAACAAGATACATATGAAGATGAAGTTATATACACACAAGTTGCGGAAGGGTGGTTCTATGCTTAACCATCTTTCAGTCTTCAAGAAGATCGTTTCAGATCTATAGGCTATGGAGTTAGATTATGATGAGGAGGATTTGGGTCTTATTCTTTTGTGCTTTTTACCTAGTTCCTTTGCAAACTTCAAAGATATTGGACACCTTGTCAGATGATACGGCTGAAAGGTACTAATATGGCTAGAGAGAGGGGTTGAATAGCCTATTTAAAAATCTACAAGATCACTAGAGCAATTTGATTAGTATGGCAAATAGCGAAATGCAAACTTACTCTATCTCTACAAGGATTGCAAGCCACCTATCCAATAATTGTAGTTGCTATAATTACTAGGCACACAAGAGGCTATGTTGCTATTCACTAAGAGCTCTCAAACTTGCTACACTAATGAGCTCCACTAGATGAACTTAACCTGGAAAGTAATCTCTCAATCTAGCTACACTAAAGAGCTTGCTACAACTGGTTTGTAGGAATGTAAATGAATGAGTAGGGTGATTATACCGCTACTTAGAGGAGTGAACCAATCACAAGATGAATATCAATTCAATCACCGGAAGAATACCAAGGGGCAAGAGACAATTATTTTTTCTCTCGAGGTTCACGTGCTTGCCGACATGCTAGTCCCCATTGTGTCAACCAACACTTGGTGGTTCGGTGGCTAATAGGTATCACACACCTAGCCCACCATAAGAGGTGCCGCAAGAACCTACCCACAAGTGAGGTAACTCAATGACACGAGCAATTTACTAGAGCTACCTTGAGGCTCTTCGCCGGGAAAGGTGTAAGACCCCTCACAATCACCGGAGCTAGCCCCAAACAATCACCAATTCATGTCGAAGCTCCTTCGCTACTCCAAGCCATCTAGGTGGCTGCAACCACCAAGAGAAATAAGAAATTCACAGCCACAACGATCCCCAAGTGCCACTAGATGCAATCACTCAAGCAAATGCACTAGGAATCACTCCCAATCTTACTACGATGATGAATCAATGATGTCAAGTAAGTCAAAGTGCCAAGAGAGAGAGCCTAGGGCTAGCCAAGGTCTATTTATAGACCACTAAGAAAATCAAACCGTTATGCACTTCGGGGGTGACCGGACTCTACGACTAGACTCACCCTAGAGTCTGGTCAGGTATGTCCGGTCGCACCTGCTAGGCAATCAGTGAGCGCCATGTCACACCTTTTCAAATTGACCATTGTCGCCTTCGTGCGCCTGCACACGCCTGTGACCGGATGCGTCGCTTGAAGGATCGGACTCAGAACCTCGCCAGCGTCAAATCAATTCTAGTAAGGTATGAGAGACAATTTTTATGGACTGGACGCGTCAGGTCACTAGAGACTGGACGCGTCATAGAGTCTGGTCAGTCCATGCCTCGCGCAGGGTAGTGACGTCAGCGACGATCGGACGCACTCCCTGTGCGTCCGGTCACTTTTCTTCTCCTACGTCCGATCATGACCTGTGCTCTCAGCCAAGTGCCATGCACTGACCGGACGCTGCCTAGGGTCAGGTCCAACGTCTGATGCAGCGTCCAGTTAGGGACCGACGCCGCCTTTTTTTTCCATCTCCTCAATCGTTTCGCCCTTGTTTCCAACTTGCTGACCACAAAGTGTAGAACTTGTGTGCACGTATGTTAGCATTTTCCAAAGCATTTTACAAGGGTTAAGGTTAGCACACTAGGTTCCTAAATGCATATGCAAGAATCATGTCACCTAGTGGCACTCGATAAATCGTTTAGCCAAAGATTTCCCCTCTTTATAGTACGACTATAGATCCTAAGTCACTCACACCCTCTATGGTGTCTTGAGTGCAAAACAAAAACCTATCATATACCTTTGCCTTGATTATCTCGGTTTTTGTTTTTCTCTTTCTTCTTTTTCAAGTTGAGCTTGATCATCATCAACAAGTGTCCATCTTCATCACCATGGACCTCATCTTGCTCTATCACTTGGATTGGACCATCTTTTCTAATTCACACACTTAGATCAAAGGTTAGTCCTAGGTTTCATCAATTATCCAAAACCAAATTAGGGCTTTCAATCTCCCCCTTTTTGGTAATTGATGACAACATATTTATAAAGATATTCAATGAAATCTTTTTGGAATCATGTTGCTTGCTCAAGCATATTACCATGCATAAAGATTATGGACAAGTTTCATCTACTCAAATTGGTAGTATTAGCTCCCCCTACATATGTGCTAAGAGTTTGGATTTGAAGGCTTGCACATATGCATGGATTAGAAGTTTGGGAGAGTAATAGCTACCAAATGATACTAAGGTGTAAAGAATGGCCCTTTGAAGCGTGATACCAATCGGAGTTGCCATTTGAACACCATCTTTAGCATCATGATTTGCTAGATATCACTTGAAAAGTAAGGACAAACTAGATACCTCGTGAGATCAACATTAGAGGTAAGGCTCTAGTGCCACTTGTAAAAGATCAAGGTATATCTAGCTATCCTATGCATACTAGTTTTTATTTCATCAATCATTTTCTACAATCTAGCATACACCACACAAGCATGAATAGGGATTTAAAAAAAAAAACTTGTGCTATGCAAGCAAACATATGTAATGCACATTCAAATGCAACATACAAGTTTATGAGCTTGCTCCCCCTACTTGTGTGCTTCAAAATTTTAATCGATCCCCTTCCTTTACTATCTTTGGTTTCTCTTCCCCTTTTGCTTATCTTTGGGAATAACTTCTCCCCCTTTGTCATCAATGACCACAAAAGGTGAGCCTAAATTTTAGATAGGTTGTGTGAAACATTGATAAGTGAGGACCATTTTCCCAATTTGGTTCAATCTAGATCATTTCCAAAAGATATTTAACTCGGTTTGATCCAAGGACAAGATTATTCACACCTCCAAATAAGGGTTATCATGCACCATGTTGAGTTAAACACTTGTAGCTCATTTTCTAAATCAAACACTAGGTTCACAGGCCCACAAACATGTCATATGCTACCACTAGATCATTTCAAGCATACAAGCAATAGTGGTACCATACAATCATCAAATTCATTTAATTTTCATGAATGAGCCTATTTAATCATGAAGAGTGACTAGTTGCACTAAACAAGTCCTTAGCAATTGATGAATGACATATCAATCAACTTTACCTTGCTTTGCTCGAAGGAGAGGCATGTCATATAATGGGGGTGCATCAACACATATTGGAAAAGTCAAGTATATTCAATTCATTCCTTAGCTTGCAAAACCTTTTCTCATCAAATGGCTTGGTGAAGATATTAGTAAGTTGATCATCGGTGCCCACACTGTCAATGCAAATGTCCCACTTTTATTGGTGATCTCTTATGAACTGATGGCGGACATCTATATGCTTTATTCTTGAATGTTGAACCAGATTGTTGGTGAGCTTTACGGCACTCTCATTGTCACATAGCAATGGAACTTGTTTGAATTTGATTCCAAAGTCACTCAAAGTGGTCTTCATCCAAAGTAATTGAGCACAACAACTACTGACCAAAATGTACTCTGCTTCGGCTGTTGAAAGTGCTACACTATCTTGCTTCTTTGATGACCAAGACACAAGTGATCTTCCCAATAGTTGACATGTGCACGATGTGCTCTTTCTCTCAACTTTACATCCCGCGTAATCAGAGTCCGAATATCCAATCAACTCAAATCAAGCTCCTTTGGGATACCACAATTTAACATTTTGTGTATGCTTTAAATACCTCAATATTCTCTTTGTTGCCTTCAAGTGACTCTCTCTTGGTGAGGCTTGAAATCTAGCACATATTCATACACTAAACATCATATCCGGCCTTGATGCGGTCACATAGAGTAGGCTTCCAATCATAGATCGATACATCTTTTGATCCACCATGTTGCCACTAGCATCAATATCCAAGCTTCCATTTGTCCCCATTGGTGTACTAATTGCTTTAGCATCATCCATGCCAAACTTCTTGAGCATGTCTTTGATATACTTGCCTTGACTTACAAATGTGCCACTCTTCAATTGATTGATTTGTAGACCAACTCACAATCATCGGAGCTGGCCCCGAACAATCACCAATTCATGCTAAAGCTCCTCTGCTGCTCCAAGCCATCTAGGTGGCGGCAACCACTAAGAGAAACAAGAAATCCACAGCCACAACGATCCCCAAGTGCCACTAGATGTAATCACTCAAGCAAATACACTAGAAATCACTCCCAATCTCACTATGATGATGAATCAATAATGGATATGAGTGGTAGGTGTCTGCTTAGGCTCACAAGGATGTAAGTATGTCAAAGTGCCAAGAGAGAGAGCCTAGGGCCGGCCAAGGTCTATTTATAGACCCCCAAGAAAATCCAACCATTATGCACTTCGGGGGTGACCAGACTCTGCGATCGGACTCACCCTAGAGTTTGGTCAGGTGCGTCTAGTCGCACCTACCAGCCAACCAGCAAGCACCATGTCACGCCTTTTCAAATTCGACCATTGCAGCCTTCGCGTGCCCGCACACTCCTGTGACCGAACGCGCCGCTTGAAGGATCGGACTCGGAACCTCGCCAGTGTCAGATCGACTCCAATAAGGTACCAGAGATGATTTTTACAGACCAGACGCATTAGGTCACTAGAGACCAGACGTGCCATAGAGTCCGATCAGTCCATGACTCGCGTAGGGCAGTGACGTCAGTGACAATCTAACGCACCCCCTGTCGTAACTGGCTAGGATTAGTTTCCAGATCTGTAACCCTACCCCCCGGACTATATAAGGCGAGCAGGGGATCCCTCTAAAAGACATCTCTCATTAACATACAACAATACAATCAGACGCAGGACGTAGGTATTACGCCTTCTTGGCGGCCAAACCTGGATAAAACCTCATGTCCGTCTTGCGTCACCGTCTTGTTTGTGGCTTGCGCATCTGTCTGCCGATAATCTACTACCTTGGGCATACCCCTAGGTAGACTGCCGACCACTGTCGACGAAATATGGTCGGCAGTCTACCTAGGGTTATGCCCAAGGTAGTAGATTATCGGCAGACAGATGCGCAAGCCACAAACAAGACGGTGACGCAAGACGGACACGAGGTTTTATCCAGGTTTGGCCGCCAAGAAGGCGTAATACCTACGTCCTGCGTCTGATTGTATTGCTGTATGTTAATGAGAGATGTTTTTTAGAGGGATCCCCTACCCGCCTTATATAGTCCGGGGGGCAGGGTTATAGATCTGGAAACTAATCCTAGCTAGTTACAATTGCCATATGTGGCCGGATAAGGATTCCTATTCTAATCGACCAGGATCCTGCTTGATCGCCAAATCTGCCTTAACTCCTTGCGCAGGACTCCAACCGGGTTGGCTAGTCCGCGCGTCGTCTTTCGGATGGACCGGACCCATCGATCCGGGCTGGCCCAAGCTTAGCCGTAAGGGTATAGGGGTTAATACCCCCACAGCTAGTCCCCGAGCACCATGTATTATGCTGCGACACGCCATTTCGACCTTCTCCGACAAGTTATGCCCGAGTCCTTGACATCTTCCGACCACCGTCGTCGCCGGAGAAATAGGTTGTCCGAAGAATGTATGGTGCTCTTAAGAAAAAAGAAAAAGATTTCTGTCCCGGGAAGTGTGCCCACTTGTATTTCTGAAAAGAAATGTAAGTGCATCTTGAAGCGTAGCATCTTTGATCATCAGAGGCCTAGTGGTCGAAAAACAAACACATTCACCGCAAGGTGAAGTGTGCCCACTTAGTCCCCGAGCCTGGTAGTAGGTGAAGTAAGCACGTGGTGCCAGGGTCTAAAAAGAAATCCCAATTAAGTTGAGAACCCAATCGTCGTACAGGCGATACGAGATGCACCGGCAGGTGCATCGTACCGATGTAGTCCCCGAGCTTGCTGGAAGGCGAAGTATGAGCCTTGTAGTAAGGTCTAAATAAAAGCCTCTCAACTGTATGTGAGTACAAATCACATGTAGCCGAGGAGAACAATTCTTCGATCAATGGTCGGGATATCCCCCGAGCACACCAGTTGTCGGAGCAGTCTCCGAGCACGATAGTGATCGTAGTAGTCCCCCGAAAGCACGTTAGTGGTCGGAGCGGGCCCCGAGCACTTCGGTGGTGCAGGCGATCCACGAAGCACGCAGCGGTGGGTCATGCGATCCCCGAGCACAGCAATAGTCTGGGCTGTCCCCTAGCACAACAATGGTCTAGGCAGTCCCCGAGCACAGCAGTGGTCTGGGCAGTCCCCGAGCACAGCAGTGGTCTGGGCAGTCCCTGATCCATCCGTAGCGCGAAACGGGCATCTAAAACACGAACGCCATTGATGTATTTATTCGGTGTATTTATTTATCTCTATTATTCTCGCCAAGTCCATCGACACGCTGGTCAAAAAAGCAAATGGGTATAGCACGTCATTACGTCTTCTTACTCTTTTACGGCAAATAGTCGCTTGCTTTTTGATGGAGGGCGTCGGTGTGGGCCTCTTACACTATTAACGAAGAGGCGCGACATCGGTAATGAAAAGAGCGTTTATTGGCGTGAGATCTCGAGGTTGTGTGAACAACCATCTACTAAGACGCGTGCGCGCACATCTCCCAATAATCTTGGGCGGATTTAAACGACGGAGCTCTTTGTTTTATATAATGTAGATCTCGGTAAGTTACTCACACCGTTCCCCATTGTCATTCATTCGCCGCCGCAACCCTCTTCTTCCTCCCCGCCAAACCCTATTCCTCCGAAAATCGTCGCCAACCCCTTGCCACCGCATCCACCCCTTAGTAGGACAGACTAATGGCGAAGAGAGACGCCGAGAAGAAAAGGTGGTCATGGCGAAGGAATGGTGGAAGTCGCGGAGCAATGAGCGGAACCATCGAGGACCTCGTCGCCATGGGAGTGCTCCACAACAAGGCACTTTCAGCGGGATGGCGCGGCGCGGAAGGAGAAAGCTTCCCCAATCCACAACCGGGTGAGATTGTGGTTTTCAAGACTTCTTCAAACGAGGTTTTGGATTCTAGTGCACCCTTTCCTTCGTGGTCTCTGCTTGTACTACGAGATTGGGATTTGCAATCTGCATCCCAATTCGATTCTCCTTATCTCCACCTTCATTCATCTCTGCGAGTCTTATGGTGGCTTCCGGTCCCATTTCGAATTCTCTTTCGCCCACTGCTTACATCTTGGAAGAAAGGGAGCGGTGGCTCAAGAGATAGCCGAGGCGCCTACCGAATCTGCTGACGGCATGAAAGCACAATACTTGCACTGCCCCTAGAACACCTCGCTGGATGAGTGGTACAAGAAGTGGTTCTACATCCGTGAAGAGCTGAACACCATCACCCTGTGCGACGTGGGACTGATTCCAGAGAAGAAGAATAGCTGGATAGAAAAGCCCAAGAACCTAGAGCAGATCGCCGAACTGCTCGGGATGATCCCGTGGGGAAAACTAGATGGCCCAAGTGTGGTCGGGAACTTCATCAGCCGAAGGATCCAGCCCTGCCAAAAGAGGGTTCATCCAGGCTTCGAATACCAGGGAAGCGCCGATCTGACAAGGACCAGGAAGGAGCCGCTCGACAAGACAGAAATCAAAGGCAGGATTGGGGAGCTATTCAACCTGGCCGATCCCCATTACGTCAGGCTGAATGACATCGAACACGCCTTCAAGCTGGCCCGACCTCCCCCAAAGGTAATTGATGCCTCCTTTTAACTGTAGAGTCATATTGTAATAAGAAATTGACTGTTGCCCCCGCTTTGTGTCACAGTGTAATGGTCGTTGACCGGGCAGTAGTGTTCGTGTCGCCTCCCCCCGGTGTAGATTGGCCGCAAGCTGCCGACCCAGCCGCCCAGACCAGCGCCAGGACCAACGACGTCCACTGGGCGGCACTCGAGACTACGGAGGATGCACCGACCAGAGCCGCTGGCAAGCGTCCGGCTGCCAGCAAACGATGCCAAGCTATCTTCCCCCTGTCGGTTGACGAAGCAGAGGATGCGGACATCTTCCGGCTCGTCCCTCGAAAAAGGAGAAGACAAATGGGGTCTTTGAGCAGGTGGCTCCTCCGTGCAAAGAGTGGTCGCATCACCGACCCTTCGCAACACGAGAGTACAAGCGAGGGAAACATCGAGCATCAAACCCCGACGCTTTGTATCGGAGGTGGAAAAAGACCGGTGGAGCTCGCCGAGCACGCAGCGGAGCGAGGGACGGTCAAGGCGACGCACCTTTGCCACATCATTCCACAAATCGAAGTGTAAGTATCTATATCTTTGATGTAAGCTTGTAATTTGCATTGGATACTATTATCTTCGAAATTGTCTCGATATATTAGGTCGTCAGATCACCGAGAAACCCGACCCAGCTAGCCGGGTGCGGCACAACTTCACCAATGACGACGGGACAAAGCGCCTAGCAACCCGGTGTGGAGGAGCTCATGGTAGGAACTCCGCTGGACCTCGATGAGGGCGGACGACCAGACGCTTTGTCCCGAGTACTGGTCGAGAAGACAGCCGAGCAGAGTACAAGTGTTCCGAGCACGAACCCTGCTAAGGCGGATACCATGGCGCCAAGGGAGCCGGATCTAGCCGAGGAGCAGCAGCCAGAAGTGGTCCAAAGCATTCTGGCCGACGCGACGGCTCGTGGAAAAGCCCTAGTGGTTGTGAAGTCTGCAGACTCTAGACCAGCGCCGCCTCCCGAACAGGAGGCTGAAGAGGAAGAAGTAGAAGAGGTCCTGGGCCATCCCCAAGATAGGCGACAACATGTATATGTGTCGCGCTATCGAAACGACGGATGGGTTATGCACGAAGAAATCCGGAGGTCGAAGAGACCCTAAGAGTTGAACAGGGCCAAGCGTGCCCGGTGATGTAAGTCCGTACGTTTGGCTTGAATCCTTGACCCTGTTATGTAGTCAAACTGTCTGACTTAGCTTGTCTGTATGCAGGACCTGATGAAAACCGCAAAATACCGAAAGAGGTGCTTCGACCAGATTGAAGGAATCGCGTCAACCAATAAAGAACTGGCGGCCGAAGTGGAAGGCTTGCGGTGCCAACTTGAAACCGCCAACCAGGAGAGGATAGATCGAGAAACACAGAACCAAAACCTGGTCGGCCAGCTCAACAACAAAGAGCTGGAAAAAACAAGTAAAGTTTCATCTTATCATAACAAGTGCAGGACTTGTGTTGTTGTATTCTTGGTAGTAACAGCTGTAAGGCAGGTTTAGAAGCTGAAGTGGCCCGCCTCAAAGGGGAAAGTAACCGTGTGACCGCAGAGTGCGGTTGCCTGAAGGAGGACAACATGAAGCTAGCACGCAGCCAGTCTCAACTCCAAGACCACACCAACAAAATGAAGGAGGAACTAAAAGGTAAGTATTCCAGATCACCTTTCACATTCTGTTGCCCACCTTGCCATGTCGTGTTTTCACATTTGATGTCTTGTACTGTGTTTAGTTTTGAAAGTCAATGCCAAGAAGCACCTAGAGGCCGTGATCAGAGAGCGTGATGACTGGAAAGCACAATGCCTCAAGGCCGCCGAGGAGCGGGACACGTGGGAGAAACGGTGCCAAGAAGTGGCAACTGGCATTGTGCCCGTCCTCGACCTTATAGACCCGGCGCTCATAGAGGAAGAGCCGAGGACGCGCCAGCTCGGACTAGTCGATAGATGCAGACAAGCGTGGGGATGGTTCCAGGAGTTCGTGAAGGAGGCTGGTGAGTACACGGGTGCCCATGTACTAAGCATGGTGCGTGCCCACTATCCCCTGATCGATCTCAAGCGCCTGGAGGCTGGGTACCCGAAGGAGGTAGACCCAGACAAGGCAGAGGAGCTTCGGATGGCCCAGCTAGACTTGTTGTCAAAGATAATTGGTGATATTAACCTGTGTGGAGGTTGGACAGCACCTGTACAGGGTACGCCATCGACAAGTCAGCTAGAAATGCCATCAGCTGCGAGCCAACCAACGAAGCCTGCGGTCTCGACCAGCCAGGCACCGGTGGGGCCATCCCCTTCAGCTCAACTAGCACAAGAGTCCCCGAGACTCGAGTAGGGTATCGGAAGCGGCGGCGAGAAGTGCCATGCGCCCGACCACCAATGTAATAGGCTCGAGCTATAGAAGGAGGACATAGTTGTGTTATTGTGAACTTGAGCCTCTTGTGCAAGCTTGTAATAACGCGAATCAGATATTATTATAAACTTGTTTGCTTTGTATAAAGCGTATTTAAGCTTGATACTTTATGTTGGTGTAACTAAGTAAAAACGTATTAACGTTACATTTAGTTGTACCATCGTGCTTTACGACACATCATCCCGAAAAGTTTATGCGGCCCTGGTTTTCCATGTGGTCGGAGTGTGAGGTCCGTGACTGTGCACACACATAGACGCAGCACAAGTTAAACCAAGGAGGACTCGCCGATCACCCGTAACGTGAGAGAACGGATCCCATGCACGTATTGGGAGGAACCGAGATGAGCACGCTCCGAAAAACCGTAGAAGGGGTGGTGGTCGGCCATCGGGCTGAGTTAGAATAACCATAAAACTCAAGTGACACATTAGAGTGCTCTTGAGAAATCATAATCGCTTTATTGAAATAAATCGAAAGTACAAAAGGAGTACATATCTCGGTAGTTAAGCATAGAAACGTCTAAGCTTGTTGATGTGCCAAGAGTTTGGTATGTCCGCACTGGTCCGTGCGGCGAGCTAACTTTGTAAGACGTTGGTCGTGTGACTTCCTTGATCATGAATGGTCCCTCCCATGGGGTTGCAAGTTTGTGGACACCAGCCTGGTTCGTCCTCCACTTCAGGACCAAATCTCCACCACGAAGAACCGCTCTTTAACATTTTTGTTGTAGTACCGGTAAGCAAAACAAGCAAGGTATTTGGCGGCACGTACACAAGAATCGAGAGCCTTTTCTTCAACATTGCTTACTTCTAGCTCCCCGTGACTTCATTGACCTTGCCCTCGTCAAGTTCTCTACCCTTGCCGGTCTGAAAGCTATATCTCGATGGGAGGACCGCCTCAAGACCGTAAACCATAAAGTATGGTGAGACGCCGGTGTTACGATGAAATTTGAGTTCGGAGGCCCTGCACCACTTTGGTAACTCCTTGAGCCATCTTCCGGGCTTTGTCGTTTTCTCTCAGACATCCTCTTCTTCAATGCGCCCAAGATCATGCCATTTGCCCGCTCGACTTGTCCATTAGCTCTAGGGTGCGCCACCGAGACATATTTTACTACTATGCTCCTTTCATCGCAGAAGTCCCAAAAAGCGTTCCCGGTGAACTGAGTACCCAGATCGGTGATGATGCTGTTGGGTATGCTGAAACGGTGGATGACCTCGTCAAGGAACATGACAGCCTTTTCTGAAGATGCCTGCACCAAAGGCATGTATTCTATCCACTTAGAAAATTTGTCAATCAGCACAAAAACACATGTAAATTTCCCAGGAGCCGGTTTGAAGGGCCCGATCATATCCAGTCCCCAGCATGCAAAGGGCCAAGAGGCTGGTATCGTCTGAATCTCGTGTGCTAGTACGTGGATTCTTTTGGCAAAGAACTGACAACCCTCACAGTGATGGACTAGCTTCTCTGCGTCGGCTACTGCTGACGGCCAATAAAACCCTGCTCGGAAAGCCTTACCGACCAGTGTTCTTGAGGCCGCGTGGTTGCCGCAGGAGCCAGAGTGGATTTGGTCCAGGAGACGTTCGCCTTCTTCCTAGGTTATACACTTCATCAAGATTTCTTCCTTTGCGTTTTTGCGCCATAACTTGCCATCGACGAAAGCGATATCGCGCATCTTTGCGACGCATTAAGCGCTCATTTTCTCGTCCGATCAAGATAATCGCCGCCATCTGTTAAGTACTTGATGAAGGGTACTCTAGTCGGCTCATGAGTGGTCGGAGGTGGCTCGGTTGGGCTTGGCGCGGAACCGTAGCCACCAATTGCTGGTCGAGAACTTTGTCGACCGTGGGATCTTCCTCTTCGATGGAAGGCGTGAGCGTGTCTTGGACGAATACACCATGTGGGATTTTGGCTCGAGATGATCCTAACTTTGATAAATAAGATCCGCTGCTTGGTTCTTATCCCAGACCACGTGTATGTACTCGATGCCATAGAACCTGCCTTCCAGCTTTCTTATTGTTTTATAGTATGCGTCCATCTTTTCGCTGGTCGTGTCTCAGTCCTTGTTGAGTTGGTTGATGACCAGAGCCGAGTCTCCGTAGACGTAGAGACGTTTGACACCAAGCTCAACCGCAATGCGTAAACCATGCAGGCATGCTTCATACTCAGCGGCGTTATTAGATGCTGGGAAATAAATCCTGAGCATGTACCGGAGCTGCTCCTTGGATGGTGACACGAAAAGAACCCCTACTCCCGCACCGTCAATTGTGAGAGAGCCGTCGAAGTACATCGTCCAATATTCATCGGATTCCGGAGAGGCAGGCATGCTTAAGTCTGTCCACTCGACGATGAAATCGATGAGTGCCTGAGACTTGATTGTAGTACGGCTTGCGAATTCCAAGGAGAAGGGGCATAGCTCCATTGCCCATTTGACGATGCGCCCGTTCGCATCCTTATTGTGAATGTTGTCCCCCAAAGGGTACTCGGTCATGACCACCACACGATATCCGTCGAAGTAATGTCTCAACTTTCGGGATGTTATCAGTATGGCATAGAGCAGTTTCTAAATCTGTGGGTACCTAGTCTTAGATTCGTTGAGTACCACACCGATTTAAATAAATTGGTCATTGTACCTTATAGGCGTGGCCCGGCTTGTCGTCGCCGACCACCATGGTAGTGGAGACCACCCGATTGGTTCTTTGCAATGTAAAGTAGGAGGGTTTCATCTTCTCTAGGAGCGGTGAGGACCGGAGGTGATGTAAGGTAATGTTTTTAGCTGCGTGAAGGCAGCTGGCTCGCTTCTTCCGACCACTCAAACTTCTCGGATGCTTTGAGTAGTTTAAAAACAAGAACCTTTTTTTCTCCTAATCTTGATATGAAATGGCTTAGAGCTGCCATGCATCCGTAAGCTTTTGGACATCCTTCACCTTTTTAGGAGGCTTCATGTCTAAGATGACTTTTACTTTCTCCGGATTAGGGCGTATGCCGTCAGAATCGATTGACGTTGTTTAGCAATATACCGGAAGGAACACCAAAGATGCACTTCTTTGGGTTTAACTTCCATTGGAATGTATTGAGGGCAGAAGTTATACGTTTGAGGTTGTCAACAAGGGTATGTGCTTCCTTGGTTTTGACAACTACATCATCCACATAGGCCTCTACTAGGTCATCTTTTATCTAAATCTACGCAGGCAGGCTGAATAAGCGCGTTGGTATGTAGCCCCGGTGTTCTTGAGCCCGAACGACATAGTCGTAGCAAAGAGGGCGCCGAAAGGCGTGATGAAAGACGTCTTGATCTCGATCGTCCTTTTGAGAGCGATCCGGTGATAACCGAGTAGCAATCGAGAAAGGAAAGCGCTTCGCAACCGGCGGTTGAATCTACGACCTCATCTATGCGAGGTAAGTCAAGGGGTCCTTAGGGCGGTGTTTGTTGAGATCAGTGTAATCAACGCACATTCTCCATTCATTATTCTTTTTGCGTACAAGAACCGGGTTGGCTAACCACTCCGGATGATACACTTCTTTAATGAATCCGGCTGCTAAAAGCCGTGTAACTTCTACCCTAATCGCCTCCTTTTTGTCGCGAGCGAAACGTCGAAGCTTCTGCTTGATATGTTTAGCCTTGCTGTTGACATTCAAGGAGTGCTCGATCAAGTTCCGAGGTACACCGGGCATGTCGGCAGGTCTCCATGCGAACACATCCACGTTGCTCCTCAAAAACCCGACGAGCGCGTCTTCCTATTTGGGATCCAGGTTGGCCCCGATAAGGGCCGTTTTGCTGGGGTCGCCGTTGACCAGCTGGATCACCTTGTGCTCCTTTGACTTGATGTTTTTGCGTGGAGTCTTGAGCTCTGGGATCTCCAAGTGGTCGGCTGAGGTCTTCTTAGCGTCGAGCATGGTCTCGGCCATGCGAATAGAGAGGTCGTGGGCCTCTGCTATTTTGAAACTGCTGCCTTCGCAGTGTAGTAGGCGACACGTTACTCTGAGGGTTAGGACTCCTTTCTTGGTAGGCATCTTGAGCACCAGATACCTATAATGAGGTATGGCCATGAACTTGGTGAGCGACGGTCGACCAAGAATAGCATGGTAGGTGCCGTCAAGTCGGGCGACCACAAAGTTGACGTAATCGGTGCGGAAGTGGTCCGAGGTCCCAAATCGCACTGGTAGCGTGATCTCGCCCGAGAGGTGTAGAGCTCGTCCGGAAGAACACCCGTAACTCGTGCCTCGATGGCTTAAGATCCGCTCGAGCTATCTTCGTGGCGGGCGATCGTTCTTGAACAAGTATATCAATGGAGCCGCCGCCGTCGATCAAGATTTGTCGAATCGGACCTTGTTGATACAAGGATTGAGGACCGAGGGGAAAACGTCCCGGCTCGGTATTGCGCCCATTGGTCCTTCCATCGAAGAGAGATTTCGCGGTGAGACCACGGAGGGAGCCGGGATCGGCGAGCGAGTTATCGGTGTTGGTCACGTTCAAACAAGCACAGGCGAAAGCGGCTTGCGTTCCCGCTTGGTCTCGATGGACACTTTGCCTCCGATGATGGTGTGCACGCGATCGGTTGGCTTGACGTACTTGTGGACGAGCAGGTCCGTGATCGTCGCCTTCGTTATCCTTGTTGCTTGCTGTTCGCTACATCGTTAGGCTTGTCGGATGTATCCGGAGCATGTGTGACGTGTATAGATAGACTTGAGAACGCGGCAATTCTCCATGGTATGGTTTGACTTAGGATGGAGCTGGCGGGGCCCTTCAATGCTTTGGCGAGTCGTCTTCGTGAATTACGACGTCGCCACCCTTTTTAACGGTATTGACCTCGCCGTCGTCTTCCCGAGCACGCTTGCTCTCGTAATCGTTCTGGCGGTTACGCGCTGATCACGTTGGTCGCGGTGGTCGCGGGAGTCGCTATGCTGGTTGCGGTGGTCAAATCGTCGCCCGACCACGGTTGCCACGGTAGTCGTCCGCGGTGTGAGGGGTGGTGGAGCGTGGAACCCTTGCCGCTTCTTCAATAATTATCTTCTTGGCGTCGTCGGCATCCGCATATTTCTTAGCGGTGGATAAGAGCGCCGTGATCGACTCAGTCTCTTCCGGAGGAGCTTGTCTCTTAGGGTGTCGTGGAAAACAGAGGCCGGTGATGAAAGCCTCGATTGCCTCGTTGTCGAGATTGATGGGACCTTGATGCGCATCTCGAGAAACGCCGGACGTATTTCGCAAGCGATGGCTCATCTTTCCAATCTCGGATCCGTTGTGAGATCATACTTGTTGCCCCGATTGTTCACAAGTAGCGATGAAATTGTCAATGAAGGCTTGCTTAAGCTCCCGCCAAGAATCAAAAAGTTAGTTCGTAAGGTGACCGACCATTGGTGACTGCATGGCCAAGCAACGACCGGGAAGTAGTTAGACATGACGTGCTCATCAGCCATGGCTGATCCGCACGCCGGTTTTGTAGAGCATGACCCATAATTCAGTGGTTTTTTTGCCGCCATACTTTGAAGTTTCTCGAGCTTAAAATTCTTGGGCCATATGACTTGGCGAAGGTGTGGAGTAAATCGCTTCAAACTCTGGCGGACCGTGGGCGCGTGTCATACTCCATATGGCGATAGCTTTCATGGGATGCTCGATCGTCGGCTCTACGGTTGATGCGAAGCGGCAGAGAAGGCGTCCACCGAGGTAATGGCGGAGATCGTTATTGCCATCGCGGTGATCTCGATTGCCATCTGGATTAGCCCTGCGACCGCGGTTATTGCGACGATTGTCACGGTTGTCTTGGTGATTATCGTCCCGGATATCGCGACGGTTGTCCTCCCGACGGCGGTTACCACCGTCATGGCCACCGTTTCTGCCTCGATGGCTGTCTGACGGGTCATTGTTGCGCGGGCCACGTGGGTTGAGTGGCTGTGAGCGGCTTGGAAGCTGGCGACTGTGGCTTGACTCGACTGAGACGGATGGAGCCCGAACTTGATTTACAATCTCTGCGGTCTGGGCCATGGCAGCCGTCAGATAGGCTTGTATTTCATCGCGAACCGCTTGGGTTTCCGGGGTGTTGGGTAGCCGTTGCATTGTTGCCATGGCGACGGCTACATTGGCACTTGGAGTCCTGAAGACCTGTTTGTCCCCCACCCTATCGAAAGCATCGTTAAGGTCGCGTGGCTGGACCCTGATGCGTCGCGCCTCCTGGTCTGCTTCGGCTTCGATTTGTCGGCGATTGAACCGGTCAATATTGCGCGCTTTGTGCGTGGTCTTTTCTTGTTCTATTTCGCCAACCGCCGGCGGTTTGTCATTGCTGACAACATGGATCAAATCCCCTCGTCTTGGCGGGAAAGATGGGAATTGTGAAAACCCTGGGGCGTGGTCTGGCAGATCCAGATCGTACTTGGTGCCGTCATCTTCGTGATGCTGAAGCTCGGTGTGTACAGATGCTTTAGATGCGATGCCAGACGAGGAGGTGGAGTCGCCCTCTTGAACTGTGTGGACAGATCCTTCCTGATAATCTTCAGTCCGGATCATGTTGACGAAGTCGCGCGGCCTCGGCCGAGGTCGGCGCATAAAACATAGATCCAAGCAGCGTTGTGGGTTATACGCGTAGTTGGAGGCAGCGTTTTGCAGGCCGTAAGGCTGGACCTGGTGGTTCTCCATCGAGGCTGCATACTCGGAGAGCCAGAGACCCGTCGCGGAGGCTGGCCGTCGATGAGCGGAGCGCCCTTCAGGAGTAGATAAGATCACGAGATCTGTACCAAGTAGTGCAGGACGACTGGTCCGAGCTGGTCGGGTAGATATGTTGTGGGGAGCAGTTACCTACTTGTTAGGTTGACTTTGAATCGTACTTACTAGAGCTAGGGTTTCAGCGAGTTTGGTGCCGACCCGATCGATGGAGCTGAGCAGGTCGGTGTTGTCGATCTGCTTCCCTTTGTAGCGGGGAAGCGGACGATGAGTCGTCGGCGTGGCTGAAGATGATGTAGGCGTGGTCGGAGCCAGATGTACCGTGGTCGGAGCCAGATCCATCGTGGTCGGAGCCAGACGTACCGTGGTCGGAGCCCGACGTACCATGGTCGGAGCCAGATCCATCGTGGTCGGAGCCGTAGCCGATGTAGGTGAAGCAGTGGTCGGCGCAGACTGAATCCACGCCTCCTCCATGGTCATGACGATGAAGCCGTCGGAGCCGGTGGTCCAGGTGATCTGGCCGACGGTGAACGTGAGGCCGTTCGGCGTAGCCATGGAGCCGGAGGTGATGGCCGTCTTGTTTGCTTGGAGAGCAGTACGCACACCCCCTACCTGGCGCGCCACTGTCGACGAAATATGGTCGGTAGTCTACCTAGGGGTATGCCCAAGGTAGTAGATTATCGGCAGACAGATGCGCAAGCCACAAACAAGACGGTGACGCAAGACAGACACGAGGTTTTATCCAGGTTCGGCCGCCAAGAAGGCGTAATACCTACGTCCTGCGTCTGATTGTATTGCTGTATGTTAATGAGAGATGTTTTTAGAGGGATCCCCTGCCCGCCTTATATAGTCCGGGGGGCAGGGTTACAGATCTGGAAACTAATCCTAGCCAGTTACAATTGCCATATGTGGCCGGATAAGGATTCCTATTCTAACCGACCAGGATCTTGCTTGATCGCCAAATCCGCCTTAACTCCTTGCGCAGGACTCCAACCGGGTTGGCTAGGCCGCGCGTTGTCTTTCGGATGGACCGGACCCATCGATCCGGGCCGGCCCAAGCTTAGCCGTAAGGGTATAGGGGTTAATACCCCCACACCCTGCGTGTCTGGTCACTTTTCTTCTCTTACATTCGATCGTGACCTGTGCCCTTAGCCAAGTGCCATGCACTGACCAAACGCTACCTAGGGTCAGGTCCAACGTCCGGTGCAGCATCTGTTCAGGGACCGACGCTGCCTTTTCTTTTTCTATCTCCTCAACCATTTCGCCCTGGCTTCCAACTTGCCAACCACAAAGTGTAGAACTTGTGTGTACGTGTGTTAGCATTTTACAAGGGTTAAGGTTAGCACACTAGGTTCCTAAATGCATATGCAACAATCATGTCACCTAGTGGCACTCGATAAACCATTTAGCCAAAGATTTCCCCTCTTTATAGTACGGCTATCGATCCTAAGTCACTCACACCCTCTATGGTGTCTTGAGTGCAAAACAAAAACCTATCATATACCTTTGCCTTGATCATCTCAGTTTTTATTTTTTCTCTTTCTTCTTTTCCAAGTTGAGCTTGATCATCATCAACAAGTGTCCATCTTCATCACCATGGACCTCATCTTGCTCTATCACTTGGATTGGACCACCTTTTCTAATTCACACACTTAGGTCAAAAGTTAGTCCTAGGTTTCATCAATTATCCAAAACCAAACTAAGGCTTTCAACGGTGGACAACGAATGACAAGGTGGTGGATCATCCGATGAAGGGGGCCCAATGTCAGCGAGTGAAGATTCAATTGTTGACTACGGAATATACCTTGCCGGTTGATACGGTGCCGTATCTAGGACCACCTAGCAGATCATTCGATTGTGTGCATAAAAACTAGCATACTTTCTCCAAGGTCTCTTTAAGGGGGATGGGACTATATATATGAGGTTGCCTCACTTGCTTGAGCATGCTGGTGTGCCCTAAGGCTATTACAAGTTAGAGCAATTGTTTCTACACTCCATCCACCCTCTCAAGTCATTCAAGACCACATCTAATGCTAGGGCCTAGGATAGACATTATAGTACCACATTGTGATATTTAATTTAGGCATTAGATCTTGAGAGCTTTGAGTGATTGGGATGTGTTGCCCTTGTATCTTGGCAATTTGGTTTGCAATCTTTATGACCTTCCGGTAGGTGTGGTGGCCTTTAGGGGCGGCAACCCTCTGTTATTGGGTGGAGCAATGGCGTGTCGGTGTGCAAGGGATGAGGAGATCCCTTCCTCATGTGGAGAAGCTCTATTGTGGACATGACATATCTAGGTGTCCAAATCGACTACAGGTGGTGAAACTATGTGACTCACACCTGCCTATGGTTTGTATTTGACATTGTGATCAAATTGAGTGACACTGGTGGCTATAGTGAGACTTGGTAACTCACAACATTGTCTTTGGTTGGCGATGGCTTTGTGTAGTAGTCCAGCACCATAGTAGTGATTGAGTGGCATAGGGAAACTTTGTGACTCCATTGTCTTTGGTTGAGCAAACACCACAACTAGAATAGACTTGGTGACTAGGAGCATACCTCACTGGACCCCCAATGTGGAGTAGGGCTTGTAATTTAGCAATCAATATCATGGGATATATCGTCGTGTCTCCAAGAGTTTGCCCTCTCAAACTTGAGCTCTTTATAGCTTTCTCTTGTGGTTTACTCGTGTGACATTTACCTTGCAAGACAAGTTATAGACTAGCTGATAGGATGGGCTCTAGGTCACAAAACACTTTTTGGTGGTGAGCAATTTAGAGCACGCTAGAAAAACTTAATTGCACTTCTAGATAGAGTAGTTTATGATTTTTCTAGTGGTAGTTTAATTTTAACCCTAGGTCTTAAGCTTGAAATTAGAGACCAAATCACTACTCCACTTGTAGACTCCCTTTAGAGCAAGGCTAATAATACAACCTGCTACTAACTGTATGGATCTTTGCAAACCATCTCTCATCACATATATATAGTAGTTAGCTCTTCACTATTAATACATGACCCACTTTCTTCTCGCACAAAGTTTCTTGGTTCTTGTGCATAAGCTAGCTATAAACTTACAATATGTTTTCCTTCTCTCTGCTCTTTTCTTTCCTCCATCTTACCATTCAACCCACCTACAACCTGTTATTATACTTGCTCTTAAGAACTTCACCACACAATGCTAGCATCAAAGTTTGGTGACGATGACATTAACCTGTGGCAGCAATGGAGGCACCACTTGGCCCTATTGGCTGCCGGCTCCACCAGCTTGCTGACCAACATCTCAGCCTTGTCCAAATGGAGAAGAGGAGGAGCAATAGTGGTCTCTATGGATCTAATGAGGATGACGACTTGGAACACCAAGGACAAGATAGACCACATTATCCTTTAGAAGGAGTACACTACCAACCACAAGGCTCTAGATGGATCCTCACCTCCTTGATGGATACCGAGTCCTCCATCCCTGACTAGATGTACACGCTCTCCAGAGTTGTTAAGAACTATACATATAGTCATGTTCTTGGTGATGGGCAATGTTCTATATTCTATTACCCTGTCTAGTGTGAGTTATTGCTTTCTTCTCTCCACCAGGGTGGTCTAAGGTCTGGCTTGTGGCTGTTGAGATGAGACGAGGTGGGAGATTTTCTCATCGCATAGAGAGTGAGGTAGTGGTGTGAGCGTGGAAGAAGGGTGATGCTCAGTAAGGTGACTTGAGGTAACATGTGTGAGAATGAGTATGTGAACCTAGATCCTTTGGTGGATTTAGGGTTTAGAGATGGTGTTGTGGTGGATGAAACACAATTGTTTACTTTTATTTATCGCATATCAGGATGCAACCCACAACCAAATAACAGATCGCTAAATCCCTTAGGTATAGGTCAATTAAAGCTCATATATGCTGACCATGGCCTGAACACTTCTGGCGGCGTGTAGAATAATGGACTTGCAGGATTGTTGGGTATGGTAAAAGGTCACGATCATGCTCAAGGATGCTTGTGGATGTGGACATCACCAAGCTTTATTGCTACGCTTCATTGGACATTGTTTTCCATGCTTTTGGATCGATCCACGTGGATCTGATCTCGTAGCTTGTAGTAAGCTATTATCCAAATATACTTTGACCTATCAAAATATGAAATCAATTGATAATGAGAATGAGAGTGCACGTGATAGCTTTCATTCCTAGAACTATCACGGTTGTGTAGAGATTGAGATTTTTGTTGAGGAAATCTCGGTTTGTTTTAACAACAGTGGCAAACAAAGCAAGATCATGAAAAGCCAGTTGTTGATGGAAGTTAGTGAACCTAGCCTAACCAATTGGCCAAGGTGACCTATAAAATCGGCCCGACCGATTTCCCTACTTATTACAACACAAATAGGTCAGGAGACACATGGCCATAGTTTAATGAGTTTTTTTACCAATTATAAAATGACTTGGTCACGACGATTAAAGAAAGCCTTGGAATAGATGTCAAAGGTAGCACTCCCACCTATTAATACCCATATACCCTGCATATTTTGACATGGTTCATTGCCACATAATTATTTAGAGTCCGTGATTTTGTTAAATTCAGTGGGAAAAGACAACAAACTACTTGGGAGCATATTAGACAATATATTTAGGCCATGTTTGGTTCAGTTTAGTCCCTGGACTAAACTTTAGTCCATGGACTAGTCCGGGGACTAAACTTTAGTCTAGGCTGTTTGGTTTAGGTGACTAAAAGGAACTAAAGTTGTTGACAAAAGACCACAACGCCCCTATTAAATGCCCCTAATCTTTGTCTTCCTGTCGGCTTGGCGTAATAATGAGGGGCAGCCCATGTTAAAATGGACTTTTAGTCTCTTCTAGTCACCCTCCCTCTTGGGGACTAGATGACTAAACTCATTTAGTCAGTTTTTAGTCACCTTGTTTAGCTAAAAATTGACTAAGGGCTCATTCGGTTAGCATAATACAGGTCCAGGAAATATTCCAGGTCTACTTTCTTATACAAATTAAAGCTAACGATTCAGGTGGATTTTTTCGAGAGAGCCATTCCGTAATATCCGAACAGGGCCTAAAAGGGCCTAAAATGGGGTGACTAAACTTTAGTCACCCAGAACTAAACAAGCCCTTAGCTTAATTAGGTGAAGCAGGGGGTCAGTAGATGAATCAAAAGGTTTCTGTATGTTGATTGTCTTTATTGACCGGAACCGCTTTTTTCTGGTTTTCATCATTAGCTCCTGATTTCGGCACTGTCCAAACTAGCCTAACTAGGCCTATTTTCCTAACTTTGCCGCGTGATCGGTTGTTTACAGTCTGTGCGATCTAGTACACGTGATATGTGAGTATGTGAGCGGTATAGCATCAACACTGACGACAGCCAGTGGCGGAGCCAAGATTTCAATCATGGGTATTCCCACTTACACAATTTTTTTTTTGAATCCATAGGTATCCCACAATGTCTTTAAAATTCAAATCAAGCGTTTTATTCTTCATTTTGCAAACCAATAGCAATACTGGACAGATGAAGAGTGGACACTACTGGACTGTTGGTGACTGATCTGGAGACCTGGAGTCCTACTGTCCTGGGAGGCTGGGACCTGGGCACCTAGGCTCGACCTCGACTCCGGGTCAGGGCCGGCTCTACAATTTTAAGGGCCCTTGGGCAAGACGATAAGGACCCGTTGAACTATATAAAGACCAAATAATAAAAGTTAATTTGCAGCATATACTTAGTTTGTATAAAAGATAACGATAGTACAATAAGAAAATTAAAAGAACAATAATGGTTATGATTACCTCAAATAAAAATATAATGCTTCAGTGCCTTGTAAAAAACGTCTTTAGGCATTTATTGATGCAAAATCTTTAAGACCAATATAAAGATCAATGTGGTCCAAAACATTCTTCCCAATATTTTACTTTTCTGAGCGCCCGACAAATGCTTCTTAGGCAGCATCTAATAAGTATCTAAATAAATACATTGAATTAGAACTTTATAACCCTACCTCTCTGTACAAGTAAAGCACATACACAAAACAATTAAACAAATAAGAAAAAATAGGCTTCAATACGGTAATGTCCCTGGCGCTAGCTTCGAGAGGTCCAAGTAAAAAATTGGAAATTAGAAAATACTAATCGGTCATGGGTATTGGCATGTTGGGGTTGCTTACTGTGATCGCATCTGCTGTTCGCCGTCCTTGCATGCAGTTGCAGCTCGCGCCGTTGCGGCACCACGGCGGTGTACCAGTGTGCGGTGTGTCGGCGAGTCGGCGACCACGTCGGGTGAGTCGGCGTCTCCACGCAAGAATAGCGCGTCCACGTCGATGAGCAAGAACAGGAAGCGCCGGCACCGGCGGAAAACGAACGCTAGCTCCTCACTCGATCCGCGGCCTGCGCGGCAGAATAGAAATAGGTAGGTATGGTACGGCATGAGCTGATGTTTGTTCAGCCTTTGAAAGCTTATGCCAAATAAGAAATTATATCTACTAATTACCTATATGCTCTTGGACCCCCGTAGCTCCTTGGGCCCTGGCGGTCGCACCGGCTGCCCTCCCCCAAGAGCCGGGCCTGCTCCGGGTTGCGGGCACCGGCAGCCGGCTGGCCTGGCCGCCGCCGCGGCGCCTCCCCCGCCCGGCCACGTGCGTCCTCGCGTCTGTGTCTGTGTCTCCCTGAGAAGCGAAGAAGAGGAACGAGGGCCTGCCGAGGGATCCTGTGTTGGGATCACCAGGTGAGAGGACAGGAAGGGGTGGAGTGCGTGAGTGGGCCAATTGGGCTGGTCTGGAAGGTGGAAGTTTGGAAAGCAAGCCGAAAGTCCGTTTATTTGATTGTTTTGGGCTGCAATGAACGAAAATAGTGCAGAATATTGTAATATATACACATTTACATCCAAGTATATATATAACATATATACATGAAAGTATCCAAAAAAAGTTAGGTATTCCTAAGAATACAGGGGAATACTCTTGGATCCACCCATGACGACAGCGATAGCTGGGCCACGAAGAATAGCCTTTGGTGGCTGCTTCGCGGGCTTCAAAAGCGGCGTGCCAAGCCTCCCCCTCGGAACGTCGGTTGGCTTCCTGGTAAAGTCGTTCAGCGGCCAAGCGGGGCGATCAACTTCTATGCTGTCTAGCGATCGTCATCAGCCATATAGCAGACAGCGAGCGGCTAGAGAGACGTGTCGTGTGTTAGGCGCGCGCGCGCAGATGGTAGCGCACGAAGGATTGGATTATAGATAATAATAGACATATATAGAAAATGGACGGCCATGGCTTACACCACGCGCGCGTAAACTATGGGTGTATATATATATATATATATATATATATATATATATATATATGACGAGGCTAAAATACACCTGGGTGCATTCTGTGCAGCAAATGCACCCGACCGCGAGCGCGAGACGCACGGAGCGCGGCGAGCGTGAGGTAAGTCCACGCTCCTCCATGCAAAACTAAATGGAGACAACCAACTACGTGATGCCACCTAACAGCTCAAACCACCACTCCAGGAAGCATGCATGTAGGGAAACTTTTGTTGATTCCAAACGAAAAAATACGATATCTTCTAAACCACAGATCCGATTTTAGATCTGTTTGAAGTAGGTTGTTAAAAAAAATATGCTTAACACAACGAGATCCATGAAGGCTATATTTGATGAAGTTTTTTTTTTCAAATACGTAATTGCAATATGTTGTACTATGAGTTGCAAGCACTTCTACAACACAATTGTAACTTGGTTGTAGCGTATTTAGCACTGGTTGCAATGAAGGCTGTATTTGATGAAGTTTTTTTTTCAAATACGTAATTGCAATATGTTATACTATGAGTTGCAAGCACTTCTACAACACAATTGCAACTTGGCTGTAGCGTATTTAGCACTGGTTGTAATGAAGGCTGTATTTGATGAAGTTTTTTTTCAAATACGTAATTGCAACATGTTGTACTATGAGTTGCAAGCACTTCTACAACACAATTGCAACTTGGTTGTAGCGTATTTAGCACTGGTTGCAATGAAGACTGTATTTGATGAAGTTTTTTTTTCAAATACGTAATTGCAATATGTTGTACTATGAATTGCAAACACTTCTACAACACAATTACAACTTGGCTGTAGCGTATTTAGCAATGATTGCAACTCAGAATTGTAACTTGGTGTGATTATAGTGACCAGATGCATATAATACATAAAGTTATAACTAGTTGCAACTAGGTGGTAGACAGAGTTGCAATCGGTAGTACATTGATATGCAACTCGCTTAAAGGATAAAAATATATCCATATTAGATCTAGTTTTGCTCAGAATATTTTTTTGAGTCGGATGCAACAAACGGTTTATCAATCGAGGTTACGGTTTAGGAGAAAATTTATTTCAAAGATTCGAACCAACAAAAACTTCCATGCATATATATGCTCACTGCTGGGTGCATTCTATATCTGAGGATGCACCTGTGTGTATATATATATATATATATGACGAGGTTAAATGCACTGGTGCATTCTCGTATAGCAAATGCACCCACCAGCGAGACGCTGCTGGATGCGGGCGCGAGCGCGAGCCAGATTGGCATGGAGTCGACCGGTTGACCGTGCATACCAGATATCCCGAGACCCAGGCGCTTTTACAGGCCCCGGCGCGCCCCTCGGTTGCAACTCATCCTTCAACCGATTGCAACTTCCGTCGTACACAAATTGCAACCTTGGTGGTAGCCGGTTGCATTCGGTTGGTTGGCGATTGCAAGCGCCTCGGGACGGTCAAGTTGCAGCTCCGTTTGTATACAAGTTCCAACTCAACCCATCACCGATTGCATTTTCAATCGTACATAAATTGCAACTCATCCTTCAACCGATTGTAACTTCCGTCGTACATAAATTGTAACTCGTTCGCGACGTCATTGTGTGTACCGCCCCACGCTGGTGGGGTGGTGTTGGCGTGGGAGAGGGTAGAGGTGTGTGCCAGCTACCGATTAGTGGGTTAGTTGGGCCGGTTGCCCAGACAAGGCACGCCGGTTGGCCTGGGTGCATTCTGTACACAGATTGCACCCAGGTGTATTATAGCAAAATAGTATATATATATATATATATATATATCCCATGACTAAAAAGACTAAAGAGGAAACACAGTTTTGGTGCGACAAAAACTTCGCCTCACCTTCCTGCCGCCCGTGCAATCCCACATTCCCACCCCTTCCTCTGATTTCCCTTAAAAAAACAGATCTTCAATCACCATAATTTCAGGACATGCAAAACAAAACAGCAACGCATGCAATCTCGCCGGTCATGCAATAAAACAAATGCCTGATCACCCGAAAATCATGCAAGTCGGCCCACATGCAAAAGCAAATCAGCGCCATGATCCCTCCGCACAGCATCCTCATCAGATCACGATCACCCGAAATTCCTGCGGCCTGCCTCTCCTCTTCGTCTACAAGGAAATACTAAACCAGTTTCACATCAGTTCCACGAGCCAAGTCCCATCGTGCGTGACTCTTCTTTCTCCGCGATCAGCCAGCGCTGCACTCCGCCACGCTGCGCGCCGTGAGACCCCGCCGCCATCCGTAGCCACATCTGCCTCCACCTATCTGCCGCGCGTCCAAGTACTCGGAGTTCTTCAAGCGCGAGTGCCCATAGGCCTTGACCTACGCACACGACAGCCCCTCGCTCACCCACGATTGCGCCGCGGCGCGCGAGCTCAAGGTCATCTTCTGCCGATCAAGCATCGGAGGGCCATGCGCCGTCGAGAAGTGTCGCCGACGTCCAAGTACTCGGAGCTCGGAGCTCGGAGATCGGAGGGCCGTGCGCCGTCGCCATCGAGAAGTGTCACCGATGTGGACCTACGAACACCCGCCGATTGAGCATCGCAGCCCATCGTGAACGCCACCCATTCCAGGTGCTGCTGATTGGCCTATTATTCATTAACTAACAATTCAAGTTTGTTTTCCAGATCCATGAACCATTACATGTGCACGTGTGTTTGTGGTAATACGTACAACAACTGATTATATGACAATCCATCAACCAGGTTATGCATATCATTCAGGACTGCATGCATCTGATTTTCCTTCATTGCTGACTCCTCAGGCTTAGGAACTCCAATGCAAATAAGTATTTTATATTTATTATGTACTGCAAAAAAATGGATTTGATAAGACAGAATAGAAGCCATGCGTTGGTCCTGAATTGGCATGAAGCTCATATGTGTGTGGTCTGATGGTCTCTATGTCGGCTGGTCTAATAACAGGGATGTCTAATAAATCTGCATGTAGCTAGGAAGTAACCAAGCTATCATCAGTTAAGAATAAAGACAAGCCCCGTAACCAAGCTATCATCGGTTAAGAATAAAGACTTTCCGTGCCATGTAATATCACACAAGAAGTCCAAGAACACATATCCCAGCAATCGCCTCAACTTAATTATATATGTTAGATTTTTTCTAAAGCTTTTGACATGATCTTTGTCCCGTGATATGATTTTTCAGTTTCAAGGTTCAACTATTTTAGTTCATCTTGCAGCTGATTTATCAAGCTGGTTTAATTCCATGATTAATTAAAAAAACAGGGTTAGGTGCGTACTACTTGTTTATCTGAATAAAATCCGACAACAGGTTGAGAACCCGGACCTATCATGCTGATAGTTGTAATTACTGATTCTTGTAACTATATAGGATCAATTTAGTCTTGTGTTTTAGAGTAACTTTAGTTTTAGGCCTTTGTCTACCACTGTTCATTGTCCGACAAAATCAATTTTGCATTTTTTATTTGAAGATATTCCTCTCAGTCTTGCATGTTTCTGTCTACCACAAAAAATATATCAAAAGTGGAAATTTACTGCAAACAGGTAAATCCTATCACCAATGACATGGTCGGTATTTTGGGTAAAAGGTGGCCTGTCTCTGCTGGTCATCTTCACCATTTTGGTGCTGTGCTGTCACTTGAAATTCTTCTATGTAGCTTGTTGGAACAATGGTATTCTTCTCCGATCTGGTTTCATCGTGTGAAATTATGAATTACGAAAGGGTTTGTACAATCGATTCCTTTGCAGTATCTGCAATTGGATTCCCGCTTAAATTTCAATTTGGTAGTGTAGCTAGGTAATTTGCGAACAACTCAGAGTAGCATAATCATGTCACTGTGTTCTCGGTATTCCAATTTAGTTTGATCGCAATTGTGACTTTACAATGAAATGGCTAATCTTAGGTTACACAAAAATTGTAGTCCTTAAATATACCATTTCGTTGGTATTATAGGTTTACTGTGTGGCTTTTATGGTTTTTTCACTTAACTGACGGCTGAGGACCAACTCAACATTCAGTTGTGGCTTTTATGGTTCTTTTCATTTAATTGATTGGTCTCTTTTTGCAAGGAATTATATAATTTTTTGTTTAACAATTTTATCATATAGTATCAATTTAATTGTGTTGGAATGCTTTACTGTTTTTTTTACAGTGGCACAAGGTTGACAGATCCATAGAGTTCTCATATGAAGAACTTCCCGATGTTACATACAACTTTAGTATGGAGCATAAAATTGGGCAATGGGGTTTTGGCTCTGTTTATGCTGAGCTCATAGGCGAGGTGAGCTCAGCCTTTTCTCGGTGTGTAACATGGATAGGCAATGTAGTTGGTGCACATGCACTTCACAGTTCAATAGACAACTAATGTCTATGAAATGAAAGGTGGCAGTCCATCTGGGGAATGCTTGTGATGTGAAATAATTTTCCCTTTCTTTCGTGTGTCTAGAAAGCACATAAACAAAATGGATACAAAGGCATCTCAAGAATTCCTCGCTGAACTGAAGGTTTTGACACGTGTTCATCACTTGCATCTAGTTGGTGATCTTAGATTTTTCAGAGATAAGGCCAAGTTGGAAAATCTATCTCTATATCTTAATTGTTTAGTATTGCCTGTCAAAAAAAATGTTTAGTATTGAGTGTGGATGCAATTGACATGTGGAAAACATGAAGTGGATTTGAATACAAATATTTTGGTTTATATGCATTTTGACTTGCCTTGGTGCCTCCCCTTTTAGACTTCATCAATATAAATACTTTGTTAAGTCACTATCATAAATTTATAATGAAGTAAAGTTCCACGTGCTGCAACAACGCAAAATTTTCATGTGTGAGATAGTTTGCATAGGATTCATAAGTCAACTTTAAACTTAACGTGACCTTGTAGCGTTAGCACGTGCATAGGATTCTTAAGTTAACTCATTGCTGATGGTGAATCTTGCCACAGACACTCAAGTGGATATCTATGTCCGCGTGGAATAGTATTAAAGCCATATATATTTATATGGTGAGTATAACATACTTTGTTTTTAGGTTTTGTGAGAGATTTTTCAAGAGACGCAGTATTGTCCATGCTACATGCACTAATATTTATATATATATACTCGAACCTGTATACAGAATGGTATGAGGATACGGCAGAACTTATTCGTGGATTTATTGGTGCACGAAAGAAATAAATATCGGAGATTTTTTCCTGCCGATATAAAATATTATCTTAGCCGCATCACGGAAAGATCTATACAATAGAGTTTGTGAGCCTACGACGTCACGCTCTGCGTGACTGTTAATTTCATAAACTTTGTTTTTTGGATTAACTATCACTTTAACGCTGGTATTTAATTTTACAGTATTGTTATCTTATTGTGCGATCCGTGTGTTTTGTACGAAATGTTAGCTATCCCGTAGCAACGCAAGGGTACGCTACCTATATATATATTGTTCTGCAGCTGACCATAGAATAACTTATTTTGTGGTCATTTTGAGTTACGATAGTTACTATGCTAATTTACGAGACTACAGTAACTCCTTACTGAGTGATTTACTATAATATTATGGTAAATATCACCGTGAGTTGCAGTAACACGAGTATCGTAAATACATATTCATGTTATCGTAAATTGGTACAAACATTATCGTAAATCAAGGTGGCTATAGAATAAGTTATTCTATGACCAGCTGCAGAATAGCCAATATATATATATATATATATATATATATATATATATATATATATATGTGTGTGTGTCGTTAGATACTCTCTCTCCTAGTAAGTATGCCAGCTACAGAATAAGTTATTCTATGGTGAGCTGACGGACACTCTCTCTCTCCTAGGAAGTATGCTGCAACCCCTGCAGAAAGATGTGTCGTTAGGTAGCACGTTCTTCGTTTAATGTTTGGAACAGGAACAGTAGTGCTCACCGGCTGTAGCGAAAATCGATGGCGAGGGGCGTTGCTCCTCTGCCTGAGCAGTCCGAGAGAGACGACGGCGCGAAGGTATAGCCCGCTCGCCCCCACCCGTAATAACAGAATAGAATAGAGATTATTATTGATAACAAAGCATCTCAGTCGTGTGATTTAACTTCACGCCCCCTGGTTAGTTTGGTCATGGAAAGGACACGCGTCGGGTACGGTACTACAGTGTGCGCGCCCGGTTAAATGAAAAAGCTGTCTGAAGAAGCACACGCATACATCAGATATACATACCGGTACATGCTTACATCTATATCTAATAATAAAGAGATAAAATTTCTCTCCACCTATTTTTGACACTATAACACAACATACTTTTGCCGACACTTTCTATTGTAGGCAAAGGGCACCTTTGCCGACAGATAACCTCCCGCGAAAAGTTTTACCGACAGTTTAGAAATAGTCGCGCTAGAAGCCGTCGGCTAAACTTTTGCCGACAGTTAACAGAATCCCCAACACTTTATGTGTAGGCAAAAGGTCTACCTACGCCGACAGTTGAAATCTTTGCCGACAGTTGAGACCTACGCCGACAGTTAAGACCTTTGCCGACAGTTTGTATGCTGGCCAAACCATTTTCAAGGTATTTTACAAACCATACCCTGTAAAAAAAATTGTCGGCAAAACTGCATAGATATAATTACAATTAAAATAATTTAACAAATCCACTTTTGCTCATATAGAAGGCATCACATTAAACAAATTCACTTGATTTTTGTATAAATAATATATTACATCTTCCATACATACACCAACTTGATATATATATATATATATATAGTGAGTTACATACATGTATAGACATGGTACAAGTCTTGTATTAATTGGTTATGACTAAAGCTAAGAGATCAATAGATCAGGACTTGGGCACAAAAGTGGCATTGAACAGTTCCATGTCTTTGTCCTACACGATAGTAGTGTAATGCCCTGAAAAATTTGCATTTTTTTTCAAAAATAGATAAAATGATTTATTAAGCATTTTTGTGAGCATTGAACCTAGGGAAATAATAATTTTTATGGAATTAAAATAAGGTTAGCAACTTCTTGATGCATACATGCTGCTGCATATTTATTTTTGTGATGATTGGTCTTGATTCAAAGTTCAAATGAATTCAAAATCTATTTGAAAGTGTTTTTGGAAATCTATTTGGAGAAAGAAAAGGCAAAATCCTTCTCACTCCTTCCCCTCTCTCATTTCGGCCTGCTGGCCTTTTTCCTTCCCAGTGGCCCGCTTGCCCTCCCCTGCCTTTCTTCCTAGGCCGGCCCAGCTCGGCTGGCAACCGCCACTGCCGCGCCCTTCCTCGCGCCTCAGCCGCTGCCTAGCCGGGCCCGCCTGTCAGCTCTTCCCCCCACCTCCTCCCGCATGCCCCGCGCCCAGTCAGGGCGGAACCACCGCTGTGAAACCGCCGCCCCGCGCCCGCTCCTCACGACGTGGGCGCGTCGCCCTGCTCCGCGACCTCTTTAAAAGGGAGCCGAGACCCTCCGCTGCACCCCCTGCTGCCCCCGCTCCACTCTCGCGTTCACCTGTGCACGAGGAGGCCGCAACCGCCGCCGCGCTCGCCGGATCCGTTGAGCTCGAGCTCCACCGCGGTGATCCCGTTTTGCCGTCTCGCCGTCATCGTTTGGTCTTCGCCGAGCTCCGCTGAGTCGTAAGGAACCTTCCAAGGCTTTTATCTCATCGTTTCTCGCCCTCTACTGCTCACAAGCCATCGCCGTTGCTCTGTAGAACCTCGCCGTCAGCCCCTCCGAGCGGTCCGCCGTCCCCGAGCCACGTTCGTCCCCGATTGAACCACGTTCGTCCCCGATTGAAGTCGCGGTGAGCTTCGCCTTGTTCCCCTCTCTCTCTCTCGGTGCCTTCAATTTGACGAACTGTGGCCTCTAGGGCCTTAGACAAGTGCGCCATGGAGCTCCTTGCCGCCGGCCATGGCCGCCACCTCGCCAGCAGCGTCCTCTAACCACCGTATCGGCCTGTCCGAGGTCCACTCCACCCCATCTTTTCCCCAGTGCCCTCGGTTCTTCGAACCGTAGCCCGTAGGCCCCTAACCGCGTGCGTCGGTGACCTCCTCGCCGCCGGCAATGGCTGTGCCGCCGCGGATGCACTGTTCCGGCGCCTCCTTCTCTCTTTCCTTCCCCTGATCAAAGGCCGATACCCTTTCGCGTGGCAGTTTTGCTAAGGAGTCCCTGAGCTTTTCTAAATCCTAACCCGCAGTCCAAAGCACATTTCCTGAGTACGCTTTCTCCCTTTGAAAACATAAAATATACTATTTTAGTCCAAAATACGTTTTCAGTATTTACAGAAATGCCACTGGATTTGTTTTGCTCATAAAAACTTCGTTTTAGCTCCGAATCGACTCGTTCAAATTGCGTTAGTTTCGTAATTTCTTAATCTATGTGTTAGTACCACTGTTTACCATGTTTGCAACTTTTAAATTTCATGGTTAGGTTTAATTAAATAAATTGCTATAGGAAACCCCGTTTAATTCATAACTTTCGCGTTTTAGCTCCGTTTTTCGTGAACTTCGCGTTGACGTGATCGTAGCGAGACGTAGATTCTTTTCATAAACATTTTATCGTGTTTTCTTCACTGTGGTGTACTGTTCTAACCATAGAATTGTTTGCTTTGCATGAATGTTCCTGGAATGTTGTATGTTGCCGTGTTGGTCGTGTTCAGACGGTGAGGAGAACGTTGGAGACCAAGAGTTCTTCGATGACCAGCAGGACCAGCAGGAGTTTGCTAACTAAGGCAAGTATAGCATGGGATCTACCTTGATGCCTATTCACCTTTATTAATTACTCATTTGCATGTGTCTAATTTTGATACCCGTTAGGACATCCTAGTGATTGATTATCCTGTTCCTTGTCTCCTATGGGTTATATGTATATGGGTAGTTTGCTAGTGCTCAATGTAACTATATATGATTTACATAATGAGTAACGGTTCTATGGAACGAAAAGGTAAAATTGGCTTTTAAAACTGAATTATAGGGCGAAGGAGCGAATGACTTTCGATCATGATGCTCTCGGCCCTCCATAAGGACTTATCTGTCGGCAAAAGCTAGGACTGATAGTGCAACCGTGAGGGTCATATGGCTCTGACTTTAGCTCGGTAATAGGACCTTTTCTAGCTTGTTAGAGGTTACCTTTATGGCGCAAAAGGGGCTTGCCACGTTGGGTATAGGACTGCCTCTGTTCCTATGTGTATAGCTGTGATGGATATGTGCCATAGGAATGGGGGGTTCCTACATCTGCCTGCCGAGGAAACCTAGCGGCCCTAACATGTTAGAGAAACCTATGAAATGGCTTCATAATATACCCTGCCCGCTCACCTTGGCAGTGATATGGGAGTAATTAACCCGGGCATATGGGGATTACGACTCGCGGTGAATGTGCACCACCTCTGCAGAGGGTTACAAACTATTATAACAGCCGTGCTCAAGGTCACGAGTGGCCCGGAAAACTCACAGAATAATTGGTTACTTAATGTTGTTCATTCATGATGTTATACGATAATAATATGATCCAAATGATTCTTATATCTGACTATGTGGGATTAAATGGGAGCTTAAGCATAACTTGATAATAAAATCTTGACTTACTAAAAGTACTAACTGCAGTAAATCAGTGTCAACCTTTTTGAGCTTCATAACCCCATGTTAACTTGTTAAGTACGGGAAGTACTTACGCTTGTTTACTTTCTATATTTGGATAAAAATCCCAGATGGGTAACAGATGACAACATTTATGAGGAGTTTTCCGAGGACTATTAGGCTTGTGGTCAACCAGTTGACCGTCCCTGTGTTGGAGCTTCCACGAGAGAGCTGTCTTTTATTTTCCGCTGTGTTGTGTAAGACTAAGTTATGTTATTAATCGTGATGTAAGATACACTGTGATGATACTTTTTATAATTTGTCAGCTTGTGTGTGTGACTGATCCCTGGGCACACATGAGTTTAGTGCATTCAATTTTATCCTTAAAATTGGGTGTGACAAGTAGGTGCAAACAAAAGAACAAAACTGCAATTCATGTCGTCCTGCAGCAATTCTCGGACACTTGTTGCCACTCCAAAATACTTGAACACCAGCTTCGTGCACATATGGTTGCTGCCACTCCAAAATACTTGAACATCAGCTTCGTGCACATATGGTTGCTGCCACTCTACAGAACATGTAACAGCTCTTTGATCGAACCTCAAAAGGTTGCCAATCCAAAATACTTGCAACACCACATAGTACCTAACATGAAAAAAATGTGAAATATCAGTGCAATGTGCTCTGTACATTAACTCCTAATATGAAATGCACAGTATGCAAAATTCCAAAATTATGGGACACATTTATATTGCTATGTGTAGATGGCACCTAAGCATCTGCAGCCTCTTGGACCTTCAATTGACACCATAGGATTAGATAAAGTAGGTCAAAATAGACAGAAGGAAAAGGGAACACAGTTTAATGAACCAAAACTTCTTTATGTAGCAAACATTTCATATTGATGGTGTGACAATGCTTACAATGATTTACAACATTTCAGCATGGAGATCATCCAAAGATTATTAAGCCAAATGCCATAGGGCACATGAACCATGGTAGATGTTGCGGTCAGTCACGAGGCAATGCACAAAAGTGACGTGCTAACATCAAGGTAACAAGTGAGGTTACTCTAATGGCCTTGCTATGTTTTCTACTCCATAAGCTCTGTTTTCCTGGAATACTTGCCTCAGATGAGCTACTACTACAAGCGCACTGCCCAGGTACTAGTGATGGGCAAATCTGAACTAAACTATTTATTCATGTGATGCACAAACATGCATACAAGGAGCAAAAGATGTAACTGCAGCTTGCCGATAGATAAAATTTACTAATGGAATGCATCTATGCTATCTAATACTCACATAGACCTAGGTACCAGAGAAGCAAAGACACATGATCTGCTATGGCCTATTGTGCCATCTTCGATAGCTTAAGGCTCGGTTTAGACAAGTGAGAAGCAAGTGACTCATTTGGACTAAAAACTGCACCTATGCTATCTGAAATATTAGTTTTTTTGCATATGCATTATATATGCTCTTGTATTGTAACAAATATCACTAATAGCAAACAGTAGACTAAAGATGATGAGTACATATTCAAAAAAGAAAGACGATCATTACAAGTTGAATCGCAGTAAATCAATATCTTTAATTTTGCAAACGATACACACCTACTGATCTAGATTGTAAACGATATTAGCTAAAAAAAAACTAGGTCACATGAACAAAATTAGCAAGAGATGAAAAAGAATCCATATATGCCCAGAACTAGAACATCCACACATGCAAAGCCTTTTAACTAAAGCATGACCCTTCTAGTTCAAAAGGCAAAAAAGAGTTAGAGGGACCAAAGTGGATCTCGCCATATTGTTGGGATCATGCACCTCAACTCCTGGAATTAGGCAAGAAAAACAGGGAAATTTGCATCCAGTGGAGCTTGATTGAAAATAATACCATGTGTGGACGCAAAAACATGAACTCAATGTAATCTCGCATCGAGTTAGGTTCCTAGTGGCAAATAATGTCAAATGTACATGTAAAATCCTAGTTATCTTCAAAATATTGGTATGTTCAATGTGACTCAAGAAAAAGGCAGTTTATCATACTGTGTAAATGGTGACAGCTAGCACCCATGTGTGCATAGAAAAACTTTTTTTTGGAGTCTATCATATAGTTTCCTTGTCCCAATTCCCAAATAATGGCATTATGATTTAAAAATAAAATAACCGTGCAAACACTCCAGATTAATGATGCCAGTATGAAGGAAGCTGAATTGGCATTGAGCCATATAACCACATGCAGGGCATGATATATGCATTGTATTATCAGCTATGGATTGCATGATCAAACAAGCCATTGGGAAAAAAGCTAGTTGACAGCAGATTTAGTTAAAACCTGTACTCACAAACAGAAGCATCAAAGCAATATGGTATATAATCTAAGAAAAATGACAAGGAGTTACAAAAATACAATATCAACTTTTGTTCCTATCTAGTAAGATCTGAACTGAATCAGGACTAACATTCTTGAGACTGTCAACTTAAATGGATACCTAAGAAAAGAAGAAAAAAAGTTCCCTTGTACAATCAGTAAAATCTACATGAGCTTGAGAGGAGCATGGAGAAGGTTTTGCATACATGAATATCGCAATCCCATGCTCACAGTTGCCATTTCTCAAGGTGTCCAGGGCATGAGACTACTATGAAACATACTACAGTGATTTTAAATAACAAAATTGAATTAAAGATCGAATCAGGAACTATTTCATGTTTTGGAAATGTTATGCTTATATTGAAAGCAAATGTGAGTTTAAACCTTGTGTTGGGGATGCCAGCTTAGAAGCCAAAACTCCAGTGACGCAACAGTTGCAATTAACCAATGCAATTAACAAATAGTTATGGCTTCCTCTGCTAGCTAAATATATACATCAAAATGTTCAAGTAAAATACCTTCAAGCTGTGCCACCACCTTTTGACTGCTGCAATGACTTCTTGTCATCCTTCATCTAGTAGAAAACAAATATATTACTAATCAGCAAAATATAATGATCGTTTTTTTCAAGAATATAAAGAGGTTAGACCATTACTCTATCATGTGGCCAAGCAATGCATCTCCCACGAGCCTCTAGAATGGTGGTGACCCCTTCATATGGACGGGGCAGTATAACATTCCTCATAAACACATGGTTAACAACCACTTCATAGAACTGCACGCCAAGAGTAGTACCCCCAACAATAGCCCTTGGATTCTTTGTTTGAACGGTAACCTTTGCCACAGCAACTTCATAGGGCCTTACTACATTATATAGTATCACATCTCTACCACCCTGAAGCATAAAATATATTTTAGTAGGGTAAAAATACTAATACCAATGCAATATGGTCTCGATTCAAAGCTTAAAGGCGTAGCAAGAACACAAAGGAAATTACCTCATTATGTTGCTCCTCTCGAAGGACCACTGTCTACTCTGAGAAAGTCATCATCATCATATAAGTGCATATCAGCCATATCATCCCCCCTGCATATGATCTAGCATCTTGTTCTTGTTCTTCTTCATGTACTTCTTCATCATGATAGGTTGGTGCAGCCCTCAAGCTCTAAATCAAAATAAAACCATTGAACAATTATTGCAATCGACAAAGAGAAAATGTAAGAGATAAAGGTTAACAATTACCACCTGTGGTGCATTATTAGATCCATGGGGAGTGCTATTGGCATTACATTGTTTGCGCACAATCTATCTAAAGTTTCTTGAATTATGTCCAGACGATTTGTTGGATCTTCCGCTCTCTTATCAGATTGCCGACGAGCTTCTATCTCCATTTGAAGCCTTGTTGATGTGTATTTTCTAGCTCGTGAATTTCCAAATCTCATTGGACTTGGCCCCAAACCCACAACACGAACATATCCATTCTTCTCTCGCCCCACAAACATAGGAATAAGCATCACCTTCCCGGATACTCTTGTCTCTCAGTACAGGATTATCTCTAATTGCATCTTGAAGTGCATTCTGCAGCAAGCAAAAAAATTAGTAAAATATGATGGCATAAGAAATTGTTGTGTTTATCACACTTACAATTGTTGTTGCAGCTCCTTTATGAGGTACTCCATTCTTGTGTGTGTGAGTTTTGATAAACAATTCATCTCTACGAGGGGGACGCCCTAGCTCCTCACCCTAAACCATATATATGTTATTGTAGTTACAGGATACGAAGAAAGGGAAAACAAACTAAAAATAGACGTTGCATACCATTTTAGTACCAACATGTGCATGACTCTTACTCCCAGTTGTATGGTTTTGGGTCAGCTTTGAACGGTTTGCTTTCCCCCTCAAAGAACGGGCCTACCAAATTATTTCATGTTTATAATTCTGTGCCACATACATTATGAAAATGAGCGAGTAATTTGTAACTTACAACTGCCTCCGGAGACCTCCAATGATTAACTAGCCACTTCCAGTCATCCATATGAACTCTGTCATCGCACAGAGCAAACAGTTCATCATCTTCCATGTCATCATCATACACCTTTTTCAATTCTGCTTTAAACTCCTTCCACTTCATAGCTGCTGTCTTCATAAACCAATTGAAGACACAGTTGTCTACTTGCCAATATAGCTGTACAACACACAAATAGTAAGTTAGGACTCAATCACATGACTGCAGTAGGTAGATTTGCAACCAATTTCACTACCTGTGCATCTGTCTAAAGCTTATACTTTTTGCGTGGACAGACCTTCCTCCAATCATCATGTGCAATTGGGAAACCCTTTGTTCTCACAAGTGTTCCAATGAAGTTAGCAAATTTAGTGCCTGATGGTCCGCAAGGTTGACCACACCCATTGACATCAAATTGGAGTTTAGGCTTATTTTGCCTTGCATAGATATTAGCCTTTGTAGTAGGTCCTCGAACATTTTTTTGGGCTGTTCGTGAACATCTGGAAAACAAATACAGCATAGTACACTCAACTTAAGTATGCATGATGCATTGCATTATTAGTTGTCACAACATAGAGACGAATACCTTCATTAAGTTGATTCTCAGGATGTTCATTCATAGCTTGCATATCAACATGTGCGTCACTTATTCTAGAGCTAGATCGTAAGTTACGTCCAGTTGCCTCAACAGGAGTTCGGGTCTACATTTGGGGACACAATTAGTTCAGATTTCCATAGACACTTCATAAAATTCTTTGAGAACATATATTTCAGATTCATGGGAATACATACCTTTTTATTTTTGTTTGTTTGATGCATTGAGCTAAGTTGTTGTGCAGTAGCTTGAATATTCAGTTCTTGCATTTTCTGCACCCTTAGCCTGATGTTTTCATTCCTTTCAGATTCATAAACATTTGGCTCCACGCCATTTTCATAATCAGTTGGCTCCACGGATTTTCTTTTTCCCCTACTTTTGACAATGTTTATCCTGAAAAAAATGAAAATAAATTAGTACAGGATTCTCATAAAACAGTAGTGCAAGTATGTAAGCAATCAACAATTAGTTCAGACCAACAAAGCAATTATGTCAAAGAAAAATCTGCATAGCACCAGCAACAATTGATGGTGTTTGAGACTTACTTCCTCTTTCTTTCAGCAACAATGACCCCATCTATATCAGTCCTTACGTGTACAACATCTCCAAAAAGACCACTGAGATCAACATTTGCATCCAAATCAGGCATTGGGTTACGTATTTCATTTTCAACCGCCATATCATAAAGATCGCGTGGTTTTGACTGGGCAACAACATACCAATCTGATTCAGGACCTTCCTTAACATAGTAAACATGTACAGCTTGTGATGCCAAGATCAAAGGTTCATCTAACATATTTTCTCCAGTATTGAATAAATGCTTTAAATTAACACTTGTAACCCCAAATTGATCTTTTTTTACCCATTTATCTTGAATGCGATTGTCCACCCAATCACATTTAAACAAAACTATGTTTCCTTTGTTGCGATAGTTTAACTCAGTGATTTCTTTGATGATGCCATAGTATATCTTGTTTCTCATAACTAGGTCCACATTGTTTCCATTTTCAAAGCAAGAGGTCTGGGTAACCAAAGCTACTCCACTGCCTTGAACTAGTCTACCCTCATCATAGGAGGACGTATGAAATTTAAATCCATTAATTGCATAGCTATTGTATGTTGTTGCAATCATGAAAGGTTCATTTGCCAAAATATGTATCTCTTCTGGTACTTCTACACCACTTTCAACTAACCCTTCCACCTGTAAATATCACATTATGTCTAGTTAATTTAACTGTATTAGATCTGAACAGAACATGTTAATCACGCCTTTACTTACATGCTTTCTAAACCAATCATGAAACGTTTCATGATGGATACGAGTCATTTGTCGCTGATTGTGGCGACCAATCGAGGAAAGGTACTCCACATGTTTGCTGCAAAGGTGTGGTATCCATTGAGAAATGTATAGATAAGAACACGAGAAATGCAATGTGTCAAGTTGTGTGGATTGCTTACTTCAAGTATGGTTCTATCTTATCATAGTTGAACAATACATATCTATGTGCTTGAACCCAAGTCTTGTATTCTATGGATACAGTGCACTTGCCACTCAAAGCTTGCCCTATGCTTTGGAAGAATGGTGTAGTACAAATTTCATAGTCCATACTTTCACCATTTCCTACTTGTCCAGTCTCATAGCCTTTCAAAAATTTGGAGCAGAAAGTAAGACTCTCATCAAATTTGTAGGCCTCACAAATTGATCCCTCTGGATGATTTCTAGTACAAACAGAGCCCTTCAACTTCATCAAATACCTATGAAGTAACAGTTTTAGCGTGGAATCTAACTACAAATATGTTCAATAGCAATTGAAAATAGTTTGGTACCTCTCTACTGCCCACATACTACGATAGTGTACAGGACCAGCAAGTCTTCCTTAAGTAGGCAGATGCACCATCAAATGAACCATGATATCAAAAAAAGATGGCAGAAATATAGTCTCAAGGACACTTAGTGTCTCAAATTTATTTCAGCCTCTAGTTTTTGCATATCAACGATATGTAATAGTGGGTGAGTAGATCTTCTTGAAGAAATTGCTCACACAAATTAGTGCTGCACTTACTCTTTCTGGCAGTATATTCCGAACAGCAATGGGAAGTAAGTGCTGCAACAATATGTGGTTGTCATGGCTCTTTAATCCAATTATCTTCTTCTCCTTAACTTGCACATTACGAAGCATATCAGATGCATAACCGTCTAGGAACTTCACATCCTTCAATACTTGGCAAAATGCTTCCCTATCATCAGGACTCATTGTAAACTGTGCTGGAGGTAAATAAAAGTTATCTTCTACACTAACAGGATGAAGATCACTTCTAATGCCAAGTTTTTGGATGTCCAAGCGAGCATTTAAGTTATCCTTGGATTTTCCATCGGTGTCCAAAAGTGTGTCAATAATATTCTGACACACGTTCTTTTCTATGTGCATAACATCAAAATTATGCCATAGAAGTAGGTCTTTCCAATATGGCAACTTAAACCAAATGGATTTTCTTTTCCAAACAGTTGGTGACTCATTAACTTTCTTGCATTTTCGCTTGGATGGCTCCTCCAGAAGTTGGATTGCAATCGACGCTAATGGCTTCTTGGTTATTGGGTCCTTTCCAAAGGTTGTGCATATATTGGCTGTCAGCTCCAATATTTCCTCTCCACTAAGAGGTCTAGGTGCTGGCCTAAGTTCTGTGGTACCATCAAATGAATCTGCATCAAACCGAAACTTGTTTTCGACATCTAAGAATCTACGATGGCCCATGTAGACACACTTGCCTCCCTTTTTTAGTTGGAAAGAACATGTATCTAAGTGGCATTGTGACATGCAACTTTGCCGAAGTGACACATGCCACCAAATAACCTAGACACCGAAAATCAGATATGGTGCAAACTATGGCAGCACGTAGTTAGAAGGGTTCACGCTTAGAAGCATCATATGTTCTTACACCATGAACAAACATTTCTACCATATCATCCACCAGCGGCTCAGGAAAGACATCCATATCACCACAAGGTGCCTTAGGTCCAAGGATCAACAAGGATAGGATGAAATTTGATTGCTTCATACACTTCCAAGGTGGAAGGTTGTATGGGATCAAAATAATAGGCCAAATGCTATAAGTTGATTTCATGGTCCTAAAAGGATTAAAGCCATCACTAGCTACAGCTAGTCTAAGATTTCGACTCTCTGATGAAAATACTGGATGCTTAGAGTCAAAATCTTTCTAGAAAGGAGCATTAGCAGGATGCCTCAACAAACCATCTTGTGTGCGTCCTTCATCATGCCACCTTGTGTCACTTGCTGTTTTTGAGCACATAAAATACCATTGCAGCCTTTTCTTTATAGGGAAGTAACGCAGAACTTTCCTAGGAACCCTATGCACACGTTTTCCACTAGGACTACTGTTTTCTGATTTCCATCTTGAAGTATCACATTTTGGACATACATCTTTCTTCGCATGCTCCTTCCAAAACAATATGCAATCATTCTCACATGCATGAATTTTCACGTAACCAAGTCCTACACCTTTTGCCATTTTTAGCAGCATTAAGTTTTTAGGAAGTGATGACTCTTTAGGTAAGACATCCTTAAGTAACTCTAATAGCATGTCGAAGCTTTTATTACTCCATCGCCCAACGAATTTGATATGCAGTAATCTTACAATGAAACGTAGCTTCGAGTACTTGCAACCTGGATATAGCTCCTTGCCAGCATCTTCTACCATTTTGTAAAAAGCTTCCATATCCTCATCGTGCTGCTTCGTGTTGTCTACTTCTAAGTCCCCCTGGACATCTAAACCCCCTGCTATGTCTTGAAGTAAACCAGAAATGTCACCCTCTTCATTTGGGTCCCCTACTTCTACCCTTTCATGTTGGCTGCTATTTGTGAAAAAACTGGAACTAGGTTCACCATGATTCACCCATGTTATATACCCATCTGTAAATCCCTCACATATCAAGTGCTCAAGTACAATACTACGGACCCTCCAACAAGAGTTCTTGCATGCCTTGCAGGGACACAAAATCTGATTTCCTTTTGCTGAATTACTAAAGGAAAACTCTAAAAACATATCCACTCCTCTATACACAAGGGTTTGCCTTCAAATGATGATCAAGATATCAGACCAAACACCCTATGCATGCAGATTCTAGTATATGGTCATAGGTTTATTATGTACCTAGGCTGATCCATCCATGTTTTATCCATGACGCACCTTTTACAAAATGCAGTGTCAAAATAGTGAAATATTACTCCCAAAATAAAAAATCATTCAGTTCAGATTGGGTTGTTCAACAAAAAAATAAAGATCATGCCAAACAATTGTCCAAATTAAATCAATTTCACCACACTTGATGCTAAAAAATTATCCCACCACAAGTCATCAATAAGAACTATAGGGGAAATTTAGTCCAGTTTTAATAAACCAAATCATCACATCACAGATCACACACAACCTGCAATTCTAAGCCAAATGCAGAGACAAAGTTCATAAGAAAAGGAAAGCATACCAATCAAGCAATGACAATAGAAGAACAGATGAAGACTAGAAGGCCAACTTGCTCATGCTCCCTGTAGATAATATTACCAACGCTAATTAATCACACAAGGCAATACAAATAAGTCAAAAACCTGAGCACAAGCAAACTTACTTCCAAGCTATAGTTGGTGACGAGTTGGTGACGACTTGTGTAGAAAGAAAAATCGAAGAGTTGAATCCTTTAGGGCTTTCTTATTGGATATTTTGCAACATGCACAAGAAAGAAACAAATACTCAGATCTGATCTTTTTGCAATGAGGAGACAGGTATGCATTTTAATAGTTCCAAGACTAACTTATAATTCCACTTGCAGCTTAAAGTTCAATTGATTCCCTTCTCTCTTTTTATATAGAACAGTCACAACATTTTTTCGCATAAAGGACCAAACTAGAAAGACTATGAACTCCCATCAGTGTGAACTTTGCCTTCATATACTAGACTAGAAATAAGTTGCAGATCCAGCATAAGAAAACTTACATGCAAACTGATGGAGTCTCTTGTGTACAAGATCTTGAATCCTATTGGTTCCTCTGCAAAATCAACTAAGGCAGTAAACATCACATCGAAATCGAGCTGAATATGTTCCTTCTCCAAAGAGGGGAAGAGGGCGGATCTGGACTGAATGAAAGTTTGGCAAGAGAAGTAACCCAAACCTTGAATCTTTCTAGTCTTTCTCACCTTCATCTACTCCTTTCTGAAACCAAGAAAAAAATATAAGAAAGTAAGCTGTGCCGAAACCCTAGCACGCAGGGGAATGGGGATGAGAGGAAGGGGATGAGGAGATGACGCACCTGGATGCGGAGGGGAATGGAGATGCGGCGGCAGCACTGCTCCTGCTGGCCGGCGGTGGTGGGCTAGGGCGATGGCGGGTTTGGGCGGCGGTGGGCTGAGGCAGTGGGGGCTGGGGCACCGGCGGCCGTTGGATTTGGCGGCGGGGACCTAGGGCAGAAGGCAGTGGGGCTCAGCCAGGGTCTTCTATGGTAGTCAAGGCGGGCGTTGAGCGACGGCCGTGCCGGGTGCTGGCCTCCGGCAGTGGCTTCTAACGGCGCCATGCGGCGGAGCCCTCCTAGAGGCGACCGGCAGCGGAATCCTCCTGGCGGCACCCGGCGGCGGAGCTCTACTGGCGACACGCGAGGTCAGGCTCTGCTAGCGGCGCGAGGCGTCGGTCTCTGCTGGCTCGAGCTCGTAAGTTTTATTTTTTATTTTTTCCAAGCCGCTTGAGTGGGAGAGAGACGAGTGGGCCTGTTTTAGTGGGCTCAAATTTTATCAATTTAGCTCCCGCGCATGCCTCTATTTTGGCGCGCGGTCTGCCGCCCAACACTTCATTTCTATTTGCTTCGGTGCATACCCCTTCCACGACATTTGGACAGTGGTTTGGTTAGGCTACGACGATAGTTTCTTTGTCTAAAACTTTCGCCGACACTTTTTGGGTGGGAACGATAAACGCCGACACAAAACATGTAGCTGTACACCATTATTGACGACAGTTTATGTGACTCTGAAAAGGTATAGAATTGCTGACACATTATGTGTTGTCAAAATCCTGGTTTTACCAACACATAACTGTAGGCAAAAGTAGGTCATGGTGTAGTGTAGTGTGGTCTGGTCATCCCTTAACTAACTTTGTGAATATCAAAAACTGCCTATAGCCCGTCTCTTTATATAACTAGGAATCCTAATCCAATTAGATCTCTCCAATTTCAGGTGAATAGAAATCTTAATTCAAATAGGAAAAAAAATATGGACAACTAGAATCTTAACCCAATTAGATCTCTCCGACTCCGAGTAATCGGAATAGGAATCTTAATCCAAATGCAAAAAATATAAGAATAGAAATCTAATAAAGGGAAAAGATGGGTAGAATTTCTTTGTTTAGTTTTTTTTCTGTTCTTCTTTCACTTTTTTCTGGTTTTTCTGTTTTTACTTGTTCCGAGTACGTGTTGCTTTACGTTCATTTGGATGCTTTTCAACTGGCTTCTAATATGTTTAGATTTTTTTCCGTGCCTATTTTCTAGAGTACATTCCATTTTTTGTTATGACTGTTTTCTACCTGACTTCGAGTATGCTCAGATTTTTTTTCTGGTGGATGTTTTTTATACTAGCTCGACTTTTCTAATTTTGTTTTCATTTTTTTCTCCACCTGGTTTTTTCGTGTTCTAATAAATATAATAAGAGTAAAAACAAACAATAAATAAGAGATCACAACCATTTTAATCTTTGACTCCTTAAGAAACAAAGATTTTTACCATTAAGTTAATTTAATTTTTGACTCGAACTCATGACCCATGTGACAACTCACTACGTATTTGATCCCTTTGCAACGCACGGGCATGTTTCCTACTACATACTAAGACCGAACCGCATATCATATATATATAAAAAAATGATTAAAAAAACAAATGTAAATGTTGCTTCGCATGATGTTGTGGTGTAGAGACGGTAGGACCTGAAAATGTCAAAAAATGCTGAAATTTAATATTTACTAGCAAACATTAACATGATGCACGTACATGTAGAGAAGGTCTATGTAAAAAAACAAACAGAGCATTTGTCATAAAATAATTGTAAAAACAAAGAACAAAACTCATAAAACGTAAGATTGACCGTGTAATCGTGAAAACAACAGAATCATTGAATGATTAAGAGAGGGATAAAATCATAACCTCCTAACCTCTATATGAAAACGCAACCTCTAAATCGCGGCCGATTGCTCAAGTGCACATGTCACCAGGCGGTCGTGGAGACCTACCACGGATTCACATGCATGTGTCTACCGCAATTAATTAAGGTACTTATATATGACTGTTGCATAAATTCAAGATATTAGTAACTAGGAAAAAAATTTACAGCTTGCTCATGTATTGGATGAGTGTGCATGCATGAACATGTGTCGCTCTATGGGTACAGTCCTCACTGAGTTTTTTTTAATACTATTACACACGTTCTCATAGTTTCCTTTATCTTTTCTTTTCCTCATAAATAGGAAACATGAGCATCTGGGAAATTTCTTTGAAATTTCATACGCCGCTCCAATCCACAAGGTATGTACATGGAAGCGTTTTTCATCCAAGTAACACCACCAGGGATAAGTATGTCGACTTTTGGGTACATGTTACCCAAATCCTGAAGTTTATAGCTCTTCAAATGGTATGCCACTCCTCTGGAAGACAGTATCTATAAGTATGGAATCCAAATATTGTGAAACGAATTGTATCCTAGTATCTTCAATGCTGAGAGTGTTGTAACCATCATCATGAGGATCCCATTCTTGTGCGTCAGCGTTACCATTGTCTTCATTTCGGATAGCATTGTGTAAGGTCCAGGATGACGGTCTTGATGAGCTCGGCAAGGCTACCCCCCATAAGCACTTCGATGTCTCAGTATCCATTGCATGTGACCGCACGACACGAGTCATCATTTTTTTCGCGACCAGGCCGTAGCCTGTTTTCACTAAGAGGACAGGAAAGTTTTAAAGTTACACGACATCGATAAGTTCCGACTGTTCCAAACCCACTGGCAAGACGTTAGCGTTCAGGACCAACCAAAAATGTCGACATGCTAGAGCTCTACCCTAGCAGCTACTACACATACAAAGGACTAGATGACAATGCAACCGTGGGTACAACAAGGCAAAGCGTTGGGACTGCTTGGCCTACTCGACGTCCGTCACTGGACCACGATGACACTGGCGTCTCACAGGAAAGAGTACCTGCATGGCTTCCCGCTTACTAGGGGACAGGGGTCCTTTGAAGGTTCACTAAAATTCTTCCAAGGACGCCTCATCAGGCTTCGCCTTCTCAACCAGAAGCCAGAGCTTTTTCATGAGCACCTTCCTTGCCTAGGCCTGCGACTTCGGTGCTCGGAGCTTGTTTTTAGCAGCTAAATGGGCGCTGCGCTTGGGGATGATGTCGTCATCATGTCACACCCAATTTTAAGGATAAAATGGAGTGCAAAATCTTATGTGCGCCCAGAGATCAATCACACACACAAGCCGATAAATTATGAATAGTATCATCACAAGTGCTTATTACATCACGAATAAGACAGAGTTATCACATAAATGTAGCGGAAGTATAACAAAAAGATCTCTCACGGAAGCTCCATTTCACAGGGACGTCGACTGGTTGACCACAAGTCTAGAAGTCCTTAGGAAAATCATCATACCCAAAGCCATTTGTTACCCATCCGGGGTTTTTATCCAAATAATGAAAATAAACAAGCGTAAGTACATGTCGTACTCAACAAGTGTAACACAGGGTTCATGAGGCTCAAAAGGCTTGACACAGGTTTAACAACATTCAGTTTTTAGTTGTCACAATTTTAGCTTAAGAATAGCAACAAGTTGTTTCAATTCCCAATGCAAAACACATGATCAAATGTAAACATGAATAATGAATAACATAAACAGATAATCCTAGTGTTCATCTATTCTGTAAATGTTCCAAGGCCGCTCGTGACCGTGAGTGTCGACGAAATATGGTCGGCAGTCCACCGAGGGGGGTGCCCGTGGTGGTAGATTATCGGTAGGATGCGTGTAATCAGGAACCAGATGGTGACACAAGGCGCAGAGACAACGATTTAGACAGGTTCGGGCCGTCTGATCGACATAATACCCTACGTCCTGTGTCTTTGGTGTATTGTATTGAGATGTATACCGATTAACCTGTCCTCTAGGGGGCCCTTGTCTCTCCTTATATACTCCGAAGAGACAAGGTTACAAGTAAAGTATCCAATTTGGTACTATTACAATATCTAGTACAACTTGTAATCTTGATGTGCACGCCTTGATCTTAAGGGCCAGGCCACCTCGGATGGTGTGGCCCATGTACCATCTTGTGGTACCAGGGGGTATATCCCCCATAGCTAGTCCCCGAGCGCCATGTATTCTGATGCGACACGCCGTTTCAACCTTCTCCGAACAGTGAGGCTTGAGTTCTTGACATCTCCGACCACCGTTGTCGCCGGAGAAGTAGGTTGTCCGAAGAATGTATGGTGCTCTTAAGAAGAAAGAAAAAGATTTCTGTCCTGGGAAGTGTGCCCACTTGTATTTCTAAAAAGAAATGTAAGTGTGTCTTGAAGCGTAGCGTCTTTAATCGTCAGAGGCGTAGTGGTCGAAAAACAAGCACATTCACCGCAAGATGAAGTGTGCCCACTTAGTCCCCGAGCCTGGTAGTAGGTGACGTAGGCACGTGGTGCCAGGGTCTAAAAAGAATTCCAAGTTAAGTTGAGAAATGAATCGTCGTACAAGCGATACGAGATGCACCGGCAGGTGCATCGTACCGATGTAGTCCCCGAGCTTGCTAGAAGGCGAGGTATGAGCCTTGTAGCAAGGTCTAAGTGAGAAAAAATATCCCAACTGTATGCGAGTCGCCAGTCGCATGTAGTCGAGACGCAAAGTCCCCGAGCCGTGGTCGGAGAGTGGTCGAGGCAGTCCCCGTGCGTAGGTCGAGAAACGAGCGATGAAGTCCCAAAGCTGTGGTCGGAGAGTGATCGAGGCAGTCCCCGAGCACAGGTCGAGGAGCGAGCGACGAAGTCCCGAGCCGTGGTCGGAGAGTGATCGAGGCAGTCCCCAAGCACGGAGTGGTCTGGCCAGAAGTCCCAGAGCACGGAGTGGTCTAGCGAGTCCCCGAGGGTCCCAAACCACGGAATGGTCTGGCGAGTCCCCGAGCACAAGGGTGGTCTGGCCAGAGTCCTCGAGCACCGTAGTGGTCTTGGCGAGCCCCGAAGCATGAGCTCGTTGACCGAACTATGTTCCTGAAAAATAAACACAGAGAGCGGTAGTACATGATGATGTACGAAATATATTGACCTCTCTGTAGGAGGTGAAGTAAACACTTGGTGTTCGGTTGGCGATGAATTATACTTGGTGTAATATTCGAAAAATAACATTAGCTGTTTTTAGCCCTTTTGTTATGTAGTGGCGTAGCGCGATGTATTAACCTGTCCTGAAGAATGCGCCAGCCCTAGGCTAACCAACATCTCGTAGCGCGAGGTACGGAACGCTGCCGCGCGTAGAGTGCCAGTGTTATTGGGGAGCGATCGCCGACTACCAGAAGCGCAGATGGCGGACTCTCATGCACGCGTGGGGTGGAGCCGAGACAAGGTTGGCCTGGGATTCTCAAGGGGAAGGAAAACATATCGGCGAACCGTTGTAAAAACTTATACATGTTTTGGATTGTATGTATGGAGAAAATTCGACGCGGAGCGCACCCTTAGGGTGGTCGGCGGAGGTGTACGATGATCAAAGAAATTTTCAATTAAAAATAATACTTAGCTTTATTGACGACCGGTGGGTGTAGTCGGCGTGTTGTGATGTTCGAGAGATGGCTTGACGTGTCGTTGGCGATGAAGTTGTCCGGTCCTCGAGCTTTTCGACCTATCGTCATGACTGTGGTCGCGATTGTCGTAGCGCCGTTCTTCGCGGCGATCATCATTGCGATGTAGTATTGTGGTCGAGGTGGTCGGAGCTCGGCGGAGCTGCTCGGGACGTGGTCGAAGCTCGGTAGAGCTGCTCGGGACGTGGTCGACGTGGTCTATGGTCGACGTGGTCAAAGCTCGGCAGAGCTGCTCGGGACGTGGTCGTGGTCGACGTGGTCGGAGCTCGGCGGGGCTGCTCGGGACGGCTCATTTGGTGTGTGACTATCACTCGCCAATCGGCTCTCTTTCGGCTCACTTGATGTCCGAGTCGCCGAAGAAGTCGTCTAGATGTATATCTCGTATTGACAAGGTGCAGGTTCCCAATAGCTAGCTTCTTTTGTACTTGATGACGCACAACATGCACATTGGAGTCGGAGTCGGAGTCGACACTATCAGGCGGAGGTAGAGTCGAATTCTCTCACGGTGGTGGCGGTGCATCAACAAAGCAGGACGACGCCGTGCTAATGGAGAAGAATTCCTGCCAACGAATAGATACATGGAGAAATAGATCCGGAAATACATATATACTCTGTATATTGCAATAATAAAAATATGACTTAGCTTGTCTATTTAGGCGACGCGACCCATGCATGTGCATGTTAGCATGCAGGCTGAAAGATCATGACCATCCATAACAAACTGCATGGTCTTGTAGATCGGATTGTAGGCCTCCCTGGTTTGCTCGATTGGATTTTTCTATTATCTTCTTGGTCAGCTTGACGTGGCTGGATCAAAGTTGATCTCGTGTTGTGAGACGTAGATGATCGTTGCTTTGTTACTCCGTGGATGTACCGCATCACGCACGTGTAGGTGTATACACGCAAACCTCTGTATTCAATTAGCTTGCATGTCCTTTTTGTTGGTTGAGGATGACTTGTACGTCGTCTTTTGCATGGAGCTGTAGCTTGATACATCGATATGCCTTTCTTTGTTGATTGCCTGGAGCCTTGATCGCACGCCGATCGCCGGTCCAGGCCCTTGCGACGAGTAAGCGTCCTCCGCAGCAGCTGAAGTTGCCACGGATGTCGTTGTTGAAGAAAGATCCCATCTGGTTCACCGAAGGACCAGCGCGCACGACCCCTTAAGGGGCCCCTACCTGGCACGCCACTGTCGACGAAATATGGTCGGTAGTCCATCTAGGGGTATGCCCATGATGGTAGATTGTCGGTAGACGGTGCGCGTAATCAGGAACCAGATGGTGACACAAGGCGCTGAGACAACGATTTAGACAGGTTCGGGCCGTCTGATCGACGTAATACCCTACGTCCTGTGTCTTTGGTGTATTGTATTGAGATGTATACCGATTAACCTATCCTCTAGGGGGCCCTTGTCTCTCCTTATATACTCCGAAGAGACAAGGTTACAAGTAAAGTATCCAATTTGGTACTATTACAATATCTAGTACAACTTGTAATCTTGATGTGCATGCCTTGATCTTAAGGGCCAGGCCACCTCAGATGGTGCGGCCCATGTACCATCTTGTGGTACCAGGGGGTATATCCCCCACAGTGAGCACGGCTGATATACCAGTTTTACACTCTGCAGAGGTTGTATACTTTCACTGTGAGTCGTGATACCCATATGCCCGGGTTAATTACTCCCAAAACACTTCCAAGGTGAGTAGGCAGGGGTCACTATTAAGCCTTTCCAAGGTTCGTCTAACAAGTTAGGGCCATTAGATTCACTCGGCAAACAGATATAGGAACCCCCCTGTCAAATGGCATAATTCCCTCACGGCTATACACATAAGAGTAGAGGTTGTCCTATACCCGATTCGTCAAGCCATTCTTACGCCAATAAAGGTAGCCTCTAACAAGCTAGAAAAGGTCCTCATACTGAGCTAAAGCCAGAGTCATGTAGCCCTCACAGTTGTACTGTAAGTCCCGGATGATCACTTACAGATAAGTCCTTAGGGAGAGGAATCCAAAGCATTTAGAAAGTAGCTAAACACTCCAGGCCCCTGTTTCCAAGTTGCTAAAAAGTCATATTTTATTGTTTATTGCATATACCATTAGTCAAGTTACAAGATCATAGTTTAATTGAGCACTAGCAAAGCTACCCAATGCATAACCCGTAGGTGACAAGGTAAAAGTTCAATTCTAGGGAATCCCTATCAAGGCGACATATGCAACATGAATTTAATGAATTAAAGTGAATAGGAAACAAGGATGATTCCATGCTATACTTGCCTTGAGCAAAGTACTCCTGCTAGTCCTGCTCATCAAAGTCGTACCCTTGATTTCCCACGAATTGCTCACCATCTATACTCGATAACACAGCAACATACAAGCATCCAGGAGCAATCATGCGAAGCAAACAAAGCTATAGGTTAGAACAGTACACCAATAGCATAAAATAAAGATGAAAAGTTTGGAAAATGAATCTACGTCTCGCTACGAACACACAGATGCGAAGATCATAAAAATCGGAGCTAAAACGAAGAAGTTATGAATTAAACAAGATTTCCTATAGTAAAATAATAGATTAAATCTAACCTCAAATTTTAAAAGTTGAAAACCTACTTAACAGTAGTATAAACATATAGATTATGAAATTACGAACCTAACGCAACTTGAACGGATCAAATCAGAGTTAAAACGGAGATTCTAGGGCTAAAACAAGTTGAGTGGCAAAACTGTAAATAACTGAAAACATATTTTCAATCTGAACGAACCAAAATACGCTTTCAAAAATAGAAAACGGAATCTAAAACACACTTTGGACTACGGGTTAAGTCCTAGATAATTGTAAGGGGCTTTTTGTAAATGTAACAGCGAAGGGGTAACTTGGATTTGGGACCGTCGGATTAGAATCGGATGACCGAGATTGCATCTAGCGAGTAAAAAAACATTGCTGCCGGAACAGGGCCGGCGGCGACACCATGGGTGGCTCGCCGGAGCTTTGGGTTCTCGGTCTATGATGCTCGGTTCGACGAAATAGAAGCACTAGGAGAGAGAGGAGGGGATGGGGATCTCACCCGAACCGAAAGAGGCAACCGAGAAGCGATGACGGCAGCGCGGCGTTCGATGGACGGCGACTCTCGTGGCGGCGCTAGGGCGAGGTGTGGCTGCAGGCTTGTGTGGGCAAAAAGCTTGTGGCAAAGAGGGATAAGGAGGTGGAGCAGGCACGGGCGATATTTAAAGGCACGGGGGCTTGGGTGGCACGACAACGAAGCTCTCGTAGCTGGCGCAGAATCGAATGGCGACGACAAGATGTGTCCGGCTTGGACACGACGCAAGGAAGGGGAAGCACCTGACCGGTGGGCCAGGGTGGTTAGTGGCCGGAGGAAAGGGACACGCGGGCGCGGCGCGACTAGGCTGGGCCGAGCGGAGGGAGATGGGCCGGCACTGAGAAAGGGCAGGCAGGCCCATGCGGGAAGGAGAGGAGAAGAAGGCCATGGCCAGCTGGGCCGACGAAAGGAACAAGGCCGAGTTGGCTGGCGGGAGGAAATGGGCCAACAGGCCAAATTGAAAGAAAGAAGAGGAATTCCTTTTCTATTTCTCTTCCTAATTCCCACCCAAATTTTTGAATGCAAATTCAAATCATTTCAAACCACACATTACAAGAAAACAACATGCAGCAGCATGAATGCATCATCATGTATTTATACCTATATTTGATTTTAATTTGATAAAATTTATTATTTTCCTAAATTCAAATGTCCCCATAAATGCATAATTAAACATTTTCTTCTATTTCAAAAATATGCAAATTTTAGAGTGTTACACATCATTAGCAACATTGAGATCCTTGGTGATGTGCAGCCTAGGCGGGGACGCAATCAGCGGCTGCTAGAGCGGCCGCTTGAAGGCCTCGACAAAAGACTGCACAACGCTTATCGTGCCATTGTCCCCAGAAGTATTTGAAGCCAGCCCATCCACTTGCGGCGACCTACACCTATGCACAGGTGAAGACAACGGTCTGGGGACTTCGTCCACTGAGGAAGCAGCAGCAACACGCAAAGAATGATAACACTTAGAGCAAAGGGATAGTCTCTCTTGGTTATCTCAATTATTCAAAACCAAACTAGGACTTCCACTTTGGCAACTTGTTGTGATGGTTTGGAGGCCTTGCCGACATGATCTTGAGGTCAAACCAGATCCATTTGAAAGCTTATCAAACAAGCATTCCATCAAGTGCTCATGGACCTCAAACTCACTCTGGATGAAGGAGTTATGACCTTCCCGATGAAGTACTATCGGGCCGCTGACGAACTGAAAATTTAACTTTGATGAACTTGAACTTGTCTTGTCATAGCATGTCCTTTTTCTATCATCATCACCATTGTTTCGAAGCACATTTGAAATACCCATATTAGGTAGCAACCAATTCTTAGTTTTATTTCTTTTATAGGAATTTTTAGTTTTATCATTATGCAAATGTAGGAACATGAGCTCACCTTATAATCAATGATTATATTCAAAGGTGTTATGTCCTCGTCATATCTCTACTATAAGGGACCAATCAAAACTATACTAGATCTCCCAAAAAAAAGTCTTCCGCTGAGAGACTACAACCATTGTGCACCAACCAAATTGTACCCAGGATTACCGTATCATTAAAATCTATGGCTCCTAATCCTTTCTCACAGGCTTCAACTTGATCCAATGGCCAAAATTATTTGGATCTCCCCCGCCTAGGCTTCAACGCACGCCTCACACATCCCGCAGGCTACTGTAAAATAGAAACCAATGGAAGTCAATCAAGACAAATATGGTAGTCAATCAAGGCAAATAGGAAGGAGGGATCTGTGACTCCGATCAAGGCAATTTTTAGAATTGTCATTATAATGGAAAAACCTACGCTGAGCCCGGCCCTGTGGGGGAATAGACCCCCTATACCCTCATGGGTATACATGGGCCGCACCACCGAAAGTGGCCCAGCCCGCAAGATGAAGACATGCGGAGCATGACGCTATATTGTAATTGTACCAAATTGGATATTTTACTTGTAACCTTGTCCCTTCGTAGTATATAAGGAGGGGCAGGGGTCCCCTAGAGGACATATCATAACAGATCTCACCCTAGATCAATACAAATAATAGAGCATAGGACGTAGGGTTTTACGCCACACTGGCGGCCTGAACTTGTATAAATCTTGTGTCTTCTGTCTCTGTAACCATCTGGTTCCTGATTACACGCATCCTACCGATAATCTACCACCACGGGCACCCCCCTCGGTGTACTGCCGACCATATTTCGTCGACAATGGCACACCAGGTAGGGGTCCCCTTTTAGGGGTTGTGCGTGTTGATCTTTCGGCGAACCAGATGGCGTATCTTTCTTTTCATTGATTGGAGCCAAGCGACGACGGCGTAATCTATCTACAACAACGACGAACACTATTGACGGGTACAACATCATCTGTGGTGATCTGGTTTTCGGCGGCGACGTAAATTCTTCGACAATAATGATACATCACGTCTAACTTGGCCATGCGAGCTATCGTCACGGTGGCATCAGAAAGCTAACGCTTGTTGCTATGTCGGCAAGGAGGAGTCCGGCAAACTCGCTGCACCAGTGCTATGTCATCATGCTAGATTGGGTGTGCATAGGTCCGCACATCAACATGCAAGCAGTGGAGTTACATGCAGCATATACGGCACGAGCTAGCAAGCAAGTAATCTAGCACATACAAGATCCAATCGGCCATGGAGTACACGAGTAAAGGGAAGAGATCAACATGCATGATCAAACTTGTATGCATGTGTACATGCAAGAAGACAGCGGAGTACATGCGTGGGCTACGTCCGCCAATATGGAAGAAGCTAAGTCACGTTCCCTTTTTCAATAAACTTTTCTATGGAATGTATATACATATACGTTGGGTATATCCATATCTACGTGATTACTACTACTTTTGGCAGGAGGCGCAGTCATCATGACATCATTAGAACTCCAACCAGGTGTGTCCGTCGCCAAGTCGGCCGAGCCATAGTTAGGCAGCAAGGGAGCCGCACGAGCCGCTGAGCGAGCCACGGAGCGAGCCGCTTAGCAAGCCACACCGAGCCACAAGCGAGCCACATCAAGCTATTCAAGCCATCCAGTGGGCCACGACAATGCAGAAGCGAGCCGCGTCGAGCCACTGAGCGGGCCATGCCGAGCCACAAGCGAGCCATGTCGAGCCGACCACGGACCACGTCGACCACGGACCACGTCCACCATGTCCCGAGCGGCTCCGCCGAGCTTCGACCACGTCGACCATGGACCATGTCGATCACGTCCCGAGCGGCTCCGCCGAGCTCCGACCACATCGACCACGGACCACGTTGACCACATCCCGAGCAGCTCCGCCGAGCTCCGACCACCTCGACCACCAGACTACGTCGCAATGATGATCACCATGAAGAACGGCGCTATGACAACCGCGACCACCGTCACAACAGGCCGAAAAACTCGAGGACCGGACAACTTCATCACTGCCAACCAGATTTCTATCCAAAAATAAGTACACTTCTAATATTTATATTTAATATAATTTTCATTACGACGTTTCTCCACAACGTCCTCGTCATGATTATTCTTCAAATAACGCTTGTCGTACCATCTTAAAGATAACATACAGCTATACTTAATGCAAATCCTCGACCAATCATGCTGACGCTCGATGTCTCCAGAAAAGGCCCTGTCTCCGGCTCTTCCCTACACGTGCACGAGCGTCTGCCCTCTACGTTATGGGTGGTCGGCAGTGGCTCCTTAGCGACGCTTTGTTCTTCCTATACGTGCATGGGCTCCACGCCCCGCGTTATGGTTAACGGGCTAGTTAGGGCTAGAGACTCAGCTACATACTAACTGGTCGGGCAGTTTATATTAAGTATAAACACAAACTTCACATTAACACTGATGTCTACAAAGCACCAACTGCTTTATCACATCATGCTCATTTGCAAATGACTGCTGAGCGTCATACGCTATTTTTTCACCGCTTATTTTTTTCATAATTTATTATTTTGTACATCATGTACTACCATTCTACATATTTATATTGCAGTAATTTCGAGCTATGCTTGGGGACTTCGTCGCTCGCTTCTCGACCTACGCTCGGGGACTACCTCGATCACTCTCCGACCACGGCTTTCGGGGACTTCGTTGCTCGCTTCTCGACCCACGCATGGGGATTGCCTCGATCACTCTCCCGACCATAGCTCGGGGACTTCGTCCGCCGCTCCTCAACCTATGCTCGGGACTCGCCTTGACCACTCTCCGACCACGGCTCGGGGACTCTGCCGCCGCTCCTTGACTCGTGCTCGGGACCGCCGACCACCCTCCCGACCACAGCTCGGGGACTTCGCCGCTCGCTCCTCGACCTGTGCTCGGGGACTACCTCGACCACTCTCCAACCACGGCTCGGGGACTTTGTCGCTCGCTCCTCGACCTGTGCTCGGGGATTGCCTCGACCACTCTCGGGACTAACTCGACCACTCTGCCTCGACCACCATGGCTCGAGGACTTCGTCGCCGCTCCTCGACCTATGCTCGGGACCGCCTCGACCACTCTCCAACCACAGCTCGGGACTTTCGCCGCCGCCTCAACTTTGTGCTCGGGGACTACCTCACGACGACTCTCGACCACAGCTGGGGACTTCACTCGCCGCCCTTGACTCGTGCTCGGGACCGCCTCGACCACTCTCTCGACCACGGCTCAGGGGATGGGATTTTCGCCGCCTCAACCTATGCTCGGGACTACCTCAATGACTCTCGACCATAGCTCGGGGACTTCGCCGCTCGCCCCTTGACCTAGTTCTCGGGGACTGCCTCGACCACTCTTCGACCACAGCTCGGGGACTTTGCGTCTCAACTACATGCGACTGGCGACTCGCATACAATTGGGATATTCTTTCTCATTTAGACCTTGCTACAAGGCTCATACCTCGCCTTCCAGCAAGCTCGGGGACTACATCGGTACGATGCACCTGCCGGTGCATCTTTTATCGCCTGTACGACGATTGGATTCTCAACTTAACTGGGAATTCTTTTTAGACCCTGGCACCACGTGCCTACGTTACCTACTACCAGGTTCAGGGACTAAGTGGGCACACTTCACCTTGCGGTGAATGTGCTTGCTCTGATGGTTCAAACACCTCCGATTCTACAAGGACGACGTTGTCTCTTTTTGACTCAGAGTCAAAGTGGGCACACTTCGAGAGAAATATTTTTCAAATTTTATCTTGAGCCCCTTACATCCTTCTGGCAAGCTCAAGACGACGCTACTCGAAGGATACAAGGCGCTCGGGGACTAGCTATGGGGGAATAGACCCCCTATACCCTCATGGGTATACATGAGCCGCACCACCAGAAGTGGCCCAGCCCGCAAGATGAAGACGTGCGGAGCACGACGCTATATTGTAATTGTACCAAATTGGATACTTTACTTGTAACATTGTCCCTTCGTAATATATAAGGAAGGGCAGGGGTCCCATAGAGGACACATCATAACAGATCTCACCCCAGATCAATACAAATAACAGAGCATAGGACGTAGGGTTTTACGCCACACTGGCGGCCTAAACCCATATAAATCTTGTGTCTTGTGTCTCTGTAACCATCTGGTTCCTGATTACACGCATCCTACCGATAATCTACCACCATGGGCACCCTCCTCAGTGGACTGCCGACCATATTTCGTCGACAGGCCCCATCTGACGTGCCCCTTCCAAAACTCTCCGTGCCGTTCTGGTATTGCGTCAATAAGGAATGGCGACAGACCTGCCAACATACCCACTCGTATGTTTCCGTCAAGAACACGTGGGACCTGGTTTGGTGACCCCACGCGTCAGTAGGAGCAGTGGAGCGTCTGCAGCGTGGCTAAACCTAGAAAGGTCTACCCCTTTCTTCTCATAAAATACTTACGGCGGCACCCTGGACAAGGAAGCAAAACGAGTCCCTTACAATCCGGGCCCACAGAGAGGAGATCGATGAAGAGGTTTGGCATATTTGGTATCAAAGAGAGGAGTTAGACCACTGTGTTACAAAGAGAGGAGTTAGACCACTGTGTTATAAAAGTAACATACTACACGCCCCGACCGAGTTTACAAAATAAACGAACCGACTTGACACATGATTATGAAAATAAAAGGCCATTATAAAATAGAACACGCAAGCTAGAGACAATTAGTTTTGTTCTAATTTTTAGATATATAGCTTTTGCTATACACCTAAATATACATTATGTCTATATACATAGTAAAAACTACTTCCTCCATTCTAAATTATAAGTCACTTTGATTTTTTTATACATCCATTTTGTTATGCATCTAGATATAATAATATGTCTAGATACATAGCAAAATAGATGAACAAAAAAAGTCAAAGCGACTTATAATTTAGAATAGAGGGAGTATGTATCTAGAAAAGCTGGAACGACTTATAATTTAAAATAGATGGAGTACTTAAAACTTCCTTGATAAATCAGTTGATTATGCCAAGAAGAAATGCTTTTTTTTTCTTTTGTCCAATAATTTTCATTAGTTAGCTTTCTAATACCCGAAAATCATCTGAAGAAAGAAAAACAGGATGGGAGAGAGGGAGAAACCGAGGAACAACTAGATAAATATCCATCGCGGTTGCGCACATATATTTACGACTATATCTACTATTTAATTTTAAAAAAAGATCAAATACAATTTTTTCTTTCATTTATCAAAAGTGAATTATAGAGTTACTTTAAGAAGCTATATCTACTTTAAGAAGCTTGGTACGGCATCTTTGATTATTTGGGATGAAGTTTGCATGAAGTGGCCATGAAGATCTTCAAGACATGTTTAAAGACTTAGGCATATTGTAAATTATATGGTTAATGCGAGAAATAACTTTATTATGCCTTGTTACGTGTAAGTGTTTCCCGGATTGTATATACATGGTCATATACAATTGTGTAAAAGTTGAACTCAAAATCGTTGTTTGGTTGTTTCCATATACATCCCTGAATAAAGCCGTAGCGTTAGCATGGTCACTATACTAGTTGTATGTAAAGGTGTGATGTCCCATTGTGTCCATTGATTGGAACGAGAAATTCCAAACTCCCATCTGAGAGGCCTATGTTCTGACGCATCGGACCACTACCCACTGCTACTTCAAACCAACTTGGGCCAATTGGTGAAGGCGAGGTTCCACTATGAGATCTTTTGGCCCAAGTTCCTCGACTTTGACTAGCTCATCACTCAAGCTTGGCAAAGAACAGCACAGCTGCGTGACCCGCTTTCCTGCCTCGGTGACATGCTACGGTCACTGGTGCGAGAGGTGCAGCATTGGTCTGCAACCAAGATCGGCGAAATCAAGGCCCAACTATTCATGGCGAGAGAATTGATCCTACGCTTCGACACCGCGCAAGAGGTGCACCAGCTTTCTAAGGAAGAGATCGACCTCATGAAATGAACAAAGATGCGGTGCCTTGGCCTATCTTCCTGGAAAGAACAATGGCAAGGCAGAGGTCCAGGATCCGCTAGTAATCGGATGGTGACACAAACACTGCATACTTTCACCTCATAGCCAGGGGAGGAAAAGACGCAACTTCATTCCAGCGCTCACGGTGGCGGAGCATATCGTCGAAGACCATGAAGGGATGGAGCAAGCACTTCACGAACACTTTGTCAGAGTGTTTGGCACGCCGGCGGTGGCCAGAACTACCCTAAACTTTCAGGATTTAGGGAGTCAGGCAATAGACCTCTCCGATCAAGAGGCCGCATTCACCACAGAGGAAGTCTGGAACGCCATGAAGGCCAGGCCATGCCGAGCGAAAGGGCACCTGATCCGAACGGGTTCACTGGGTCCTTCTACAAAGCAGCATGGCCGGTCATCCAGCCCGAGATCATGGCCGCAATCCAGGCATTCGTGAACGCGGATAGTAGGAGCATGGAAAAGGTAAAGAATGCATTGATCGTGCTTCTCCCCAAGAAAGTGGGGACCTGCTACCCAAGTGATTTTTGCCCAATCGCTATGATCCACAGCTTCGCAAAATTAATCTCCAAGATCCTCGCTCTAAGGTTGGCTCCAAGACTAAGGGCGTGTTTGGGACCATAGTTACCCACCACACGGTGCGGTACGTGTATCGTGGCGCGAGGGCCGCGGTGCCGAAAACGCAGGCGCTAGTTCATTTGTGCAGTTCCGATGCCGTGTGCGGGGAAAAGAATCATCGCACCGTGGGAGCGTTTGGCGCGATTCTAGGATTGTTTTCACCGCCGCCGCAAGAAACGCGGTCCCAAACACGCCCTAAATGTGTCGGTGACCAAAAATCAGAATGCGTTCATCAGGGATCGGTCAATTCACGACAACTTTAAGTACATACAGCGGGCTGTGGTGCTTATGGAAGAAGAGGATCCCCATGCTACTCCTGAAACTAGACATATCGAAAGCCTTCGACACAATTTCCTGGCCATTCCTACTACAGGTTCTGCAAGCTCACGGATTTGGCGAAACATGGCGCAGGTGGATCACAACTCTTCTCAGTACTGCCTCTTCTTGAATCCTCCTAAATGGACATCAGGGGTCTCTAATCAAGCACCTTAGAGATTTGAGGCAAGGGGACTGTCGCCAATGTTATTCATCATCACACAATGGACATCCTGCATAGGTTATTCCTGAAAGCAAGCAGAGACAGGGTGCTAAGGAGGATGCAGTCGCAGGAAATCAGATTCCAGTGAAGCCTCTATGCCGAAGACATGATTTTGTTCGTCCTTCCGCGATACAGGAGGCAACAGCGATCAGAGAGATCGATCCTGAGCACATTCGGTGAAGCTTCAGGAATTCGAACTGAAAACCAATCTAGCCAAGTGCTTAATCACACCAATATACGGAGGGGAGGAGGTCATGGATGATAACATCATCATCTTTGGGATGTCAGGTCGAACCCTTTCCGATCAAACATTTGGTATTACCACTTAGCACTAGGCCGCCTATCCCCAAAGCACATTTTTAGTATGTCGTCGAGGCGGTGGCACGGAAGCTGCCGCCATGCCATGGATCGCTCATGGCCAGGAGCGGACGCATGGTGTGGATCAAATCGGTCGTCCGTCTCCGTGTCGTCCCCATCTATGCTATGATGGTCGAGAACCTTCCGCCTTGGGCGCGAAAGGAAATCGATGTCATATGGAGGAAGTTCTTCTGGGTGGCCAGTGACGCGGACGTCAGGGGCAAGTGCATGGTGGCTTGGATGTCGGTAGCAGGCCCACACAGCTGGGTGGCCTCGGTGTCAGCGATCTTAAGTTGGGAGGATTTACGCTGCAAATAAGGTGGCTATGGCTTCAGAGGACGGATCAAGAGAGAGCTTAGAGTCAGCTTCCAATCAAGACTGCACCGGAGGTCTATGTTAGATTTTAGGATCACAAATCACAGCACTAATCAAGATTGGCTAGCCTAGAAACAAGAATGCGCAAGAACAGATAGGTGGATGAACGGCAACTACCCGGAGGACGTCCTTGAGACAGTGCCCTTTTTCACTATTGATAGGTTTGAGTACAATGACGAATACAACTGAACCAAAGCGCTAACCTACACCTTTACATCATAGATACTTATACCAGCAGCTAATACATACACTTTCTTAAAAGAAAACTGCTAAACACGCGATACAAGACGCTCTGAAACACACATTCAGAAACTGACACTTGGTGTACGCGGTCACCGCGAACTGCCGTTCCCACTCAGGCTGTCTTCATTCAAACTTGAATTCTCCCGCCTTCTCCACTTCGCCTCTTCACTGAATCATCTCCAAGCGTCAGTGTTGACAGGATTACACCAACATACTCCCCCTTAATCATGACAAACACTAAGATCTCTAACCCCAAGCAAGTGCCTCATCACTGTCAGCTTTCCTGCTGGCAGTGCCTTGGTTAGTGCATCAGCTTTCTGCTCATCTGTGCACACTCTCTTCACAATGATCTGACCTCTCTCTACACACTCTCTGATGAAGTGATATTTAATATCAATGTGCTTGCTTCTCCCATGAAATACATGGTTCTTCATCAAAGCAATTGCAGAATTATTGTCCACAAAAAGAGTCACTGCTTTTGGTTTCTCTTTTGTGATCTCACTAATCAAAGTCCTCAACCACAATGCCTGCTTAGCTGCAGTAGTGGCTGCCATGAATTCTGATTCACAAGATGACAGTGCAATAGTCTTCTGTTTCTGAGAGTACAAGTTATCAGATTCTCATTCAAATAGAATGCCATCCCACCTGTGCTTCTCCTCTCCACCACATCTGCACCGAGATCACTATCTGTGTAACCCACCAACTCTCCAGCACTCCCACCCTGAACATACACCAGTCCAAAGTTAATTGTGCCTTTCAAGTACCTCATGGTATGTTTAACTGCATTGGTGTGCATCGTTGTTGGTTTCTCCATGAATCTGCTAGCTATCCCAACTGAATAAGGGAGATCTGGTCTAGAATGCAACATGTATCTCAAACAACCAATTACCTTCCTGTACTCAGTTGCATCCACTCTTTTGCCTCCCTTGTCAGCATTTAACTTACATCCAGGTTCCATTGGCAATTTGGTTGAATTGCACTCACTCATGCCAAACTACACTAGAACCTTCTTAGCATACCCTGATTGCTTCACAGTGATAAAATCCTCCTTCTGATCCACCTCAATTCCAAGGTAGTAGGACAATAGACCAAGATCTATCATCTCATATTCAGTCATCATTTGCTTCTTGAAGTGATCAATTTCTCCTGGATTCCCTCCGGTCACAATTAGATCATCTACATACACACCCAAGATGACTGCATTCTCCCCATCTCCTCTTGTGTAAACTGCTTGTTCACTCAAGCATCTCTTGAAATTCAGTTTCTTCAAACTTCTGTCAAGTCTTACATTCCATGCCCTTAGAGCTTGTCTAAGCCCATAAAGTGCCTTACTCAACTTGAGCACACACTGTTTTTTGCCTTTCACTGCATGCCTTCTGGCTGTGAGACATAAACTTCCTCTTCCAAATCACCATGCAAGAATGCAGACTTAATGTAACACCTCTGGTGTTACGAGCTCGCTAAGCACTGAGATTATGGCTTGGGAGATAGATCTAATAAATATAGTGAGCTAGCTTACTTAAATGCCTATATATGTTTATGAAAAATCCTAACGCGAAGAGTAGAATAAGTAGTTCTAAACATTGGCATGGAAGCAATTTTTATAAACAAAAATTAAATATAATCTATGTGTAGCACTTGAATAAAGTTTAGAGTGTAAGTGTAGTAGATGAAAATGCAACATTAATTTTTGGAGAATAAATACTATTAGTTAGTAAATTGGGAAGTTCAAAAATCAAACTTGGGATTTAAGAAGGGTCATTTCGTTGCCGACAAATGCTTGAACTTGTGTTTAAAAGTATCATTCTTTGGCGAACTATATTGGACAAACTAATTAGGAAGTGCTTAGATATTTTGTTTCTAAGAGTTAGTATGTAGTATGGGTTAGGTCTTGGTACAATTGTTAGTTGAATCCGGAAAGGTTTAAACCTTTTAAAAATTCAAGCAAAAGTGTTAGGGGAGGTTAGTACTAATCGGACATTGAATTCTTGTAAGTCTGAAATGATAATAGACGATGCTATTTTGTCATTTAAATTTTAACAAAAATACTATAGAACAAGTATGTGACACCTTAATAAAGTTTAAAATGTGAGATTTATAGATGACAATGAAATACTTGGTGTTGAGAGATAATGTTGTTAAGTACTATATTCAATAGCTTAAAAGTGCAACTAGAAATAGAAATCCATTTAACACTTAAAAAAAATTTCATGAACTTTTGGAAGGTTAGGCATTGTGATGTTTAGCAATTTTTGTAGAGAAATTGGGTTAAGGAGTAGGGTAGTATTATGGCTTGTTTTAGTAGCCTAATATACCCTCTAAGGTATAGCAAAAGTGGTTTGGGGATTAGATCAACGGTTTAGACGTTTTGAACGCTTTGAAATCCGTGCATAACTTGAACTTGGGCCATCTTCTCATGTTGGGCGCGGTCACCAGGCCGTCCACCCCAACGTCGCAGCGTTGGTGCACTGGGCGCGCGCGCTTGTGGCTACGCTGGCCGGTTGCTGCTACCGTAGCCTGGCCGCGGTGGGCACACCGCGAGCCGCCGGGCCTGCCGCTCACTTGCGCTTGGTCATCCAGCCACCGCGCCCGCCGTGCACTTATGCCTGGCCGTCGTGCCCACCGCTCACTTGCGCCTGGCCGTCCTACCATCGTGCCGCGTTGCTGCGGCTGCCATGGCTCAGCCGACGTGGCGACCACCCTGCCATTTGTTTCACCTACCACGACGATGACCCTGGTCACAGTGGCGACGGACGCCTCCCTGCTCTGCTCTACCGCTAGCCTTCACCAGCGACCCCGCTCGATCTTGCCATCTCATGCCCTGCACTTCGCGACAACCCTTCCCATCTCGTCAACTATACCACGTGCTCGCTTTGCCACCAACCGGAGCTGCCCACCTTAACTGCTCGGTTCGCTCGTGGACCACTCCACCGCCTCACTGTGCGCAGAGCCGCCATCACTTCTCCCTCTTCCCATGGCCAAGTTATAGCTTCGCAGCGAAATCCCTCACTCTTGTGGATATCTTAGAAGGTTGGCTAAGCGCCTGGTTTCTCTCTAGTCCATCGGTGCACTGTGGGCCGCCAATTTGGCGTTTTATAGCCACCGGTCAGGAGCGCCGACGCGACCTGTGGATTGGGGGTAAGTCCATAACCCAGAGGTAAGGGTTCGATTGGTGGCATTTCTAGGCTCACCTTGACCTCCTCTATCCGATGCTCGCGTTGATTTGGCCAGGAAACCCGTCGGCGATGTGGTGACACGCCGATGCCGCCGCAAAACATCACCGCCGTGCTTGGGCGCACATGGTCGGACCGCCTCAACCCTCCCCTGCTTCAACCATCTCCTTAGCGCGCACCGCGGTGAGTCTCTGACCCTTCTCCGCCATCATGACCCGTCCGATAGGGTGTAGATTCGTCGGAGCACTCGCGCCACCACGCGGATCCTCCGTCGACATGCATAGGTGGGATGAGTACACCGTTGAACATGATGCCGCCTTCTACTTTTGCGCGTAGGTCCGGAGGTCCATGTCGGTCTAGTAGATGCATCATTATGGGCCTCCATAGGCCGGCATGGTGGTGCGGTGCTGGCCAAGGCCACGTCGACGCGCACGGTCACGTCTGGGACCTGGCCGTTGCAAAGATGAGGTATTCCGGGGTGCTTTGTGCAAAACTCGAGACTAGTGGAACAGTGCCGCACTGTATCGTTTGATTTTCTAAGAGTGCGAGTCCTGTTTTGCAAAATGCCAAGCGCGCGCGAGCGCCCTGGGCTTGGGCTGCACTGGGCCATCACGACTCGCACGGGGCTGCTGGGTCAAAGTGGTTGCTGCCGGCCCGTTTTGAATTCTAAAACACTTTCTAAATTAGTTTCTAAGGCAAACTTGTGAATTTAATATAAAATTTTGTAGGAATCCAAAAATTGTGAAACCAATTTTGTTAGGTTCCTAAAATCATGACCTATCTGCTAATGTATTTTTTCACTTAGTTTCATAGAATTTTCAAGAGTAGACTAATTAATTTGAAGCACTTAAAATGGGTAAAATATGAACTTGTAGGAATTTTCGTGATAAATTGGTAATAGTGTTGGCCCTGAAATTTTTACAGTAGATTCCTAACATTATTTGGTGCTTACTGTAATTTTTGTAGCTCCATAGGAATTAGTTTATTCAGGTAACTAAATAAGCCCTAGTATGAAAATATATATTTAATCAATCAAATGTCAAAATAATTGGGGGTTGTAGAACGAAAACATTTTCCGGAAATGAGCCTCACTTGACCACGTGGATACATGGCTTAGTGTGTTAGTCATTAGAGCTAGCTCGTTAGCTTGCAAGACGTAATTGTATTTTAGAGTTGCGGTTGCCGTTGATTATTTACGTCCCTACGTTGTATCCACGTATTTTATGATAGGAGCGATGTTGGATCATGGAGATGCTCGAAGTAGCAGAAAAGATGGTGCCTGATGATCGTGTCTCCACGATGGAATGCTAACCTTTGGTTATACCTTACCTAGGCAAGCCTTGGTGCATAACCCCTATTATTCTGCACTTTATCTTATGCTTGTGCATTAAGTTTTAAGGAGTTGAATGAAAACCACTTGCATATATATATATATATATCATTATCCTATGAGTACTACTAGTATGACAGGATCATGTGGATTGCTATGCTATAGGACTTCGGTAGAAGTCGAGTGATTACTTGTCACTCACGAGAGATAGGAAAAATATTATTGTTGTTATTATATTACCATCACATGGAATATATATGAATGATAATTGGAGACCGGATGGAATGGTACTTTGGATCTGGACTTCGTTTGGCATTCGGGTGAGGCTCAGATTGCACTTGTTCTGCCTGTGTCGATTGAGGACTGTCCGTTGCATTAGATTCTAGTTAGGTCACAGACTTATTATCCTGAGCACGTACTTGCTTATAGGGGCGGAAAGTCTCGTTGCTCTCTTGTCGTGGATTCCGCTCTTTCTGGACCAACTGATTGGAGGCAGGGATGGTGGAGGTCTAAGCACCACATTGAGTTTGGGACTCAGGGGTGGGGGCTTGGAGTCCAAGTTTAGACGGGGATCTAGACCCCTTGGCAGGAGAGTGGTGGGTTGGTCCTGCTTGTGCCTAGGGTATAAGCGGGGCGTGTGTTTTGGGTACCTAGTTGGGATACATTGGTTTGCAAATCGCCGTGTAATATGGTATGACTTGGCTACGGTCTAGCATCGTAGTAAGAACTAGAACTTGAAAGGTGATAAAATGGTTCTGATTGCTTACCACCTACTTGAAAGTAGCATATGTGCTTACATAGAATGGTTAGTTAATGAACTAATGATGACTGCTAATAAAATTAAATATAAGGATACACGTTTAGTAATGCTCCTGCAGATACAATAAATCCACAAGCTAGATAGCCTTGCATATCCTTGGAGTCTTTTCTTTCCTCCTGATAGGTAAGTCTTGCGGAGTACAATTGAGTACTCAGGGTTTGTCCTACCTTGTTGCAGGTGACAGGAGGATGCTAGAGCTGACACTTGTGTGCGGAAACCTCCTGGTGGGCTCAGCGAGGATTTCCTCAACGTTGCGGACATAGAGTTTATTTGAAACTTCCACCCAAAATGTTTTATAATGGAAAAACTTATAACCTGTTATGAGGTATATAACAGATCATCACGTTAACGTTTAACTTGTCATTAAATGATGTTATTTCCACTGAAACTCTGATAACATGGTTATATTTCGCTGTTATAAACAATAAATATTATACTCTGATGTTGCATGAAAAGTGATGTAAGAAATAGCTAAAATGTTGTAAGCTTTATTCTCCTATTTATGATCCTATTGAAAAATGTAGATTTTTGGGTTCTCCCATGGGGTGTGCTCGACAGAACTATTTAAATTAGCTCACTCTTGGGGTGTTTAGTGTCTAATAGAAGACAAGCACCTCCGGAAGTGAGTTATTTTAGACGGTTCTGCCACACTTAACATCTAGGTGATGTATCTTCCAACCATGATTAGCTGCAAACCCCAACAGTAATCTTACTATATCAAGTCTGGCAACAGGAGCAAAGACTTCTTCAAAGTCAACACCATGCTTCTACACATACCCCTTTGCAACTAGTCTGGCTTTATGCTTTATCACCTCTCCTTCTGAATTCCTTTTCAATTTAAACACCCATTTCAAAACAATGGGTTTTTTCCTAGCAGGTAGCTTAACCAGCTCCCATGTTTTGTTTTTCTTAATGGATAGCATCTCCTTGTCCATTGCATCAACCCAGTCCTAATTCTCTGTAGCTTCTCTGAAACAAGATGGTTCCTCTATTTTTGCTAGAAGATCTTCAACATTCTCATCCATCAACTCAACCTCTATAGAATCATCATAGATCTCATTCAGGTTTCTGAACCTATGTGGTCCACTGTCATGATCAATGGTATCATCTACATCCATACCATCAAGACCCCAACCTAAATTCTGTTGTGAATTTTGTGGTGTTATAGGCTCTGTCTCTATTGTTGGATTTTGAATAGTAACTCACTGACTGTCTGTTACTCCAATCCCAGGGCTGCCTCCTGCTACTGACTGCATCCCACCTCTAGCTGCTCCCCCTATCTCCTGACTATCTTGAGCATTGCTATTTTCACCAAGCAACCCCATATTACTGGAGAAGAATTGACCATCCCTCTCATCTCCGACTTCTAAAAAATCACCATTTTCTATAGCTTCCCAGCCCCACTTCATTGATTCCTCAAAAACAACATCTCTGCTTACAACTATCTTATTGCTAAGAGGATTGAACATTCTATGTGTCTTGCTGCCTTCTTCAATACCAAAGTAGACCATTGGTATGCTTCTGTCATCTAGCTTCTTTAGGTGTGCTCCCACAACCTTCACATGACCTCTGCACCCAAACACTCTCAAATGACCCAGATGGGGTTTTCTGCCATTCCACCCTTCATATGGCATCTTGTCTCCCATAGATTTAGTTGGCAATCTATTCAGTAAGTAAACTGAATGTCTAACTGCTTCTGCCCAAAATCTCCCTGGGATCTCCATGCTTTTCAACAGAGCTCTTGCCATCTCCATCACAGACATGTTCTTCCTTTCTACAACACTATTTTGCTGTGGTGTGTAGGGTGTAGTGAATTGATCCTTGATTCCAGCTTGCTCACACACACCCTGAAAAGAACCTCTAAGAAACTCTCCGCCCTTATCTGATCTAGGAATCTTGATGTGCTGGCTAGTGCCATTCTCAGCCTCAGCCTTGAATTTCACAAATGCATCAATAGCTTGGTCTTTTGTCTTCAACATGTACACAGTGCTCCACCTAGTGCAATCATCCACCAACAACATGAAATATTTGTTGCTTGCAGCAGTAGGTGGTGTGATGGGCCCACACAAATCCACATGTACTAATTGAAGTGGTTCTTCTGCTCTCCACAATGCTGAATGAGGAAAAGGTTTCCTAGTCAGCTTGGCTGCCAAACACGCCTGACAGACTTGATCTAGATGATGAATCAATGGTACCCCCTAACCACCTCCTTGTCTACAATCTTATTTAGTGCTTGGAAATTAGCATGTCCAAGCCGACCATGCCACAACCATGCATCAACAGTAATGCTACTCAACAAGCAAATGGGCTCTATAGGTACCAACTCAATCTTGTACAAATGGATTGCAGTTCCCTAAACTTTCATGATCAGTCTCCATGGGTTTTTCTCTGACACCTTAAGCACATCATCATCCATGACTACCCGGTGCACAATTTTAGTTAGCTGACCCAAACTAATCAAATTGCTTTTCAACTTAGGTATGAAGTAGACATCTGTAAGCCCCCACTGATCACTTGTTCCACCCTGAAACAAGATTGAACCCTTTCCCATAATCTCAACTAAAGAACCATCACCAAACCGTACCTTGCCTGTGATAGCTTGATCGATGTCTCTGAATTTGAGCCGATCTCCAGTCATGTGATTGCTGGTGCCGTTATCCAGGTACCAGACATCACTGGTAGGCTCCACCTCTCTGGTGAAGTGGAGCTCCAGCGACACCTTCTTCTCCTCCAGATAAACCTCTAAATGGAAGCTTTTGTGCGATGGGTGCTCAAGCGGTCCCAATTCCATCATTTCCGCGAGCAACACCGATGGCTCTGTCTCCACCGCCTCGACATGTGCACCTCCTCCTCCTTCTCCACCGGACAATGATTGGCGTAAGGCCCATACTTTTTGGATTTGAAGCACTTGATGTGAATCTTGTCACGCTTCCTAGTGCTTTCCTTCCCTGCCTCGCCTTGGCCACCACCGTGACCTCCATGACCGTTGTCGTGACCTCTCCCTCGACCTCGGCCACTTCCATCCTATGACCTCCCACCGCTAGAGCCCACACCCACCGACTTCTTTTGGCTCACCTCCCACTCAGATTGAGTGAGTAGCAGTTGTCTGCTATCAAAGCGCACACCCTTAGCTCCTCGCCTGGTGTGCTCCTCAAACGCCTTCAGTCGACCCACAACCTCCTCGAATGGTAGTTTCTTCAGATCGAAGAACTGCTCGATCTCGGTGATCACATTGATGAATCTCTCTGGCACTGTGTCAAACAACTTCTTCACCAGTGCCACATCATCCAACGTGCCATCAAGATTGCCATACTTCACAGACATCCCCTTCAATCTCCCGATGAACTGATTGAGCGGTTCATCCTCCTTCATCCGCATCACGTCAAACTCGCTCTTTAGTGTCTGTAACCACACCTCCTTGACTCGATCCACCCCATCAAACCTCGCCATAAGTGAATCCCACACCTCCTTGCCTGTCTTCTTCCCGACCACTTGCATCAGCAGGTCATTAGGGAGGCACTGCAACAAGTGCGCCTTTGCCTTCCTATCCCTTGCCGCTACCGCCACAACCGTCGTCGCTCCTTGCTCCGATGTCTCCCCCAATGGCTCCATGATCTCCCATACTCCTTGGTCCTCCATGATCGCCTGGACGCAAATGCTCCAACTAGTATAGTTGGTCACCGTGAGTGATGGATGTGTGATCCGATCACCGCCGCCGCCTACGCCACCACTCCGGTCACCCTTGGTGTGGATCAAGCAAGTATTTGCATGTGATTAGTGGCTCTGATACCAAATGTTGGATTCTAGGATCACAAATCATAGCACTAATCAAGATTGGCTAGCCTAGAAACAAGAATGCGCAAGAATAGATATGTGGACGAACGGCAACTGCCCGAAGGACGCCCGGGAGACAGTGCCCTTTTTCACTATTGATAGGTTTGAGTACAATGATGAATACAACTGAACCAAAGCGCTAACCTGCACCTTTACATCACAGCTACTTATACCAGCAGCTAATACACACATTTTCTTAAAAGAAAACTGCTAAACACGTGATACAAGATGCTTCAAAACACACATTCGGAAACTGACACTTGGTGTATGCAGTCTCCGTGAACTACCATTCCTGCTCAAGCTATCTTCATTCAAACTTGAATTCTCCTGCCTTCTCCACTTCGCCTCTTCACTGAATCAGCTCCCAGTGTCAGTGATGATAGGATTACACCAATAGTATAGACATTCTTTGTGGCAAAACCGCCTAATCTAATGCCTCCCAGGAGTACTCGTCTTTTATTAGACACTAAGTACCCAAGGGAGGACACTAAATTACGCGGTCCCGTCGAGCACACCCCAGGGGAGAACCCGAAAATCCACATTTATCCATCAGGATCACAAATGAGAGAATAAAGCTTACAACATTTTAGCCATTTCTTACATCACTTTCCATGTACATCAAAGTATAATATTTATTAATTATAATAGTGGAATATGATCATGTTATCAGAGTTATGCACAATTTAACTTAACAGCGGAATATAAACATGTGACCAGAATTACAGTGGAAATAAATATCTATTCATAATATGATGAAGCATTGGTATATAAGCTATGACAACAGGTTAAAGAACTTCCATTTATAAAACATTTAGTGAGAGTTATAAATAAAAACTATGATTGCAGCGTAAAGGAATCATCCATGAGCCCACCAGGAGGAATCCACACACAAGGGTCAGCTCTAGCATCCACCTGTCACCTGCAATAAGGGGAAATAAAACCCTGAGTACTCAATTGTACTCAGCAAGACTTACCCGACAGGAGGAAAGAAAAGACTCCAGGGATATGCAAGGCTATCTGGCTTGTGGGTTTATTGCATTTGCAGGAAGCATTACTAAGCGTCTGTCCTTATATTCGATTTTTATTAGCAGTCGCATTAGTTAATTAACTAACCATTCTATATAAGCACATGTGCTACTTTCAAGCAGGTGGTAAGGAATCAGATTTTCTTTTACCATCTTTCATCTTCTAATTCTTACTACGATGCTAGAGTTTAGACAAGTCATACCGGAACGCCGGCGATTCGTGAATCAATGCCCCCAGCTGGGTACCCCGAAAACACACGCTCCGCTTGTACCCCCAGACACAAGCAGGACCAACCCACTGCCCTCCTGTCACGGGGTCCAGGTCCCCGTCCAAACTGGGACTCCAAGCCCCCGCACCTGAGTCCCGGACTCAGTGCGGTGCAAGGACCTCCACCCAAAAACCACCATGGCAGTCGGTCCGGAAAGAGCCAAAACCCATGATAAGAGAGTAACAAGTCCTCCCCGCGCCCATACCCATGTATGCGCTCGGGATAATAAGTCTGTGACTTGCCTATCGTCCAATGCAACGGCCGGTCCTTAACCGACACAGATAGAAAAAACAGTGTAACCAAGCTATGCCCCATTGGTCGCAAGACACAACCTCTTACACCCACCAATACCCAAACCATATCCCTGCCCGGTCACCATTTATCATTTCCACCATTTATATATTCCAAGGGATAATAATACAATAATATATTTCCTATCTCTCGCGAGTGACATGCAATCACTCGACTTTTATCGGAGTCCTGTAGCATAGCAATCTACACGATCTTGTCATACTAGTAAGACTCATAGGATAAAGATATATATGCAAGTGGGTTTCATTCAATTCCTTAAAACTTAATGCACAAATATAATTTAAAGTGTAGAAAAGTAGGGGTTATGCACCGGGACTTGCCTGTGTAAGATTTAATCAGAAGTTAGCTTTCTATCATGGCGACACGATCTCCAAAAGTACCATTTCTCCAGCCACACCCGATGACTACGCGATCCATCGACGTCCCTATTATGATATGCAATGCGATACAATGCAAAGACGTAATTAATCGACTGCTATCGTGACTCGTAATATACGATTTACGCCTCTCAAGTTAACGAGCTAGTTATAACGACGACCGTACTTATGCTACATATCCATGTTGTCGAATAAGGCGTTATTTCCCAACAAATGTTTTAGTTATACAAACCCAAGTTGTTTCTTTATCCCATTCTATCAATTTAATCTTTATTCGAAATAGGGCATCATTACCTATCTAGCAACTAATTATTCCAGAGCTACAAAAATTACAGTGAGCATCTAATAATATTAGTAATTTACTGTAAAATTTTTAGAGCTAATACTATCATCGATTCCTCATAAAATTTTCCCACAAGTTCACATTTTAACAATCTTAAACATTCTAAAATAATTAGAGCAACCCTGGAAACATTTTCAAACTAAATGAACCAATTACGCTAATAGACAGATCATGATTTTAAGAGCCTAACAAAATTAGTTTCACCATTTTTGAACACCTACGTAATTTTATATTGATTTTACAAGTTTGCTTCAGCATGAAATTAGAAAATACCTCAAAAATGAAAAAGGGCCGGCCGCAACTAAACTGGACCAGAGCTCGCTCGGCCAGGTCCAGCAGCAAGGCAGCCCAGGCGGGGCACGGCGTGCGGCGGCGACAGGCTGGCCCAGCGCGCGGGCGTGAGCGGCCCAGCAAGCCAGCCCATGCGCGGCCTGCCCAAACCGGCCTGGCGAGTTTGCAAAAATGACCCCGCGCTTTTCCATATTTAACTGGAGGTAAACAACACTATGCTAAACTATTCATATGAGTCTCGTGTTTTACACCTAGAACCCTGTAATAGCTTCTATTCACCTTTCTCACCTTCTCTCCATCATCAGAAGCAGAGCACGGAGTAGAGGCACCGGCCGACGGTCAATCCCGGCCGGGGAGGGCACGGTGAGGGCGAGAAGCCCGCCGACGAGTTGCACGGGAACCCGTGTGGCCTCGGGCTGGCCGTAGCGAGACCTGAGCCGGCCCCCGGTAGCCTGCTCGCGCGAGCCGTGGTGGCAGCAAGCCGTCTACAGTGGCGCCGGCCAAACGAGCGGCGACAAAGGCGCTGCGGCGCTGGTAGGGCGGCTCCTCAGCAACAGGCGGCACGCACGTGGTGGCGGCAGTGGAAACGGCCATAGCGATGCACGACGGTGGCGCGGCCACGACGGGACGCTGCAGGCGGGAGGCACGGCGATGGCGAAAGGCACTACGACTCGACGCGCTCACGAGAGGGGAGGGAGAAACCGGCGACGGCGCTCCTGGGCACGATGATTTGATCGTCTTGGGGAGGGCAGCATCGAGGGGCGGCGGTCCAGTGAGCGGACGAAGGGGCGCACGCTGCGGTGCAAAGCAACGAGAGGGGAGAAGCGAGCGATGGTGCGCGCGCAAAGCGATGGATGAGCAAGCAAGGCCGAGTGCGCCTTGGTGGCAGCAGGGGCAACGGCGCTGGAGGTGGAGCATCATGGAGTAGCCGGTCTGACGCGGGGTGGTGCGCGGCCCCTTCTGGGCACGGGCGCGCTATGGGGCTGAGGTCTAGAGCGGGACCGAGAACGCACGCGCGTGCGGTGGTCAAGCGACGATGGCGCAATCAGGGCGGGGTCTCGCGCGAGGTAGCAGGGAGCGGGGAGCACCGGTGGCGTGCGGCAGCAGCGCGGGACCAAGGAAGCTTCGCGCGCTCACGAGGGGGAAAAGGGGGAGAGATGACGGGTGAGCGGCGCCACACGACGACCCGACGTAGAAGGAAAGCAGAGAGAGAGCGGGGTGGAAAAAGGAGGGGCAGCGCTACAGGCACGGGTGCGCAACACGGGGAGGAAAAAGGAGGGGCGCCAGTGCAGAGCGGGAGCAGCAGCAGCAGCTCGGAGGTGACCCACCTACTTGGCACGGTCATGTCGGCAGAGGCAGACAAAAGCAATCAAGGCAGGCAGAGACGAGCAAGGCAGGCAAACAGAGGCAGAGACCGGGAGAGTGTGAGCACGGCGACGGGCGGCAGGAGCTGGGGCCTCCCCTCGGCAGCAGAAATAGAAAAGGAAGGAGGAAAGCAGCGCGAGGGTTCGGCCAACTTTCATAACGCAGGGACAGCGCGGCCTGGCACAACGTGGCTGGCAGGGCAACACGGCGCGACGCGACTAAATTGGATGGTTGATGGATTCGGAGCAGGAGGGGCGCACCACCGTATTCAAGCGGCCAGAAGGCAGTGAGGCGAGGACAGCAGCGGCAGCGGCAAGGACGCGAGAGATCATGCAGCAGCTGAACACATGGGCGTCGCGTGGCTCTGCTGGCAACCTGCCTGCGCGTGAGACTACGCGACGCGGATGTGAACAACGTTACGTCGTCGGCAACTCCAAAAGATCTAAATCCTATCGACTTCCATCACTAAACATCTCACACGATAGCTCATACTCCATACCAAGCCATGGAATAAAATATTAGGGTGTTATGTAATTATTTTACGCAAAACAAATCGTCACAAACAACGCTTTAAAATATAATTTCCAATTTTTACCGTTGACGCGAGAAGCTGGCTTTTAAATTTTAATTTCAATTCTTGAGCTGGCAAAAATCCTAGTTAACAATATTCATTCTCCAAAACCAAAGTTACATTTTTCCTCTACACAACTTGTACTTTAATTTTTATTTAAGTACCAATTACAAATTATATTTTATTTGGTTTATAAAAATTGTTTTTCCACGCTTAATCCCATAGAACAAACCATCCGCCACTTATTTGCTAGAATTGTTGTCAGACGTTCCTAAATATCTTTACGCACTGAACAATTTAACTTGGACATTTATTTGAATCCACAAAAGTAAGTCACACAGGATTCACTTATCACTTCAAGCTTGTTTTAAATCAAAATCCGAGAAACTCGTTTTCAGAAATTTTTCTTAGACCTAAATCTCAGTGCTAAACAAGATCGTAACACCAGCACATTACATTCTTCAAGGCTTCCATGTTCTCGATAATTGGCGATGGACAAAGCACCTTGTTCTGAGAAGACCGCTGGATAGATGGCGAATCCGTCCTCGACATCGCTCCTTGCCTCTACAAGCTTGTGCCAAGGCAAGCACGTTCAAAGCAAACAATCATAGAGGCGTTGACGGGCAGACGCTGGGTGCGAGCCATTACAAGCGGCCTTAATTGGATGGCCATTGAGGAATACCTCGAGCTATGGGACGCCATGTAGTGGCGGAGCTTGAAGAGGATTTGTGGAGGGGCCAACAGTACTTAAGTTATCCATATTGTGCAAATCTTTATTACTTTCTAATGACTAAACATACATATCATTAAGAAAATGCAATCACCAAGGGGGGACATAGCCCACTTTGGCCTCTACATAGCTCCGCCACTGACGCCATGGAGAGTGTCGTGCTCAACGATCCGCTGGACAAGACTGTCTGTCGATGGACTCAGGATGTGGAACCTACTCCGCCAAGTCGGCTTACAACATGTTGCACGTAGGTCTACGCCCTTCCGCGGTCACAATCTGCTTTGGAAGACCTGGGCTCCACTGCGGGTAAAGATCTTCCTATGGCTGGCGCTACAGCGATGACATTGGATGGCTGACAGGTGAGCACGCCATGGCCTGGAGGCGAGGGGGCTCTGTTTTCTCTGTGATCAGAAGCAGGAAACAATCGACCACATCATTGGCACGTACCCATTTACCAGAGAACTTTGGTTCTACATCCTACAAGCACTCGCCCTACAACTGCCACAGGGAGCTTCATCGACACTCAGCTGGTGGCGTCGGCTTCACGCTCTGAGTAACAGCCAACAGCGGGAAGGCATGGACTCGCTATTCGCGTTAGTGTCCTGGCTAGTGTGGAAGGAGCACAATGGAAGATGCTTTCGAGGCTCTACAGCTACAATCAATGAGCTCTTGCAGAATGCATATCGTCAACGCCGAAGCAGAACACTTGATCGGCGTCGGAGCAAGCGGGCTCAGAGTGTTGGCCAGGCGATAGTTGCATGCTGTGACGTTCCAGTCGATATGTTGTTTAGATAAAAAAATGTAGCCTCTAATGTAACCCCGGCATGGCCGGCGTCCTTTGTAACATAAACTCTATTTTCTTAAATACAATGATAAGCATAGCTCCTGTGTATTCGAGAAAAAAATAATATCCTGCAGCAAACGAAAGGAAGGAAATTAAAAACCACACGGTAATTAATGATTAGCTGCGCATGCAAGAACATTTTTACATATAATTATTATCAAAATAAAGTAGGTAGGTACGTACCTTAGTACAAAATAGTTTTTGGCAATGCCCGTAGAGTGCACCCCTCTAGCACGCTGAGTGCTAAGGTTCATATGACGGTGGGAAATCCATGTCATCGACTGTTCCCGTGGCTCCACCTTTGTCAGACCAAGGACCAACGACATCGCCTCCCACCGCCCCTGCCCATCTATAGGCCTATGCCATGATCGATTCGGAATTTCAGCAAGCAAGCAATCAAAGTTCCTGTAGTTGTTTTTCCATATCCAAGCTAAGGAAGCTCCTAGCTTGGACAGAGGGGGGAGTGGAGGCAAAATTGGCCTCCATACCACAAAACTGAAAAAGAAAAAAGTTAAAAAATGACATTACAAGGACTTATTTGGAATTGTAGAGGCCTCAGAAAGAAAGGGGTCTCTACCTTTCTTAAGAATCTTATCTATCAGTATCAGTTTGATTTTATTGGTTTACAAGAAACTATGGTGACTGATTGTGATGCTTCTTTGTTAAGAAAATTTGACACCAACCAGAGTTATCTTTGGGAATGGATTCCTTCCAAAGGTAAATCTGGGGGGATCTTAGTGGGAGTAAGTTTAAGTAGATTTGATGTTGGTTCCTTCAAGAAAGGTGACTTTATTCTATAAATGAATCTGTGGGATAAAGTACAAAAACTTAAGTGGAATCTTTTAGTGACCTATGGTGCTGCTCAGGAAGAACACAAATTTGAGTTCTTATCTGAGCTATCCAGATTCTGTGATAGTAGTTCTAAACCTTACTTTGTAGGAGGAGATTTCAACATACTCCAATAAAGGGGTTCATAAACATTCAGGAATATTTAACTCAATCATTCATTTCTTTGAGCTTAGAGAGCTGATTATGAGTGGAGGCATGTTTACTTGGTCAAATAACCAGGTCCCACCCACACTAGAGAAGTTGGATAGGATTTTGGTATCCAAGGATTGGGAAGACTCCTTTCCCCATGCCATGCTTAAGAAACTCCCTAGGGAAGTTTCTGACCATAATCCATTGATCATAGTTAGTGGAACACCAAAAGGGCTTCCTCATATTCAATTCAAATTTGATCTGAATTGGTTTTCCAACCCTGACTTTTTTCCTCTTTTGGAGAAAATTTGGAACAGACCTTGTAGAGCTAAAACTGCCTTTGATAGGATTCAACAGAAGCTGAAATTGTTTAAACAGTTCTTTAAAGGATGGGGTTTCAATCAGCAAGGGGTTTTCAGAAAGCTAAGAAAAGATTTGCAAATTGAGCTACCTGCCCTAGAAGAATTAGAGGAAACTTCTACTCTTTCTGGGGATCAGGTGGTAAGAAAACAGTGGGTTTTGTGTGAAAATCTTAAGCTTTTAGAGCAGGAGGAAGTATACTGAATCCAGAGGAGTCATGAGTCATGGCTACTCAAGGGTGACAGTAATACAGAATACTTTCATAAATGTGCTAATGGCAGAAAAAGAAAAAATGCCATTATTTCCCTTGAAAAAGATGGAACTCTTATTGAAGGAGATGATAATTTACTCAAATATGCATCTGACTACTACTCTGAACTTTTTGGACCTGTACCACAACATGGCATTCATTTAGATTCCTCCATTTGGGATCATTCATACAAATTATCTGACTCAGATAATTAAATTCTATGCCAACTTTTTTCTGAGACAGAAATTAAGTTGGCTCTCTTTCAGATGGAAAAAACAAAGCTCCTGGACCAGATAAGATTCCCATTGAATTTTTTTCAGAATTGTTGGCACATTGTTAGATCTGATGTGATCCAATTGTTCAATGATTTTCATGAAGATAAAGTGGACATTAGTAGACTAAACTATGGGATCATCACTCTATTACCCAAGATTAAGGAAGCAAATAGAATTCAACTATATAGACTCATATTGATAGGATTACGGATCCTACCACGTAGATCACGGAGTCTGTAGGGGTGAGAGGGAGGTGGAGCAGGCTGGGGGAAGATGGGCGGCTGCGGCTGTAGCCCTAACCCTCGCGTAGCTACAGTAACGACGGCACTGTTCCGCGTGAACAGTAGAGGCGGCTAGGGTTAGGAACTCCCGGCTCCCAGGGGAAGCCGGAAACAATAGATTGTTTCTGCTTAATTATCCAAATGTCTTATAAGCCATATATATAGCTCTCACAAATAAGGGACATATCTAATAAATAGGCTAAATAATAGATAATATGGGCTGTTAGCCCCCTAATGCCGGCACACAAGCTCAGCCACTAATGGGCCTCCGCCTGGTATATGTGACGCCGGTCATAACATCTCTCCCCGCCTGCGCAAACAGCTCGTCCTTGAGCTGGAAGTCGGGGAAGTGGTCGCGGAACTCGTCGAGGGTTTCCCACGTAGCGTCGTCTTCAGGGAGGCCATGCCACTGGATCAACACCTGCCACACACCACGGCGCTGAAGCGCACGGAGAGCCCACGCCGGAGCAGGAAGCAGCCGGCCATCCTTGGCCGGAGGGAGACTGGTCGGGGTCGCTGGATGGTCGCCGCGGTGAGGCTTCAGGAGACCAACGTTGAAGACGTCGTGGATGCGGGCGTTCTCAGGCAGCTGGAGGCGGTACGCGACACGGCCAATGCGTTCCAGCACCTGGAACGGACCAGCATAACGAGGACCCAACTTGCGCTGAGCCCGCGGGTCGAGGGACTGTGCGGTGCGGTGGAGGCGCAGCCACACCCAATCGCCCACCTGGAACTCCACATCGCGGTGGCCGGCATCGTAGTACTTCTTGGACAGCTGCTGCGCCTGTAGGAGTCGTTGGCGCACCTCTGCCAGCAGCTCATCGCGGTCGCGGAGAAGGCTATCGACGACGTCGGTCCTCGCCGACCCCTGCCTGTATGGCAGAATAGGCGGAGGAGGGCGGCCGTACACCACCTCAAAGGGAGTCATCCGAAGGGCCGTGTGGAAGGAGGTATTGTAGCAATACTCCGCCCACGACGCCCGATCCACCCACGCCCTTGGCGGTCACTGTAAATACAACGGAGATACATGGCAATCACCTTGTTGACCACCTCCGTGGCCGTCGGTTCGAGGATGAAAGGCGGTGCTGGCGCGAAGCTTGACGCCCGCCATCCGGAAGAGATCCCGCCGGACATGGCCAGTGAACACGGGGTCCCGATCACTGACGATCGAAGAAGGGAATCCGTGGAGCCGGACGACGTTGTCGAAGAAGGCGCGAGCGACGGAGGTAGCCGTGTAGGGGTGCCCAAGCGCAATAAAATGCGCGTACTTGGAGAAGCGGTCGATGACGGTGAGGATGACGGATTTCCCGTCAACCTTGGGCAGCCCTTCGATGAAATCCATGGAGATGTCGGCCCAGACTTGGTCAGGCACCTCCAACAGCTGGAGCAGCCCGGCCGGCTAGAATGCTTCCGTCTTGTTGCGCTGGCACGTCGCGCAAGTGCGCACCCAGTCCTAGACTAGGGAGCGATCCCCTGGGATGTAGAAGTCAGCGCAGAGGCGGTGGAGAGTCTTCTGTACACCCTCATGTCCAGCCGCATGGGGGCGAGATGCGTGCAGACTTGGTGGCGCAGGTCACCGACGTCGGTACGAAGATACGCCGCCATGCAAAGAAGCAACCCGGCGTCCATGGCGCCATGGCGCCGCTTAAGTCGCTTCTGCGGTAAAGCGCGCAAAGAACTGCCGTCGACGTCCGGCGTTATCAGAAGGCCGCGGACCGCATCCATGAAGGCGAAGGATGGCCCACAGCGGCGCCTGCGTGCTAGAAGCGTCGTCCTGACCTCGGCGTCACACCCGGACGATCGTCGCCATGGTGTTGAGGCGGCTGGACGATATTCCACCGTGAAGTCGGGTTTAAAAGCTTGGCGAGCCAGCGATCTTTGGGAACTGTGGACAAGCGTTGGTCAAGCAAAAATTTAAGACTGTAATGATCAGTACGGACCAAAAAGTGACGCCCTCACAAATACGATCGCCAATGACGAACGGCTTGCACCAGCCCGATGAGTTCGCGCTCATAAGCCGCAAGCTTGAGATGGCGGACAGCGAAAGGCCGGCTGCAGTAGGCGAGGGGTCCAGCACCCTGGTGAAGGACGGCACCAAACCCCGCACCCAACGCGTCGCAATCCACGACGAAGAGCCTGTCAAAGTCAGGCATCTACAGGACTGGCCCCGTAGTGAGGGCGGTCTTGAGAGCCTCAAACGCCGTGGTCGCGTCGTCATCCCAAGCAAATGCGTCTCGCCGCAAGAGACATGTCAGCGGGGCAGCAATGATGCCGAAATCCTTAATGAACTTCCTGTAGTAGCCTGCGAGGCCTAGGAAGCCTCGGAGACCGCGGGCGGAGCATGGGGTCGGCCACGCATGAACCGCCGCGACCTTGTCCGCGTCCATGGCCACTCCGTCCTTGGAGATAACATGGCCTAAATAAGCCACGGACGCAGCGCCGAAGGAGCACTTGGAGCGCTTGAGGTGGAGGTTGTGCGCTCGCAGGGCGTGGAGGACGATGTTGACATGTTGCAGGTGTTCGGCCCAGGAGGAACTGTAGATCAGGATGTCATCAAAAATACCAGCATAGACCTGCGCAAATACGGCCGGAGGACATCGTTCATCAACGCCTGAAAGGTAGCTGGAGCGTTGGAGAGACCGAACGGCATCACCAAGAACTCGTAGTGGCCATGGTGCGTGCGGAACACCGTTTTAGCGACGTCGTCGGGGTGCATGCGCACCTGGTGATAACCAGAGCGCAAATCCAGCTTGGTGAAGAAACGCGCACCATGGAGCTCATCAAGCAGCTCGTCCACCACTGGAATCGGAAACTTGTCCTTGGCGGTCTTGGCGTTGAGGGCACGATAGTCGATGCAGAAGCGCCAGGACTTGTCTTGTTTCCGCACCAAGAGAACGGGCGCGGAGAACGGCGAGGTGCTCGGTCGAATGATGCCTTGCGCGAGCATCTCCGCACACTGACGTTCCAGCTCGTCCTTCTGGAGCTGGGGGTAGCGGTAAGGGCGCACCGCCACCGGCGCGGTACCGGGCAGCAGGTGAATGCGGTGGTCGTAGGGGCGCGCCGGGGGGAGCCCGCGGGGCTCGTCGAAGATGGCGCCGTGCTGCTGAAGGAGGCTGTCCAGCAGGGGCAGCGCCGGGTCGGCGGTGACCGCGGCTGTGGCCGAGCGCTGCTGGTCGGTAGGCGTTGCCGAGCCACCCACGCCTTGCCAAGTGACGCGCCGACCGTCGCGCCAGAACGCCATGGTGAGGGCGGTGCAGTCCCACAAGATGGGTCCCAGCGTCCGAAGGAAGTCGAAACCGAGGATGAAGTCGAACCCGCCGAGGTCCAGACCAACGCACGTAATGATGAAGTCCTCGTCAGCGATGCGGATGGGAACGGCGCGAGCGATCCCCGCGCAGGCTAGGCGGTCACCATTAGCGACCGTGACGCGAAGATCCTCGCCACCGGATGGAGGGAGACCCAGACGGCGCATGGCAGCACCCTAGAGGAAGTTGTGCGTGGACCCGGTGTCAAGGAGGGTGAGGAAGCGCTCTCCCTTGATGGTGACTGGCACGAGCACGGAGTTTGCTGGCCTGATCCCTGCAACAGCATGAAGGGAGACGACGAAAGCATTAGCCCCAGCAAGCTCCGGGGCCGCCGGTTCCTCCAAGTGGACGGTAGCCGCAGCAGCGTCATCAGCCGCGATGTCGTCGATGAAGTCGTCGCACTCCACGTAGAACAGGCGCTGGCAGACGTGGCCGCGGACATAAGGCTCATCACAATTAAAACAGAGCCCTTGTCGGCGGCGCTCAGCCATCTCCGCCGGGGTGAGGCGGCGGAACGGACGCGCAGCAGGCACGTTGGCCGCTGCTGGGCCGACTGCTAGAGGGGGCAGCGCGCCCCCCGGACTAGAGCTGTGCCCGACGCGCGAGGGAGGGGTGGTAGCCCCTGGTGTTGAGGAGGGTGTTGCCCCGCTAAGGGGCAGGGGGCGCTGGAACGGCCACGCAGCGCTCGAACGCCCGAGGCAAGTACATGGTAGATTATAGGTCCCGCGGCGTGCGCATCTCCACATGCACTTTGATCTGGTCCGGTAGCCCCCCACGTACAACTCCGCCTTTTGTCGAGGGGAGAGGTCACGGGCATGGCACAGGACGGCGTTGTAGCGCTCGGAGTAGTCTTGCACGGTGGAGAGGAACGGCAGACGTGCCAACTCGGCCAAGCGAGTGCCCTGTACAGCCGGCCCAAAGCGGAGGGAGCAGAGTTCCCGGAAGCGCTCCCAGTGCGGCATGCCCTCGTCTTGTTCCAGGGCGTAGTACCATGTCTGTGCAGCGCCCTTCATGTGATAGGACGCGAGCCAGGTGCGCTGCGAAGCCATCGTCTGCTGTCCTCGGAAGAATTGCTCACATTGGTTCAACCAATTGAGCGGGTCGACGGAGCAGGCTGATAGGATTACGGATCCTACCGCGTAGATCACGGAGTCTGTAGGGGTGAGAGGGATGTGGAGCAGGCTGGGAACCTCGCTGCCGGCGGCTGGACGCCGTGGTGGAAGATGGGCGGCTGCGGCTAGATTGTTTCTGCTTAATTATCCAAATGTCTTACAAGCCATATATATAGCTCTCACAAATAAGGGATATATCTAATAAATAGGCTAAATAATAGATAATATGGGCTGTTAGCCCCCTAATGCCGGCGCACAAGCTCAGCCACTAATGGGCCTCCACCTGGTATATGTGACGCCGGTCATAACACATATGCTTATTGAATTGTCTCTATAAGCTTATCACAAAAGTCTTGACTTTAAGAGTGGAACCTATTGCTGACAAACTTATCAACAATGCTCAAACTGCCTTCTTGAAAGGCAGGAATATCTTATCTGGTGTCATGTGTTTACATGAGATTATCCATGAGACCAAGAAAAGAAAAGTAGGGAAAATTTTGAAACTTGACTTTGAAAAAGCATATGACAAGGTGAATTGGGATTTCCTTCTAGAATATATGAGAATGAGAGGGTTTCACTCAAAATGGATCAATTGGATTAGCAAAGTTGTATCTGGTGGGACTGTCAGTATTAAGGTGAATGACAAAATTGGATCTTATATAAAGAGTTATAAAGGGGTCAGGCAGGGAGACCCCCTGTCCCCAATACTCTTTAATTTTGCTACTGATAGCCTGACTCGGATGGTTGAAACTGCCCAAGATAAAAAAGCTGTTCTCTGATTTAATTGACCATATTGTACCCAATGGGGTTGCTATTCTCTAGTATGCTGACGATACTATAATTTTTCTAAAGAATGATATAGAGGGAGCTAGACACATGAAACTGCTTTTATATATGTATGAAATAATGCCAGGTCTGAAAATAAACTTTAATAAGAGTGAGGTGATTATGATTAATGATGACAACAATTTGGGAACGATTTATGCTGATTTATTCAATTGTCAAGTGGGCTCTTTTCCAATCAAATATCTTGGAGTACCAGTCAGTCCAAGTAGACTTCACTTGAGTGACTGGTCTCCTTTGATAGATAAAAGCAACAAGAGACTTGACATGTGGAAGGGGGGTACAATGTCCATAGCTGGGAGAGCAACATTAATTGAATCATGTCTCAATAATTTTCCCATCTATCAAATGTCAGTCTACATGACTCCCAAAACTGTACTGGGCAAATTGGATAAAATCAGGAGAACTTTTTTCTGGCAAGGGGGGTACAAAAAAGAAATATCACCTAGTTAAATGGATCAAAGTGTGTAAAAGTAAAAAAAAAAGGAGGCCTTGGAATTAAGGACCTAAGAAAAATGAATTTGTGCCTCCTTGCCAAATGGTGGTGGAGGTTAGAGCAGGAAAATGGGCTCTGGCAGCAGATTGTTAAAGCTAAGTATCTTCAGTCCAAATCAATACATTCTGTGACTCACAGAGCAAAAGATTCACCCACTTGGAGTGATATCCTTAAAATTAAAAAGTTATACCTTCAAGGGAGGCAGGTTAGTATCAGAAATGGGAAGAAGACAAGATTCTGGTCTGATCCTTGGTTATATGAGAAACCACTATATGCCATTGTCCCTGTTTTGTTTATCCTATGTAACCAGAAGGAGGTCAGTGTTGTTGATGCTAAATCTGGTAGGGTCGAAATCACTTTTAGAAGATGGTTACCTCCTGAGCTGCAAAGTTGTTGGAGTCTAATTGAACTAGATACTCACAACTTCCAACTTCATGCTGATGATGATAAAATCACATGGAAGTTTGGGAATCAAGGGAAATTTACAGTGAAATCATTATGTAATGCATTAACTAAGAATGATGCTGGGCATGATCATAAAAGAATTTGGAAAGGCAAAGTTCCTCATAAAATCAAATACTTCATGTGGTTACTGACTAACAATGCAGTGCTGACCAGAGACAACATGGTTAAGAGAAATTGGTCTAGAAATCCTGCGTGTCAGTTCTGTAACTTAGATGAATCCTGTGATCACCAGTTCTTTACTTGTCCCATTGCTAAGGTAGTGTGGGCTGCAGTAGCCAAAAGCATTGGTGCCAGTAACATACCTGATTCTTTATCTCAGTGCTGGGCTCGGTGTGATTACTGGTTACATCATGGCAGGAAATGTCACTTATGGGGTATCTCAGCTATATGTTGGTCAATCTGGAAGGCACGCAATAGGGCCTGTTTTGACAGGAAAATTATCAGGAATCTGATTGAGAAATTCTATCATGCTACAGCTCTAATGCGTTTTTGGACAGGTGTTTGTATTTATTAACGTGTCACTTGTTTTAAGTAGTCATCCTATGATGTTGACATTCCTTAGCATCTTTTACTAAGTTGTCATCCCTAGTGATGGTGCCAGAGATGCTTGTTGATACTACCTAATGCCACTTCTAGAATGACACTAAGAAGTACTTTAGTATTTCATGTGACTAGAAAGAATATATATAAATGAAAGGAATCTGCAAACACACAAATAATATACCATTGTAGCACTTTACCCGAGAGTATTCTAGGTATCGTTATTTATATTTTTACCACAGGGAAGGTCGGGCATGAACATGTATTGATAACTTATACTATTGACGGAGAAGTAAACCATAACCTATATTCTACTCACAACAGGGGTAAGTCAAGAGGTAAATGTATATATAAATAGTGCATAATAACTAATTATTGATCACTCAGAGTACTTCTTTCTATGACATTAGCATGGTTAAGTAGAATATTAGAGGAATAATTTCTAAGTCATTCTTAATTACAAGTTAAAGTATACATAGATTAGTGCAATTACACCTAGTAGTCATGGCTAAGATCAACTTCATATCTATACATGACTCGAAATATAGGGTGTATCCGCAGGTAAACAACGTATAAGCACCACGCTTACACAATGTCGACCACTCACCCATAGTACCTTAGAGTGAGCGCTATACGAACTTATGCATAAATATAAGTATAATCTAGCTATACTAAGTATATAATCAAAGTAGATCATGAACATGATAACTCGGAACATAAACGATATGAATAATGTTGTCATAATAATTATAGCAAACATATAAAAGTAATAAGAGATACAAAAGAGAGGGGTACAAAGATTATATCAAACCACGCTCTTGACATGATCGATAATCCAAGTGAAGTCTGCTTGCCTCCCTCTAGACCTAGCCTAACTAGCTATGCCTTAAAATATGGTGGAGCTCTGAGGATGATTAGGGTTTCTGTCTTCTCTTGAATGCAATGCCTCAAGGAGGGGGGCAGGGGCTGCTATATATAGGCCGGAGCGTCAATCCTGAGCCCTCGGATTAAACCGACTTGAATAAACGGCGTAGATGCAATCTAAAAGGCGGTGGAAAACCGATATAGCAATCGGGGGACTGACATGTGGGCCCAAGGGCGGTCGGCCTGCAAGTGGGGCCGACCAGCCCCACCTAGTAGCGCCTCGCCCTCTACTTCGATGTGGAGTCCTCTCGAGTCTTCTAGAAACTTCTAGTGTCCGTTTCGCTGCGGATAAGAGCGATTAAGTCTGACATCTAGGTCCACCTTGACGGTTTTCTGGATAAACCCTACAGAAAATACAGATTCACCAAAACTCATGAAATTTGTTAGTTTAAACCCCTAGACCTTTGTTGGTGATCATATTTATGCCCTTATACATGTTATATTGACGGTTTATAATGGTTATTAACTACCATCAATAAACTCCCCCAAGCTTAACCTTTGCTAGTCCCTTAGCAAAGCTAAACTTAGTAAATAGATCAGGAGTTGCTTCAATGCTTTCACTCCTCAAAAGTACACATACGTTCAAATAAGAATTCTCCTCCGGATTAGAATGAACCGATCTGACTTTCAAACTTACCCATATTACCTTCAACCATGGGGCTTTTTAGTTTTCACTTGGGTCTTGAGCAATTGAAAGATAGAACGATAAGTCAAGCATTGTCTCAAGTTCTTTGCGCAACCATTATTCTGGAGTTTTTATAGATTTTCAAAATAAAACTCAGAGCTTCCATTGTATGACACTCTCAAGTCTATCAATATATGTGGTATTTGTGGATCCTCACTAAGACAATAGTTATATTATGCCTTTATCTTCCTATAATTAAGGCTTATGTGGAGCTCATAGGAGTGGAAAAAGCTTAAAAGAGCATACTTGCAATACATATATTGTAAAGTCAAACCTCGGATCCAAAAGAGAATTGAGTCATACAATCAAATCAAGATGTGCATGTGTAATTGTATGGTGGATATATATGGTGGCTAACAGAATTCTACTATGCTCCTTAAAAACATATCTCTCTTTTAAAATTGGAAATAACTTTGCAAAGAAACATGGGCTATCTTATTCATCTTTTTTTTTTTTTTCAGGCGGGCATCTAAGTACTCATTGTTTTCAATATCTCGGACACTTTTCCATTTTTTCTCATCTCTTCTTTTCTTTTTTTCTTTTTTTAGGAATAACTTTTGCATAGCCCAATGCTTCTTTTCTGCAACAAAAATTTTGAGAGATAGCAACAAGATCTTGGAGCATTTATTTGATGAATATCCTATCAGACATATTTTTGGTGTTCACTCCCAGTGTAGGAGTAAAACATTTTTGGGTGGATCTAGATGGAAGGCATGTTTTTGCGCCTACCCCCAGTGTAGGAGTAGTGCATATATGGGCAGTGTGTACGTGATCTTGATTTTAAGAGCATAACAAACCTTTCATAAGGGTCAACAAAGCTTGACTAAACTCAATGCAAAACAAACAGCACATATATGAAAGTTTTTCTATTCTAAATATCATATATGGCTTTGGTAGTAATTCAAGCTTTGTCATACAGAAGCTCATTATGTAGAATTTTTATGTTTTTTAAAAGATAAATCTCCATAACTTTAGTATCACTTGGAACAAGATAAATAGTAGCTTAGACTTTCTCATATCATATCCGTCAATTACCTAGACTTAGATCAAGCATATGCTACCCACGAGTTTCAAGTTTAGAGTAAATTCTTATATCAAAACAGTCTTATCCAAAACTCGGAAGAATTCAAGGCTGAAAACTAGTTGCTTGAAAGGAATTACGATAGAGCAACTATTCATTATTTTTATTGCAAGAGATTATCCTCAGAGTCCATTTATTTAGCTCTTAAAAATAGCAAACTAGACACACACTTTTTATTTTATTTTTCTAGATCACACCTTACTAATATATATAAGATAAAGATAAATTTTTATTTTGCTTTTAGTTATGCCTCTTTTTCTTTTAATTATTATATAGTAAACTTAGAAATAGTAAAACAAAAGGGAAAGAAATACTTAGCTAGATACGTGGGGATGCTTTTCCCCCAAGCTGGATGTTGGCGTGGTCAAATGTTGAAGTTGAGTGATCCTTCTCCAAGCAAATTTGCCTATGGATGCCCTTCTCATCGTCCATGGATGGAGTAGGATGAAGTCGACCGGGTGAACTTGCTCTTGATCATGTCATCCTATAAAATATCAATAAGAATATCAAAACTCGTTGAACGGATTAGAATAAGGGGTTAGCGGTCAACCGTCCGGAGATTAATTGTTCTTGAGGTTTACAAATAATTTTGAATGGTATATATATTTTAATTTATGATATGCAGAACAGAAAAGTATGTATGCATAGTATTTTTAATTTTTATGCCTTCACAGTGAATATTACCATAGGTATTTACACCGTAGATTTATTCACATGGGGCTTAGGATTTTTTTATGCAGTGATGAAATTTTTATTTTATTTTCTAAATGCAAAGGATATGCAGAAAAGTAAATATGCTAAAGTAAAAATAACTCATGTAATGCGGAAAAGTAAATATGGATAACTACCGATGTTACCTTCCGGTGAGGATTCGGATTTTTAAATCCTCCGGACATGACTCTTCTCCTATCTTGTTCATTCTTTTATTGTATCTATCAGTCTCAGAAATAGAGACCTTGATGGTTGCACCTCTCGTGATGGTGACTCTGATGACGATGTTACATTTTCTTTCCACACTTGCTTGGTCTATGGTCTTGACTTTGGAGGAGTAGGTTCATCGTTCATAGGTTCTTCATGTTCTTCCTAACCATTCTTTGGGGCTTGATTCTCTTGGCGTCGGGATGATCGACGTCTCCTCCTGGAGCGGGACTTCTGTAGGGTCGAGATGGTGGACTAGAGGGGGGTGAATAGTCATTTCTAAAACTTAATCACGCCGGCTAACCGATACAAGTGTGAAATTAAAACTATCGGTCTAGCCAAGACTACACCCCTCTATCTAAGTTATCAAACACCTTGAAAAGATCCTAAACAAGCAATTAAGGTGCCGGACTAGCTAGAGCTCACCTAACCAATCTAGCTTGCAAGGTTACACTAACCTATGCAACTAGTACTTCACACAACCGAGGGAGCACCTACACAATCTAGTAAATAAAAGCACAAAGCCACCTAAGCTTACTAGCAATGCTCAATAACAAGACTACACAAGCCAAATTAGAGAGCGCAAATTACTTAGCTACACAAACTAAGCAATATGACTAATAAGGTTACAAAAACCAAATTAGCCACTCAAGAAAGCTACTTCTTATGCTACACAAGCAAGAAGGCAACTAGCAAGCTACTAAAGCTAAACTAGTCACAAGAGCAACTACACAAGCACAATGTATATGAAAGTAATACAAGCTTATGTTTTGCAGAATGCAAACCACCGAGAAGATGATGAAGACAATATTGACACGGTGATTTTCTCCCGAGGTTCACTTGGCTGCCACCAAGCTAGGTCCCCGTTGTGTCGACCACTCACTTGGTGGTTCGGCGGCTAATTGGCAACACCTGCCAAGCCCACACATCGGGCACTGCAAGAACCTACCCAAAAGTGAGGGTAGCTCAATGACATGCTCAACCAGAGTTGCTCTTCGTGATCCCCACAGGGTGAGCATAATCTCCCTCACAAATCCTCCTCCGAAGCACCACACAATCTTCTCACGTGCTTCAACGGAGTCACAAGCCACCAAGCTATCTAGGAGGTGGCAATCTCCAAGAGTAACAAGCACCATCGACTTGCCACTCAATCACCTAGTGCCACTCGATACAACCTCACAGTGCAAGACACTAGAATCACACTCACTCACAATTCGCATCGCACTCTTGCAAGCACAAGTAAGTTAGAGGAAATCCAAGCACACCTACACAAGCCACCAAGGCTTAAGGGTGCTCAGCAACTGGCCCAAGGCCGGCCACCACTTCTATTTATAGCCCCAAAGGCTAAATTAGCCGTTACCCCTTCACTAGGCGTTTTGTAGGCCGACCGGACACGCTGGTCGCAATGACTGGACGTGTCGGCCTATCATCCGATCACGCTACGCCGTCCACATGTCGCTCTACGTTCAACCAGAGCCACTCGATCTCAATGGCAATTTCATGCGTCATCGATCAAAGATGACCGGACACGCCAAACCCACGACCTAACGCACCCGAGCCACATCAGATCGCTCCCGCATGGGTGCAACCAACACCTGACCGGATGCACCTCTGCTCCACGACCTGATGCGCTACCGCCTGAGTTCAGTTGTTTCCAGAGAGCTCCCCGAGCCTTTATTTTGCGATCGAACGCGTTAGGTGAGTCATGATCGGACGCAGCACCTGAGTCTGGTCCTTCACCGCCTGCCACGTGTCAACGCTAAGCCCGTGCCACTATGTCAACGAACATCAGAGATGACCGGACGTGGCCCCTGCGCGTCGGGTCACTCTTCACGCCAGCGTCCGGTCACAAGACCGAGACAGCGCTCTCTCAGCTGCCACTTGATTGGACGCGTAGGTCCTCCCGAGGCTAGCGTCCAGTCACTCATAGTGACACTTTCTCGCCTCCATTTCTTCGTCGAGTTGACTTACAACAACTCCAACCACTTCTCCTTTGTAAATGTGCTAACACCACCAAGTGATCACCACCTTGTGCACGTGTGTTAGCTTTTCACAAATATTTTTCCAAAGGATTAGCACCCTTTTCTCAACGCCACTCGATCCTAACACACATGCAAAGTTAGATCACTCAAGTGGCACTAGATGACCAATATTCAAACAAGTTTGCTCCTCTTAATAGTACATCCATCTATCCTAAACCCGATCATCAAATTCTCTACACGCCTATGACTGGTGAAATAAAATGCCCTAGGTTATACCTTTGTCTTGTGCATTCTATTTCATCTCCTTTGATGTCGATGCAACACATGCACCAACCAATGACCAAATGATATGATCCACTTCATATCATCACGTGATCGTATTAGTTCGATCTTGACCTCACTTGCTCTTCTCCATTGCCTTGGTCCATCGGCGCCAAGTCCTCACTAGACTTGCCCTTCACACTTGCAATCGGTCCATCAAGCCAAGCCTTGTCTTAATCTTCTCCACCTTAGTCACATGACTCAATGTCATGTCTCATATGTAAAGAGCTCCTTCATCACATATGTGAGCCTTGCAACAAATCCAAGCCATCTTCACCGTCATGGCATGAGTTGCTCACATACATGTACCTATGGACTAATCACCTATGTATTGCACTTAAACATATATTAGTCCATATAGGTTGTTGCTCAATTATCAAAACCAAACAAGGATCTTTCAACTTCTCTGGCTATTCATAAGTGGTATAACTATTGAAATAACAGCGCACCTTTTCTCTAGGGAATTAGAAGTGGACTTGTCTAGAACCGACATAGACGATCGCGTTGGTGGTGTTGAGGAACGGTCTTCCCAAGATGATGGGTGTATCATCATCTTCTTGTCCCATGTCTAGAACCATAAAGTCGTAGGGGCATAGTGATCATATATTCTTACCATGATATCTTTCGCTATTCCCTCCAGTAATTGAATTGATTGGTCCACCATCTGGAATTGCATATATGCAGGGAACAAAGGTTCACCACCAAATAAGTATGCATACGTTACCTTGGACATTATATTGACACCTGACCCAATGTCGTAGAAGGTCTTATGGAAGATTCTTTGTCCAATGGTACACTCGATAGTGGGTACGCCTAGATCATCCTTCTTAGCAAGGAATGGTGAAGCGAGGAGGTGGTCGTACTCTGATCGAAGTGTGTTGATCATGTCAACTGATTCTTCTTGTGGTTGTCTGACCTTGTTCTTCCTTCTTATCCAGTTGTTCTTCTTCTTGGTCACTATTGTTTCTTCAGGCAAGTACGACGTTTGTGGATGTCCAGGAGATTGCAGGATGCGGTTCTTAAAAGAAAACTTCTCCTTTTTATCTTTGATTGTGAAACAGATCTTTGCACTGTTCGCTTAGATGATGGCTTTTGCGGTGCTTAGGAAAGGTCGGCCCAAGATAATGGTTGCCCTTACATCTCCACCTGTTTCCAAAACCACAAAATCTACAGGAACATATGATCGTCCCACTCGAACAATGGCATCTTCAAGAACTCCCTTGGGGTAGCAAAGTAACTGATCTGCAAGCTGCAAACGCATGTTTGTGTATAACAAAGTATCTCCATTAATTTGATCATAAATTACCTTAGGCATAATGTTGACACTTGCTCCGAAGTCACAGATAGCTTTTTGAAAAATGTGAGGTCCAATGGCGATGGGCATGGATCTCTCTTCTTTTCCGGCAAGATATAATCTATCCACCTTCCCGTTGATGGTTGTATACAGTAATATGTTGCATTGTGAATATCGACAAGTTTTTGCAGTTTCTAGATCTTTTGGTTATCCCGGAATCTTATCTTTGTCGGTCGGAGGAACAGTAGCAGCCAACTGAGATATTTGCAATTCAATTATTTTATTAAAGCTATGCTGGTTTTTAATGGCAGAGGAGAAACTATATATTCTATTGTCTATATTTTCTAAGATTTTTTCATTGGAAGCTAATTTTCTAGATAAACCCTCCATTATTTTAGCTAGGCCGAAAATTAATTCTCTCAAAGGTGGTTGATTGAAATTATTACCTTGAGGGTTACCTTGGTAGTTTAGCCTTTGTTGCTGATTCCATCCTTGATTCTGTTAAGGACGAAAGTAGTTGTTATAGACGAAGTTTACATCCTCATGTATTTCAGGGCAGCTGTTCCCTGAATGCCCAGTGTTTCCACACTCTTCACATTTCATGTAGGAATCATGAATGTGCATGACTTCTTGCTTCTCATTAGATCGGTCTTCGAACTTCTTCATCAGTAGGTCCATCTTGGCAGACAGCATGTCTACTTCCTTGAGTTGATGCATACCTCCATCTCTCTTGCGGGTCTGAAGATGTTCTTCATTCCAACCTTGGTTGGAGGCCATCTTCTCCACAAGAGTTGCTGCATCTGGTATGGTGAGTGACAGGAATGCACCTCCAGCAGTAGCATCCATAGTCTTACAGGTACTGTTGGTCAACCTATGGTAGAAAGTCTGCATGAGTAGCCAATTCTCCATCCCATGATGAGGACATTCTGATATGTAATCTTAGAAGCGTTCCCACGCCTCAGGGACAGATTCGTCATGTTGTTGCTAAAAACTTGAGATTCTCCCACGCAGAGCATTGGTCTTGCCCGTGGGAAAGAACTTTGCTAGGAAGGCAGTGGAGCAGTTATCCCATGTAGTATTTCTATCTTTGTTGGTATAGAACCACTGCTTTGCCTTCTTCAAGAGTGAGAATGGAAAGAGGCGAAGTAGTATGGCATCTTGGGTAACTCCTTTGATGGTGAAAGTGCTGTAGATCTCCAGGAAGTATTGGAGATGAGCACTCGCATCTTCATGTGTCTTCCCACAAAACTGGTTTGCTTGCACCATGTTAATGAGAGCTAGCTTGAGCTCGAATCCATTGTCTCCAACATTGATTGTTGGTCCAATACGGATGTTAGCTATAGTTGGAGCATTGTTAGCCGTAGCTTCAAATTCAGGCGTTAAGCTTTGCTTTATCTAGTTGTCTTCTGACTCTAGAGCTAAGACTTTCTTGAGATTAGCCTTAGTTCTCCTGATTAATGCTTCTGAATCTTCAACGTAGTTCGTCGGAAGGTCAGAACCGGTCATACATTACCCTGCATAAGATACAAAAGTAGACAAAACAAGGGTAAGCCTGTTTGAGCAAAAGTCAATGGTTATCTCGATCACATCAATAAGTATAAGTTTATCAATACTTCCTTTGCCTAGCTAGCTACCTCTCCCGGCAACGGCGCCAAAAATGTTTGTTGGTATTTATTAATGTGTCACTTATTTTAAATAGTCACCCTATGATGTTGACATTCCTTAGCATCTTTTACTAAGTTGTCATCCCTAGTGATGGTGCCACAAATGCTTGTTGATACTACCTAATGTCATTTCTAGAATGACACTAAGAAGTACTTTAGTATTTCATGTGACTAGAAAGAATATATATATAAATGAAAGGAATTTACAAGCGCATAAATAATATACCATTGTAACACTTTACCCAAGAGTATTCCAGGTATCGTTATTTATATTTTTACCACAGGGAAGGTTTAGTATGGACATATATTGATAACTTATACTATTGACGGAGAAGTAAACCATAACCTATATTCTACTCACAATAGGGGTAAATCAACAGGTAAATGTATATATGGTGAAGCTCTGAGGATGATTAGGGTTTCTGTCTTCTCTTGAATGCAATGCCTCAGGGGGGGTTGGATCTGGTATATATAGGCCGGAGCGTCAATCCTGAGCCCTCGGATCAAACTGACTTGAATAAATAGCGTAGATGCAATCTAAGAGGCGGTGGAGAACCGACATAGCAACGGGGGGCTAACATGTGGGCCCCAAGGGCCGGCCGGCGCCTTGCCCTCCGCTTCGGTGTGGAGTCCTCTCGAGTCTTCTGAAACCTTCTAGTGTCCATTTCGCTGCAGATTAACACGATTAAGTCTGACATCTAGGTCCACCTTGACGGTTTTCTGGATAAACCCTGCAGAAAATACAGATTCACCAAAATTCGTTGAATTTGTTAGTTTAAACCTAAACCTTTATTAGTGATCATATTTATGCTTTTATATATGTTATATTGACGGTTTATAATGGTTATTAAGTAGCGTCAATAACAGGTTTGTATCCTGAAATGGATAGGGCGATGCTCATTGGCGGCGTCAATACCATGCTGAGGGTGGCAACAGAAATCTTCATTTCTCATAATCCAGCTGATGGCGTCCAGAAGCGTCTGAAGATTGAGGGTCAGCAAGATGACGAGATCCAAACCCAGCCTGTTCGGTTGGCTGGTTCGTATCGTTGCTGGTTCGTTTATCTGAGAGAGAAGTACTGCTGGCTGGTTTATATAAACAGTGTTTCTGTGAGATGGCTGGCCAACCCAGCCAGCCAGCCGCTCCCAGCCGAACGGATATGGTGATGTGAGTTTCGCTCGTGATGATCGTCGAAAAGCTCTGCGTGACTGCTATCAGTTGAACGTTATGTTTGGCCAGTCTGTTTGGCCTTCTCTCTGAAATGACTCTGTAATCAGGTTATTTTCTGGTTTGATGCCGACGTTTAGCAGCCTAAACTCTCGTACGTCTAGTATCCTCTTAGCTCTGAGCCAGAGTCTAGGTTTACTAGAGTCTTTTGCTTCCGCTGTCTCTGATCATCTGTGATCTTCAAACAATTGTATTTCCGTTCTTTCTATGAATGGGAATGGGATTCGACCTCCCGTTGAAGAAAAAAAATCTGTAGTTACCACAAAAAGTCTAATTTTTCAAGCTAAAGCTCCAAGCAAGTGATTTAAAGTTAGCTCCAAACTTTAGACCATGTCACATTAAAGCTTAAAAGTGAGCTAAAGTGTTCTAAAACTTTTAAAGCTCTAAAGTTTAAAGAAGGGGATACAAATAGGCCCATAACCTACTAACTAATGGTTTTAGAGACATTTTGAACATCATTTAAAAGACATTGGGAGCCTAAATCTGAGAAAATATTTTCAAACTAAATTTAGATTTATTTATGGAAAAATGGAGTCTATTTTTTGAAACTCATGAAAATGTTTTAAAGCCCTTTTGAAACTTAGTTTAAATCATTTTTCAAACACTTAAAACAAAATTTAAAACCATTTAAACTATGCGTTGAAGTAGCTTTCAAAGAATATATTTAAACTTGTTAAAGAACAAAACCTATTTGTTGATTTTTTAAATTTCATTCTCACATAATAACATGAATGAAAGGCACCAAATGCAACAAACAATTAAGTCAAATTATGAAAAGTCTATAACATCACGTTGTTCACATTCCAAAGAAATTGGCAACAAGTCAAAGAAAGGTCTTTATTATTTACTCCCTCTATTCTAAAATGTAAGTCATTTTTACCTTTTCTAGGTACATAGATTTCACTATGTATCTAGATATATACATTATGTCTAGATGCGCAACAAAAGCTATAAATCTATAAATGCTAGAGCGGCTTACAATTTGGAATGGACGGGTACTAGTTAGCTAGACCTTCCATTTTTAGTAATGGAGCAATCCAAAATATAACGTGGAACAATAGATTTGCCACTAATGGAAGTAATATGTTGTAGATTTTTTTTTTGTCGTTGTTGCAATAAGGGCCTATTTGGATGCAAGAGCTAATTACGAGCTAGCTAAAAATTAGCTAAAATTAGCTCTATTGCATCCAAACGGGAGGGTTAATAAGTGGGATAATTTTTTAGCAGAGTCTTCAACTAGTTATTAACTAATTAGCTAGAGAACCATATCTAATTTGTGCTAATTTTGAGCCCCAACTAATAATTAGTCATGTGTATCAAACATGCCCTCTAAGTATATAAGTATAAGAAGGGAACAAAGGAAGGAAAATGATTTAAAAAAAAAGAAAATGAAATAGAAGGAAAGAAAAAGAGCGAGTATGGGCCGCGTCTGGGCCGCCAGCAGGCTGCGCGCCCATCATTCCCAGCCTCCCAGGTGCGTTCTGCCGTGCTGCACTGGCCACAGAACTCGAGCGCGGTACATAGCCTGACAGCCTAACCGTCGGCTCCGCCACAGGCACTTCGGGCATGTTTGGTTGGAGACCTGGAGGACTTGCCTAAAAAAAAAAGTGTTGTCTGAGAGTTGGCTAGAAAGTTGATGATTTTTGCTTGTCCAGGCAAGTCTGAAGAAGGTTTGTTTGGTTGGAAGCCTATGCCTAGATAGACTAATAAAGATATAATACCATCGTTAAAACATACGTTAATGTTATCATGTATAAACAATAAATAAATAAATAAATAAAAATGATCCACATATTTTCTCAATTAATAATATATTTCAAATTATAAATAAATTTAATAGATTTGCTAGCTATTTAAAAAATATCACAAGAAAAAACGCATGAGAAAGGAAGATAATTGACACTGCTCACACTGCTAATTTAGCGTGAACATGATCAATGAAAGGGATAAAGAATATAGAAAATATAAAATATGCAAAACAAAAACTACACGGTGATATGATATGGTTACCTTTTATCTTGATCACTGTTTCCATGCCAGGCAACAGCGTCAGTACCCAGGCAGTCGAATTCGGTCACCTGGCTCACGTTGCCCTTGCCTGGTCCAGTCATCATTTGAGGGCTCCAACCAAACACCTCACAGGCAGACTCCAGGCAGCTGCAAATCAGGCAAAAGTAGTCCAGGGTCTGATCCAAACAAGCCCTTCATCTTACGCCACAAGGCAAAGGCCACGAGCAATTGCTCGCCGGTGCGCTCTTCTTCTTCCCCGCCATGAGACGAGATTCGAGAGGCGATAGCTCGGGTCCAGGCCTTCGTCGCAGTCGCCGTCCTCACCGCAGTCCTCTCCGCTGCGGGCGCGGAAGCTACTGCATCGACGGCGTGCGACGCCCCCTTCCACGCAACGCTCATCCGTTCACCTGTGCCCGCCATTCGCCACTGGAGCCCCCGGGAGCGACTGCTGCCACATCGTGCTGCTAGCAGCTGAGCATGGAGGACTTCCATGCCTCTGCATGGGGCCGTGACCGAATTTTTTGTTTTTCCTTTTGTTTTTTTAAAGATTTTCACAAATATGTCCTTGACAGTATTCTTTCAAAAAATAGACCATGATCTCGGCGCCGTGACATTTGGCACCGAGCTTACACGTCTCGGCGTCAATTGCTTTGGCGCCGAGGTTCAGGGTCATTTTTGTGTGTTGTTGACGTGGCTGCTTGCGTGGCGCGGACGTGGCATGAGCTCGGCGCCAAGATCTATGGCGCCGAGCTCGGCGCCAATTACTACGACACCGAGCTATAGAAATTGATCTAGGATTTATGTTCATGAACTAGCCTAAAAATACTTCTAAGTGTTGGATCAATAGTTAACTCCTTTTTTTCATGATGTTGTTTTGACCAGGGTAAAACTATAGTTTCTTTTCTAGATATGAAGTTTAACCTTTAATAGAAGTTATAGTTTGAGTTGAGTACAACAAACTTTGCTTTTGGACCTAAACCTAAATCAGTCTTTAACATGGCCAAATTGTGACGCTATTTTGGCCCCTCTAAATCTTTCTAATTCACTTATCGCCGGTAGTGAATTGACATGTTTGCGATATTTTATCTTCCTAATTTGTATAGCAACTCAATTTGATACCGTACTACGAGTTTGAATACTCTCTGAGGAGATGACAACAAAACAAGTCTCATCAAGTTTGGACTTAGCCACGGTAAAAACTCAGACTTAGCCAAGGTCATGAATTCTAGACTTAGCCATATTTTCACGTGCTTATAGGTCATGACGTGCTTACAGGTGAGGTGTGTTGCGTCCATGCTTGCATGCCTACACATGCACGTACGGTTCGTTGCATGCACCGATGCATCTTCGGTTAGCAATGCAATTGTCGGTGTTTCGAGTAAACACCAACTAGTAAATTTGTATTTGTTGCGTGTTGGGTTCGGATGGTGTGCTAAAAGACACAAGGTTTATACTGGTTCAGGCAGAATGACCCTACGTCCAGTTTGCTGCTGCTGCTCGTGTTATTAGCACTAAAAGGTTCGTAGTAGGGGGTACAAACGGTCGAGAGAGGGATAGGTCCTAGGTCTCTGATGGAAAGGTCGAACGGGTGCTGAGAGCTCGGTTGCTGCTTAGCTGTGTGTTATATGGTGCGTGGTGTGTTGAATTGATCTATCTCTTTAGTGGGGTGCCCTGCCCTCCCTTTTATAGATCAAGGGAGAGCAGGGATTACAGATGGGATAAAGAGGAAAAGCCAGAGGCAGAGAAGGTCTTTCGAAGGTGTCGGGTCTTCCTTTTCCTTTGAGCCTGTCCCCCTGACACGGCAAACGGTGCCAGGGATAGCACGTTCGCTGATCCTGATAGGGCCGTACTCTGGCTTCGTTTAGCAAGTGGTCACGTCCCATCCCATCCTAGTGGGTGGCGTGACACACCAGGGTGCCGAGCCGCGACCCTATGGGGGAGCAGATGGCGTAGAGGGCCCATGTTCGTTATTGTGGATGATATGAGTTTCCTTTTTGGACCGTAGTGGTTGTCGTATGTTTTCGTCAGGATTCGTGTCCGAGGCAAATGCTGGCGCCCATAACACTGTAGGATAAATGTCGGCGCCCGCAACACTGTTTGAGCTCTGACATGCCTGAAAGGGCTTAAAGCGCCTGTTTGGTCATATTCTGATGGTACTTTCCTACAGGCATGCAGGGTATGGTCCTCGGTATTGCAGTTGACTTGAGTGTCCTGCCTTATCTGCGCGCGTAGTTATGGCGAGGCGGAGTCTGCCCCTAGACATCGGGTGAGACGGAGCCAGCCCCTAGACGCATCGGGCGAGGCGGAGTCCGCCCTCAGACGCCGGGTGAGGCGAGGCGGAGCCAGCCCTCGGACGCCAAGCGAGGTGGAGCCTATCCCTAGACGTCGGGCGAGGCGGAACTAGCCCTCGGACGTCGGGCGAGGCGGAGCCTACCCCCAGACGTCGGGTGAGGCGGAGCCTGCCCCCAGACGTCAGGCGACGCGAAGCCAGCCCCCAGACATCGGGCGAGGCAAAGCCTGCCCCTAGACGTCGGGTGAGGTGGAGCCAACCCTCAATCGTTGGGCGAGGCGGAGCCTGCCCCCAGACGTCAGGCGAGGCAAAGTCTAGCCCTCGGGGGTCGAGCGAGGCGGAGCCAGCCCTCAAACCTCGGGCGAGGTGGAGTCTGCCCCCAGACGTCGGGCGAGGCGGAGTCCAGCCCTCAGGGGTCGGGCGAGGCAGAACGAACCATCGGTCGTTTGGACAAGAAGTGTAGTTGCGTTCTTGTCTGTTTGGAAGCATCAACATTTGATGGTTATTAGCCCCTCCTCTTTGGGTACCCCGGTACTAGGTCCCCGATAATAGCCCTCGAGCCCCCGGGTGATTCAGATAGAATCGCCCGGTGGGGGTGATTTGACTTGCCAGAGGGTGCGCGCGAGCGCACCCGACGGGTGTAGCCCCCGGGTGATTCGGATAGAATCGCTCGGGGGGTGATTTGACTTGCTAGAGGGTGCACACGAGCGCACCTGATGGGTGTAGCCCCCGAGCCCCCGGGTGATTCGGATAGAATCGATCGGGGGGTATTTCGATTCGCTAGAGGGTGCGCGTGAGTGCACCCGTTGGGTGTAGCCCCCGGGTGATTCGGATAGAATTGCCCGGGGGGTAATTCGGACCCTTCGCGGGTATGGTTGTGAGATTTGGTGCTTTGATAACTGGATAGTTCGATTGGAGCCTCGGTATCCCGTTCGTGGGGATCTAGCAAGAGTCAGCCTGGCTGAGATTCAATCGTGGGTCGAGATACTTGTAGCACTCATGCGCCGAGATTTTGGCCGCTCGCGGGCCCATCCTTCGTCGTAAGGCTGCTTTGGGATGATTGTTGAAACCGTTGATGAGCCAGCCCTCAAACTCCTGGGCCTAGGTGGGCCGGAGGAATGCTTTTTGACCCTCATCTCCTCTGCTGGTAAAGAGTCTTGGTTCGCCCAGGAAGGCAAAAATGATCGGCGCGTCTTTGGTGGGAAAGGATAGGGATTGGGGTGCATATCCCACGTGGTGATGTGGTGGTGAATCATGACATGCGCTGAGATCCAGGCGGACGGTTGCCTTCTTCGCATCCGTCGCCCCTACAAAACCAAAGGGTTCGCCCCCAGGGTTTCATACATTGCCTCCTTGCCTTTGCATCTACAACCTCTGCCGCCAATAGCCTAAGCCTCCTGCATCTGCATCTCAGCCGCCGTCAAGTTTGCATCCATCCACCCCAATCGTTTAATGGAGCCGTGGTGTAGATCTGATGTCACCCTCCAACGCCTGGAGGGCCTTCTTTGCGCGCGGACCGCCACCGAGGAGTGGCGGCTACCCAGCAATGAGGACACGCCGTCGCCGCTCGGAGGCTACGTTGTGTCCTTTGCTCACTTCCACGAGCGGGGATTCACCTCCCCCACCCACAGGTTCCTTCGGGGGTTGCTGCATTACTACAATGTGGAGCTGCAGCACCTAACTCCCAATGGGATCCAGCACATTGCGGCATTCGTCGCCTTGTGTGAGGGGTTCTTGGGGATTAGTCCCCACTTTGACCTGCGACAGTATTTCTTCGCTGTCACCCTCCTGAAGAAGTGAGAGAAGAGGCAAGAGTTGAACGTGCCGATGGGATGCGTCGGCATCCAGCTCTGCAACAATCGGGTCAACAAGTACCTACCGATGCGTCTGTCAACCTCCAACAAGGGGTGGCATTTGCATTGGTTCTACGTTAAGAACGACACGGCTGCCCCCTTGCCAGAGTTCACCGGGCGTCTCATCGAAGAGGTCTCGGAATCGTGGAGGAAGTGGGGGTTCCAGATAAAGACAAGAAGAAAATCTAGGACCATCTCACTGTCGTCCGACTCCTGAAGGAGAGGGGTGTGAAGGGGTCGGGGATCATCGGCGCCTATCACACGCGGAGGGTGGTGCCACTGATGAAGCGCGCGCTTCCCCTACACATGATGGCGCCCAGGATGTCGCTCGATGGGACGGCGCTGGCCGAGGGAGCGCTCTCCCCCTCCGAAGTAGCACAGTGCATCAAGGAGGCGATGGAGCCTTCCCCGAACGACGCCGACACTGCTCTTGGTTTCATGTACTCGGTGCCGGGGCATCCCCCAATGCGGCTAAAACCGGGGTACGTTGACTTCGTAAGTTCTCTTTCCCCGTGCCTCCTTTTTAATTGAACTCCCGACCCCTCGATGCTGATATTGAGATAGGGGAACCAGCCAAAGAGACTCGTCTTTATGGATCACCCGGCACTGTTGCCGAAGGACCCGTTGGTGATGGCGGCCAACCACGCAGTGGCCGAGTGGTAGAGGAAGACGAAGGAGGTCGAGAGGAAGAAGAAGCAGCAGAAGATGCTGGCATAGGAGCGAGGAGAGGAGACAGACAGCGATGACGATGATGAGGATGACGAGGTAGTTGCCGACATTGAGTGGGACAACCCAGCGAGCGAGGATATGTTGACAGGTATCCACTCATCCATGCAGGGGCCTTTCCTGTTCCACGTGGGGGAAAGCGCGTCCACGGGGCCGGCGAAGACAGGCCGAACCGTTGGCCTGCCCCAGGAGACAGCAGGAGCGGGCGGGTCTGCCGCCGTGCCCAAGGTGCCGGCGTAGGGGGGTAGCCCCATCGCCGTACCTCAAGAGCCATCAAGCTCGGGTGGATTTGTCGCCGCGCCCAAGGTGTCGGTGGAGGGGGGCGGCTCCGCTGTCGCACCCTCAGACACAAGGGAGGTGGGTCCCTCTACCCAGGAGCAGGGGGTGGGCTCAAAATGGTCCCACCCCGACGAGGCGGAGCAGAGGCCCGGGTGTTCGTCCCCAAAACATCTCCATCGCCCAACAGCGCCAACGTAAGTCACCAGCTTCTCTGTTTTCTCTGTTGTCATCGTGACTCACCTTTTTTGTTTCTTCTGCAGCATCAGGAGACATGTCAGACAGGTCACTTCTTTAGCGCTGGCACCCAAGAAGAGTGTCGCCATTCAGGCAAGGCGGGGGCCATTGTCTGACGTCGCTCCCATTTTGGGCGAGAGCAAAGCCGGTGTCGCAGCCTCGTCGGCCAGTTAGGCGCCGCCTGTGGTGGTGCTCGTGCCCTCGGCGGCTCAAGCTGTCGGTGAGGCTAAGGGGGCACCCTCGAAGGTTGTCGTGCAACCGACAATGGAAGTGATTCCGCTGTCGGTGTCAGAGCAGACAGAGCTGCCGGCCGCACTTGTTGCGTCGACCACGGCGGGCGTGGCGTAGCCGGATGAGGTCTCGCCAATGGAGGTGGAGGTGATGGTGGCTATGATGGATGGGTTGCAGCTAGAAGCTGTGGTGGTGGCGCCTGAGGCAGCAGTGCATCCCGTGCTACCGGTGGCCCGAGAGACGACGCCCGTCGTGGGGAGGAAGGGGGTCATGGCCGAGGGACCCCCGGACACCGCGGTGGTTGCCGAGGAGGCCAGCAGGGAGTTGCCCCTAGTCCTGACACCGGGGGGCAGCCACCGCCTGCATAGGATGAACCCCTGCTCCGGTGGGTGGGTTCGCTAGACCCGTCGTCAGAACTCTTCACCCTCGACGATGCCGCTGAGGGCATGGAGCGGGAGAGTCTCAATGAGGGGATCACAGCCACGCTAGAAGCTCTAAACTAGGCTAGGGGTGCCCTACGAGACGTCATCATTCCCACCGGCTGGGTATTCACTTAGTCTTGACTCTCGCCCTCCTCTTTCTTCCTCTATTTTTATGTTCTGACCACCGTCTTTTTTCAGTGTCTTATTGCTCACAGCTGGGAGAAATCCTGGTTCCTTTGTGAACATAAGGAGGATTGGGACCGCCTCATCGATGAGGCATGGGTCACAGGGATGTGACCACCCAGCTTCGACAGAGGGTGGCTGAGTTGACTCCCCTTGCCATGGAGGTGGACAATCTTCGATGGCGGGAGGCCGAGGCCTGCCGGGATGTAGAGGACACCGAGATGTCCTTTGATGAACTATTGGAGAGGGCACGATGGGATGAGGAGAAGACCACCAGAGTGTGGAAGGAGTGGGACAAGCTGCTCCAATGGGATGCCGAGACCCGCCAGCGGATCATCGACCTCCTGGCCAAGGCCGAGAAGGAGTGGGATCTCAGGCTAGGAGCCAAGGAGAGGTCCGCGGCTCTAGAGCAGAGGGCAAAACTAGACGCTGAGGCGGTCGCCCGGCTGTGCAAGGATCGAGACGAGCTATGCCATACTGTGGAGAGGCTCTACTTGGAGCATGGCATGGCCTACGAGGAGCATGACTAGGCCATTCGAGAGCACGATGAGAAGTAGCAGAGGATCAGCTCCCTCCAGGCCGAGCTTGGAAGCATGAAAGCCCAGAAGTTGGAGGCCAAGGGCGCCACTGCTGGACTGGCCATGGATCTCACCGAGGCAAGGAGTCTTCTTTAGGTGGAGAGCGATGAGCTCGATGTCCTAAAGGTTGCCCATGGCATAATCTACGATGACCTGCAGGTGGTGCAGGCGGAGGGGACCAGCTCACTCGTGGCCCGTGCCGTAGATATCACGGCGCGGGTGCGCTAGCTAGAGAAGAAAGCTCTTCGCTCAGGGATCACCTAGGCCTTCACCATCGCCCGCTCACATTACGATGAAAGTATCGACTTGGAGGCGATGAGCCTCGGTTTCGCGCCTAGCTATGAAGCCTTCGAGCTAGATGAAATAGAAGCAATGGTGGCTCCTCTTGTGAAACCCTGGCGAGCAAAGTTGAAGACATGGTTCTCCCCTAGAGGGGGTAGTTAGTCGAATGGGTTTGATGGATATTATTTGTAATCTATGGACAAGTGTCGGCACTTTTGTATTTTGAAAACAGATTCGTAATTTCGTTTCATTTGATTGAACTTGCTTTCTTCCCTTTTCGTATTCGAAAAAAGAAGGGCTCTTGCAATCTGACCCTTCTGTTCGTTTAAGACCGTAGGGCCTGAGGTGTGTAAAAGGGAAACTTTGATTATGCTGGTGAGCAAAGTTACTATAGCCATCGGGGCATGGGTTTTTTGCTGTCTGACCAGGCATGCTCAGTTATGCGTTCCCACAAACCTTGCCACTAACCTTTACATGAGGAAGAGGTCCGACGCAGCGACTGTTTTGAAAAAAAGAGGGTATTTATACCTTTATCAGCCCCCGAGTGAGATCTGACCCCTTGCAGTTGCTGGGGTCGAATGTGACTGGAGACCGAAGATAGGATAGCAAAACTACTCTTGTATTTGCACGTACCCCTTCCTTAGGATTTTAGCTATCGTTCTGCGACCGTGCGTTCGGTCTCCTTGCAAGTCCAAACTTCCCCGAGCCCCCGCGCGTGGCGGGGATTTGGTCAAGGGTAGGCTCGTTTTTGTGACTATCGCCCCATCCACGGTTTTCGCAACCTGAGGGGTTGAGGCGACATCACTTGCCTCGATGGCTCGAGTGACACGCTTGATGAGCTCGCTAACGGGGATGTTCGAACGGAATCCAGTCTTGTCGCTCGTGACAGGGTTGGCAAAGCCCTCGGGTGTCATTCCATTGCTCCTTAACCCGCCTTCCAACAGATTCCCCCTCAATGGGGATTTTATGGGCTCGAATAGAGGCTGGATCAAACGAGAAGGTTGAGATGACCCTATCCGCCTCTATGCGGGTTGGGCGAAGGCCGCTGAGGCTCATCTGCGTTTTCTCCCCTGGCTCTTGTTCGACATGAGGCGGCCTCAGGCCCTTCGTGGGCCGGCCTTCGAACCTCGGTCTCTTGATCTATGATCAGGTGGCTCGAGCCCCCGAGCCCCTTGGGCTCTAATAGGGGTCAATCATGTTTCACGTGTCATCCCGTCCTCGGTTTTCGCAATCGGAGGGGCTGAGCTAACTACACTTGCCTCGATGGCTCGAGTGTTGCACTCAATGAGCTCGCTAACGGGTACGTTCGAGTGGAATCCAGGTCCATCATCCGCTGACGGGGTCGGCAGAGCCCTCATGTGGCATTCCACTACTTCTTAACCCGCCTCCCGGCAGATGCTCGAGCTGTTCGATAGGCTCGGGTGGCCCGTTGGCCTCTCCTCGATAGAGATTCTATGGGTTTGGCTCGAGGTTAGAATAGAACAAGAAAGGTCGAGATGTCCCTGTCCGCTTTTGAGTGGGGTCGGGCAAGGCCGCTGGGGCTCATCTTGGTTTTTCTCCCCAGGCTCTGTTTGACGCGAGGCGGCCTCGAGCCCTTCACAGGTCAGCCTTTGAACCTCAGTCTGTTGCCGCTCATATCGAATGAGGCGACTACCGCTTCATGACGTGACACGAAGCGTTGAGATGCAGCAATTGCATATGCAACGCTTAGATATATGGGATGAATGTATGATATAATGGAAACAAAGGTGAGGGTTGGTGATGTTACCTTGGTGGCATGAGTGATGGGGAGCTCTGACCGGACATGTCCGTGCGGGGTTCGGGTCCGACGTTTGCGACGGGGCTGGTGTAACCTTCACGACCATCGCAATTTTTCATTTTTGTCTCTCGGCAGCGATCCGAGCCGTTCGATCGAGTTTGGGTGACCTAACAGCTTCTCCTTGAAGGAGATTCCACAGGTCGACCCCTCCGAACCCTTCTTGAGAAGGTGGATGTTAAAGCTTGGGGTGCGGGGACAAAGAATTCGATCACGCTGGTGAACAAAAATGTCATAGCCGCTAGGGCATAGGGTCTAGCGGTTTGACCAGTTTTATTCAAAGTTTACACCCACGCACCGTGCCTCTAGTTTTTAAGCATAAGGAGGGGTTAGGCAAAGAGAATGTCTAAACGAGTAGACACGCTCGGTAGCCCCCGAGAGATGTCTGCGCCCCTACCGTTGCTGGGGTCGGGGGCTCGGTAGTGAAATTGATACATAAAGTAAGTAAACAAGGGTGCTTATCTTTCGACGGTCATTTGGTTCCTCAACCCCGTTGCTCGGCGTTCGCCTGGGCCGTCTGATCAACTTAGGAGGCCCGTTGGTCTCCCCTTGATGGATGTTCTGTCGTTGGGCCCTCCCAGGTCCTCCCTAGGAAGGAGGAGAGCCACCTGCATATGGCTGCGCCTTGTTTCTCATGCCCGACGTGCGGTAGTGGTGGGCCATGCCCAGGCCATGTCCCATTTGATCAGGCGTTGTCTCATTGAGCAAGGTGCGTCCCGTCGGTCAAGACACGTCCCATCGAATTCCCATCCGCATTGAATAGGGGAAGGGAGAGGGTTTTTTGCGCCAACCCTTCGCCTTTCTCCAACTGCTATGTCTCCTCCTTAAATAGGGGAAGGGAGAGGATTCTCGTCCTGTTCCTCTGCCTATTCTTGACCTGCTGCCTCTCCTCCTTGTTCCTTCTTGCCAAGTGCATTCGTGCATCGCGGTGGTTCTAAGTGAGAGAGAGTAAAGCGAGGGAGAGGAGAACTCATAGATCCGTTTGTGAATCCAGAGCGTGATGTCGAGCTGGAGGTCATCCAATGTAGATGAGATGGTGCTAGCCGCCTTTGCCGAGAGGGGGCTGCTTCCGCCGGAGGAGGAGGCGCACTGGAGGGTGCTGCACGTCATTGGCTTTGTCACCGTCTACGAGGCCTTCATCGAGATGAAGTTGTATGGGGATTTCTTCCGGTGAATCTTCTCCGGGCGAGCCTTCTTGGTGGGGAAGCGGCCTAGGACTGCACCGATGGGGGGTTTCGCCCTTGTAGCCGCTCTGGTCGGCCAGTTCATCAAGTCTGATGAGATGTCAAAGACATCCACCAACCATGGTGGCCATACTTCAGTGGGCAGCATCCCCGTTCAAGAGCCGCCTCGTCTTGAGGTGCTGTTGTCAGGGTTGTGGCTGATCACAATGGCATAGTCCCTAGACGCCCCAGCGAAGACACCATGGACACCAACGTGGTGCTCGACGTTGCAGACGATGGCACCCTTAGGGATCCCGCGGAGCGATAGGACGTTGCCGATGGAGAGCGTGGCGCGGCGACCACAGTAGTATTTAGAGTAGAAGTGGTCAGCAAATATAACCGTTTAAGTTGTGGGGGAGCCCCCGTGTGAATAGTTTTTGTATTCATGAATACATCAGTCCCTTTTCGTGATGAAATCACTTTGTAATGGGAAGCTCGTCCCATCCATTTCCCAGTAATGGTCGTGCCGTTCGGTCGATTTGGGCTACCTGCTGAAACAAGAATTTCCTACGGATATAAAGGATGCGGACATCCAGCGCAAGAATTTATTTAAGCAGGGAAGACAGGCGGCGAAACTTGTAACAAATGGACAAGCTTTCAAATTTTGTTGTAGCAAGTAGCTTCTTATTTCTTCTCCCCTTTTTGTGTAAAAGAGGTTTTAGCGCATCCCATCCCTTTCTGTGGTTAATGGTCACAATAGCTCGGAGTGCGGGCGAGCCAATTCTGATCACGCTGGTGAGCAAAGAGATCGTAGCCATCGGGGCATGGGTTTCCCATAGTCCTACCAGTTATATTTAGGAATTGTGCCCGTAAATCAAGCTCCTAGGAATTAACGTAAAAAAGGAGGGCGTGCACAGAGAATGTTCGCAAGGTAAATGTACTCATACCAACCCCCGAGTGAGGCCTGGCCCCTCGCACTTGCAGGGGTCGGACGTCACAAAAGATCAAGGATTTCAACGACGAAACTGATAAGAGAAAGTATGCGATTATTTAGGGGTAAAAGCGACGTAGTTGCTCAATGTTCCAGGCATTGGTGAAAACCTCGCCGTCGATGGTTTTCAGCTTGTAGACGCCTGGCCGGAGTACTTCCACGATGATGTACGACCCCTCCCAGGGCGGGGAGAGCTTGTGGCAGTCCTTGTTGCCCTGCACGAGGCAGAGAACCAAGTCCCCAACGTTGAAGGCTCGGTCCCGCACCAGTCGGCTGTGGTACCATCGCAACGCTAGCTGGTATTTGGCCGAGCGGAGGAGGGCGATGTCGCGAGCTTCGTCCAACTGGTCCATGGTGTCTTCGTGGGATGCATTGGCTCCCTGTTCATCATATGCCCTGATCCTTGGCGCTCCATAGTCGAGATCGGTTGGGAGGATGGCCTCGGAACCGTAGACCATGAAGAAAGGTGTGTAGCCGGTGGCTCGACTAGGGGTTGTCCTTTGGCTCCAGAGCACCGCGGGGAGCTCGACGACCCATCGTACGCCAAATTTGTTCAACCGGTTGAAGATCCTGGGCTTAAGGCCCTGTAGGACCATGCCATTTGCGCGCTCGACCTGCCCGTTCGTTCGGGGGTGCGCGACGGCGGCCTAATCAACCCGAATGTGGTATTCATCACAGAATCGAAGGAACTTTTTTCCGGTGAACTGCGTATTGTTGTCCATAATGATGGAGTTTGGGACTCCAAAGCAATGGATGATGTCGAGGAAAAATAGTATGGCTTGCTTGGACTTGATCACAGAGATCGACCAAGCTTCTATCCATTTTATGAACTTTTCTATGGTGACAAGCAAGTGGGTGTAGCCTCCGGGCGCCTTCTTGAGAGGTCCAACCAAATTGAGCCCCCCGACCATGAATGGCCACATGATGGGAATCATCTGGAGTGCCTGGGTCGGGAGGTGAGTTTGACGAGCGTAGTACTGACACCCTTCACAGGTGCGCACGATCTGCTCAGCGTCGGCTACTGCAGTGGGCCAGTAGAAGCCCTGTCAAAATGTGTTTCCAACCAAGCTTCTAGATGCGGCGTGGTGACCACAGACCCCCTGTGGATATCGCTCAGCAAGCGCTTCCCCTGCTCAATGGGGATGCAGCGCTATAGGATCCCAGTGTGGCTTCGTTTGTAGAGTTCGCCCTCCATAAGGATGAAAAACTTGGTGCGGCGTGCGAGCCGTCGAGCCTCCGCCTTGTCCATCGGCAGTGTGTCATGGAGTAGGTAGTTGTGGTAGAGCATTCTCTAGTTAGTCAGAGGGTCGGGCTCTGTTACTGGATCTTGTTCAATCTCCATGACCATGGGGCCAGACGGAGCCGTTGGTTGGTTAGCCCCCGAGGCTCGATCGGGCGAACCGTCGTTGGCCTGTTCCGACCCTTCGTAGCACACCGAGGGCTTGTGTTGGTCGCTGGCGAAGACACCTATTGGCACCGGCTCTTGGTCAGATGCTGCCTTCGCAAGTGCATCGGCCACCTCGTTGAGGCGCCTTGGGATGTGATTGAGTTCGAGGCCATCAAATTTGTCCTCTAGCCATCGGACTTCTCGATAGTATGCAACCATCTTGGCATCATGATAGCTTGACTCCTTCATGACTTGGTCGACGACCAGCTGGGAGTCGCCCCGGATGTCGAGGCGTCGGATGCCCAACTCGATGGCAATACGTAGGTCGTTGATGAGTGCTTCATACTCAGCCACATTATTGGATGAGGGGAAATGGAGACGAACCATGTACCTTATGCGTACCCCAAGGGGTGATATGAAGACCAGCCCGCGTCGACGCCCCTCTTCATCAGCGACCCATCAAAATACATCATCCAGTACTCTTGGTCGATGACCGTCGGTGGCATTTGGACCTCGGTCCATTCCGTGATGAAGTCATCCAACACTTGGGGATTTGATCACTGTTCGGGAGGCATATGTAATGCCCTGATCCATCAACTCTAGTGCCCACTTTGCAGTTCTTCCCGTGGCATCTTGGCTTTGGACGACCTCGCCAAGGGGGAACGACGTCACGACCGTCACTAAGTGTGACTCGAAGTAGTGGTGTAGCTTCCTTTTGGTGATGAGGACGGCGTAGAGGAGTTTCTAGATTTGGGGGTCTTAGAGTCGGATAGTACCTCGCTGATGAAGTACATAGGGCGCTGCACCTTGAGGGCATGCCCCTCTTCTCCCCGCTCCACTACCAGGGCGGCGTTGACCACTTGCATGGTGGCATCTATGTACAGCAGAAGGGATTCTCCATCGGTTGGAGGAACCAAGATCGGGGCCTTTATTAGAAGCAGTTTGACCAAGTCAAGTGCCTCCTAGACCTTGGATGTCCATTCGAAGCGGACGGCTTTCTTCAAGAGTCGATAAAGGGCGAGACTTCATTCACCGAGGTGTGAGATGAATCGACTGAGTGCGGCGAGGCACCCTGTGACTCATTGAACCCCCTTTATGTTCTGAATCGGGCCTATCCTTGTGATGGCTGAGATTTTCTTCGGGTTGGCTTCGATGCCATGCTCAGAGACGATGAAGCCGAGCAGCATACCCCTCGGGACCCCGAAAACACACTTCTTGGGATTGAGTTTGATGCCGTTTGCTTAGAGTTTGGCAAAGGTTTGCTCAAGATCAGCAACGAGGTGGTCCGCCTGCTTGGACTTAACCACGATGTCATCAATGTAGGCCTCAACGGTCCACCCGATGAGGTCCCCAAAACACTTGAGCATACAACACTGGTATGTAGCCCCAGCGTTCTTCTGACCAAATGGCATTGAGACGTAGCAGAACGATCTGAAGGGGGTGATGAAAGATGCACGAGCTGGTCGGACTCTTTCATCGTGATTTGATGGTACCCGGAGTATGCATCAAGGAAGCAGAGGGTTTCGCACCCCAAGGTAGAGTCAACTATTTGGTCTATGCATAGTAAAGGAAACAGATCCTTTGGGCACGCTTTGTTGAGACCCATATAGTCGACACACATCCTCCATTTCCCACTCTTCTTTCATACAAGAATGGGATTGGCTAACCACTCTAGGTGGTATACTTCCTTGATGAATCCGGCCACCAAAAGTTTTGTTATCTCCTCGCCGATGGCCCTGCGTTTCTCCTCATCAAAGCAACGCAGGCGTTGCTTCACTGGCTTGGAGCCTGGGCGGATCTTCAAGGTATGTTTGGTGAGTTCCCTCAGAATGCCTTACATATTCGAGGGTTTTCACGTAAAGATGTCTCTGTTAGCACGGAGGAAGCCGACGAGCGTGTCTTCCTATTCGGAGGAAAGCGTGGTACCAACATGCACCGTTTTACCCTCGGTGCTATCGGGATCTATGAGGACCTCTTTGGAGCCCTCTACTGGTTCGAAAGACCCGGTCAACTTCTTGGTGTCGGACACTTCTTCGGTGACCTCCTTCTTGATAGCGGCGAGCTCTCCGGAGGCGACGATTGCTGTGGTGTGACTGCAGCACTCGACCTCGCACTTATAGGCGTGCTGGAAGGAGGTGTCGATGGTGATGACCCCACCGGGGCCCAGTATTTTTAACTTGAGGCATGTATAGTTGGGGACGGCCATGAACTTCGTGTAGCATGGACATCCCAAGATGGTGTGGAAGGTTTTGGGGAACCCAACCACCTCTAAGGTGAGGGTTTCCATCCTATAATTGAACGGATCCTCGAAGGTAATGGGCAGATCGATCTGCCCAAGTGGCATGGCCTGCTTTCTGGGCACGATGCCGTGGAAAGGTGCTCGGGTTGGGCGGAGGCGTGTTTGGTCGATGCCCATTTCATCGAGCGTCTTGGCGTACATGATGTTGAGGCCGCTGCCTCCATCCATCAATACTTTGGTGAGCCGCTTCGGACCGACGATCGGGTTGACCACAAGCAGATATCTCCCCGGATGCGGGACGCTCTCTAGGTGGTTGGTCCAATCGAAGGTTATGGTGGACTATGACCACCAGAGGACGGCAGGTGTGGTCGGTTTGGTTGAATAGACCTCACGGCGCACGACCTTCTGACGGCATTTGGAGTCATAGGCCGTCGATCCTCCGAAGATCATGAGGCAACCGTCCGGTGTTGGAAAGCCATCGTCCTTCTCCTCGACGTCGTCCGCGGTGGGGGCAGGGTCCTTTTCGTGCTCCCCTTTGTTGGAACCTCTGGACAAGAACCACCGCATGAGACTACAGTCCTTGTATAGATGCTTCACCGGGAAAGCATGGTTCGGGCATGGCCCCTCGAGTAGTTTTTCGAAGTGGTTCGGAGTGCCCTTCGTGGGCTTCCAACCACCCTTACGGTCAGCAACGACCACGAGCAAGTCCTCGTGTCGTTGCTTCTTGCTCTTTCTTTTGGCAGAATGATTGGAGGCACCTTTGCCGGTGCCCTCGTCCCGCCTTGCCTTGCCATCGAGACGATCGAAGATCACTCCGACTGCTTCTTGTCTAGAGGCATAGCTGGTGGCGATGTCCAGGAGTTCCTTGGTGGTTCATGGGCCCTTGCGTCCTAGCTTATGAACCAGAGACATGCAGGTAGTCCCAGACAGGAAAGCTCCTATAACGTCGGCGTCGGCGATGTTAGGTAGCTCATTGCATTGCCGGGAGAAGCGCCGGATGTACCCACGGAGGGTCTCACCGGCCTTCTGACGGCAGTTTTTTAGGTCCCATGGGTTCCCAGGGCGCTTGTATGTGCCCTGGAAGTTCCCTACAAAGATCTCCTTTAGATCCGCCCAACTCTGGATTGAGTTGGATGGCAAGTGTTCCAACCAAGCTCGTGCCGAATCGGCCAAGAACAGTGGAAGGTTGCGGATAATGAAGTCGTCATTATCCACACCACCGGCTTAGCAGGCAAGCCGATAGTCTTCGAGCCATAATCCGGGGTTTGTTTCCCTAGAGTACTTTAGGATATTGGTCGATGGTCGGTACCTTGGTGGGAAAGCAGCGTTGAGGATGTGACGGCCGAAGGCCTGAGGGCCCGATAGGCCAGGGCTCGGGCTTCAGTCCTCACCGCTGTCATAGCGTCCGCCGCAACGAGGATGATAGCCGTGGCGGGTTCCTTCTCTCGGGTCACCGTAGGCACGTCTACAAGCATCGAGGGTGCTGCGTGTGTCGCGGTTGCAGCCGAGACGCTGATGTATCGGGACCGCGGCGCACTACCTGCCGCCCTGTGGTGCCTGGTGGACCGATGCGTCCCTGCCGGGATGCTCTGAGGGTGTACGATGGCTAGCATTGAGCTCACGTCTTCGAGACAATGAGCTCTCAGCCTGCTATGCCGCTGCACGCTCGAGTAGCATGCGGATCTCATGGTGGGCCCAATGAACCTCGGGCGTCGTGGCCTCTGGAAGGCCATGGAGCAAGGCCACCGCAGCGACGATGTTCTGGCTTGCCCAGGCGAAGCGAGGGAGGGCTTCATCGTCTGCGATGATCCTCTGGTTCACGTCGCGGGTCATGGCGCATGCGCGCCCACCATCTCCGTGGCGTTCGATCTCCCGGTCAAGCTCCGCGCATTCTCGCTCGAGCTGGAGTCATGCTTCCTCGATCTCCCGATGTCAGGCTTTTAGCTGCTCCACCCCCATGCGAGGTGGGGCCGCTGTCTCCCCTTCGGCCTCATCGCTGAGGTTGTTCGTCGGGGTAGCCTCTTCCATAGAGATGCTTTCAACGTGTCCCTCAGGGGTACCCGCCATGAAGCATTCCTGGGAGGGATGATGGCTCCCCCTGCTGGAGTCAGAGCTAGAGGGCGACCCCGGCTCCTCTGCGAGGAAGCCATCGAGAGATTGCATGACGTGTTCGATCATCCCCATGAACTCGTTGTTCGTGGGGAATGGGATCATGCGATGTGCCACAAGGTGGCTAATGGTCGCCGCGACGTTGCGTAGACCGAATGGAAGCGCTGTCGAGGCACTCCGTGCGGGGTGTTCCGAAGAGAGGGTGAGGCGGCGCGGGTCCTCCCTGGATGGCTGGGGCCCAAGGGAGACATCGAGCTGGCGCTCAAGCCTCCTGTAGTTGAGGGCGATGGAGGGGAGAGGTTGGATGGCGGCGTGAGCCAACGTCAACTCTCCTTCCACCATGATGATGAAGTCTAGGTCACCAAAGCGCACGTGTGTGTGCCCGAGGACCCAGTTGATTCCATGGCTAGCCATCCATGGCCTGATGTTAACGTCGGAACGCGCAAAGATCCCCTACCTGGCGCGCCAACTGTCGGTGTTTCAAGTAAACACCAACTAGTAAATTTGTATTTGTTGCGCGTTGGGCCGGATGGTGTGCTAAAAGACACAAGGTTTATACTGGTTCAGGCAGAATGTCCCTACGTCCAGTTTGTTGTTGTTGCTCGTGTTATTAGCACTGAAAGGTTTGTAGTAGGGGTACAAACGGTCAAGAGAGGGACAGGTCCCAGGTCTCTGATGGAAAGGTCGAACGGGTGCTGAGAGCTCAGTTGCTGCTCAGCTGTGTGTTATGTGGTGCGTGGTGTGTTGAATTGATCCATCTCTTTAGTGGGGTGCCCTACCCTTCCTTTTATAGATCAAGGGGGAGCAGGGATTACAGATGGGAGAAAGAGGAAAAACCAGAGGCAGAGAAGGTCCTTCGAAGGTGCTGGGTCTTCCTTTTCCTTTGAGCTTATCCCCCTAACATGACAGACGGTGCCAGGGATAGCATGTTCGTTGATCCTGATAGGGCCATACTCTGGCTTCGTTTAGCAAGTGGTCACGTCCCGTCCCATCCCGTCCTATCTCGACGGACGGCGCGACGCACCAGGGTGCCGAGCCACGACCCTATGGGGAGTAGACAGCATAGAGGCCCCACGTTTGTTACTGTGGTGACATGAGTTTCCTTCTTGGACCATAGTGGTTGTCGTATGTTTCCACCAGGATTCGTGTTCGAGGGCAAATGTCGGCGCCCATAACACTACAGGATAAATGTCGGCGCCCGCAACACTGTTTGGGCTCTAACATGCCTAGAAGGGCTTAAAGCGCCCGTCTGGTCATATCCTGATGGTACTTTCCTACATGTGTGCACGGTATGGTCCTCGATATTGCGGTTGACTTGAGTGTCCTGCCTTATCTGCGCGTGAGGTTATGGTGAGGTGGAGTCTGCCCCCAGACGTCGGGCGAGACAGAGCTAGCCCCCAGACATCGAGCGAGGCGGAGTCCACCCTCAGACATCGGGTGAGGTGAGGTGGAGCCCGCCCCCGGATGTCGGGCGAGGCGGAGCCAGCCCTCGGACATCGGGCGAGGCGGAGCCTACCCCCGGACGTCGGGCGAGGCGAAACCAGCCCTTGGATATCGGGCGAGGCGGAGGCTGCCCTAGGACGTCGGGCGAGGCGGAGCCTACCCCCAGACATCGGGCGAGGCAGAGCCTGCCCCCAGATGTCGGGAGAGGTGGAGCCAGCCCCTAGATGTCGGTCGAGGCGGAGCCTACCCCCAAATGTCGGGCGAGGCGGAGCCAGCCCTCAGTCATCGGGCAAGGCGGAGCCTACCCCTAGATGTCAGGCGGGGCGGAGTCCAGCCCTCAGGGGTCAAGCGAGGCGGAGCCAGCCCTCGGACGTCGGGCAAGGCGGAGTCTGCCCCAGACGTTGGGCAGAGGCGGAGTCCAGCCCTTAGGGGTCGGGCGAGGCGGAGCCAACCTTCAATCATTTGGACAAGAAGTGTAGTTGCGTTCTTGTCTGTTTGGAAGCATCAACGTTTGATGGTTATTAGCCCCTCCTCTTTGGGTACCCCGGTACTAGGTCCCCAACAACAATAGATGCATAGAGCCGAGCCCTGCATTGCCCCGCCATACTGCAAGAGCCGAGCTCTATACTGTGTTGCCCGGACGTGCTATAGTTCCATTTGGTCAGGCAAATTTTTTATCTTAAGTATTTCTAGATTGTTTTAAGTGATCAAACAGCAAGTCATTGTAAAAACTCTAGTGTTAGCCACATTTCTCAATATCCAACCTAGACAACATCCATGAGTTGAACATCTAAGAGTTGAACATAGATATAATACACACTAAGAGTTGAACATCTCCAACTGCTTACTGAGTAGATAGAGATAGATTATTAAAAATATAAAGCATAGCAACAAACAGACCAATTTGCGGATATCTGTAGAAAGAAGACCCACAAATTAAAGCACGAAGCCGAGAAATATTTATTTTTTATTGGAAAACATTGAGAGGCCTCTTGGTTGGTGAGGATATCATATCAGAGCGGGGATGGCGGAAGGACCTTGAGGATAGGTTTATATTTACCTTTATGCTGGGCAAGTTGGCACTGCAAGTCTTCTTTGAGTTCGTCGCTGCAGGAGCCCATAAGCCACACTTCCTTGAGGTACCGAATCCCTTGCAGCCCAGAAAGATGCAAAGAGGCACTAGAGCACTCAACCCTCAGTACATGAACACCTAGTATATTTCTAATAGTTGCCTATAAGTTTGTGGTGCAAACAATTTCAAGGACCTCAAGTCGCAACCTAGCAAACTTCCGCTCATCATTAATGCCTATACGGAGCGCATCATCTTGAACTGGCTTGATACAGAGACGTTTCATGGGCCCATTGGTACGATGTACTAAATGATCCAGAATGACCTGCATGTCATGTTGTTCCTGTAAGGTTACCTCAAGGTCCAAGTTTTGGACGTTGACAAACTCCTTATCCAGCTGCATGATGGTAGTATGTATATGCCCGTGCAGCTTAAAGCAACAACTAAGGGTCTTTGACGGCGAGCAATTGTGTCATGCAGAGAAGGAAACAAACCATCCATCACCCTGATTGCTTGATCGTTTCTGTGGCTTATAAGCCGGCTGGTACTGTTTTGTTGTGAGAGAAAAACACTGTATCATGGCTGATACGATGAAGCGAACATGCTGCATGTTCTTTTCAAGTCGCACTAACAAGGACTCCAGATGGTTAAGACATGAGATGGCAGAAAAGAACTCATTGATGTTGTCCAGGTTGGATATTGAGAAATGTGGCTAACACTAGAGTTTTTACAGTGACTTGCTGTTTGATCACTTAAAACAATCTAGAAATACTTAAGATAAAAAATTTGCCTAACCAAATGAAACTACGGCACGTCCGGGCGACACAGTACAGAGCTTGGCTCCTGCAGTATGGCGGGGCGATGCAGGGCTCGGCTCTATGCATCTATTACTATCGAGGACCTAGTACCGGGGTACCCAAAGAGGAGGGGCTAATAACCATCAAACGTTGATGCTTCCAAACATGTCGAAGAAGCATCGTTAAAAAAACACTGCTAAAAAAGCAAGCATATCAGATACATACATGAGAATGAACTGCATAAAATGATTTTTTTAAAATAACAAGAGAAAATACTACAACAAAAATATCTAATATGTTCATCTACAATAAGCGTGACAATATATACATGCTTGTTGGTGTCGATTAACACCGACAAGTATAGTACAATGCCCTACTTTCAGACAGCCTAAGCCGCTCTTTCATTGTCCATGAAAGCATCTAGGCCCCTAGTTGGGTTTCGGTGATTAATGACAATACAAGATTACTATGACTAATGTGTGTTTTGCAGAGGCAATTAAGTTAGGTCATGGTAATGAAGATCGATTGGGCAATCAAAGTTGTCATGCCCCCTCAATGGAAATCGTTTTGGTTTTTAAAGGATGGACGACAAGGTTAAGGATGACTAGTTCTAAGTGTCGATTGGAGTTGGAGAGACACTTAGAGTAGTTTAGGACTTTGTTTTTCCTTTGGCCGTACTATTAAGGGGGGTATGGATGGGTAGCTTGACCTAGTTGAGTCTAGTGAGTTAGGTGTGGTGCACACTTGTCAAAACTAGCTTTAGGTAGCTCCTATGAATGCCTAAGATCCTTTGGAGCAAACTTCATTCACATATGTTCGGAAGTTGGAAGTGAATGGAGGGTCAAACACCGAACGAAACGCTGGCTAGCCCGGTGTCACCGGGGCCGGCCGCAGGTCCGGTCGCGATTCATTTGATCAACGTCACGTTCGGTGTGACCGGACGCTGGAGAGGTCAAGTGATCGGACGCTGAAAGGCAGTGTCCGGTCGACTCCAGAAAGGTTCCAGTGAAGGGAATCTGCGACCGGACGCGCGTCTCGTCGAGATCGACCGGACCTTGAGGGTTCAAGCGTCCGGTTGAGTCCAAGAAGGTTCGATAAGGGTTTTATGCGACGGACGCGTCTCGGTCAGGCTTGACCGGACCGCCGCCGTCCGGTCAATACATTTTTGGTTCGCTGGGTTGAACTCGGACCGAGCGTCCGGTCAACACGATCGGAGCGTCCGGTCACCCCGTAGAAGCTCATAACGGTTCGTTTTTCAGGCTGCCTTATAAATAGAAGCTCCACTCGTGTATGGAGGGGCTTTTGCTCATTCCAACAGCTGAGAAATATGTTTGTGAGTGCCAAGAAGAGCAAGGTCCTAGTAAGGTGATTGAGATTTGAGAATCTAAGAGAGTAGCCTCATTAGTGAATCAAGAGTAGTCAAGTGTGCATCCACCTTCTCATTAGGCTTCGCGTGGTCAAGTGAGAGTTCGTGCTTGTTACTCTTGGTGATCGCCATCACCTAGACGGCTTGGTGGTGATTGGGAGCTTGGTGATCACCCGGCGGAGCTTGTGGGTGACCCAACTCAAGTTGTGAGCGGCCTTGGGTGATTCGCCGCGACGGAGTGTCGAAGAATCAACCCTTAGAGAGCACTTGATCCTTGCGTGGATCAAGGGGGAGCTACACCCTTGCGCGGGTGCTCCAACGAGGACTAGTGGGGAGTGGCGACTCTCCGATACCTCGGCAAAACATCGCCGCGTTCCTTCCTCTCTCTCCATTTACTTTGAGCATTTACTTTAAGTATTTACTTTGAGCAATTTAATACTTGTCTTTACATTCATAGAATTGCTATGCTAGAGTAATTGTGGAACATAGGTTGCAAGTCTTTTGTGCGTTAATTTGATAGAAACACTTTTCTAGGCACAAGGGGTTAATTGGGCTATCCGTAGGATTTGATTATTGCAAGAGAATTTAAAATTAGCCCAATTCACCCCCCTCTTGGGCATCTTGATCCTTTCAATTGGTATCAGAGCCTCGTGCTCACGTTTTTAAGCTTAACCGCTTAGAGCAAGATGTCTCACGGGGATGGACCTCCTCCTATCTTGAGGGGGATGATTTTCCATATTGGAAAATTCGCATGGAGGCTTACCTAGAAGCTCTAGATGTTGGAATTCTTAGAGCCGCTTCTCAAGGGTTCCCAACACCTAAGAATGCCGCACAACTCCAAGGCGATGAAGTAAACTATGAAAAATGGAATGCAAAGGCTCGCAACACCATCTTTAGAGGCCTTTGCAAAGATGTGTTCAATCGTGTAAGGAACCACAAAGACGCCCATGCACTATGGTCGGATGTTTGTGCGCTCCATGAGGGAACCAAGAGTGAGCGTGAGGAACGCTATCATCTTGTAATTAAAAAGCTAAATTCTTTTGAGATGCTTCCCAAAGAAAGTGCTAATGAAATGTATTCTTGTTTAAATGTTCTTGTAGAGGAAGTCAATGGGCTTGGACTTACTCAAATGTCACCATCCGACGTTGTGAGAAAGATCTTGAGTGTCCTCCCCATTGACAAATATGGGCACATTATGACCGTGCTACATCAAGGTGATCTTTCCGCCGCTACACCGACACAAATCTTGGGAAAGATCAATGCTCATGAGATGTATATGCACATCACACCACAAGATGGCTCATCCTCTACAAAGAAGAAAGAGAAAGACTTAGCATTCAAAGCTAGCCAAGATAAGGGTAAGGCAAGACTTGAGTATGAGAGCTCAAGTGATGAAGATGATGAAGAAAGTCTTGCTCTCATGGTGAAGAAGACCGCCAAGATGCTAAAGAAGCTAAACAAGAGTGGCATCAAGTTTGACGGCAAGAAGAAAAAGTTCTTCACTAGCTCAAGAAGAAAGCCAATCTCCGAGATGGATTGCTACAATTGCGGTGAACTTGGCCACCTAGCTCATCAATGCACAAAGCCCAAGAAAGACAAGTTCAAGAACAAGGGCAAGAAAGAAGATTCAAGTGATGAAGATGAAAAGAAAAAGAACAAGCCATACAAGAAGAGAGATGGCAAAAAGAGAGACTTCTACAAGAAGAAGAAGAGTGGCAAGGCCTATATTGTCGGTGATTGGCTCACGGACATTGATTCATCAAGTGGATCATTCGATGATGAGAGTGACAATGAGAAGGTGGCCGCCATTGCTATTGATCTTGCATCCTCACCGCCACCATCGCTATCATCCTCTACACACCTATGCCTTATGGCCAAGGGTGAACGCAAGGTAACTAAGAGTAATGATAGTAGTGATGATGAGCAAGCTAGTGATGATGATAGCGATAGCGATGATGATTCACCCACATATGATGATCTTGTCAAAATATTAAGAAAATACACTAAGATCATTAGAAAGAGTAGAGCTACGAATGAAAAACTTGATGCTAAAAATGATTCTCTCTTAGCTAAGTGTGATACATTAGAAAAGGCTAATGATGAGCTCAAAGAAACAAATGATTCTATATCATCCAAACTCAAGGAGCTCAAATCTTCTAAAAAAAGCTTAAAGATAAACATGATAAACTTGAGTGGGTGCACAATGAGCTTATCACTAGTCACAACAAGCTAAAAGATGAATATACAACTCTAAAGATCAATTATGATACCCTTGTTATTGCACAAGAATTCTTACCAAATGAGCCACATGTTGCTACTAACCATGTTGTTAAGATTGATATAGCTACCTCATGTGATGATTTAATTGATGAGAGCATTGAGCATGGATCTAGTAGCAAAGGCAAGCAAGTGGTTGAGTGCAATGACTATGATGAGTATGTCAAGCTCAAGAGTGACAATGAGAAGCTCATGAAAGATCTTGAAGAGATGAAAAGTCACAACACCATTGTGATAGAAACTCTTGATCATGACAAAGAGTTGATCCTTGAGAATGAGAAGCTAAAAGAAGAAAACAAGATACTTAAGGAAGAGAAGAACAATGATATTCTCAAGGAAGAGAACAAGAAGCTCAAGATGGAGAAAGAGCATCTCAAGGTGGGATTGAGCAAGTTTGCTAGAGGCAAGCATCTCCAAAGTGAGCTACTCATGAATACCGTCATGAAGATGGATAGAAGTGGCATTGGATATATGGCAAGTGTAGAAAAGATGAAGGCCCAAGCTCAACACCAACAATCAAAGCCAAAGCCAAAGCCAAAGAGATGTTTTGAGTGTGGACAAGAAGGCCACTTTGCTCATGAGTGTCAAACTCCACCACCACCACCCTTGCCCAAGCATGCTAGACCCTTTGCTTTCAATGCTCACTACATGCTTAGAAAAGATTCTAGTGGAAAGATGAAAGTCATGTTCTTAGGACCCTCCAATAAGAGTAGGCCTAAGAAGATTTGGGTGGCTAAGTCACTTGTTGAGAAGGTGAAGGGCCCTCAACAAGTTTAGATCCCTAAAGCTTGAATCTCTTGTGTGTAGGTGAACTACAAGACCGGTGGAAGTCATTGGGTTATTGATAGTGGTTGCACTCAACATATGACCGGTGATCCTCGTATGTTCACCTCACTAGATGAAGAGGTAGATGGACAAGAGAAAATAACATTTGGAGATAATTCAAAGGGAAAGGTTAAAGGATTGGGCAAAGTGGCAATATCAAATGATCATTCCATCTCAAATGTGCTCTATGTTGCTTCATTGAGCTTCAACTTGCTATCCGTTGGGCAATTGTGTGATCTTGGCTTTCAATGCTTATTCATCGAGAAGGAGGTTGTTGTATCCAAGGTAGATGATAATCAAGTGATATTCAATGGATTTAGATACAACAACTTATATCTAGTTGACTTCACCTCCGAAGATGCAAACTTGATGACTTGTCTATTCACCAAAACAACACTTGGGTGGCTATGGCATAGAAGACTTGCTCATGTTGGGATGAGCTCACTCAAGAAGCTTATGAAGAATGATTTGGTGAGAGAGTTGAAGGATGTGAAGTTTGAGAAGGACAAGCTTTGTAGTGCATGTCAAGCCGACAAGCAAGTTGCAAACACTCATCCAACCAAAGCTTTCATGTCAACCACAAGAGTGCTAGAACTCCTACACATGGATTTATTTGGACCAACAACATACAAGAGTTTGGGAGGAAATCTCTATTGTCTTGTGATTGTGGATGACTATTCAAGGTATACATGGGTGTTCTTCCTTCATGACAAATTCGAAGTTGCATCTTGCTTCAAGAAGTTTGCCAAGAGAGCTCAAAATGAATTTGAAGTGAAGCTCAAGAAGATAAGGAGTGACAATGGCAAAGAGTTTGACAACACAAACATAGAAGCTTATTGTGATGAAGTTGGAATCAAACATGAAGTCTCCACAACTTATACTCCTCAACAAAATGGTGTAGTTGAGAGGAAGAACCGCACTTTGATCACTCTTGCAAGGACAATGCTAGATGAGTACAACACCCCCGAAGCTCTATGGGCGGAAGCAATCAACACCGCATGTTATGCATCCAATCGCCTATTCCTTCAAAAGTTCCTTGGCAAGACACCTTATGAGTTGCTAAATGGGAAGAAGCCGGACGTCTCATTCTTTAGGGTGTTTGGTTGCAAATGCTACATCTACAAGAAGCGGCAACACCTAGGGAAGTTTCAAAGACGTTGTGATATAGGTTTTCTTGTTGGTTACTCATTGAAGTCCAAAGCATATAGAGTATTTAATCATGCCACCGGCTTGGTTGAAGAAACATATGATGTGGAATTTGATGAATCTAACGGCTCCCAAGGAGCACATGAGAATCTTGATGATGTAGGTGATGAACCGTTGAGAGAGGCTATGAAGAATATTCCGGTGGGAGACATCAAGCCAAAAGATGATGAAGATGATGTACAAGTAATTGATCAACCCTCTTCATCAAGTGTACCACAAGATGGTGAAAAAGATGGGAGAGTTAAAAATGAAGATACTCATGTCTCCCATGAGCAAATGGTGGTACAAGCACAAGATGTTGATGCTCCACAACCTCCTCCTCAAGTGGTCAATAGAAGAAATACACCTCTCCTACAAGATCATCCACAAGATCTCATCATAGGGAGTCCATCAAAGGGTGTAATGACTCGATCTCAAAAACTTACTTCATTTATTGCTCATCACTCTTTTGTCTCTTGCTATGAGCCTACCAAGGTAGAAGAAGCTCTTAAAGATCCGGATTGGATCAATGCCATGCATGAAGAGTTGAACAACTTCACTCGCAATGAAGTTTGGACTCTTGAAGAGCGACCAAAAGGTGCAAGAGTCATTGGAACAAAGTGGGTGTTCCGCAACAAGCAAGACGATCAAGGTGTTATTGTGAGGAACAAGGCAAGACTAGTTGCAAAGGGGTTCTCTCAAGTTGAAGGCTTGGATTTTGGAGAGACCTTTGCACCGGTTGCAAGATTAGAAGCCATTCGTATCCTACTTGCATATGCATCACATCATGAAATGAAACTATATCAAATGGATGTGAAAAGTGCATTTTTAAATGGCTTTATTAATGAACTAGTCTATGTTGATCAACCTCCTGGGTTTGAAGACCCTAGATATCCTAATCATGTTTATAGGTTGTCCAAGGCATTATATGGACTTAAGCAAGCCCCAAGAGCTTGGTATGAGCGCCTCCGGGACTTCCTTATTGTGAAGGGCTTCACCATTGGGAAGGTCGACACTATACTATTCACCAAGAAGCTTGATGGGCATATCTTTATTTGTCAAGTATATGTTGATGATATCATCTTTGGATCATCAAATGAAGACTCATGCAAAGAATTCGGTGAATTGATGTCAAAGGAGTTCGAGATGTCCATGATTGGTGAGCTTACATTCTTTCTTGGTTTTCAAGTCAAGCAAATGAAAGAAGGCATCTTCATCTCTCAAGAGAAATACACTAGAGATATTCTCAAGAGATTCAAGATGGATGAATGTAAGCCAATCAAGACCCTAATGCCTACTAATGGACATCTCGACCTAGATGAGGGAGGTAACCCGGTTGATCAAACTCTCTACCGTTCTATGATTGGTAGCTTGTTATATTTAACCGCATCTAGGCCCGACATCATGTTTAGTGTGTGTATGTGTGCTAGATTTCAAGCTAGTCCTAAGAAAACTCATTTAATTACTGTAAAAAGAATCCTTAGGTATCTTAAGCACACACCAAGCATTGGCCTTTGGTATCCCAAAGGAGCTTTATTTGAATTAATTGGCTATTCCGATTCGGATTACGCCGGATGCAAAGTTGATAGAAAGAGCACATCCAGAGGGTGCCATTTGCTTGGTAGATCACTTGTGTCTTGGTCCTCCAAGAAACAAAATAGTGTGGCTTTGTCCACCACCGAAGCGGAATACATTGCCGCGGGTGCTTGCTGTGCACAAATATTATACATGAAACAAACTTTGCTAGACTATGGAGTAGTTCTAGAGAAAGTACCTCTTTTGTGCGACAATGAAAGTGCGGTAAAACTTGCAAATAATCCGGTTCAACACTCTCGCACCAAGCATATAGATATCCGCCATCACTTTCTAAGAGATCATGTGGCTAAAAATGATATATCACTAGAAGGGGTAAGATCCGAAGATCAATTAGCGGATATCTTTACGAAACCGCTAGATGAGGCTACATTTTGTAGATTGCGAAATGAGCTCAATGTACTTGATTTTAGTAACTTCACTAAAAATTGAGCTTGTGTTGTCCCTTGCATTCATTGTAATATACAACATGTTTAATTTGTGGCAATGCATATAGGGCTTGTCTAACATGGTTAAGATAACCGCCGAAAAGCGTGTGAAGAAGCTTAACCTTGGATCAAACTTGACAAGCAACTAGATTTACTTACAAGTATTGCATATGCATGAATGTTGTTTTGTCGTTTTGTTCCATTTGCCCTCTTGTTGCCTATTTTCTTAAAAAGAATTATAGCCTAAGGCAAAATATTTTGAAAAATATGAGGGTTTAAAAGAGGTCACTCACATCAGTCCCAATTGGTGTTTATTTGGATCTTATTCAAGTTGGGACTTGATTGGGAACAGGCAGCGCGAAGGAAGTTTGAAGATTTCTTTGAAAAAAGGTGCACCGGACGCCGCTGACCGGACGCCGCCGTGTCCAAATGTCCGGTCGATTCCAGGAGGTGAACTGCTGGTGAAGGAGTGACCGGACGCTGCGTCTGTGCGTCCGGTCAGGAAGGGTTCAGCGTCCGGTCGATCGGAGGAAGACCAAGTTGTGCTGACCGGACCCTGCCTGCGTCCGGTCATGGACCACCGGACGCGTCCGGTCCCGATTCCAGAGGAAGTGGACCTCTCTGGAATCGACCGGACGCTGGGTGGTAGCGTCCGGTTGCTACCACCGGAGCGTCCGGTCATTGGATCTCACGTGTCTTCAGGACTCTTTTCCGTTTCCTTCTCTGTCACGTCGGGGGGTCTATTTTATTTGGCCATTCCTTCGTTTCTGATTTCCTGTGACCTAGCCCTAGTCCGTGCCGCCGCCTCCACAGCTCGCCAGCCGCGCGCCGCCGTGCTCCTGCCTCGCCGCACCACCGCTGCTCACCCGCGCCAGCGCCACCGCGCCAGCACAGCCCGCGCCTCCCTTGCCCGCGCTCGCCCGACCCCCATGCCAGCCGCGCACCACCATAGCTCACCGCGCCGCTGTGCTTCCCCGCGAGCCACCGTGCCACTGCGTTCGACCGGCCCTCTCGTCACTGCTAAGCGCCGTGTGCTCTAGCCCCATCTCCTCTCGGTAAGGCTAGCTCCTTGTTTCAATTTCAATTTGCTTAGATCAAATTGCAATACAATGCGCTGATTTCAAATATTCTAGGGCCACCAGTTCATCACTGCTCCTTGTAACCCTAGCCCTTGACGGTTCCGAGGATTCCCCCCGCGTGTCGCATCTTATCTTTTCTCGGATCGCTGATCGTCAGGTAGAAAGCCATTCGATTCAAGTTCGCATCTACATTGCTTTCTCTATTAGGGCTTCGCATCTATTAGACATATTATATTTATTTGTATATCCATCTATTCTATCGTGCAGCGAGTCGGTTCCGTTGTGGTTCTTGTGGCAGTTGGCAGTCAACTCGGAGCGAAGCTCGCGAGTACGGACCGAGGCCAAGCCTCGAAAGCGGTAGTTTGACAGTTGATCTTCATTAGCGGCAGTTCATCATCTCGTCAGTTCAGATGGCTTGCACCAAGAATGTTGGTGGTGGCCCAGGTGATGATGATCGGAGGCCCCCGCCTCGCCAGCCAGCCGGATCGAAGGGCAAGTCAACCAAGCAGGTGACATCCAAGAAGAGGAAGTATCCAGATAGAGAGACAGCCAGAGCAGCAGCAGTTGCAGAGGTAGTAGATCGTGCTGAGAGAGGTGGTGCCCGCAGTGGTCTTATCATTGCAGATCAGCCGGTTTCACCAGCACTGAGAGCTGCTCTTGAGGAGGTTGAGCGTCGTCACGGTAGTCCAGCAGGGACTGCCACATTTGTAGGACGGCGGATTGCCATTGTGGAGGGTCAGTTAGCAGTACAGGAGTCACAGTCATCACAGCAGCCCCCACCAGCAGAGCCTCAGCCTGCTCAGGAGACTCAGGAGGGTCAGCAGGCCAAGGAGACCAAGCCGGCACCTCAGTTACGCCGCTCTGGTCGTACTAGTGCTATAGTTCCACCGAGGCCAGCTACACAGTGTAGGGGCTCATGCCCACCACCCAGACCACAGGGTCCGCCTCTAGTGGTACACCTCGACTTGAGGGCCGCCACAGCCAGACAGGTTCGGCAGTTGAGATTCATTGAGTTTGACGTGTGGTTTCCTCCAAGGAGGGATGAGAGAGCAGCAGAGGGATTTTACACGCCACTGTAGGAGGATTTCTACAATGCTTATCTCAACAGTGGGGCTATGTTCAGATCTCAGAGAGTCTGCAGTATAGAGCCTATTGTGTCAGCAGCCAGAGAGCATATCCGCCCATACTTGTCATATCTACCGGGGCTTACAGGTCTAATTGGCCGGACAGGAGTGTATGTACCATCTTGGGTTCGGCAGTTCTACGCATCGCTCTATGTTGACCCACATCATAACTTCATTCATTTTGCACTCAACGGCAGAGATTACAGAGTGATGAGCCAGAGGGCCAAGGAGATAATGAGGCTACAGGAGCAGCCTGTCAGATTGCATGAGGTGTGTTATGGATGACAGGAGCCTCCTAGGCGTCCTCATGGAGGGATAGTGCCCCCTCATCGATCTTGTGCGCCATTGCTTTAAGGAGCCTTTTGGTGAGGGGTCGAGGAGGAACCCCGGTGACTTGACTCCCACAATGAGAGTGCTAGAGGCCATTATCGAGGAGGACCTTTGCTTCCTAGGTTGGGATATAGAGAGGGCTTGACTCGCCACTGACTCTGGCTCCTTAATGCCCCGATGCAGAGACTGTGTTCGACATTTGGGACATCCTTCTATCGAGATGGAGGATACTATAGTTGAGGGTTTCAAGGGTCGCGCAGCAGCTCCCTTATGCACATTGGATCACATTCTTGATACTCAAGTACATGCGTGTCCGGACCCCTGAGATGGTTGCCGAGTACAAAGGTGCCACCACTGAGTTCCCACTTACAACATGACACAGAGGATCAGGCACAGCACACCACAGGCACCTACTCGGCCTAGTCGCCATCCAGAGGTTTCGGAGTCAGCAGCTCAACAGGACGCGATTATTAGAGGCATAGCCGCTACTAAGGAGGAGCAGCTTGAGGCACAGCAGGAGGTGAGCGAGCACAATGGATGGCAGCTCGACGGCGACTACCGGCCTATTCCTCGATGCCTCCACGCAGACACGATGCAGAGAGGGCGGCGATTCTAGCTCAAGACCACCCCGCACCTCGAGACGGACCCCGCTCTTATTGCCATACTTGAGCGGATGCAAGAGACCAGCTCGCCAGCATAGGAGACGGCTACTAACTTTGCGATTCGGCCTGTGTCGGTCAGACGAGTTTGAGAGGCAAGCAGTAGTACTCCAAAGAAGAAGCGAAGCAGCAGATGCACCAAAGAAGAGATCCTATTGCAAAGAAGCAGCTTATGGGCTTCATGCAGCATGTTGTGACAGCTCTTGGGGCCCCACAGCCACAGCCTTCGCCCCAGCTTCCTCAGCCTGCTACCACTTCAACGACTCTAGCAGTACAGCCCAGTGGGCTCCAGAGTCGAGGACGACCTCCGGCTCGGCTTTGCTTCACCTCTTGTACAGTGTCCCAGTGGTTAGCCTCACCGTGGTAGCCCCTGCAGATTCACTCCACTTCAGACGGGCTTCACACGGAGGAGTCGTCCCTCGCTATTTGTGCCGACACGTCGGTCCTGGAGTCTTGGAGCATCTTTCAATGGTGACCTGGCATGCCCACTCCACCGCATATGCATGCCGCCGGTCCTTCAACAGCAGCTCCAGTCACAGTGACTACTCAGAGGCTTCCTAGCTCAGTCGCATCATCAGATCCTACAGATGTACCAGCAGCTTCACAGGCAGCACCTGTTCTAGCTCAGACCCAGACCGCTTCAGCGACACTTCCTGCCACAGAGGGTCAGTCAGTTCAGAGCTCAGGGTCAGATGATGATGGCACTCGGTTCTAGCTTGCTCCTCGCACCTCGGTTGCCTGGCTCTCGTCCATCTGAGCCCCCACCGTCCGACCCCTAGGTTTTGGTGCTTGACGCCAAAGGGGGAGAGGGTTCGAGTATGTAGACTCAGGGGGAGCGACTTTTAGGGGGAGCTAGTTTTATAGTATTAGCTTATTGTATACATTTGGAGTTTTATTTGTGTGATACACTATTACTTTTGCATTCGTGTGTTTACTTTCACACATATTATTCTATCTATGTGATTGTGATATATGACATGTGTGCTCTCTACTTTACATTATTTATATGTCATATCACTTGTGTTATTGTTCATTTGCCTTGGCTTCCGCGATTATACTCCGATGCAAATGAGCTTTGTTAATCGTACTCATGCTTAATTCACATCCTTTGAGTACATTGTGTTGGCTTGGGTCATGTAAGCTTGACTAACATGTTTGTTCTTATCGACAAAAGCTTATATGAACCAAGCCTGTAAAAAACCTCACTCTTTCACATACTCGAGGTGGTATTGTCATCAATCACCAAAAAGGGGGAGATTGAAAGCATCTAGGCCCCTAGTTGGGTTTCGGTGATTAATGACAATACAAGATTACTATGACTAATGTGTGTTTTGTAGAGGCAATTAAGTTAGGTCATGGTAATGAAGATCGATTGGGCAATCAAAGTTGTCATGCCCCCTCAATAGAAATCGTTTTAGTTTTTAAAGGATGGACGACAAGGTTAAGGATGACTAGTTCTAAGTGTCGATTGGAGTTGGAGAGACACTTAGAGTAGTTTAGGACTTTGTTTTTCCTTTGGCCGTACTATTAAGGGGGGTATGGATGGGTAGCTTGACCTAGTTGAGTCTAGTGAGTTAGGTGTGGTGCACACTTGTCAAAACTAGCTTTAGGTAGCTCCTATGAATGCCTAAGATCCTTTGGAGCAAACTTCATTCACATATGTTCGGAAGTTGGAAGTGAATGAGGGTCAAACATCGACCGGACGCCGGCCCGGTGTCACCGGACGACGGCCGCAGCAGGTCCCGGCCGATTCGTTTGATCAACGTCTGCGTTCGGTGTGACCGGATCTTTGGAGAGGTCAAAGTGACCGGACGCCTTGTTGAGAGAGGTCATGACCGGACGACAAAGGGCGAAGGTCGGCGTCCGGTCGACTCCAGAAAGGTTCCAGTGAAGAGAATCTGCGACCGGACGCGTCCGGTCGGTACTGACCGGACCCTGAGGGTTCAGCGTCCGGTCGAGTCCAAGAAGGTTCCAGAGAGGGTTTTATGCGATGACGGACGCGCGCGTCGGTCGACCGACCGGACCAGCCGGCGTCCGTCAATCAATACATTTTTTGGTTCGCTGGGTTGAACCGACCGGAGCGTCCGGTCAACACGACCGAGCGTCCGGTCACCCTGCAGAAGCTCATAACGGTTCGTTTTTCAGGCTGCCTTATAAATAGAAGCTCCACTCGTGTGTGGAGGGGCTTTTGCTCATTCCAACAGCTGAGAAACACGTTTGTGAGTGCCAAAAAGAGCAAGGTCCTAGTGAGGTGATTGAGATTTAAGAATCCAAGAGAGTAGCCTCATTAGTAAATCAAGAGTAGTCTGTGCATCCACCTTTTCATTAGGCTTCGCGTGGTCAAGTGAGAGTTCGTGCTTGTTACTCTTGGTGATCGCCATCACCTAGACGGCTTGGTGGTGATTGGAAGCTTGGTGATCACCCGACGGAGCTTGTGGGTGACCCAACTCAAGTTATGAGCGGCCTTGGGTGATTCGCCGCGACGGAGTGTCGAAGAATCAACCCGTAGAGAGCACTTGATCCTTGCGTGGATCAAGGAGGAGCTACACCCTTGCGCGGGTGCTCCAACGAGGACTAGTGGGGAGTGACGACTCTCCGATACCTCAACAAAACATCGCCGCGTTCCTTCCTCTCTCCATTTACTTTGAGCATTTACTTTAAGTATTTACTTTGAGCAATTCAATACTTGTCTTTACATTCATAGAATTGCTATGCTAGAGTAATTGTGGAACATAGGTTGCAAGTCTTTTGTGCGTTAATTTGATAGAAACACTTTTCTAGGCACAAGGGGTTAATTGGGTTATCCGTAGGATTTGATTATTGCAAGAGAATTTAAAATTAGCCCAATTCACCCCTCTCTTGACATCTTGATCCTTTCAGTCCACAACTCCCATAAGCACTGCTTCCTCTACCCGTTCTTAGTCTCCTTCCTTTCTGAAGCTCTGGGTGAATTTGTCCAAGGAAGAGACACAACTACATAATCACGCCACATGAAGATAACCTATTTGTCCAGCTTTAGATTGTCGCAAAGGTGGCCAAGCTCAGGCCTTGCCTTCATCCATGATGTAAATGTTGCTTCGCATGATCTTTTGCTGTATAGGTAGGACCTGAAGGTGATCAGAAAGAAGTAACGCCTGCAACACAAGAATTTGATATGAATCAATACCAGGTGAAAAAACAAATAAACATATTGAAGCGGTTATTTGTGCATTTGGGAATATGTAGGTAAGACATTGATTAACATATACAATACCTAGCATGGTGCCAGATTTAAACGCACTACAGCACATATAGAATTACCTTTTAAGTCTTTCTTTCCAATAGAATAGGGATTCTAAAAAAAAGCACCTTATCGACATCCTAGAGACCTAACTTGTGGATTTTTTTTTTTTCAAATGGGCATTTTTCACTATGTAGTCCCTTAGAAGCACACACATGACCACCAACGTGTTCAATACTCTCGCCAAACATCATGCTGGACTAAACAAACATGTCTGTCTTCTTTTCCCTCCGTGCTTTATTTTCGTTTAACACTTATGTTTTCAGCAAAGTAGTTTGTGAAGCAGGACATTATAGAGCAAGCACGTTGTGACATGAATACAGGGCGTGATGGTAAGTGTTCTGATCCCAGGCCGTTTTCAATGAATACAGAAGCAACAGAAGTTCTTTCTGATGTTAATAAATTTTCATAGGAGGTAACTATTTCACAAGAAGATTTTAAACACAGCACCATTGATTCGTTATGAAGGGCGGGCCTGGTGCAAGTGGTAGAATCTTACCGCCTGTGACCGGAAGGTCCCGGATTCGAGTCGTGGTCTCCTCGCATTGCACAGGCGAGGGTAAAGCTTGCCACTGACACCCTTCCCCAGACCCCGCACAGAGTGGGAGCTCTCTGCACTGGGTACGCCTTTTACCATTGATTCGTTATCATGTGGCTAACAGGAAGGGAAAGATTTTGAGTGTCAACCCCCCTGGATCACATGTAAGGGCTTGTTTAGTTACACTCGTATCCACCTCAATCCATTGATTTAATTTCCACCCCAATCCATTCCAACACATGTGGATTTGAGGTGGATACAAGTGCAGCCAAACAAGGCTTAACATGGGTTATATTGTGAATTTCATGATAGTTTAGTCAGCCCACTCAACACACGTGTTTAGTTATGGCTAGCTGATCGGTGGTTCTCTTGGCAACACGAGCACCGCATGTGTGGCATGGACGCATGGTTATGAGCATAATGTGGCTGGAATGTTGCTAGCTAACATTAATTGTTGGGATTCCTGATAGATCAAAATGATCATATGTACCTGGATATAACTCCTCTAGTCCAAATAAGGAAAAAGGACCAATATTTCTAGTTGCAGTCAATTGCATGTTTTCTGTGGCACTTCTCAAAATCACTGATTTTCCAGAAGTATATATCAAAATTAGGCCCTATTTCATGACAGTGTATTGCACCACAAAATGATTGAACACTATCATTGTATGATTCCTTGAGGTACTGACTAACATATAATGGAAACATGTATGTTGAAGTGTTTGTGCTAAATAACAAGAATCATAATTGTTGGAAGAGAAATCATATTATCGTGAATTTAAGGTAAAGGAACACTTATTTTTTTCATCAGGTGATACTAATGTGGATACTTTATCTTGAGAATTATCTATCAAGTGTGAACAAATAGAATACATGGTGAATAAGAGAGAGGAGATTATGCATTTAAAAATGAACATCCTCAAGTTAAAACAAATTAAACACACCTCAAAGCTTTTGTACCCATATCAGTGAGATAAGAGTGTTCCTCATCATCATCGTCGTCATCGTCATGTGAACAATCTTGCAGTGCTTTCCTGTAATGCATAATATCTTCTCGAAAATGACCAGCACCAGAACACCTTCAAGGAGACAAATGGGAAATTAAGAAAATGTAGAAAAATGTTAAGATGAATCACATCAATGATGAAACTCATCAAACTTGCAGTTAGTACACAACTGTATTTAATTCGTTCTTATAAAAGCACATCTCAAGTAGCAGAAATAACTCCACAATACCTGTCAATAACTGTGTCAACCTCTTCTTTGCTCTTGGGCCCATGTACCAACACTCTAGTAAGGTTTAACATGTCCTGGTAATCACCCTGCCTAAGTGCTATGTCAGTTTTAGTTTTGATGGACACATTTTTTGCAAGAGATGTTGATACAAAGTGTGTTTCTGCTGTTTCTTCCATTACAAACTTTGCATCTGCACCCAGTCCCAGGCAGGTAATGGCCATTGCATAAGCAACACCACCATATCCGGTGTGTGAAATAAAGAGATAGTACCTAGCAGATCTGTGGAGAAGCAATAGTGAGTCTTGGATCCTGTAACTGAGCAATGCAACTCGTAAAATTATACAAATGTAAGAATCAGTGTACGTACTCTTTGATTAATGATTGTATAGCATCTACATCAGCAGCTAATGCTTCCCTTTCCCTGGTTAGAGGTATTCTTTTGTAGTCGATACAATAGCCCTTGTCTCTCAATGTGCTGTACACTTCAGCTGGTGTCATCACGTCCTCCAGATCTATGTGTTCCCAGTAACCTACCACACTACATTGATTTGTGGCTGCATTAAATTCTTCTTTATGAAGCAGTAACAGACCACCTAGTTGTTTAATTTCAGAGAGTATATCCTCCTTTAGCCTTGCCTCTATGCTCTCTACCTGCACAGAAGATAGTTTAAGGATTGCCCCCAAAAGAATTGATTATTGGAAGAAAGCCTCTCACCATTGGACCACTAATGCCAACATGCTTCAAAGTATCAACAGGTTGATCTAGTTCTCTCAAAACAAATGGCGATCCCTTGATGTAAACAACCACTTTCTCTCTAAGATCTGTGACGACCACCTTCTGTGCAATGCTTCTTCCGGTTGTGTCTTTAGAGCCCAGATATGACAGAATATCACTTGCTCCGTCAATAGTGGGTGTTGCCATGCTATACACAGGGTATCCATCCACCTGAAGTAGATATTCTAAAATTTATAATTATGCATTCCATTAATTATCACTTCCTTTCGTTTCTAAAATGAGGCTTAATTGGCAATTCTGGTAATTGGATCTTGTAGTTTGGTTGTAATGACCATCAATTTATGCTTTCAAATGCTGCAAGCAGAGAAGCAAAAAAGGAGGACCAGGCTAGCCCTATCCCCATAATAGAAAACGTCATAGTGGTTACAGCTATAGTGCGTTTTACTGAAAAGCAAACATTTATTAGTAATGAAGTGATCACAGTTTAATTGGCAATTCCGGTAATTGGATATGAATTTTTTCCCCTTTACTATGACTACATGGAATCATGGATAAAAAAATGCTTGTGCACTAGGGTTCAACAACCTAAGTGTCATAAAAGAACAACAAACTAACAAATATTAACACAGAAGCTAAGCTGAATTCCATCTAAACAAATTACAAGTTATGTATCAGCCACCGAGTGTTATTATAGCACCCAACATGTTAATTTAATATGGAACCTAACATAGAGATTCTAGGTTCTCAATTCGGAATTTAGCAATGAGCTAGCTGAAAGACTACTATTAGCATTCCTTTATTTGTAATAAAATACTACGAATGGTGAACTGGTTTGAAATATTTGTCCATCTGAAATTTCATGTCAAAGATATCAGCTAATCTAACTCTAAATCTAATGGGTAAGGAAGTTCAATAAATAACAAAAAAAAAAACTCAGTTGGTACGACTGACTAGGATAGGAATAACTACACAATATCATAAACATCCAATGATCAAAGATCGAATGCAACAACTTTTAGGTAACACAGCAGTACCTTAAAAACATGAGGTGCACCCTGGAAATTCACACTGCTTGACCTCTTCTGTCCAGGAAAGAAGTACATTTTGAGTATTGATCCCTTTCCCAGAACAGAACCACTACGAGCTTTGACAATGGTTTCCATTGTTACATCACCTTGTGGAGGTGGATATGTTGCTTTCTGCTCGTGCTGAAAATAGAAAATATGTTTTAGTTCCATCAAAGGTGCAAAAATTAAGTTTTTATCAGAATCAAGGAGTGTATTTACCGGCACAGTGAAAAAACGGCCAGGTCGCAGTCTTATGCTCCATTTCATGGTTTGGATCTCTGGCCGCTGTTGCAGCCATCCTTTAAATGAGATCTTTGTTTCTCCTTGTCCACAGAAACCATCAAATGCTTCACAACCAAGGTATGCTGAAAATGCAATTAATTTGAGGTATCTCTCCAAATATTCAGCGCCACGATTTAATGCAACCCTCCTAACTCTAGGCTCAACATGTTGTTGATTAATTACTCTTGTGTACTTCAAAACAGCTTGCCGAATATTCTGCAAAGCTGAACATCTATCAATAACAGTATCCAAAGTTTGCCTACACTCAATTCCGTTATCAAATAATCTTGTAATTTTTCGCAGCACAAGGATGTCATTAATTCCAAATCCAGAATTTAGCTTTGTCAAAGTGCGAGGTTTCCATGATTCTGAATTCAAGTGACCGTTGTGATCTGCTGTATCTCCTCCAGTTGAGTAAATAGCATCATCTTCATGGCCATATTGACAAACTGGGATTCTAATAGGCCTGCCATGATCAATTCGGAGTTTCAGCAAGCAAGCAATCACAGTTCCTGTAGTTGTTCTGCCCCTGCCCATCTATAATCACCACAAAATCAACGTTTAAGTTTTTGAAAACTCATGTAACTCTAAGAGTCAATCCAGTAAAGATATGCAGTACCTGGCAATTGAATACGAAAGCAGTGCTCTTGCTAGCAGAAGTAACATTGAAGGCTATCGTGTCAAAGTCTGAACTTTTGGGAGCTTTACCATCAGTAATGGGCACTCGTGCATATTTGATCGGAAGGCCTTCACTCTCCAAGTTTTTGTATACCTCCAACGGAGTCAGAACAGCTTCAGTATCTACATTTTCCCATGTGTCGAAGATCTCTCCATCGTCAGTTTCATGAATAACCATTATCGCTCCACCATATCGTTCCGCCTCGCGTAAAATGTCCTCCTTCAGCCGAGCCTCCATGCGTTCCACCCTAGCACGATCAATCCCCTGATAACGTGTATCAGTTAGAGCACTAAACCATTTCCCAGAGCATAAGACATCATATTAAGAAATAGTTCTCTTAAGCATGTTTAGATGTAATTACTAATAGTACACAAAATTAACAACATGAATAAATAGGTAAAATTCTTTTCATAGGACCAGAATATGCAGAAGTCCTTTGGAAAGTTTTAAGACCAGTAGTTATATGAACACCTTTGCAGAATGAGGATAAAGAGCTTAGAGCAACTCCAACAGCTCAGCTATTCTTGTTTTGGAGGCTATTTTAGAATTTGTATAGCAAAAGGTAGGCTCCAACAGATGTGCCATCTGGTTTTGTAAAATAGAAAGCTGGCTATCCCATTGTCAAGGACGTCGGCGTTAAGGGTAGCAGGACCCCGACTACGCAGTTCGTAGTCGCGATCCGTGACTAAGGCGAGGTTTTACCCCTCTGCGCCTAGTTTGTTTGGAAGAAGAGAGAAAGAGAGATTAGATGACAATATCTTGCTTTTCTTCCTTCCATTGTCACCGTACCAGACTAAATAGGCCTTAGAGGCTAACAAACCAGGAGCTAATTGGTCCTTAATCTAAGGAACTGACTTGATACTCTTTCTATCCTAGCCACTAGATGGCTCAACCTGCTCTGCATGCCCAGAGGGCGACGGCGCGGCCCCAGCAGCGCGCTTGACGGCGCGGCGTATGTCTCAGGCGCGCCGTTTCCTTGCATAGGGGCGGCCCCACATGACACCCATGATTTTAGGTGGCCATATAAAGCCAACCATAGGCGCTTGATATCTGAAGATGAGAAATAGCAAGGCTATTGCAGACCTCTTCTTTTTTGAGCAGTTTTCTATTTTACAAAATGGCTAAACTATGAAATTTGGCTAGTAATTTTAGCCAAACAGTTGGAGTTGCTCTTAGGTGTGTATCACATAAGCATGCTGTCATGACAAGAGAAAAACAAAGAAATACCCATGCAATATAACTTTGAAAAAAATGATCTTATTAGCCCAAAAAAGTTACTCCCACCAGTCAACAGTAGTTAATGTTTAGGAACAAAACAAACAAACTAAAACTATTTTTGTTCTTTCTTTATACTAAACGCTAACTATAGTTGGCTAGATGTAGTACAAGCAACATATTATTTGTCAAAAAATCCATTGAGGAAACTGAAAGTAGTACTTACCGTGTACTCCAGCATATTCTTGCAAGGTCTTTCCACTTCACGTAGCACAAATGGTTTTCCATTTATGTAGATAACTGGTTCTTCTCTCATATTATGCCACAGTACAGGTCGCCCTCCCTTGCTTGTACTGATGCACTGGATAACAGCTCGAATACCATCAACAGTAGGATTTGCAACACCGTAGACTGGAAACCCAGGTATTTCCCGAAAATTTGGTGCACCCTCCACCCTCACAGGTAAATTAAGGCTGTGGTTGCCTGGGCAGTGGTCGCTTTTTAAAACAGTTAAACGCCCAAGAACTTCACCATTCCTCATGGCAGCAACAGCATCCATATCTTGTGGACGCCCATTAGCAGACTCAACAATTTTGGTAAGAGGGGGTTTTGAACTTGAATAACCAAGAGCACCCATTGGATATCTTCTCAATAGCCTGAACAAATTTAAATGTCAAGAAATGAGCTTCCTTGTTATGTGGAATGATCATGGAACATGAGGCCGGAAGCAGAGAATAAAATTAAGTGATAGCATTAGATATAGTTTTCCTTTTCAATATGACATTCTTGAAGGCTTCCTTGTTAAGTCAAACAATCATGTAGCAAGATGTTAGAAATGGAAAATAAAATTGATGGTAATTTTAGAAACAAAATAATCTATATGGCACTCTTGACTATCATCACAATACATCTTTGCCGGTGCCCATGTTTTAATCAGCAAGCAATGGAATAAATGGACTTTATATACTGGATAATATGTAGAGAGCAATATATGAGCACGTTAAGCAAGTAATTGTGTGAAACAAAAGTGGAAAGTTGCAATGTGTTCAGAGTGATCAAATAGACACTTGTGCTTTTGTACCTAAAGTGTCCTATTGTGGCTGTATCAAGCAGTTGCAGACCCCGCACAAATACACCATGCAAACTGCCATAAGCAGCTGTGTACAGTGTTACCATGAGATGGGTGCAGGTGTTGAGGTCCAACTTGGGTACAGGGATCCAATTCGGCAAACAAAATTTTGGACATGCCAAACACCACTACGAGTCCAACACAGATGCATAGAACAACTCTGCAACAATTATATGACTCTAGTGTCCAGGCAACACACCTGTCATATCTTGCCCATCACACTGCACCAGTTAAAACAGTGGTCCCGCCCTTGAAATTGTAAAGTACCACTTCCATTTGTAGCTAAATATGCTGATGTTATGACAATACATCAAGGTTTCAGAGGCATTATCTTTAGTGTATGCATGCTAAGTCTAATCCAAAAACAACCAAGCTAAGCATATCCACAGAAAAGATCAAATGGAAAAGAAACTGATGTAGATGCTATAATGTCAAAAATTGCGGAAAGAGATACGGTAAACAGATGGAAGTGAATAGTATCACTAAAATTATTACAGTATTTGTAAGCTCTCATGTGCAGATGAGCATTATCTACATTTTAAATAGTACCTCTGAAAATGTTGGTCCTTAAGATGCAAAGTAGCTCTTCCGCAATTTAGCACATAGCATATCTTGTGGCTTAGAAAGTAATTCTATTTGAAATGGCAAACATATATGTCGAAAAAAAAGAACTAATATATTTACAGTCAATGAAGAGTTTCTGGAGTGCCCTTACTACACAAGATTGACCCAGACTTTCGCACATTCATTTTCCAAAATCCAGTGCACTGAATAATGGTTTAACATGTTTAGTTCATTTAAGAATTACCTGCTTAAATCTGATAAGTGTTACCTGCTTAAATCTGATAAGTGTACCAACTTTCTGAAGCAGGCCACAAGCAAAAGAATTATTGCGTTTGGAGCCACAGATACAGATTAAGATTTTTGACAAATATGCTAATTCTACAGATTTAGGCCATGAACTAAAGATTTATACAACCAAAATCCATGGCGCTGTTTGTGTTAATGATCATTATGACACTCATGTTTGAAATATGTAACTTTTTACACAATGGCTTATGTCTTCCAACAGTTCTCACTGCCATCAAGAATAAAATCTGGCGCAAAGATCAATGTGTCATCTGGTGGAGGCTAGAGAACCTTCAAGACAAAATGTCTTGGTTGAAATACGGCAAAGTCTAGGAGGATAATGGGCAAGGTGAGAGCAGAATAAACTATGAGCATTCCACCTATGTGAAGCACCGCAAAATAGGAAAGGGTGTTGATTTTCAACAACTAATCTCAGGAAGGAAACATTATTTGGACTACATACACTCTTACAAGCTGTATATACTGCTGACATTTGTACAGTCAAGTTGCCATATCTCACCTTCGAAGAATGCTGTACAGTTCAGGCCTCGCTCTCATCCAATCAGAAAAACTAACTTCTACTGATAATGTTGTTTGGTGAGCAGAGTTCACCGAATGCACATAGACAGCAAAGCATATAAGGAAGTAATAACGTTCCAAGTACTCCACAAAGAAGGAAAGTGATGCCTCCCGTTTCATCTCATCAGGTTGCCGAAGAATGTTATTGCGGTAAGTAGCAATAGCTTCTCTTAGGTTCTGTTCACAATGAAAGGCAAACATAAGCAGGAAATAAACTGCTAGTATTTCTCCTAAATTGTTAGCATTCAGAGCATAAAATGATCTACCTGCATGGAGTCGCATTTGTCAATAACTTTGTCAACTTGCCTTTTGCCTTCGACACCACCCTGCAAAAAAAAAAAATCAAAAAAACAAAGTGGATACGCTCAGAAAAATAAGACAAAAAGGGAAAATAAAATAAAATAAAGAAATAACATATTAAGGTTATTACTTCGAGAACTCGGACTAAGCTCCTAATGACAGCATATTCTCCTCTGAGTATTGCTTCTTCTGAGCTAGGCATATAATCATCTACATCATTTCCAGCATAGAGGACCTTCCCAATCGAGCCTGTCCTTGGGATACCTGCAGCACACAGAAAAGCCCAAACATCTCAAAAGTCCAAGTACAGGCATGATTATGAGCACAAAATGATACAATGTGCTTTACGTAGAATCAGTTGCCATCAGTTTGTAATGCTAAAAGACCACATGACAGTTCTCAACACGACTGTCTGTGGTCATGCTACTGTGTCTCAATCAGATCTACACAGATAACAGAAGCAGGAACCAGAGTAAATTTTGTTCTCACCTGAAGCTCCTATTCGGTTTAGGTAAACCAATGTAGCTATAACCATACCAGTAGTTGTCCGTCCCCTCCCCATTTGGCAGTTAAACACAATTTCTGTTTCTATATCAACTTGAGAGATTCGACGTACCTGTTAAATGCAATGCAATTTTATGTTATGTAATAACCCGCTACAACAAGACAGCTTTGATGTAAAATCAAATTTGTGAACATTTCATAAATTGCAATATCTGAGTGTCTGCATAAAATGGCAACAGATTAACATGAGATAAGGATTTATCGCCCTCTAATCTATAGTCTTCTCCCATCGAGAAGAGGCTCTTATCATAGCCAAGTTGTTTGGGAAAGCCATTTGCTAGATTATTTCTTGGTTGATTCATAAACACGACTAAGGCTACCTTTACATAGGAGTCGTCTAAATAATTTAGGAAACAGGAAGTTAACTAAGATATAGACAAGGACTCAGCTACAAAAATAGGACTTCGTCAATCTAACAAACTAGGTAAGTGCTAATATGGTTTCCATAATGCTGCAGATATTTTCAACCTGCAAAATGTGTTTCATATGGTGGAAAAACAGTCCAGACCATTTTTCAACTTATAAGGATAGCTAAATACATAGAAATAGCGTGACTTACACACATATCTCAAAGCATCCAGGCAACATGGACCTCTGAAGGTCTAATTTTTCCAGAAAAGGAGTAAGAAGATATTAGGAGCAGTGGGCAAGTTCAGCAGCAAATTGTAAAACTAACCAGGTTGTCAAAATCTCCTTCCTTTGGTGCTTTTTCATCAGTAATTGGAACACGTTCATAGTCAACTAGGTACCCTTGATGTTGCAACTCCTCATAGACCTACAGAGGAATCATTTTTTTCCTGAATAGGACTACATATGATAAAAGAATGATACCATAATAAATATGCCATTACCTCAAGTGGAGTCTTAACTGTATCATACTCAACTGATTCCCACTGATCCACCATCTGACCACTTGGCAGCTCATCAGTGACTAATATCTTATTCCCATACCTGCCATCAAATATTCCAGTACAATACACCTTCTAATAGTAATAAGGGAATTAAATACTTTGCATTGTAAGTTTGCAATTAATGTACCTTGAAGCTTCCTGAAGAATATCTTCCTTAAGGCGAAACTCCATTTGTTCCACTCTCTCCCGGTTAATTCCCTATATTAAAGAGATTCAGGATCACTAGTAGTTAAGAAAAAAAAGAAAAGAAAATGAGCAGTGAACTATGATAGCTTCATGTATCCGACTTTGCAATTTTTTGTTTGTGGGAGAAAAGTTTTGTCCCATGTTTCACTTTCCTAGGCTGAAAAACATACCAATATGTTTCGAAGTTCAGACTTAATAACAAGAACATGGCAATATTTTGCAAAAGAAAATAAAACTAATTTATCTATACAGACGTACCATGGATATAAGTTAGAACTCACAGGAAATCAATCTACGTAGCTGTAGCAAGTGTGCTGATATGTCATGATTCCTCTAAAACATAGCAATATATTTGATTTGGTCCGAGTATTAGCATCATAATTTCCATGGTGGAGATTTGACAGGACCAGTACCTTGTGGTTTATGAGCTTTGTGTATTTCTAAAAAAATCAGTAACAACAATGTACGAGAAATAACTATGGAAGCCAGGAATCTAAGCTAACCGTGTATTCAAGATTTGAGAAGGGCCTTTCAACATCTCGCAAAACAAAGGGTCGACCATTGATGTAGATAACCTGCATAGTATAGTGGAGAAAACAGACGTTATTGGATGCCATGCCATGAGACAGAGACAGAACACCCTGGTCCAGGGAGATGCTGATCTGCTCAGGAAAAAGGAAAGGCAAAAGTCACTTGAAATCAAAATGCATATTTCTAGAGACTCAATCGCTTTTCTAATTCTCTTTGCTGATTTGCTTCTAACAAGCGATGATGGTAACTTGATATATTCTATATATTTTCAAAGGTTTTGAAGCCATCGACATAATGTAGTCTAGCCTGGAAATCAGCGTTCTTACTGGTTCCTCCCGAAGACTATGCCATAGAATCCGGGTTTGCTTCCCTTTCTTGTGTGCTCCGATATGATTTAGCACATTAGCAATCCCTTCCATCGTGGGCATTGCAACACCATGAACACACAGCGACCCAGCCTGAAGAAAATGGTGATAAAGAACGACTTTGTTAACCTTCAAGAAATTGTATAATAAGAAATTTTTAAGAATGGTAGGAAACCAAGGCTAGACAGCTTATTGAATTTGATTGGTCCCCATGGAAAAGGTAATTAGAGCAGTGCAAAAGCGATGATCATGCTTATTTAAAGTTTATGCATTCAGGCCAACATTATGGCAACAAGTGCTTCGCCAAATTGAACATGAAATTTTTATTTGCGCATATGTCTGCATGGAAAAATTAGTGTTTCTTTTTAGCTCTAAGAATATTGCGTCTCCATAGTACTGGTGAGATTTTACTGCAATAAGGGATGCAATGTGGGAATGTCTAATCCTTGTCTGATTGAAATAAACCATTAAATTTAACACTGGACATTACTAGTAGTGTTGGAACCACAATCATTTTGCCTAGAATTTTACAGCGTACTAATACAATTTTATGCCAAGTAGTGTGTGGTTTTAAGTAACTGAGAAAAAATGTACATATGGAGGCGATTAAAAAATTAGCCAAGGTAGTGTATAATCAAAATGAGCATGAAGACCCGAACACTAAAGCATGCTCCACGAGTCAGAAGCAATGTTTAGATGCTTATTAGACAGATTGTGATTAGGCGGGGGGGAGCGGCGCCTAACACCGCAGGGAAACATGCGCGAGGTAGAGACAAGGCAAGCAAATCGTTTCTCTTAGCCAGAGCAGGGAATGCCGGCGGGCCGGGGGATTGGAGAAGTTTCTCCGCGGCGCGCAACAGGGGAGTGGCTACTGATTCGGCTCCCCCGGTACCATCCCATCCATCCGGAGGAGAGGCGACGTGAGGTGAAGCGTTCGGAAACGCGAGACGTACTACGCAGGGCAGTACCAAGAGAATCCTCCGTCGAAGAGAGGCAGAGCAGCGAACCTGGCGGTAATTGGGCGCGCCGTCGATTTGCGGGGTGAGGCGCTTGTTCTGGCAGCCCGGGAAGTGGTCGCTCTTGAGGATGGTCTTCTTCCCCAGCACGGAGCCGCCCCTGCTGCTGATGACCTCCTCGGCGGCCGCGGCGGCCCGCACGTCCTCCGTCTCCCCGGCGTCCATCCTCGCGGCGGCGACGGCAGGCGACACCCACCACAGCAGCGGCCTGCTCCGTCCCCTGAATAATTCCGCGCGGGGGCCCCTGCCTCTGCTGGCTGCAGCGCGGTGGCAGGGCCGGGCGCGTGCGACGGCGGCCCAGGTGTGGAGGCGCGACGGCGAGGAGGAGCAGCAGGAGGAGCGAGCGCGAGGCGGTGGCGAGGAGGAGCAGCAGGAGGAGCGAGCGCGAGGCCGAGGCATATTCGGCTGGCGCCCGGTCTTATCCGACATCCCGGCGCGGGTGCGTGCGCCTCCCGTTGCCCGCGCTCGTTCAGCAGTGGCAGGGCAGGAGCCTGTGGCCTGCCCGTGCGTGCGGCACATGAAGATCCGATCTGATTTGTTGATCCGGGGCGTCCCGACGCGCCGTCGCGTCAGGGCCACCACAGAAAGGGCACCCCGACACTACTGTAGTCATCTACTCCTACTCCTACTCCTACGTAGGGACTACTAGCGAGTAAGTACAAACCAATAGTCTCTGCACCGCGAATTGCGACCCCCTGAGTGTTACTTGTAGTGCCGTTGTATGCAACCAAACAATCCCCATTCCTCTATCTATACGTCATTACGTCGAGTGCTTGTGCTTGGATTAACCATGGCGAGGATACATACGACCAAATGATGCTGCGTCCAGACCTACTCCGTACTAGCTTTTGCCATGTGGCGCCTGGCGCGCGCGCGCGTCTCGCGGCTCCGTCCGCTTGCGGCTTGCCTCGCCGAATGCGTGCTGCCAGCCGCGCCCCGCGCCCGGAATCCGCATATCCGACGCCGGAGCCCGGGGATACCGTGGCGTGCGCGAGGCATATTCGGCTGGCGCCCGGTCTTATCATCCGACATCCCGGCGCGGGTGCGTTCCACATAGCAGGAGGAATTCCCATCCTGCACCAGGTGCAGCAAGTCCTGTGTGCCAGATGGTGCTGGATATAGATGCAACCCCTGCTCCAACACATCCTTCAAGTTCAAGTATGCACTGATCCCACAAATTTGATCATTTTTTGTGCTGAACACTAAGCTATAAGCATTATAGCCTGACCGCTCCTCTGTTGTTTCTATAGTTCTAACTATCATCTGCTCACTGCCGACAGGTACAAACTTTTGCTTCGTGGCCCTAGATGGCACCGATGAATCTATTGTTGTGGCTCCACTAACCCTTTTTATAGCTCATCATCCACCACCGCTATCACTCCTACCTCTACTACTAGTGATGATTTTACTTGTGATGCCTCACTAATAGTTGAAAATGAAACACTCAAGAGAGAGGTGGATGAGCTCACTCACAGCCCTAGGCAAGGCCTATGGCAGTGAGGCACGCTTGCTAAAGTGCTTGGGTAGTCAAATGTTACCTCTTAACAAAGAGGGATTGGGCTATACTCCAAAAAAGGCAAAGCGGCCTTTGCTACTCCTAAAGCTAGCTTTGTGAAGAGCAATAGTCGATTTTGTAATAGATGCAAGCAAGTAGGGCACTTAGAGCGATCTTGCATAAAAAACAAGAACAAGATCAATGCTAATGTATTCTCAATTTGTTTTGATTCTTGTTACATGCTTACCAAGGGTGTAAATGGTGTGAAGGCTACGTTCATTGGTACACCTATTATGGGTTCAAAGAAGAAAGTCACTTGGGTACCAAAGATCTTAGTTACTAACCACATACACTAGCATTAGTGAAAGCAAATATGAATTTGTGATTGTGGATGATTTCACTAGATACACTTGGGTGTTCTTTCTTGCTGACAAGAGTGGTGTGTTTGCAACCTTCAAGACATTCATCAAGAGAATTGACAATGAATTTAAAACAACCATCAATAAAGTGAGAAGTGACAATGAAAATGAATTTAAGAATACAAGAGTTGATGATTTGTGTGATGAGTTTGAGATTAGACATCAATTCTCGACCAAGTACACTCCACAATCAAATAGCCTAGTTGAGAGGAAAAATAGAACTTTGATTGATATGGCAAAATCAATGTTGAGTGAATACAATGTGAGTCATTCATTTTGAGCCAAAGCAATCAACATGGCTTGCTACTATAGCAACCGACTCTATTGTCACCCCATGATGGAGAAGACACCATATGAGCTCTTGAATGGAAGAAAGCCCAACATTGCATGTTTTCGGGTTTTTTGTTACAAATGCTACATATTAAAGAAAGGCACAAAATTGAGCAAGTTTGAGAAAAAATATGATGAAGGTTTTTTACTTGTTACTCCACTACTAGCAAGGCTTATATAGTTTGGAATTTGGCTAGTGGTTCTCTTGAGGAGGTTCATGATGTGAAATTTGATGAAACCAATGGTTCCCAAGAGAAAGATGAGAATCTAAATAATGTGAGAAGCACTCAGTTGATCAATGCAATGAAGAACATGGACATTGGTGACATAAGACCTAGAGAGGTGATTAAAGTTGAAGATGACAAAGATCAAGTGCTCTCTAACTCAAATGTGCAAGTTGATACAAGCCAAGCTAGTTCATCATCTCAAGTGCAAAATCAACAAGTGGCTAGTTCATCATCTTAACTAAGTGGTCAATCAAATGTAAGCAATCTAGTGCAAGTGCTCCAACCAATAAATATTATAAAAGATCATCCATTGAATTCTATTATTGATGATATCTCAAGAGGTGTACAAACAAGATCAAGATTGGCATCATTTTGTGAACACTTCTCATTTATGTTTTCCATTGAACCTAAGAAGATAGAAGAAGCTTTGTTGGATGTTGATTGGATGAATGCTATGCATGAAGAGCTAAATAACTTTACAAGAAATTAAGTATGGGAGTTAGTTGAGATGCCTAAGGATTATAATGTGATTGAAACTAAATGGGTCTTTCGTAATGAGCAAGATCAAGATGGGATAGTTGTAAGGAACAAAGCAAGATTAGTGGCTCAAGGTTACACTCAAGTTGAAGGTCTTAACTTTAGAGAAACATATGCCCCGGTTGCGAGATTAGAAACAATTAGGATCTTATTAGTCTATGCTTGTGCCCACAACATCAAGTTATACTAAATGGATGTGAAAAATGCATTTCTAAATGGGACATCAATGAGCTTGTGTATATTGAGCAACCTCCCGGTTTTAAATATGAGAAGAAACCCAACCATGTCTACAAGTTGAGAAAGGCTTTATATGGTTTGAAGCAAACACCAAGAGCATGGTATGAGAGATTGAGAGATTTTCTACTATCTAAGGGATTCAAGATGGGCAAGGTTGACACCACTCTCTTCATCAAGAAGCCAGGCACTGACTTCTTTGTGTTGTAAATCTATAGTGATGACATTATTTTTGGATCAACTAATCAAGATTTTTGTGAGGAGTTTGGAAAGATGATGGCAAGTGAAATTGAGATATCTATGATTGGAAAGCTTAGTTACTTCCTTGGTCTACAAATCAAGCAATTAAAGAGTGGCATATTTGCGAGTCAATGTAAGTATATCAAAGACATGCTCAAGAAGTTTGGCATGAATGATGCTAAAGCAATTAATACACCAATGGAGACAAATGGAGGCTTGGATACTAATTCTAGTGGCAACATGATGGATCAAAAGATGTATCGGTCTATGATTGGAAGCCTACTCTATGTAACTGCATCAAGGCCGGATATGATGTTTAGTGTATGCATGTGTGCTAGATTTCAAGCCTCACCAAGAGAGCCACTTGAAGGCAACAAAGAGAATATTGATGTACTTGAAGCATACACAAAATGCTAGACTGTGGTATCCCAAAGGAGCAAGGTTTGAGTTGATTGGATATTCAAACTCCGATTATGTGGGATGCAAAGTTGAGAGAAAAAGCATATCGGGCACATGTTAACTATTGGAAAGATCACTTGTGTCTTGGTCATCAAAGAAGCAAAATAGTGTAGCACTTTCAACCACCTAAGCGAAGTACATTTCGGTCGGTAGTTGTTGTGCTCAATTACATTAGATGAAGGCTACTTTGAGTGACTTTAGAATCAAATTCAAACAAGTGTCATTAATATGTGATAATGAGAGTGTCGTAAAGCTCACCAACAACCCGGTTTAACATTCAAGAACAAAGCACATAGGTGTCCACCATTATTTTATAAGAGATCACCAACAAAAAGGAGACATTTGCATTGAGAGTGTGGGCACCGATGATCAACTTGCCGATATCTTCACCAAGCCACTTGATGAGAAGAGGTTTTGCAAGTTAAGGAATGAATTGAACACACTTGACTTCTCAAATATGTGTTGATGCACCCCCATTATATGGCATGCCTCTTCTTCAAGCTAAGCAAGGTAAAGTTGATTAACATGTCATTTATCCATTGTTAAGGACTTATTTAGTGCATCTAGTCATTCCTATCATGTCTTAGGCTCATTCGTGAAAATCAAATGAATTTGATGCTTGTATGGTACCACTATTGCTTATATGTTTGAAATAATTTAGTGGTAGCATATGACATGTTTGTAGACTTGTGGAGGTGTGAAGAAGCTTGCCCTTGAATCAAACTAAATTAAATATCTTTTGCAAGTGATCTAGATGGAAGCAAATTAGAAAAATGATCCTCATTTCACATGGTTTCACCCCAACCTATCAAAATTTTGAGCTATCCTTTTGTGCTAATTGTTGACAAAGGGAGAGAGAAATTCACAAAGATAGTAAGAGATAGGAGGAGCAAACAAATGAAATAACATTGTAAGGGGATCAATTAAAATTTTTAAGCACACAAGTAGGGGCACCAAGCTCATAAACTTATATGTTGCATTTATATATGCATTACATATGTTTGTTTGCATGGCACAAGTTCTAAATTCTCTATCCATGCTTGTGTGATGTATGCTAGATCATAAAAAATGTATGATGAAATAAAAAACTAGTATGCATAGGATAGCTAGACACTTGAATTGTTCTTACAAGTAGTACTAGAACCTTGCTTATAATTTTGATCTCACGAGGTATCTAGTTCTTTGTTGTTTTTCAAGTGGTATCTAGAAAATCATGGTGCTAAGGATGGTGTTCAAATGACAACTCCAATTGGTATGACGCTTGAAAGGTCCATTCTTTACACTTTAACATCATTTGGTAGCTATTACTCTCCCAAACTTCTAATCCATGCATATGTGCAAAGCTTTCAAATCCAAACTCTTAGCACATATGTAGGGGGAGCTAATACTACCAAATTGGGTTGATGAAACTTGTCCATAATCTTTACACATGATAATATGCTTGGGCAAACAACATGAATCAAAAAGATTTAATTGAATATCTTTGTAAATAGGTTGTCATCAATTACCAAAAAGGGGGAGATTAAAAGTCCTAGTTTGGTTTTGAATAATTGATGAAACCTAGCACTAACATTTGTCATGAGTTGTGAAATGAGCTAGGTTGGTGCAATTCAAGTGTAGAGCATGGTCATGAAGTCCATGGAGATAGAGATGGACTTATGTTGAAGATGATCAAGCTCAACTTGGAAAAGAAGAAAGAGAAAAAAATCAAGATGATCAAGGCAAAGGTATAAGATAGGTTTTTGTTTTGCACTCAAGACATCATAGAGGGTGTGAGTGACTTAGGATCGATTGCCATACTATAAAGAGGGAAAATCTTTGGCTAAATGGTTTATCGAGTGCTACTACGTGATATGATTCTTGCATATGCATTTAGGAACCAAGTGTGCTAACCTTGACCTTTGTAAAATGCTAACACACGTGCACACAAGTTCTACACTTTGTGGTTAGCAAGTTGGAAGCAAGGATGAAGCGGTTGAGGAGATAGAAAAAGAAAAGGCAGTGTTGGTCACTGGCCGGACGCTGCACCGGACGCAGGACCTGACCCTAGGCAGCATCCGATCATTTATAGCGAGGTGGCGCAGCTCTGGCCGAGAAGGCCTGCGAGCAACCGAACGCTGGGATCTGATGTGGGCGCTACGTCTGGTCAGTTGGCTCAGAGGAGAAGCAGCCTGAGTAGCGCAATCGGACGCTGGAGAGAGTCACGCAACCTGACGTGGTGAAGACACTATTCATGCATTAGGTCAGTGGCTGAGACACGTGCGCGACAGAGAGAGAGAGCGACCGGACACCGTAGCACGTTAGGTCATCTTTGACCAGGCGTGTCCGGGCGTTAAAAAGCCGCTCTGGGAGCTTACTGATGTTGACCTGACGCGGAGTGTCTCGTAGTCCGATTGTTAGAACAACACGTCCGGTCATTGGGTTGACTCGACGCTAACCGTTTTTTGACTGTTGTGATCTAACACGTGAAATTCAAAGGAACGCCACATGGACGGCCAAGAACGACCGGACTCTGGCCAACCGGACGCTAGGGTGCATCCGGTTAGTGCGTCCAGTCATCCCGAAAGTGCCCAACGGCTCTTTGAGTCATGGGGCTATATAAATAGGAAGGTACTGGCTTGGGGCTCATACTCTTGGCACTTTAACATACTTGACATCCTTGTGAGCCTAAGCAAACACCTCCTACTTATCTACATCATTGATTCATCATCATAGTGAGATTGGAAGTGATTCCTAGTGGCACTTGGGGATTGTTGTGGCTGCATAGTTCTTGTTACTCTTGGTGGTTACCGCCACCTAGACAGCTTGGAGTAGTGGAGGAGCTTCGGCACGTGTTGGTGATTGTTCATGGCCGGCTCCGGTGATTGTGAGGGGTCTTATACCTTCCCTAGTGGAGAGCAGAAAGGTAACTCTAGTGGATTGCTCATGTCATTGAGTTACCTCACTTGTGAGTAGGTTCTTGCGGTGTCCAATTGTGTGGATGAGGTTCATACAACACCTCTTTGCTGCTGAACCACCAAGTGTTGGTCGACATAATGGGGACTAGCGTGCCGGCAAGCACATAAACCTCGGAAGAAAAATTGGTTGTCACTTGCCCTTTGGTATTCTCTCGGTGATTGAATTGGTACTCATCTTATGATTGGTTCACTCATCTACGTGGCAGTATAATCACCCTACTCACTTGTTTACATTCACAAACTAGTTGTAGCAAGCTCTTTAGTGTAGCTAGAATTGAGAGCTTGCTTTATAGCTTAAGATCATCTAGTGGAGCTCTTTAGTGTAGCAAGTGTGAGAGCTCTTAGTGAGTAGTGACTTAGCCATTTGTGTGCCTAGTGACTATAGTAACTAGAATTGTTGGATAGATGGCTTGCAACCCTTGTGGAGCTAGAATAAGTTTGTATTTCGCTATTTGTCATAGTAATCAAATTGCTCTAATGATCTTGTAGATTTCTAAATAGGCTATTCACCCCCCCTCTAGCCATATTAGGACCTTTCAATTAGGCTATACCCCCAAGAAAGGCAAGGCAGCCTTTGTCACTCCCAAAGCTAGCTTTGTGAAGGACAATGGTCGGTTTTGCAATAGATGCAAACAAATTGGGCATATAGAGCAATATTGCAAGACTAACAAGAACAAGCAACCTAATGTATCCTCAATTAGATTTGATTCTTGTTACATGCTTGTAAAGGGTGCCAATGGTGTGAAGGCTAAGTTCATTGGTACACCAATTGTGGGCCCAAAGAAGAAGGCCATTTGAGTACCAAAGACCTTAGTGACTAACATTCAAAGACCCAAGTAAGTTTGGGTACCTAAAAAGAATTGATCTTCTTTTATAGGTCAATTATAAAGCTAGAGGAAGACATTGGGTACTTGATAGTGGGTGCACATAACACATGATCGGTGATTCAAGAATATTCAATTCAATTAATAAAAATAATAGCAATGGGATTGATAGTATCACATTTGGTGACAATGGCAAAGGCAAGGTCAAAGGTCTTGGTAAGATTACAATATCCAATGACTTGAGCATTTCCAATGTGCTACTAGTAGAGAGCTTGAACTTCAACCTATTGTCGATAGCCCAACTTTGTGATCTTGGTTGTAAGTGCATATTTGGTGTGGATGATGTAGAGATCATAAGTGTAGATGGCTCAAACTTGATATTCAAAGGATTTAGATATGAGAATCTATACTTAATTGATTTCAACGCTAAAGAAGCTCAATTGTCAGCATGTTTGCTCACTAAGTCTAGCATGGGTTGGTTATGACATAGAAGGCTTGGTCAAGTTGGAATGAAACAATTGAACAAATTAGTGCAGCATGATCTAGTTAGAGGCTAGAAAGATATCACATTTGAGAAGGATAAGCTATGTAGTGCATGTCAAGCCGAAGAGCAAGTTGGTAACACACATCCCAAGAAGAAGTATGATGAGTACATCTAAGGCATTTGAGTTGTTGCACATAGACTTGTTTGGACCAACCATATACACTAGCAAATGGGTCTTTAGGAATAATCAAGATCAAGATGGGATAGTAGTAAGGAACAAAGCAAGATTAATGGCTCAAGGTTACACTCAAGTTGAAGGTCTTGACTTTAGAGAAACATATGCCTCGGTTGCAAGATTGGAAACAATTAGGATCTTGCTAGCCTATGCTTGTGCCCACAACATCAAGTTATACTAAATAGATGTGAAGAGTGCATTTCTCAATGGATACATCAATGAGCTAGTCTATGTTGAACAACCTCGTGGTTTTGAAGATGAAAAGAAACCCAACCATGTTTACAAGCTAAGAAAGGCTTTGTATGGATTGAAACAAGCACCAAGAACATGGTATGAGAGATTGAGGGACTTCCTACTCTCTAAGGGATTCAATATGGGCAAGGTTGGCACCACTCTCTTCACTAAGAAGCTAGGCAATGACTTGTTTGTGTTGCAAATCTATGTTGATGATATCATATTTGAATCAACCAATCAAGATTTTTGTGAGGAGTTTAAAAATATGATGACAAGTGAGTTTGAGATATCTATGATTGGAGAGCTTAGTTACTTTTATGGTCTTCAAATCAAGCAAATGAAGATTGACACATTTGTAAGTAAAGGCAAGTACATCAAAGACATGCTCAAGAAGTTTGGCATGAATGAGAGCAAAGCAATTAGTACACCAATGGAGATAAATGGAAACTTGGATAGTGATGCTAGTGGCAACATGATGGATCAAAAGATGTATCGGTCTATGATTGGAAGCCTACTCTATGTGACCGCATCAAGGCCGGATGTGATGTTTAGTGTATGCATGTGTGCTAGATTTCAAGCCTCACTAAGAGAAAGTCATTTGAAGGCCACCAAGAGAATATTGAGGAAGGTTACTTGAATGGCAGTTTGATGGAATAGAGAATTTGCTAGGGTTAAGGCTTTGGCAGTGGCGGTTTTGACTGTTGAAGTTTGCTCGAGAAAGAAGAGTAAAGCAAGTAGGCCGAGCGAGCTAGAAATGATATTGTTGGGGTATTATATAGAATTTGACCCGAGAGATCAGGAGCTATGCGTTTATTTTGGAATGAGCGGTTGAACACGGTGAACAAATAAATGGGAATTTTGGAATAAAATTATTTTTATCCCAAAATTAGGGACATGTGTTTACACCAAAATTTGGGAAGAAGAACACGGGAACTCGAAAATTTAAGGATTGTGTTATCAAGGAATCGATTAGATATGAATCGGTATCAGCTGATTGAGATGTGATGTTAGAATCGACTATTTAATGGATGACATCAGCAGATGGCGTTAATGGACTATACTTGAGTGGTGTAAGGAAGATGTGTCGGACTCTACAGACAAGAAAAATTGAGGTCCAGGTTATTATTAAGTTAGGAAGTTTTCTTTTATTCCAAGAATTATAATGAGTCGTATTTGAGTAGGATTCATGTTTAGGTTCCGGGTATAAATATTATACCCTGGTTATTGTAAAGAAAAAAGGAACATTCAATCAATACAATCTTTCTGATTTCACCATTGCATTAGAAGTAGAAGTACTGTAGATCTCGGTGAGTTCTTCAGCAAACAGAGCTGCATCGACTGATCGACCTCTAGCTTGCTTGTGAGTACCATCATGACTTGTATTATATTTGTAAAGCTGCATCAGCTGATTGATCTTTTATGAGCCATAATATAAGTTAGTTATCGATCTGTATTGTAGTTTGTAAGACTGCATCAGCTGATTGATCTCTTACGAATCATAATATAGATCAAAGTTATCGATCTTGTGTTAAATAACTTGTTGTTTAATACAATATCACCAGTTATCAAATCTGCTAAGATTAATAAGATTTTTCTTGCTTTTTTTTTTGTTGATTCACTAGTTATAAATCTTGCTATAATTAATGTTTTATTAATTATAATAAAATCACCCGATTGAAATAGAGATAGATCAGCATCATATCATCTTAATTGGTCGTCCTTTGATCCAGTCATGCTTCAAATCTTATAATTGATGGCTTAATTTCGCTAGATCGGCTGTTTTATCTCTATTCCAGTCAAACATAGTATGCATACAAAGACATGTTTCAATCTTGAATAAACTCACTAGTTAATGAGATCTAATCTAATGACACTACCATAGCTACATCGATCCTGGTCGAACCTCACTAGTAAGACTTTATATTAGAAGTTATCGATTAGTGGTCTTGTTCATGATCAAGATATGTACTCTGTTTGTTTGCTATGACTACATCGGTTATTTTAGCCGATTTGCCTATACTCTCACGCATATAGCATGTTTTCATGGATCTATCAACATATAGATGGTTTTATAGATTCTTTGGCTTTAGTTTATTATCATTATCATAGCTGCATCGATCCGATCGAACCTCATGGTTGATGATAATAGATTAGACTCAAAACTGTTTGTAGAATCATTTATATTAGACAGTCGATTTGTTCGCATATTATATTCTTTTTATCAAACTTATCGACTCGATGCTTTTATATCAATCATGTTCTATTTAGCCGATGATGTTTTTTGATGTTCCATAAACATCGGTTATTTTTTAGCCTGGGCAGTTTTTCACCGAACACCGAACCGAACCGAACCGAACCGAAACCGAACCAAATAGTCGGTAGTTTGGTTTTTCGGTTCGGTTTCGGTTTCCAGTTCTGTGAAGTTCGGTAGTTCGGTTCGGTTTCGGTTTCTATGCCATACCGAACCAAAAAACCAAAATACCGAGAAACCTGTTTTTTTCCTGTTGTTTATCAAAACTGATGGAGTACTGTGGTTTATTATCAAGAATGAACTATAAATTTGTAATATTTGATTTGAGTATTGAATTGTTAAGTTTGTAATGATCTTGAGTCTTCAAATATAATTGTCTTTGGTGCAAGTTTGTACTTGTGTTGTCTTCGTCGGGTTCTAAGTCCTGTCTGATATTCGGTTTATTCGGTTTTAACCGAAAAAACAAATTAAAAAACCGAACCGAAATTGGTCGGTTTTTGGAATTTTAGCAAACCGATCGGGAGTCATTTTTTGGAAACCGAAATTTTGAAAAATCGAAAAAACCAAACCGAACGGTCGATTAAAACCGAATGCCCAGGCTGAGTTATTTTGACTCGTATCATTATCATTTAATATTAGTCGGTAATCCTTGATTTAAAGATTTTCGTTTCATGGATACGCTGTATATCGACTATTTAGTCGATAGCCTCATCGAATCGGCTATTTAGCTGTATATTTGGAACTATTTAATGCAACACCGACATGTTCCACCTTAAATTATTGATAAGATTTTCTCTCATTGTCAATTGCAGGTCAAATTGACTAGCACATTGTTGGATTTTCAGAATCGGCTGGTTCTGTGTTGAAGCCAAGCAGATCTCTGGTCTCGTTCCACTTAGATCTTCCAGCTTGCTGTGTGTTGATCACATCGCCACCTTTTTATGTCAACAACATGTGTTGTGGGCTTGTGAACCTAGTGTTTGATCTAGAAAATGAGCTATAAGTGTTTAACTCAATATAGTACAAGATAACCCTTATTTGGAGGTGTGAAGAAGCTTATCCTTAGATCAAACCGAGTTAAATATCTTTTGCAAGTACTTTAGATTGAACCAAATTGGAAAATGATCATCACTTCACATGGTTTCACCTCAACCTATCTAAAATTTGAGCTCACCTTTTGTGCTAATTGTTGACAAAGGGGGAGAGAAATTCACAAAAATAGTAAGATAGGAGGAGCAAACAAATGAAATGATATTGTAAGGGGATCAATTAAAATTTGAAACACACAAGTAGGGGGAGCAAACTTATAAACTTGTATGTTGCATTTGAATGTGATTACATATGTTTGCTTGTATGGCACAAGTTTTATAATTTCATATCTATGCTTGTGTGGTGTATGCTAGATGGTAGGAAATGATTGATGAAATAAAAACTAGCATGCATAGGATAGCTAGATATACCTTGATCTTTTACAAATGGTACTAGAACCTTGCTTCTAATATTGATCTCATGAAGTATCTAGTTTGTCTTTGCTTTTCAAGTGGTATCTAGCAAACCATGGTGCTAAGGATAGTGTTCAAATGGCAACTTCGTTTGGTATCACGCTTCAAAGTTCCATTCTTTACACCTTAGCATCATTTGGTAGCTATTACTCTCCCAAACTTCCAATCCATACATATGTGCAAGCTTTCATATCCAAACTCTTAGCACATATGTAGGGGGAGTTAATACTACCAATTTGAGTTTATGAAACTTGTCCATAAACCTTTACACATGGTAATATGCTTGGGTACGCAACATGGATCCAAAGAGATTTCATTGAATACCTTTGTAAATAGGTTGTCATCAATTACCAAAAAGGGAGAGATTGAAAGCCCTAGTTTGATGTTGGATAATTGATAAAACCTAGGGACTAATCCTTATGCCAAGTGTGTAGACATGAAAGGATGGTCCCATGCCAAGTGGTGGAGCAAGAGGATGATCATGGTGGATGATGATGACCAAAAGATGATCAAGTGCTCAACTTGGAAAAGAAGAAAGAGAAAAACAAAAATGGACTCAAGGCAAATGTATAATGATAGGAGCCATTTTTGGTTTGCACTTAAGACACCATAGAGGGTGTGAGTGATTTAGGATTGATAGCCGTACTATAAAGAGGGAAATCTTTGGCTAAACGGTTTATCGAGTGCCACTAGGTGACATGAGTCTTGCATATGCAGTTAGAAACCTAGTGTGCTAACTTTGACCCTTGTAAAAATATTTTAAAAATGCTAACACACGTGCACACAAGTTCTACACTCTGTGGTTAGCAAGTTGGAAGCAAGGGCAAAGCGGTTGAGGACTTAAAAAAAGAAAAGGAGGTGAAAGTCCTTGATTGAACACTGCAGTCGGGTTTGACCTGCGTGTTTGGTCAATTTTAGCCAGTGGCGTGAAGTGCTGGCCGAGGGCGCCAAGCAAGGACCGTACACTAGCACCTAACTCGTGGCCATGTCCGGTCATCACAAGCAGAGGCGGCGCAGTGGTTGGTGGCGATCGGACGCATGAGGCATCATGCGACCGGACATGGGGGCCGCATCAGGTCGATGATGATGTACGCTGACGTCAGCTCTGTGGGCGAGCACAGTGAAGATCGGACGCACTGGCGCGTCCGGTCACCTCTGACCTGATGCGTTTGGTCGTCATTTCTCGGCTCTGGATGCTTTCTGTAAATGATCGAACGTCGCGGAATGGTGAGTCCGATCACTTGGGCACTGTGTCCGGTCATGTCTAAACTGATCATGCACTCGGGATTTAGCCATTAGAGATGAGCGGTGCACGTTCAAAGCGGGAACACGTGGTGATGGATCAACGACCGGACGCTGGCGCGAGCGTGTCCAGTTAGTGCGCAGAGCCCCTCTCTTGACTTTAACAGGTCTATTCATTTGGGGGCTCTATAAATAATGATTGGCTGGTTGGGGGCCCACTCTCTTGGTATTTCGATATACTTGACATCCTTGTGAGCCTAAACAAACTCCTTCCACTCATCTTGATCATTAATTCATCATCATAGTGAGATTAGAAGTGATTCCAAGTGCATTTGCTTGAGTGATTGTATCTAGTGGCACTTGGGGATCGTTGTGGCTGTGGATTTCTTGTTTCTCTTGGTGGCTGCCGCCACCTAGATGGCTTGAAGTAACAGAGGATCTTTGGCACGTGTTAGTGATTGTTCGTGGCCAGCTCCGATGAGTGTGAGGGGTCTTGTACCTTCCCCGGCAGAGAGCCGAAAGGTAACTCTAGTGGATTGCTTATGTCATTGAGTTACCTCACTTGTGGGTAGGTTCTTACGGTGTTCAATTGTGTGGACGAGGTTCGTGCAACACCTCTTAGCCACCGAACCACCAAGTGTTGGTCGACACAACGGGGACTAGCATGCCGGCAAGCACGTGAACTTTGAGAGAAATTGGCATGTCACTTGTCTCTTATATTTTTCCCGATGATTGATTGGCATTCATCTGGTGATTGGTTCATTCCTTAACGTGGCGGTATATTCACCTCACTCACCCCTTTACATTCCTTGCAAACTAGTTGTAGCAAGCTCTTTAGTGTAGCTAGAATTGAGAGCTTGCTTGGTAGTTTAGTTTCATCTAGTGGAGCTCTTTAGTGTAGCCTTGTTGAGAGCTCTTGGTGAGTAACGACTTAGCCTCTTGTGTGACTAGAGATCATAGCAACTAGAATTGTTAGGTAGGTGGCTTGCAACACTTGTAGGGCTAGACCAAGTTTGCATTTTGCCATTTGTTTTACTAATCAAATTACTCTAGTGTATTTGTAGAGTTTTAAATAGGCTATTCACCCCCCTTAGCCATATTAGGACCTTTCACATGGTCACCGCCATGGGTACGGCGGTGCACTGCCCCTTTTATCTAGAGACTTGGTTTCTTGGGGGCTCAACTGGGCGGTCACCACCACCCTGTTTGGTGCCCCTCTAGCCATTGGATTTTAACCATTGGGAAGGTCACTGTCCTGCCTGGTGCCAGGCATGACCTGTCCAGTGACCTCGCAAAAACAGTTCCAAGGGGTATAACAGCTCTATTTGCTTGTGTGGCTATAAAAAGAGTATGTGGCTGGCCTTGGCCACTCTCTTGGCACTTCATACACTACTGTACACCCTTTGGGAGCTAAGCAAACATAATCCACTCACTTGCACACTTGATTCCTTCATTTGAGTGAGATTGGTGAGCCTCTAGTGCATTGCATTGAGTTGCATCATCTTGTGGCACTAGGTGGAAGCTTTGGACTGGTCGTGATCTTGTTACTCTTGGTGTTTGCCAACACCTAGATGGCCCGATGATTGGAGGATCATTGAGCGGAGTTGGTGATTGTCTCTGGCCTCGATCGGTTGCTTGTGCGGGTTCTTGACCTTCTTCTGACAAAGAGCCAAAAAGTACTCTATTGAATTGCTCATGTCATTAAGCTACCTCACTTGTGGGTAGGTTCTTATGGCGCTATTTGTTGGCTAGGTGTGTGATACCTATTAGTCGTCGAACCACCGAGTGTTGGTTGACACAATGGGGACTAGCGTGCCGGTAAGCACGTGAACCTCGGGAGAAAAATCTTGTGTCCCTTGTGTGATTGAAATTCTTCCGATGATTGGATTGTCTTCATATTGTGATTGGTTTATTTCTCAACACAACGTACAATCACTCTACTCACTCCCTTACATTTCTTGTAAACTAGTTGCTAAAATCTTTAGTGTAGTTAGTCTTTGAGAGCTTGTTAGTTTGGTTAGTATGGCTCTTTAGTTAGTCTTTTGAGAGCACACTAGCTTAGTGAGTAGTGACTTAGCTCTTGTGTATTACAGCGTGTACCTAGTGTTCATAGCAACTAGAATTATTGGGATAGGTGGCTTGCAACTCTTGTAGAGGTAGAGCAAAATTGCATTACGTCGTTCCTTATACTAATCAATTGCTCTAGTGCTTTGTAGAGTTTTAAATAGGCTATTCACCCCCTCTAGCCATATTAGGACCTTTTATATTGTGAATTTTGTTACGCTGGGCTAATTAGTGAATGCTTGAGATGTAGCAAAGATTCCATGCTCATTGGTTCATGTATCACTGAGTTATAGTTTTACCTAGATAAATCAATAGATAAATCCATAAGTCAGTCATATAGGAACCAATGAGCATGAAATTTTTCTACAGTTCAAGCATGCAATGATTAATCCACCATAAAAATTTTACCATAATTGGACAAGAGAAATTGCAGTTATCAATTAATTATATAAAACATAGATCTAAAATTACAGCAAAAACTTTATTCAAAAGCATATCATATCATATGTTCACTGTGTAGATCTACTCATGTAGAGTCCCACACAATTGGATTTTATATTTTATGATTTTTTGTGATTTACTATTATTTTTTAAATATTCAACCTTAATAAACATAAAAGAAAAAAAGAAAACCACCAAGGGAAATAGCCATGTAGGTCAAGTGATTGTTTTTGAGAGATGAGGGGGAATTATTTCTGGTTTTAGAGTTGAGAGAGAAAATGACTTTAGTGATAGTTGAGGGAGGTAAAATGAACTTTTTCCCGTGGTATTTGATAAATGAGGTTCGAATTGGGTTTTACTGTAACATAGACTATGGAGGACATTTTTTTAGGCTCTGTTGTACTCTCTCCGACTCAAAATATAAGATGTTTTAGTATTTGGTAGAATAGTCGTTTTGGTCCCTGAACTATTAATCGAGGCTCAGTTTCATCCCTGAACTTTCAAAACGACCGTTTTCCTCCACAAACTCTACTTTTAGGCTCAATTTCATCCCAAAACTACGAAGATGATCGTTTCGGTCTTGGAAATTTGCATTTTGGGCTCAATTTCATCCATAAACTATCAAAGTGCATTTTGGTCTTTCAACTTTTAATTTCAACTCAATTTTGTCTATCAAAAAGGAAACTTTATATTTTAGGCACAATTTCATCCATGAATTATAAAAAATACATTTTGGCACAACTTCGTCCTTTGTCCAGCAGCGCCTGAGATTTGAGATGGGCAGTCATCCCTAACGTCGTCCCAGCTACCGAATCAGATTGCACACTTTCAACATTTGTATTCATATTCTAAGATGAATATAAGTATAGATCTAAATATTCTTAAATATGAATTATTTTTAGCCAATGGATAAAAAAATGTTATTTTATACACAATTGGTTATTAGTTGAGCCTAACGTTAGAAGTAGCTAAGAAAAAATTATAGATCTGCTATTATTTCAATATATCCATGTATTCTTAGGGAATAAAAGGTGTTTGAAGCAACTGTAATTGCTTCCAAAAAAATTATTTATAGTCGGATATATATAAATGATACCATTATAAGGTAACAATAAAAATAATAGCTTGGAATTATTAATGGCCACTAAAGTGTTCTCGGATGAATATTATTTTTCCATCTCCAATCGTTGGTGGTGTTGAAACTAACCATGCAACAACATAACATTCCACGTAGAACGATAAACAAAGTTGAGTTTGAAAATAAAAGTTTAAAGACCGAAAATGCAAAGTTTGATGTTTGAAATGATCATCTTCATAGTTCTAGGATGAAATTGAATCTAAAATACTAAGTTTCAGGACTGAAATGATCATCTTCGTAGTTTTAGATGAAACTGAGCCTAACAGTAGAGTTTGAGGACTAAAATGACTATTTTAAAAGTTCAGGGATGAAACTGAGCCTCGAGTAATAGTTCAGGGACCAAAATGACTATTCTACCAAAGGAATTTCTAGATATTTTGCTTTAACAATGCATTTAAACATAGTGCATATTTAAATACATAGCAAAAGCCATATATCTAAAAGGTCAAAACGTTTTTAATTATAATTTAAAATGGACGGGAGTAGTAGCAGATTACAACTGTGGTCGTACTGAAGCGTGCAAACTCATCACTGACGAGCAACCAATGAAGCTTGTCGATAGAGTATTATAATGATCAGAGAGAGAAACAAACACATATATATACACATGTTCGCTTGAACTTATCAGCCATGAAATAATATTTTTCTCTCACAACAAATCAGCTTCAGCCGATTTATTAGACGCAAAAACTATCAGTCAAACAACTTTGAACCCAAGGTAGTCAATTTCGCTTATCTACGTATTACTCTCCCAGTTCCAAAAGAATTCAATTCTAGATCTGATCCAAATTAAACTAATTAAGTTTAACTAAATTTATAGAAAATAATATCAAACATTTATGATTCTAAATAAGAAATAAATTACTATAAAAATATATTTAATCACAAAACCAATAGAAAATAAAAATGTTATAGAAAAACTTATATCTAAAGATTGCATATATTGACTAATAAACCAATGTAGGCCTTGTTTAGATTGAAAAAAATTTCAACCCGATGAATAGTAGCACTTTCGTCTTATTTGGTAAATATTGTCCAATCGTGGACCAACTAAGCTCAAAAGATTCATCTCGTAATTTCTAACTAAACTGTGCAATTAGTTTTTTTTACCTACATTTAATGCTCCATGCAAACGGTTAAAAATTGATGTGACGGAGAGAGAGTGAAAAAACTTGAAATTTTGAGGACATCTAAACAAGGCCGTAGTTAGAATTGTACTCTTTCTCGGGCAGAGAAAGTAGTTCTAGACTAGCACAGGGTTGAGGTCAGCACGACGTACGTGCATGCATAACACACGTCCCAACGAAAAACAGTGCCACTACAGAATGGGTGGCCTGCATTTTCTTATTCAGGTAAGCACACGCGTTCAGAGCTAGCCACCATTTGTTTATATTTATTCTAAAAAGCGGATTAGGTTGCGCGATGTGCGGTCGATCGAAACTATTGCATCACCGCCTGCTCACTCCTTTGCCGCCATCAAAACTAGCCCAGGGGTATGCAACGATGACGAGGATTACTTGTTATATAAACAACGAAGGCCAACCGAGGACTACTTGTTAAACAACGAGATGGTGGTGAGATTTGTCCCTAACAAATTGCCACTAAACTTGTCGGTGACCCGATAACGCGCTGGAGAGATGGACACACCACCGATAATAATGACGAAAGGTGTCAAATCCGCACGTGTTCAATCAGTAGCACGCGCTAGAGGTAAACACGGTCGGGATGACCAAAGGTGTTCCACACATGTTTGTTTCAGGTTTCACCCATCTGCGAAGCGCGCATTTGCGTTGAAGGGACTGTTTGGTTCGTATAATTACTTCGTGCTTCATGGGATGACGTACCATGAGTTTATTTTATGAATTTTAGTAGAATCAACCAATTTTCCATGCTTGTACTACTTATTAGCTTTGTAAAAATTAGGTGATTATGAATTAACATATTTCATCCCACAAACTAAATAAGAAAAATAAAGAGTAAGAAGAAGGTGAACCACCGTATTCCTCGAAAAAACACGCCTTCAAATTAAGTTGATTTTGGTTCGATCAAGTTACATTTTCTGGTTAAATAACCAGAGCATACACGATAGTTTATCAAAAATTAAAAAAAAATAGAGACCCCAAGGGAGCACAAACATGTACAAGTTCACTACAGATCATCGGACCTTGGTACTGTTACAACTTGACTCGCTCACCCAGAAAGATGGTCTCATTTTGGTCCCGTGGAGATGGCCGAAACGAGATTTACTATGGAGCTTGGCCCGGGAGATGCAGGTTATAGAGAATGGATCCATACATCAGCCTCCCACGTTAGATAAATTGTATCTTTTTTGCGAGTAAAGAGGGATTTCATTTAGCTAAGACGAGAGTTACAGTCATGGTTCAAGAGGTCAAGAACGCATGCAGGCGCATGCTCCAACCATGTCGCAGTATGAATAGATCGTCTAGCTAAATGAGCAAGCTCATGAGCAACTCTATTACAATCCCTCTTAACCTTTCTAACTTTGCAGTCAGTAGCTGCAGGAGTTCTTTCGCTTCTAGGACGGTCCATCTGATCTCTAACCTATCATCTTTGCTGTCCCCAATCGCAGCAACCAGCCTTGCTGAATTCGACTTCAAAATAGGCGGGCCTGAGCACCATTGTAAGACCAAACGGAGGCCTTCCGCACAGGCCTGGCCTTCCGCTTCCTCTGCTCAGGCGCAGCGGAACAACACATGCCAAGCCGTCAAAAGGACTTTGCCGTTGTGATCCCTAACGACCACTCCAACGCTGGCTTCACCTGTATCATTGACAAAGGAGTAGACAAGTTGTATCCGCTCATGCAGACAACCAAATAACATCTCATTTCTTCTATGGCTCTATCCGGCTGGTATATAAACCGGCTGATTTTGACAAATTCAATAGTGTTCTACGAGGGATAATAAGTTGAAATAAGGTGAAACTAGCTTGAAAGTAGTTCAAACGAATAGGACTGCTCGTACAATCTTACCAAACCCACTACATTTTTAGAATACAGTTCCGCCCAGCGTCCGTTCATGCAAAATATACTATGCAAGCCCCATCCGGCAACCCCTGATGACGTTTCGCGGGTGTTGTTTCTCTCATTAGAGATGTCAACTATTTTTTTGCTTTATTAAAATCATATCATGTGTTTACCAAACCTATTTAATTAATGAAAATGGATGAAGCCGCAAAAAACACTTTTAACTCTAGCAGGGAAGTAGAGTAATTTAGAATAGTTTTTGAGTCGTGGGAGACAATCTTGATTCCGGCAAGAATTTAGGGGCAAAAAAAGAGTTTTTTTCGGATGCAAATACGAAATACCCTAGACCCTGGGCTTCATTTCTTTCTTCTTTGGCAGCCCATGCCGGCCCAACTCAACGGATTGCGAGAACAGGCCCGCCGCCGCGCCGCCCGCTAGGTAGGTTTTGTTTGGGATCTCACCATTTCTTCCTCGTCTCCGTCTCTACACGGTGCCGCCGCCGCCGCCGCTGCTGCCGGAAGCAAAGCCCAAGCCTGAGAGTAAGCCATGGCGATTGGTTCTCTCGTCGCCTCGAGGTTCGCCAGGTCGAGCCATGCCCTCCCCGCCGCCGCCGCCGCCGCTGCGGCCATCTCTCAGGTGCCACCTCCCCCTCTTTGGTATTGTTGGTTGTTCGTGTGTCGATGTTGATCTGATCAATTTGTATGTTCCACCGCGTGGCCTGATCAGGCTCCCAGGGCCCAGCACACCGCATTTCCTCTACTCTCCGGCCCCCTTGGAGCAGCAGCTCGTGCTTTCAGGTAAATATAACTACAGCAAGCTTATTGTGTATGCGGATCATCACCAACGCTAGCTTGTACTTCTATGTCAGTCTACCTCTTGCATTGCTTGTTGATTGTTCAACTGTATGTATCTACTGCTGCGTGCAGCTCAAGGGCTCTATGGAAGGGAGCATTCGTTGATGCTTTCCTGGCTAGAATAAAGAAGAACAGAGAAAACATGAATGGCAAGAAGATTTGGTCTCGTAGATCGTCTATTTTGCCGGAATTCGTCGGTTCCTCTGTGCTCATTTACAATGGGAAAACTCATGTCCGGTGCAAGATCACTGAAGGGAAGGTTGGCCATAAATTCGGAGAGTTTGCTTTTACACGGAGACGAAGGCCGCATCGAACAATACAAGCAAAGGGAAATCAAGGAAAGGGCAGAAAGTAAAAGGAGAAATGTGCATGAAAGGTGAGGTGATAAATATCATAAGAAATGAATTTTGATGTCAGCTGATACTGCATAAAGTTTACCTGCATTTTATGGCTTTTCTGTAATATCTGAACTTTTAATTAGTTGCTGGTAGGGAAAAAAAACATTCAGCTACCACTAATTTGGGTTCTCTGTCACAATAATCTGGGTTGTTTGTATTTTCCTTCGAGCCTAACTGGTGTGAAATGATGGGACAGGGGAAAAAAACAAACCCGCATTGCCCACATCCTGCTTGTGGTATTCTTCTAAATCTGATTGGTAGATTTGATCAATGTCCAATCTATGTTTCGAAAATTGATGTATTAGTTGAGTAGATTACACTCTATATTAAAAAATTGATGTATTAATAGATTGTAGATAATTTCATTACCTTCCTGGAAAGATAAAGGATCCAAAGATTTGTTAGGTAGATCAGAAGTTATGGCATTCTAAATTCGACCTGTTTTCCTGCACATTACTCTGTTCCACTGTACAATATTCTTGTCTGTTTAACTTGTAGGACAATTTTAACCTCTGGAGATGATTGAATTATATTTTTGTTAGTTTTAGTCTTTTTTTTTTGGGTATAGATAGAAGATGCAAAATGAAGTGAATGTATGTTATAAGAGAGGTGATGTATCTAAGTATAGGAGCATGTCTTTTATTTATGTGTTTGGTAAGTGTATTAGTGAGCTGTGCCTCATGTCAGGGTTGATCTTTGCGGACAAATCTTTGTCACATGGACATGGTTAAGAGATGCTAGCCCAAATTTTTGCTGCTTTTATTGTGGCTGGGTTAAATTGATTTGTCCTTCCTGTGCAATTGAGCTATGAATAGAGTTACATCCCTTGCTAAAGTGAGTGTGTGATCTGTGGCTCTGTGTAGACGAAGGTTGGAACCATCCTTTCCACATGTGTTATTGGCATGTTTTTAGTGTACATTATACATATATAGAGTGGTAGCTGTGAAAAGATCGTCACACCTAAAGCCACAATCTGTACCAGTACCTTTTGATATGCAGTGAGCAACAGTGCGCCTATGAAGCAGGCATGAAATGCAATGCGCGTTATGGCATCTTATGCCAGCTAGAAGGGAACACAATTGAGATATGTGGCCATAAATATGAGTAACGGTGTTCTCAATTGCTTATGAGATAATTACAGAAGCTTGGTTCACTAAATGTGTTTTCACTATGATTGCAAAGATCATTAAGCTTACAGGGCAGTGCTAACTTCTTGTCATTTGCTCAGATATTTACCACTGTGTTTATAACTTTTCAGGTAGGGTTAAGGAGGTGGGATGAGGGCATAGTTGACGAACAAGCACTTGAATCACCAGAGTTTATGATCTGGACTGCTTTTTCTTAGACCAAATAATTTCAGGAGAATGTCAGCTCATCTTACTTAAAGATTTGCCCATGGACTCTGTTCCTCTGTTATTACTTCTTACTATTGGTGTTACGAGTGAACATTAAACTGATTGTAAGTTATGCTTTAGAGATTGTTTTTGGCCAGAATTAGCTACATTTCTGGTAGAATATTTCTTGTTCAAACTGACTGCTGCTAGCAGATCTGAGTGCCTCAAGTAGCCGTTTGATAGATGTGCACTCTTGCTCCTTAGCTCTGCCTCTTTTGCTGAAGCAAATAACTTTTGCCTTTGTTTCCAAAAAAAAAAAAAAGTTTTGCCTTACATCATTTGCCAAAGAACCCCACGAGGTTCTTATGGCAGCCACTTAAATAGCAGAAGGATTTCCTGAAGAACTAAAAACAGAATCAATATACACTTCTTTATGCAGATAGCTAAGATAGTCGGCGTATGTTTGAACGAAACTGAGAATTTCATCACGTCAAGATCAATACAAATCCTACAATATACAATTAATGTTGGTCAGGGAGACCATGAAGGAGATGAGACCATACTAGAGTGAAGCAAAAGCTCCTAGCCACATCCGTTTGACAGACGTTGGATACGGCTACGATATAAATTTATAGATTTAGACAAAAACAATATTTCAAAAGAATATTTTCGAAACAAAAGCAAGATCGATTTTCTTGCCCCAAATTTGCAATACAGTAGCTGAAGCATGTCAGCCCGCAACAGGGAAGATGATATTCAAGTGTTAACACCACAATAACCTGTGAACCTGTCTATTGCTCTTACATTAAATTTAAAAGTACAGAATCATCCTTGAGATCACTCGCAGCTTACTTGAGGGCCACAAATCTCATTATGCATCTAGGAGCAAGGTACAAGGCTTCCATCTTTACATACTACTTCGATTTCTTTACAGTGGAACCATCTGATCTGCCTCTATTGCGCCAGTTGAACAATTATTAGTGAAAGGTTATACCTGATGATCCAACTGGACTCGAGTAGCAGTGAGCAACACACTTAATTCAACAATTGACTGGAGCCGGCAGCCAGTCACAGGTCTGACAATTGGAATGAGGGCACAATTGCCCAGATGTCTCCACAGTGATACAAATACTCCTTGGGATTAGTGTCAAGGTTCGATGCTCTGGCCTCTCTACAATTGTACTGCTGACGACCTGAGGTAATGGAGAAGTGCAGGTATCACGACTGGCACTAACACCCCGCAGAATCTTTTTATGTGAACTGAGTTCTGGTGAATTCGGATCCAGAAGTTGATGAAAAATGGAGATGCTGGTTACGTGCAGTGATGTTGTAGATGATGACGATCCATTGGGGCAACGAGTTAAACGATTCCAAAGCCATTGGGCAACATTTACACAGGTTTAATTTACAATACCACAAATTTAAACCATATAATTATTAAATTCAGCGAAAGAAACGAAGATAATTTGAAAATTTGCTGCCGCAAAAGGAAATTGTGCCTTTCTAAATGGAAGCTGTGTAACATTGTCAATTTGTTTTACAATATTCAACTCAGCTGATTGCAAGGTTTCCATATATGATATACCCTGTTCAAAAAGATCGTTTTGCACATTCCAGTGGCAGTTTAGCCTGAATAATGGCTAAACATTAGCTTCAAGTAAACAATGATCATACATTTTGCGCATGCTTCTCACCAATTTGAGCGCACACAGACCCAGAGTATTTGCAAAACCCCACGTTTGAAGTTAAACTGAACTTTCTTACATTTTCTGGTTAATAACTGGCTGCCGGGCAATACAAGATGGTTTAGAAAAATAATGAAAAATGGAAACCTCGCACACACACAGGCAAAAAGATGTATAAGTCACAACAGATCCAAGGACTTCACTATATCCTCCAGCCTACGTAGCATCATGTTTGCTTTGAACTGTGACACAAACATCCGAGTTAGCGTAACCAGAATTAGATGCGGTGCAGCTAGTGTAAAAATCAACAAAGAGGACGTCTGAATTATACAACACAATCAGCATCGGGCACTAGAAACTGAAACAGCATATCAAACAAAGCTTCCAATAGAAATGTAGAACAGTGCACTCAGCACGTCCAGGGAATCTAGAATCAGACAGATTTCCTGAAATGTCTCCATTGTGTAGAGTATAAATTTTTAAATCTCAACCCTACCAAAGAAGGTATGTAACTATGTATTTCCTAAAACACATGGCATTAGTCCTCTGCTTTTTAAGGCAGATTAAACGACTGAAGCGACTCAGTGTCACCATGAGTTTTAGACAACGTTAAGTTCAGAGCTTCACCTCAAGCTCAGCACAGGGCAATAGGAAATCACCATTCCTTGCTGAGGTACAACATATAGAATGTCATTAGTCGCTTTTCAGGGCTATTCTACAATGGAAACGGTAATGTACTTTTGAATGCTCTCTCATTTGGGCTCAGTTAATCGTGGGTTGCTAGCAGTTATTTCTGACTACATAGAATATAACAAAATAGAATCTTTTTACAAATTCATAATTTATGTGGAGAAAGTTATAATTCCATACAATCTTGAAAACTATAACTCAAGGCAACAACAAAAACAAAACCTTGGTTCATCCTGAACTGTGCACATGTAACTAGATGGCTGTCTATCATTTCACACACTGCGGCTAGTGATAAACAATTGTAAATGCTTTATCCAGAGGTCAGCAAAGATTGCAATCTCTAGACACCCTTCAAGAAAGTATTCAAATAAATTGCAAGTTTAACCTACAAGTGCAGCAAAAAGCAAACAAAGTTGTAGAGAGGTGACTTGGCCTAAAAAGTTGTTGACTTATAGACATCCTAATTCCTCAGAAAGGTGAATTATTAATTGTTCTTTCAACTTGAAAAATACGTAGAAAAAAATGCCTTACATGCTTGAAAATTATCATTTACTGTTCTCAATCAAGCAAACAAAGAGTCTTAAAAGTTAGACTCATAAGCATACCCTTTTGTGGCTTTTGGCTCTGTGGTAGCTACTCTTGAGGCTTCATAGCCGGGAATAGAAGAACTTCCTGAGTTTGCATTGAAAGAATTATATATCAGTCAATAATATCCCAGTGAAAGCCAAGAATGTCAAGAAAGCATTGGACATTCATATGGAAAAGAACTGACGGAAATACTCGAACCTTAATGTTCTGGGAATCTGTTAGCAACATCGTGAGGCGATCAATTCCCAAGCCCCAACCGCCTGTTGGTGGTAGACCATACTCAAGGGCAGTACAGAATGTTTCGTCCAGGGCCATAGCTTCATCATCACCAGATTGACGATCCTGGACATGATACGAAGTTAAAGACTACACAACTCACCACTCCTAATAAAGGAAGGATAGAGAACAGCAAATGCAAGTCTCAGTTAATGCCCAATTGAAAATATAACAGGAAAAGCGTTCAGGAACTTTTGTGCTCGTCTTGTCATTCTATCCCTTCCAACATACATTCCTTTTTGGTTCTATATTCTTAGGCGCACACGAGCATGTGCATGCTTGGACTCAGAAATCCAAAACGTAGCAATGACTTAGGTTGCTTCTAAAAGGAATACACAATCTGCAAGGTTACTTGAATGTTCATTAAGTTAAAAATTACCTTTAGTTGCTCCTCAAACCGTTGCCTCTGCACAACAGGATCGTTTAACTCTGTGTATGCATTGCACACCTACAGGCATTTGACGGTCATACTGTGAAACATCAAGGAAGCAAAACATGGAATGCCAATGAAGAACAGTCTATACCTCATGTTTGTTAACAAATAGCTCGAACCTCTCAGTCAATCCAGGTCGGGACCTATGCCACTTTGCCAATGGACTCATTATCTCTGGATGATTGATGATAAATGTTGGATTCACACACATCTCCTCCAAGAAATGGCCAACTAACTATCCAATACCAACAGAGCACATCAGTATTATAGCAAATATATTTTAGTGGGATACACTGCAACAGAAATGATTGATCCAAACTCCAAAAGGCCAAGACCTTGACATGTAAACAAATGAATTCAAGCTAAGCATTCCTCAGACAATGTGTTTTTTCCCAATAGAATGGAACAGTATTGAAGTCAACACCATAAAGACCTTGACAAATCAGAGATTCAGTGGGAAATAAAACAAAATTCTACTAGCCGGATGGACAATGCATGCTTCTTCAAGTAAAGAAGTATATTATCAGTACTGAAATCTAACGGCCAAAACCAAATACAACAGCATGCTGCAGTTTCCATTAAGTCAAAATAGAAACCTTGTCAAGCAACCGTGATGTCGTTTGGGGAGGTGGACATTTCACGTCATACTTCGCACATGCTTCTATCAAGTAACGATTCGCTTCATCACTTGATAGATCTTTTGGTATATTGAGATTCGCCATAGCCTCCAAATCTTTAATCATATCTATCCTTCTGCAATAAGACAAAAGAAAAAACTGTAAAAGGCACACCTAGGGAAAATATAAGTTATATTGATGCTTTGAAGAGCATCTGTTGACTACCTGAAGGGAGGCGTGAAATCAATTTCTATTGGGGGGTTCGTAACTCCATTTGCATGATATTTTATCTTATAGCCACCTGTCAGCTCCTTAACCATGCCTATTAACCATAAAATAAAAATATATAGGGGTAAATACTCCATTTTTAAATGACGTGATAAAAAAGTTACAATGGTGCAGCATTATTTAGTCAACACACATGGTTACCTGACAACATGGTTTCAGTAAGCTCCATCAAATCATTGTAATCGGCATAAGCCATATAAAATTCACAAGTTGTGAATTCAGGATTGTGTGTTAAATCAATTCCTTCATTCCTGAATTGTTTTCCAATTTCATAAACACGGTCCAATCCACCGACAACCAATTCCTTCAGATATAATTCAGGTGCAATGCGCATAAAAAGCCTCATGTTTAATTCATTGTGGTGTGTAACAAAAGGCCTCGCAGCTGCTCCACCAGCAATCATGTTCATCATCGGAGTCTCCACCTAGAATACACAAAAGGTCAGATATTGAAGTGTCAACTGGAATCTGGAAAGAAACTGCACAAATCTTGTGCTTACCTCCAAAAATTCACGTTCATCTAGAAATTTCCGGATAAACGAGACAACTTTAGATCGTGTCTTGAAGATATGCCTCACTTCATGGTTTACCATAAGATCAAGATACCTTTGACGATACCGAGTTTCCTGACATCAGAAAATAAACAATTAAACACCAAAACATGGTTTCTAGTTATTATCAACATTTGAACACAGGCCAAACTAAAAGTGAACTATTCATTGTTCGCAATTAACTTGCTAAAGAAACAATAGATGTATTTGGTTTCAAGAATCAACCCATGGTGATCAGTGGGATGACGCCATCTCTCACTTTTGTTAATATAATAATGTGCTAATTGGTGATTGGCCAGCCCATAGAATTCTTATGCCAAAAATAGTGAGTCAGGTTCCAGATCAGGATTGGATGTGTCATACGCATCCCATTTCTCAAAATAAACATCACATAGAGGTACAGGTACGCCACAACACACGCGAGACAGCAAAATTAGAAAAAATGATTGACCCCTAAGCATGCTAGTATTGTCTGTCTGCACAGTAAGGCCATATTTGTATTGTACAAGGGTGGTCCAGCATCAGGCCAGGATCCCACACCATCCTAGCGCATAGAAACAAAGCCTAAGTGAGTAGGCATGTTTTCTATTATTTCAACAGGCTTACTAATCCTTACAAGTGTCCTGATATCACATGCCTTATTCATATTTTTCAGCCAAAATGTGATCACAACAATGGCCAGCCCACATGAACCCAAAAAAGTTGACCGCAATGCATAGTTGTGAGCTACCTGGATTAGATTACAACGGTCCATTATGATCGGAAATGTTCCCTAGTTGTTTGTTACATATTCAGGATGCTAGAGGAAAGCGCTTTATTCTTGAAAGAACAAGCTTCAGATGTTTTGGAACCACAGAACGCCAGGAAATAAGACAACACTACTTGCCTGAAGAAGTGGTAAATAACCAATTTTTATGTTTAAGCAAGAAAAGTAAGACATAATGAAGAATGATGACAAACCTGATCCCTTAAAACATAATTTTCGATGTTCCTACCCATTCCTGGAGTCCACGGTACAGGCACCGCACTTCCTTCACCTTTCTGTAATAAATAAATACTTGATATGTAAAGATTGCAACTGATATTATAGGAAAATGGGCCTTCTTTAATGCCTAAAGTATGCCAAAGCAGTGTTCAGCCCCACAACATCAGAGGGTTGAAAATAGAAACTAAAAAGATTGCTTGAACACACTAAATATGTAAACATTTCAACTATATCATAGGGCCTTCTTGAAAGCATAAGTTTGCCAAAGACACAGTCCCCACAATATCCAGAGGGTCCAAAATTGCAACTTATTGATCAACTTCCTTCTCATGCTTTGTTAAACAATAAAAAGAGAGACTTTTTTAATTATATTTTGATTCTCACCTGTCGAGGCATCATATGAAGACATGGAGAGAGCACGACAAATTTCTTTGGGAATACGCTAAGCTCCCCTCGGTTGCTTTTCCCTGATATTCAACATATTGATTAACTTATCAAACATAGAAAAAATACAATAAAATGGCAAGAAATCTTATGATTTTGTAATTGCTCAGACAAATAGCGTGCACCACTATCACTTGTGTAACTGGATTGCATTTTCTTAATGTTCAACAAATTGAAAAATCAAAGTTTATAAAAAATAGCAAGAAAAACATTACAATCATCAAATCATTGAGTGGTCAGGCAAACAATAGAACTGTAGAGTTAACCAGGAACATAAACTACATAACAGTACAGTTTTTTCAAGAAAACATACTACTTGAATTCTGTATTGAATGTCTGTAACCATAACAAAAGGATAACTTACCTAAGTATAACATTTCTATCGGCTAAATATAAATAGTAATATTTCAAACAAAATAGTTCATAGAAGTCCCTACTTATAGTTAATAGTTCGAAACTTTGAGCTGAACACAACAAACCTGGATATCCACATATGCCAACAATATCACCTCGCTTCACACCCGAGTGGTACTTAGAGAATTCAGCTTCGTCCAACTCTGAGGTCCTATAAAAAATAAAAAGGTAAAAAATACAGTCCAATATAAATAATTGATCTCTTAAATAGGTTATCAAGTAAATATCTGCAAGCAGAACTACTCCCTCCGTTCCAAATTGTACGGCGTTTTGGCTTTTGTAGGTATGTAGTTTTTGCTATGCACTTAGATATACTCTACTAGATACATAGTAAAAGCAATGTATCTAGAAAAGCCAAAATATCTTATAATTTGGAACAAAGAGAGTATTAAGTATGCACTGTCCACTAAAAAACATAACCTTATGTTTGGTCCTGCGATATAAATAAAAGCACAAGGAAAACAAGACCTTTTGGCACAAATGAGATACTTCATACTTCATCGTGTCACCATACGAGGCTCAACTATTCTACAAAATAGGCCACCTTTATCTCTCGAGCTGACAAATATTGTAGATCTATGTGACATTTCCGATAGAAAACCAAAAGGAAACTACCTTTTGCTGACCAAGCAATGAAAAGTTAAACTAGCTAAGCCATATCATATGCCATTAGTATAGTTCAGGGAGTATTTCCATCACAAACTACTACATAAGTAGCCAAGTAGGATCAGTAGTCTAGACTTGCTTTAACTACTGGTGCTTGATCTACCATGAATGTGCAGAGTTAAAGTATGAATTCTACCACCAGGGAGCTCTTTTCTATGAGTTAGTGCAGAACAGGGGATGAGTGAGGCCCAGTTTGTAACAGCTTAAACTTCTGTATAAGCTACTTTGTTCTAGCTGCGCAGAGAAGCCACTTCCCAGACAAGCTGCTGAATAAAACGTTATCCTGTTCGGAGGTTCAGATTCTCTTTCAACTTTTTTTTTTTTTGGTGAGGATTCAGAGATGAAGAAGGTTGCCTCCACTCTCCAGTGCTCTCATCGTAGGAGAGCAAATCCATGGCCTGGCCTGGCCGGTCTTCTGTGAAAACACAACTGCTGGTGTGGGCGAGCACAGTGCACGTGCACCCCCCATGATCGGATTTCGTCATGCAGGAACAGGGTTGCGCGCCACTTAGCCTGGCAGAATCGGTGCGGAGGACAAGGGACGTGTGCGCGGATCTGCCGCCGGCGAGCTCCATGGCCTTCCAGAGCAGGGAGCCGGATGCAGAGAGGTGGCGCAGCCTCAGGTGACAGATGCAGAGAGCAGCACGGCAAAGGAGTGGCGCGACCGCGGACATGCTTGTGGAAGAGCGGAGGCTTTCTGGCAGAGGAGGGAGGTGAAAGTGGCAAAGCGCCACTGCTGCTTGCTGTGGGGGAGAAGCGAGGAGCAGCATGCATGGAGAACAGAGGAGCACAGGCATCAGGCAGTCATGCAGGGGAGGAGTGGTTTAAAAGCTGATCCCCTGCCACCGCTGGAAAAATTGCATTTCCCACAAGCGCTTGCTACTCGAAAAGTTTTGCATTTGGCATCTGTGGCAGCTGAAAAAGAAGCAGAAGCTGGAAAGCCAATGCACCAAAAAGGGCCATGATCTAGTGCATAAAAAAAATATGAACCCCATGCAGTGGTTGACAATCAGCTCAAGCAATAATAGGCTAGTTGCATAGTGAAGAAACATGACAACTGAACACCATACTAGACTTGAAAGTTTTACCTGGCATCAGCCATCACTTGAACCTTCATGCCACCACCGTAAAGATCATAAAAGAATAGCTTAGATGACGATGTCCTCTTGTTCATGATCCTCCCTTTGATAAAAAAAATACAAATGAGACCTATATGAATCTCCAAGTTAAGAATACAACCAAAGGAAAACAAAAGGAGTTACCAGCTAAACACTCTGCCACATCTGTAAGCTTCTCCCCATTGCTCAAGGCCTTGTACTTCTCAATGTATTCGGCTACAGAGATGCCAACTGGGAACTTATGGGGATAGGGGTCACCTGTGGCCTTGAGCGACTCAAGAGTCTTGAGCCTATTCTCATAGTATTGCTGCAGCAGGAAACACATCCATCCAATAAGAGTAAGAATAAGGAACAGAATTTAAAAAGGCAAGACAGGAAAAAGCAAGATGCAACATACAGTGGGATCCATGTCATCCTCGTCAGCAGCAGATGCCTTCTGAGGCTTTCCACTAGCAGCAGCAGCCGCAGCCTACAACAACAGAAGGCACACATCAATTTTGAGCTTTGGCACTAACATTGTGAAAACTTAACTTCCAACTGCAGCACTACAGCCATCTTCTCTAGAGCTAAAAAACGAACAATACTTGGTGGAAGGAATGACATGTTCTGACCAAATTTATCCAGGACTCACTGATTTAGCACAAAACAAGAATTGCAATAACGGGGAGAAACAACAACACAAATGTCCCTCGCCTTGTTCTTCTTCTCTTCCTCTTTGAGCCTCCGTTCCTCTTCCAGCTTCTTCCTCTTCTCCTCTCTCTTCTTCGCGCTGCGCACATCAAACACGGAACAACCAACCCCCCCCGAATCAGGAACAGAAATACCAAGGCAAACCAACGGGCTCAAGGGAGAGGAAGGCTAGGATGTCCCTACTTCTTCGAGAGCTGCGGCTCCTCTCCGCCCTCACCCGCCGTCGGAGGATTCTGCCCGTCGCCGCCCGTTGAGAGCCCCGCCAGCTTCTCCTCAAGACCAGACGCCGAGCCCGCGCCGTCCGCCATGTCGCACGCGGACCTCTAGGGTTTCGTTGTGACTTGTGCTGAGGCGGGCGGGAGGAGAACGGAGAACAAGATGAGACGCGGTTACGGTTAGAATGTGGAGGCGCAGGTGGTGGTAGGGTTTTAGGGCAGCGCAGCGAGTGGCGGCGCGGAGGAAAGGAAAACCTTCGTAGCCGCCAAGTCACCTGATACCCACGGGCCACGGCATCGGCATGGGCCGCCAAGCCATATGGTTCCCACTGCTTTAGTGCTTTCATGGGCCATTTTGGACAACGTGGGTTCAGCCCAACACGGAACACGGAACTGCACCCTGCTAATGGTTTTCTCGGCGGAAGGGGGTAGCCGATAGTAGGCAAGGCCAATCGTGTATTCGTGTCCAACTCCAGTGGGCAAGACATGGCGGGGAGAGGCGGCGGCGGCGGCAAGGGCGCGGCGGGGAGGATGATGTCGCTGCAGGAGTTCGTGTCCTCCATGGCCCCGCTCATCGATCTTGAGAAGGTTTCTCTCTCTCTCACCTATTTCAAGTTTGCGGTTGACTCGGCTGGTGACAGAAATGGATGGTGAGAGCGTGTTTGGTGGGTGCACAGGCGGCGGAGATATCGGCGGAGTCCGAGACGAGCGCCAAGAGCCTGGAGAGGCGGGGCTGCGTCATTGCCAACCTCAAGTGCACCGATGCCCAGGTTGCTGCTTCAGTCCTCTACTTCTGTTGCTGCTTGTGCTCCTTGGTGTGATACGAATGCTGCAGTTCTGGTCTTCAGTGCTAAACTTCTAATGGCCTTTGACTTGCTTATATGATGCTTGGCGCGTAGAGTAGACAGGACTGATGGGGAAGACGCTCCTGGAATTCCAGCCCAACAAAGGCGACGTTCTCCCGGCTCACAAGGTGAGGCTGCTGCTGTCGCCCTCTGTTTTGGTTGCCTGCTGTCGTGGCATTAGGGTTAGGAATTCAGACTGTTATGCAAATGAGCTCTGTGTCACTTGCCGTTGTAGGTCTTGTGAATCATACATTAATACTATGCGGTGACAGTGTGACATAGGAAAGACTCACAAGTTCCTTTATATTCACAGGATGTTGATTGAAAACATGTTCACTGAGACTGATAATGCGCTTTACTTTTTCATTCTACTGCAGTTTGGAACGCATGATGTGGTTGCCTTGAAGCCAAATAAGGCAGATGCCGGATCTGCTTCGCTTGGTCAAGGTGTAGTTTATCGCTTAAAGGTACACTCATGTCATCTAATGCTACTGGCAATTTAAGGTTTTGATCTGTGTGTAGGAGTAATAATACCAATTTTGTTTCTTGACCAACAGGATTCTTCCATTACTGTTGCTTTTGATGATATTCCTGAAGATGGTTTAAATAGCCCTCTGCGTCTTGAGAAGCTTGCAAATGAGGTACTATGGCATTTGCAACATTCCATGCCTTCTCCAGATAATTGCAGCCTTTTAAGCTCATAAATGCACTTCTTTGTTTGTGATGTCATATTGTCCATGTTTGTTAATTGCTGGTTACATTGACCTACAGTTTAATATACCTCTTTCATTGTCGATTTTCTCCTGGTGTAGTTTAGATTTTACTGGCTTGCCAAGCCGCCCAGACATCAAATTATGATAATCCCTATTCTAGGTCACTTATCGCAGGATGAAGGATGCACTAATTGAACTTAGCAAGGCTGTCCAAACAGGACCTTGTGCAAACCTTGTTCCTGTTTTATTTGGAGAGAAGGCACCCATGCGCTCCAAGGATACTATGAAATTCAGTCCATTCAATAAGAACTTGGATGATTCACAGGTTACCATTTGAAATACTTCCTTTGTTGGTTGCATTCAGCTCTTGATTGTGTGATGCAGCATCGTTAAGTTCCATTTATGTTCTGATCCACATGGTATGAGTTAAAGAAAAGCCATATACAAATGAAACTTATCATTTTTCTGGAATAATAGGATTTACTATATTATTTTAAGGATGATTAACAACTTCAAACAATTTCAGTAAATTTACCATCACATTTTGTATTATGGCTGCTTCTGTATTTCACCCTCTTACCTCTCAATATTAGACTACTAGTTAGTCGGCCTTGTTTGCATAACAGTAGAGCCAGCAGTCTACTATCGTAGCACCCTCTTAAGTGTTGATGGTTTACCTTGTCATATCTTTAAGTTGTTTCTGTGTCATTTGTAACTTGTGCTTGTTTTGATGTTTCAGTGTTTTACAAAGTTTCATAGTAGAGGATTTCTATTAGAAAGTTATTATTGTTTGAAAAAATCAGGAGCTGCACAAATACTGTTTTGATCTTTGATCTTGTACACCATATATGTTTTTTCAATTTCTTTTGTATAAACATCCAAGACAGCATATTATTTAAACTACAGGACATAAACTGGATGCTTTTTTACCACTTTATAATAAATGTTGTATATGTCTTCTGTAGAAAGAGGCTATTTCAAAGGCTCTTGGATCAAGGGATGTTTTCTTGCTTCATGGACCTCCTGGAACTGGGAAAACAACAACTATTATTGAGATAATATTGCAGGAGGTCAAGCGTGGATCAAAGATTCTTGCCTGTGCTGCTTCTAATATTGCTGTGGATAATATCGTTGAACGACTTGCACGATACAGGTGTGCTGAAACAAAGTTATGAAATATGTTGGTCACTGAAAATTTTTGCTTTGAGACTTCTGTTGGAAAGAAACTACAAGCATATACTGCATCCATTTTAGAGAAGATGGGATGTGAATAATTTCGTTGTCCCATAAGTGACACAATATATGCCTTTTTTTACCAATTTGCTAAATGTGATATGAGCCTGTTGAACTTCTGCAGGACAAAATTGGTGAGGTTAGGGCATCCTGCTCGTTTACTGCCCCAAGTGCTCGACAGCGCTCTTGATGCACAGGTATTATACTATTTTTAGTGGCTTATCAGTTTGCTTCTATGCTTTGGAAGTTGGAACTAGAATTTCTAGATGCATGAAGTTTGCTATTTACTTCGTAAGTGGCGATTGACTATTTTCTAACTATTGGCTTATCCAAATACATCGTAAAGTGTAATCATCATTTGCCTTCATTGGATATTTTATGAAAATCCAGATTATGAATCTTGTATTCCCTTTGGTCAGATCAGTTTTTGCCTCTGTTATTGCAGTGCGATTATTTCTTTTCCCAACATCAAGAAATGAGTTGGTTTTATATTGTCTTTTCCTTTTGTTATCAACCATATAACTATACATGCATTTTATTTAAACAATTTAAATAACTGTAAATGATATGCAGTTTAAAATTACTGTGCGAATTCTCGTTTGAGTATATAAACAAAAGTCATATGATCTTTGACCTGTGATACCTTCATGTGTTCATATGACTTCTGGGACCAGGTATTACGAGCTGATAATAGTAGCTTGGCAGGAGACATTCGCAAGGAAATGAAGGTAAACAACTATTCATTCACTTCCAAATTCTTGCTTTTATTTACACCATGACCGCTTAGAATCCATGGTGCCAGGCTTTCAAAACTTGAACATGAATATGTTTAAGTATCATATCAGGTAATGTTCTGATATGCAAAAACTACATCACCAGATTTATCACAATATATACGTTTGTTAAGTTTTACGAATCGAGTGATGTAACAACAAAATGAGGTCAGGGGTCATATCAGGGACCGCGAAAAGTAAAAAAAAACATCAAATAGAAAATAATGCAGTGCGTACATTTTTTGGACACTACCGACAGCTATCAAAGAACAAACTACTGGCAAGCCTCTTATAATTTTGATTTCAGTTACTTTATTCTCTGCGGTTAGGTTTTTCTTGATATGTCCTGTCTCTTGCAGGTGCTTAATAGCAAATTGCTGAAGGCTAAAGATAGGAACACTAAACGGGACATCAGGAAAGAGCTCAAAACCCTTGCAAAAGAGGAGAGAAAACGACAGCAGCTTGCAGTCACTGATGTACTGAAAAACACCGATGTTGTGCTGACAACTTTGACTGGCGCATCTTCGAAAAAGCTAAACGGAATTACATTTGATTTGGTTGTTATTGATGAAGCTGCTCAGGCACTTGAGGTGGCATGCTGGATAGCCTTGTTGAAAGTAAGTATAAGATTGAAGCACAAATCAAAGTTTGTGATGTGTTCTGTTGTGATGTAATTTGAATCTGTTGAGAGCATCGCAAATATTGCCCACTCGGTAAATGTTATGACATTTATGAAGTCATTTTTTAACATAAATTCACTTAAAGCATCCTGCTACTGGTAGTTATTTAGACATGAACTGCTTGATAGGCAATGCCATTAGCTAAGTGATTGCCTTTATGTTTAGTATAAATCAGCATGCACAATAGTGTGGTTGTAATAATAATGTAGTACTGTAGTTTCAGTGATTGTCATTATGATTTGGAGCTTCTTAATCTACTTTCTTGGCATTCAGGGGCCAAGATGTATTCTTGCTGGTGACCATCTTCAACTTCCTCCAACAATTCAAAGTGTTGAGGCTGAAAAGAAGGGGATGGGAAAGACACTCTTTGAACGCCTTACTGAAGCTTATGGAGAGGAAATCACATCCATGCTCACTGTCCAGTACAGAATGCACGAGCACATTATGAGCTGGTCGTCTAAAGAACTTTACAATAATAAGGTGTGAATTTACCCTATGTTATTATGCTACCAGTTCCGTCCTGGTTTTGATTGTTTTTCTGTCATTTTCCACATCTTATTGTTCCCTTGTTTCTTCTCAGATCAAAGCACATTCTAGTGTTGCTGGGCATATGCTCTATGATCTTGAAGAAGTCACTAGATCTTCTTCAACAGAACCAACTATTATACTCATTGACACTACAGGGTGATTGTTATCTGATGTTTCTCGCTGTTTCGAACACTATTGTAATTATTTGTTGAATTGTTCATACATAGAGATTTCATTATTTTCTTTTTTTTCCTTTTTGCTCTGTATGCCTTGCAAATAGTATTGCTAGGTACCTTTACAAAGAAAATAGGATTACTATTTTCTCTGTAGAAATATACTTTGTATTCGAAGAAGATAATTAGGATGCGGTGTGGCCATCCTTTTGTTGTTTGAAAAAGATGCTTTTTCCCTAAGAGATGAACCCTTTGGATGCTTTTCACATAATGTTTCTAACATTTTCAAATACTCTTAGGTGTGATATGGAAGAAGTAAAGGACGAAGAGGAGAGCACCATGAACGAGGGCGAGGCAGCAGTATCCATTGCCCATGCCAAGTTGCTTGTTGAGAGTGGCGTTAATGCTTCTGATATTGGAATAATTACTCCTTACTCTGCACAGGTTTTTGGTCCCTTAGTCACCCTATGCATATTCAAGATAATATTCAAGTTAATAGCTAATTTTACCAGTCATCCACTGATGCCTGCAGTACATGATCTTCTGGTTAATAACCATGCTTTATACTTCTCTGTCCTATCGTCATGACCTAATATATGTATGCATGTTACACGGCCTTTTGGGGGGCATTGTTAAGGTTCAATATATAAGATGCCTATCTACAGTATATCTTTTTTTTTTCTCTCTCATTGACACCATTGTTGGTGGTTGGCAGATTTTACATGGCCGATGGCCTCAGTCTTTTACTTGTTTTATTACATTGTAAACATTTTCTTGCAACTCTCACCTTTTAATTCATCTGGCTGTTATGAATTTATGGTGGCTTCTTGAGGGCTTCACCTAGTTCTGAAGGCCTGAATTATTGAATGGTTTAATATCATAGGTAACCTGCTTGAAGATGATGAGAAACAAAGATGCTAAATTGAAAGATTTAGAGATATCGACAGTTGATGGGTTTCAAGGCCGGGAGAAAGAAGCCATCATCATTTCAATGGTCCGGTCTAACTCAAAGAAAGAGGTAAAATCCCTCCTGAGAACCCATTAGATGAAAATTTGCTATTCTTATATTGAGTTGTACATATACAGGAATATAGACTCTGATGCATATACAATGTTACATGGTATATCCAGAAAAACAGGATTTAGGTACACTTGTTTTTATTATTTAAAAATGTAGAAAAAATTGGTCCACGGACTATAAGCATTGCTAGCATGGTCTTTTTTTTACGCAAGATGTTCTGCAGACTTTTTGTTTGTGATTCTACAGTTCGTAATTTTTGTCATGAGAATGAATGAAATCTACTCGTGAAAAAATGGTAACCTGACTTAACAACCGAAATGAGATGTTCCTACTTCCTAGTTATGTTTTGATCATATAAGGTGGGAAACTTCACCTCATAATCCAAACACAATAGTTGTCTTTGTCTCCGGGTTTTCTGTAGCCATTGCTGAGTAAACCTTGTGGCCTTTGGTTCTTTTAGGTGGGTTTCTTGAGTGATCACAGGCGGATGAACGTGGCGGTGACACGAGCCAGGAGGCAGTGCTGTCTGGTGTGTGACGCGGAGACCGTGAGCAACGACAGGTTCCTGAAACGCTTGGTCGAATACTTCGAGGAGAACGGGGAATACTTGAGTGCTTCAGAATACCAGAGCAGCTGACTGGCGTCAATCAAATCAAATTCAACTATTCTAGTGGTTCGTGCAAGTGATGCTTTTCCAGCCTTGCATAGTCTGCCGTGATGGCATCTGGCATATCCGTGGAACGACTAGCAAGTGGATACGATCTGCATGGAGATTGGAGTCTTGGAGAGCACAATATGAAGCTATGGTTCCTACATATCTTTGCTTTTTTTCCCTTGTGAATGAACACATAAATGATGTTTTGTTCTGCCGTTGCCAATGGCATGGGAATGAAATCTTACAAAAGCAAGAGTGTAGTGGAGAATGTGCTGTCGAATAGTGTGCTTTGTTTTCTGGGCCTTTTGGTCCCGGTGACGCACTGACGCGACTCCTGCTACGTGGGGTGTGGAGTGTGAACTGTGCTTGTGGGAATATCCGCCACAATATGCTGATGCAACGCAAAGTGTAGCTGGAGTCCGGTGTCTGGTAGGAAAAGGACGGAGGAACACGTGGTGCTCGGCCATCTGTTTATCGTTTTGTCGGTTTACTCTAGGCTCTCCTATGTTTGAGGGGAGGGTGGGCTGCAATCTCTACAAAGTTCTGTGAACAACTACAACTGAGTTCATAGCACTGTTGTAAAAAAACAACTACAACTGATTAGTTCTAATAGAAAAACACTATTCCTGGCCAGAAATTTACGATCGTAAAAAAAAACTGAGTTCATAGCACCATCGGACCGACCTTTTCTCGTCTGTCTCGTCTGTACGTGAAGGTGAAGGTGCGAGTAAACGGAAGAATTGGTAGAAGAATGTCTTAAAAGCCCTATCTGATCAGCTAGAGGTCGTTAAAATCTTCAGTCTTTGTAGAACGTGTTCAAAGCCGAATTAGGGGCCGGGGGTGGGTTATGTGATTGTCACAATTTGGGTAAAGATTGTTAAAAAATGCTTCACAGAATTGGTAGAAGAATGTCTTAGAAGGCCCTATTTGATCGGCTAGAGATCGTTGAAAGCTGCCTTTTGTAGATCGTGTCAAAAGGGATGAATTACGTGATTGTCATATTTGGGTAGAGATTGTTAAAAAACTGCTTTTTCATAGGTTGTATGGATAGCTAAAGCTTTTAAAAGTCATAGTCTATGAGCTCGCGCTGATTCAAATATGATCTAAAGTTATGTATACCTCTTTTTTTTCTCCACTAAATTTTCATCCCTAACTCTCCACTAGTCCGTCCGTTCACTCCGCCGAGCATAAACGCTCTGTTCACTGAACTTATCCGCCCGGCTTATCAGCCATTGTACAGTTTTTTTCTCTCACAGCAAAACAACGTTAGCCGGCTTATCATCCGCAAAAACCATCAGCCGAAATGCCCGAAAAGAGACATCTGATTTTTACTATTTTACTAGGAATAGTAGTATACAATGAATTAAAGATAAGATTTCTATTTGGTTTGTTGTTTCATCCGTATAATCTGATCTCACGGCCTGTGCTCAGACGAATTATAGGGTGCCTCATATATCACAATATAAAGTCTGGTTCTATGGGTCTATTTAGATCCATAAGACTAACAATTAGCTGAATCATATCTAAAATCATATTTAAATCGGAACTCATAAGTCAGCTAATGTCTTATCTATTACCCAACTAAAAATTAATTATTAGTTAGTTTTTCCGGCTAACATAGTTAATAGTATCGTCAACTAATAAGTCAGCTAATGTCTTAGCTACCACCCAATTAACAATTAATTATTAGTCAAATTTTCTAGCTAACAAAGTTAATAGTTAACTTGGTGAGAGGATATGTTTAGATCCTTAGTAATAAGTTTGCTAATGTCTTAGCTTACCTACTATCTGGTTAACAATTAGTTCATACTCTCATTCGTTCCAAATTATAAGATGTTTTGGTTTTCTAGATACAATAATTTTTTGCTATACACTTAGATATACACTACACTAAAAGCGATGTATCTAGAAAAACCAAAACGTCTTAATTTAATACGGAGGAAGTAGTTGAGTTTTTCAGAGCTAATAGTTAATTAGATGGATCTGCCTAAGACTATAGACTTGTTTGGATGGACTAAACTCCATATTTTGGATGCCAAATTGAAGACCTAAATATTAACTAATTATGGTCTAACAAAAACTAATAGAGGCTAATTGATGTGTATAACTCATTAGAGAAAAATAAAATTTTAATCACTCGACGTTCAACCTATTATCAACTACGGACTAAACTTTAGCTTCGTGATCCAGGCCCTATATACCGGGTATAGGCTTGTGAAGGAATTGTGTTGTGATACGGCCCAACCGAAGTCCTTACGTCTAGCACAGCACGCCTGCTTTCCATTATACCCAGGAAGGCTGAAGCGAGAGGCCAGAATTGCTGCTGGGTGCTGGCCGTAGCGGGCGAACTCACCAAAATCACGGGCGCGAGAGATCGGAGCACGGCATGTCGGAGGAGCAGTTCCTCGTCGTGGCGGTGGAAGCCGCCAAGAGCGCCGGCGAGGTTCTCCTCCTGCAATCCCTGCCTTTTCTTGCCCTTCTTCTGGGCCCGTCTCCTCACTGGTTGCTGATTTCCTGAGCAGGTCATTCGCAAGGGATTTTACCAGACCAAGAACGTCGAGCACAAGGGCCAGGTGTCCTCTCCATCCCCTTCGCACTCATCCATCTGGTGATTTTGGTTCCCCGTGTCGGTGTTGATGCATGCACCACACCATTGCGTTGCGTCCCATCTATTGGATTGGGATTTGGTACTCACGGTGCTGCGCATTGCTCGCCGGTGGCAGGTGGATTTGGTGACGGAGACGGACAAGGCCTGCGAGGACCTAGTCTTCAACCACCTCCGGAAGCACTTCCCGGACCACAAGTTCATCGGGGAGGAGACGTCCGCGGCGCTCGGGGCCACGGCTGACCTCACTGACGACCCGACTTGGATCGTCGACCCCCTCGACGGGACCACTAATTTTGTCCATGGGTACAATGGCGTCCTACCCTGCACTGCACTTTTTTGTTCAAATCTGCCCTCTAATTATGTTTGCTCTTCTCATCCCAAGATTGTGCGGATCTCTTGCATTGCAGTTTCCCATTTGTATGCGTCTCGATTGGCCTCACCATTGGGAAAATTCCCACTGTCGGAGTCGTCTTCAACCCCATCATGAACGAGGTATTAACTGATTCAGCATCCAGCATAATGTTCACATATGTAGTGTTGCAATAAGTGGAAGGACGCTATATTATCTGTCCCCTAATTCTAACTGTCCTTTATATTTTGCCACTGAATTTTAGTCTAATCTCAAGCTGCTTGTTCCATTTAGCTTTTCACGGCGGTTCGTGGAAAAGGAGCTTTCCTGAATGGCTCTCCAATTAAAGGTATACCCTGATTTAGCAACAATCAATTGAAGCTACATGTTGCTCCCTGCGCACTTTCTCCCTCAAGTTGCTCGTGCTAGTTTGAATATGTGCATCTTTCTTATGCAGCATCATCTCAAGATGAGTTAGTGAAGGCTCTTCTGGTAACAGAGGTAAGTGGAGCTATCAAGAATTAACTTAAACCATGCAGTTTATACATTGCATCATATTTCTCAGGTCAAGTTTGTTTCACTAGAAGATGATAGCATACGCAGGAACTCTATTGCTGCTTCTTCCTCTTAAAATTTCAATGATCTCATCACAACAATCTAGTTTGAAAAGAACTACTACCAAATCAGTAGGAACTATAACCTAAACAATTGGACGCACAACCTGCTTTTGTTTCCTGAAATTCTTAGTCAAACATCCTTCTAAAAAATTGAATTAGGGGACAATTGGCCGAGTGCAAACATGTTACATGGATAAGACATGCATCATCATTGAAGAAAGTTATTTCTTTTATTCTCTTTTATTTCATCACCTGGCATACTTTTTTTATATTTTCACCTGGCATGCTTTATTTTGATTGCTGTGACTTGATTTTGGCTTGAAGGGCACTGCTCCCATGTAACTTCATGTAATGCATCTTCTAAACTGTGGATGACAATGTACATCCTAGAACCTCTTGTATGCTCCTTTTATTTTGTCTCCTGGCATTCTTGATACTTTGATAGCTGTGACTTGATTTTTGGCTTGAATGGCAAATGCTCCTGTGTAACTGCATGTAGTACATCTTCTTGACCGTGGATGGCAATTTACATCTTAGAACCTCTTACTCAAAAGAACCTACTGGAAATACTGAACTGATAATTATACTGATTGATCAGGTTGGAACCAAAAGAGACAAGGTCACTTTGGATGATACAACCAACAGAATCAACAAGCTACTATACAAGGTAAATTCTGTAAAGTAACATCAGTTGCCTCGAATATAAATACAGTTTAACGTATCAACATTCTTAACCGCAGTTCCTTTTTTCCAGATTCGATCCATACGGATGTGTGGCTCATTGGCTTTAAACATGTGTGGAGTTGCCTGTGGTAGACTTGATTTGTGTTATGAGATGGGGTTTGGTGGCCCCTGGTATGGTTTAACCAAATTAATAACAGTGGTTTGAACAAAAATTCAAAGTGCATATGTTCATCTCAAACTGCTAATTTTCCTCCAGGGATGTTGCTGCTGGAGCTGTAATTCTTCAGGAAGCCGGGGGCCTTGTTTTTGACCCGTAAGTCAGCGAGTTTGGCCAAGAAGCTTTTGTGACCACAATTTGATTGAGTGTCTCTGAATGTCTGTGACTTTATTTCTTCTGATTCTCAGAAGCGGTGGAGATTTTGATTTGATGTCGCAAAGAATGGCGGGATCAAACAGCTTGCTGAAGGATAAGTTCATCAAGGAACTGGGGGATACCAATTGAAACAAATGTTACCATTATTCCTGGAGCAGAATAAGACAATAAGATTGCCTTGCCGCATGGTGATTAACATATTGTTTGGGCAAATTTTTTCCATGTAATTCTACACAAGGAACACTGTCTTGCCGAACTATGTTGGATGCAAAACATTTTATTGGGTTTTGTGATTACATGGGAATGCATAGCTTGAAGCAACGGGCCCAACTTTATGGCAATATATCATATGTTTGGATGGAAGTGTTTTAGCCCAATTTCATGTGCTGGAAGGGGGAAAAAACTAATTCTGGAGGAGAACGTGTCAAATTGCTGTCTATATATGCATTTGTTGAAAATATGGTTGCTACGCTGCAAACAATATGCGGTGGCATATTTTAGGCAGTGGAGTGTTTTTTTTAGCAATACCACTCTCCAAACAGGATGTTAGACGCCAGCGACTCCCTCCGGATGGACACATGGCGTGATGTGCACCACAACTTTGGCTCCATCTCTTATTCTCATCTGGACACCGCTCGCTAACTCCGCCTTCTCCCACTGCGCCCTGACCTTGCACCGCTCACTCGCTCCTCGCTCTTGCGCTGTCGCGCCCCCCACCTGCGCCGCTCGCTCCTCTCCTCAGCCTGTCGCGCGACTCACCTGCACTTGCTCCTTGCTTTGGTCGTGCGTCGCGCCGCCCATTCCCTCTCGTAGCACGCACCGCCTGCTAGGCTGAGCCAAGGTCGGTGCTGGTGGGGCTTGCTAGTGGTGGTGCTTGCGCGTGCCACTGGTGCTGGGTGTTGGTGGTGTTCGTGCGCCGCCGTTCGCCGTTGGCTCCAACCCCGACGGCTGGAATTGACCGGCCCAGGCTTCCCCACCCCCATGTTGCAAATGTATGTTTTAAGTGTTTCAGTCTTTTCAAAGGTGTGTTGCAGTTGTATCTTATGGACGTTGCATATGTTGCAAGTGTTTCAAAGGTATGTTGCAAGCGTTTGTTCAAAAATATTTCATCTGTTCCAGATATATGTTGTAAGCGTTTTGATTTGGATGTTTGCATATGTTTCACACATATGTTACAATAACATGTTCCATATGTTTTATTTGTTTTAGATGTATGTTACAAGTGTTCTATGTGGATGTTGCACACGTTATTGTGACTATGTTGCAAGTGTATGTTCTAAATGTTTCATCTGTTTCAGTCGTATGTTGCAATTGTTCCATCCGAGTGTTGCAAAAGTAGATCTCAATGCAGGGCTGTTTAGCGAGGAAGAGAGAGCTAGTTCGGCAGCCATGGCGGCGTCGGCTGTAAGCTGGCAACAGCACTCCACCGGAGGACGCGCTAGCGCATGCGGACCCGCTCCCGTATGACATGCTGCCCCCGCTAGCACCGTTGAAGGTCCTGGAGCAGAAGGTTGTGGCACCTCCCTACGCGACGGAGATGCAGACCCTAGCTATGCAGGTGACGCGGGCGCAACAAGGTTGAGACCCCCTACGGGCGCTCTGTTATGTGTGGGACGGAACAGGTGTGGCGGAGCTACGTCCGGACACAGGCCTGGGACAGACGTCCCGACGCTAGTTATTCCTTTATCTATACCTAATACTAAATAGGCAAAATTTCTACCACTAATAATTTTTCATCCAACCTGACTCACCATTTAGATACGAAAAAATGTGTCCATGTTTTGTCCGTGAACCGTCCGTTGTTTTCAATGCTCCCGTCCACATGTCCCTTTCCTGTTTCTTTTTATTTTCCGTTTCCTCTTCCCATCATCGACTTTGTATGTGACTTTTTTCTTCTCTTTTTTATCTCCCACTTTTTCTTATAATAAACAAAAATAATTAATAATTAATATATTATGAGAGTCTCATATTTTTAACTTTCCAAAAAATGAGCTCACATCCTCCGTGTCCCGTATGTGAGTCCAGACTCTCGATCCATGCTCGTACAAGTAAGCATAACTCGCATTTCTTATCTTTTTTATCTCCCACTTTTTTCCTATAAATAAAATAATAAATAATAAATATATTATGAGTCTCCTATTGTTTTACTTTCCAAAATACGCTCACACCCTCCGTGTCACGTATGAGAGTCCGGACTGATGATTCATGCTCATACAAGTAACCACAACTCGCATTTAGCGACACACAGGCACAATTGCTAGCAAAATAAACAAAATCTATCAACAGTCTATGCTGGATCGGTGAGACACGCAAAATCTACGTGATACTGGCAATGTTTTTCTAAACGGTAAACGGTCTTTACACGGTCGCTCTTCGTTTAGCGTTTAGCTTGTTTACACGGTGTTTAAATGAAGTTAAACGGTCTAAACGGTTTTGTATTTAAAAAAAAATTACATACAATTATATATGTGCATGTAAAAAATCAAGTATTCTAGCATTTATACATATTTATCCGAGTAAAAATCAATTATTTTGGTATGTATATATATATTTATGCATATGAAAAGAACCAAATATAGATATTCATGCATGTCACATATTAAGTGTACACATTTATAAATATAATAAACTTAAGTATACAAATTTATCCATACAAAACTGAACTAGATTTACCTCGTGTTCGCCTAAACAGCCGTTTAAATAGCTGTTTATTTCCGTTCCGTTTAGGCCGTTTAGACCATTTTCCCCCGTTTTTTTGACCGTTTAATTTCCGTTTACCCCCTAAACAAAATAGTTTACCACCGTTTACTGGCCGTTTAATCCGTTTAGGCGAACACTGGATACTGGAGTAGGCGAGTACTTTATGGCCACATTTTTAGGTTTTATTATTTTCTTTTCTCGAGTATAGTTTGGTATGTTTTCTCGTGGTTTTTGTATTTTTATTTTTCCCAGCGCAAACTCTGACACTTGATGGGTCGTGTGTTTGCGCCCCGCCAAGAGGAAGAAGAGCCACCTGACGCCGGGGGTCATGGTTCCGGGAGAGAATTCACTGACAGACGGGTGTACAAGAAGGTTTGGGTTGGTGGTCACAACATGGCGGTGATGGTGGCTGAGACAACGTGGGCACTCGTGGGGGTGGTGGGAGATGGCAGTTTGCGCAGGAGGAAGAAGAGCCACCTGGCGCCGAGGGTCACGGTTCCAGGAGAGAATTCACTGACAGACGGGTGTACAAGAGGGTTTGGGTTGGTGGTCGCAACATGGCGATGATGGTGGGGGCAGCACCGGCAAGGAGGAAGAAGGATCATGCGGTTCCCAACCACGCGACCCTTCTCCCACGTACGGGCATATTTGCTAGTTTAACTAGAAGACCTCTCAAAACCAAACATGCCGACCTATATTAGCATGGATAGCACATCGATATTGGACTCCTGTTCTCATGCACAAACTCAGCGCTTCTGAAGGCTGCCTTCCAAACGTTGATCTCCTGACAGATTTGCCCATAAACTCCAAGGCTGCCTCGTAGAATATTCTTCATAAACTCCATGCGTTGTCGAATATTCTTCACAAAGGCAGTGGAGTGGAGTGCTTGTTCGCTTTGAGTTTGGCACCATAGCAATGGCCCAAAGTTATCTTGATGTGCCCCACACCCAAAATTTGATATTCGGATGCGATTTGGCAGTAGAGTGCCGCCATTAGGCCATTGGGGACGCAACAATGTGCCAATGTGCCGCCATTGGGCCAAATTTTTTATTTTTAGCCATTTTTCTGAATTTTTTTTCACAAATATGCCCCTAGATGTATGCTTTCAAAATCTGGATCCTTAGCTCGGTGCCATCGATGGTGGCGCCGAGGTTACACGTCTTGGCGCCATAGATTCTGGCACCTAGGGCGGGCCACGTTGGCGGCGTGGACGCTGACATGGCAGCCAGCTCGGCGTCGTGGATCTTAGCGCCAAGCTTGGTGCCGTGGTTATTGGCGCCGAGCTTGGCGCCAAAGATCCTGGCGCCGAGCTTGTGTTTTAACTTGGCGCCCAACCTTCCTGCCCAAGCCTTCTTCCTCTTCTTTCTCCTTCCTCTTGGGTTTTTTCTCTCCCCACGTCGCCCTACCTCACGAATCGGCATATTGGACCTTGGAAACTTTGATTTGATCCGTAGATCTTCGAGAGCAAGGTATCCTCGCTCCCTCCTAGTTTTTTTTTCAAATCGATTCGGTATATATTAGTCGGAATTTTCAACTTAAGAATCGTCATTACTTAGGGTTTCATGCAATTTTAATATTTATATTATACAACCGTAGGATGCCAAGGCGTGGAAAAGCTACCAAACCAAGGTAACCTCAGCGCACGTTGTAATGATATGGGTTCATTGTTGTGAATCAAATGGGAAACCCTAGGTGTAGGGTTTAATGTTAATTGCTTTCGGTTCTTAGAACAAAAATGCCTAAATTATAGTTATGGCCGGATGACCGGAAATGCCTTCGACCCATTGCCTCTGCCTAGTGGTGTTCCAGTGCCCATGTGCTTTTGCGGCGATTCTTGCAAGGTAGCCAAGTCCGATGAAGAGGACACATATAGGCAGAGGTATTGGATGTGTTCCATTTTTGCATTTGAGCCTACACTTCGTCAGCGCTGCATTAACAAGATGGTGAGGAATTGATGTTTGTGTCATATGACATCTTGCATGATTTTTTTTGTTTTGTAACAATTGCATTTGTTGCAGACCCCTCCATTGCTCTGTGATTTTGAGCAGTGGATCGACACTGAGATCAAGACTGAAGACAAGAAATGGATGCAGAAACTATTGCGGTGGGAGGTAGAGGACAAGGAGATGATGGAGAAGAGACGCAGAGAGGAGGCTACAAAAAAGGAGCACAAGGAAGAGTAGAAAAGGAGGCGTGTTGCTGCGTACAGGGAGGAGAGGGAGAAGAAGCTTGAGCGTGCACGCCGAGCGAAAGCAGCAATGGAGGAGAATCCCGATACCCTGAGAAAGGGAAAGTGGCCTTGTTGCACTTAGTAGTCTCCATTACTTGCTAGTTCTATGGTTTATTCATGAACAATGTTGTCTACTTTTGAAGTTTTCATTGTGTTGTCATGTAATGCACTTTAAGTATGGGCATGCTTAGGTCATGTATTGCGTTATTTAGTTTGTCGGCACGTACTTCTAGTATTATTATATTGTTTAATGTGTCATAGTATTAGACTTTTTATTATGTAGTTGTTTTCATTATTTGTGGTCATAATATTCAGTTTAATATTGCAGACGTAGTGAAATGTGATCACATCACGTGCTGCAAATAAAACCTAACGAAGTAGGGCATTATATAATTCAACACACACAACACATGAAATAGCATGTGAGAACATGTACCAAACTAGGGTATAGAGGTCCTGAACTAAACCTAACATGCCTTAGGTAATTCAAGCGAACAACAAGCACAAGAAATGGCATGTGAGAACATGTATCAAACAAGGGTGCATAGTTCCTTCGACTAATCCTAACATGCATTGGGTAATTAAACCAAACAACAAACACATGGATGTGCTATGTGAATAAGATAGGGTCGTCCTAGTAGTGTGGCCACATAGCAAATTGTGTTGCACCTTCTCCACTGTAGCCTCCCATTGTTGTTGTTGGTGGTGGCGGGGGTAACGGCGGAGGCCCCTTGTTCTTGTGATTAGGGCAGGTGCAATATGGATCATTGCAGAGTGCCTCCTGTGAACTTGCACCATTGTTGTTGTCATCGTCTTCGTCTTCCTTGTACCCGCTGCTAACTTCTCTTTGTAGATCAAAGATTTAGTCCTACAGGTAGTAGATGTACTGCTGATGCAGATAAGTTGGTCGAGGATCAACCCACCTAGTGAACCCATAGTTTCTTTGGACTCAGAAGACTACAATAAGTATGTCCTGTGAGTTGTAAGGGTATTCGAGAAACATATTTAACAAACGAAATGTAATAGCAATTACCCATGCTTGCGGGCATTTGAAGAAGCGACGACCTCCATCGATCCCCTCGGTGAACATCTGCACTAAGCAGTCCTCATCATGCATGCATTTTAGTCAATCTTCCTTCCTGTTATCATATCCTCTAAGAAGGCACTCTTTAGTGAAATCACTCTTACTCTTGGGGGGGAACTAATACACTGGTTCCTCAAAGAAATCAGGCCCAAGAGACCCCTCCCACACAGTGGGAGTTCCCTTTATCCCCCTTTCCTCTCTCACTCTTGAAACCCTTTCCTATAGATGACCTGTCGATGTTTCACCACCGATAGCTTGCCACGGGAGTATCCGGGGCAGTTTGTTCGGGCTTCAGCATATGTGGAACTCGACGGTTAACGCAAGAGACAGTCGATTTATCCTGGTTTGGACCCTCGACCGTGATCGAGTAGTAGCCCTACGTCCAGTCGGCGTTGGTCTTTGCGTTGGATTGATTGTCCAGTGTCTCTCGACTCTAGGAACCCTGCCCTCCTTTATATAGTCAGGAGGCCAGAGTCCTAGTGGGTTTACAATGAGAGTTCCTAGTAGGATTACAGAATAATACTACTACTAAGATTACATGGGAAGAATCCTAGTTAGACTAGATCTTCTCCCTTCCTTGCGGGGTATCCTGTGGGTCCCGCACCGATAAGCCCCCGAGCACTTCATGGTTGAGCTCTAGAAGCCTCGCCTTGTTCCTTTAGGTCTTGCTGGGTAGAAACAAGCATCGTCCAAGTGTTTTCTTGAGCGAAACCGTGTAGCGCTTCTTGGGATCTTCGAGTGGTTTGTGCTTTTTTGAAGAAAAAGTACACCCATCTGGGTGTAGCCCCCGAGCCTCTTGCTATTTGGAACAAGGAGCTGGAGGATCTTGTCTTGAAATTGCTCTGATTCTTCGTCGAAGGGATCCTGAGCATATACTCGGGTTCTTTATCAAAAAGAACTCGGATACAGCTCGGTCTGGGTTCTTTTTGTTGTGAAGCCCTGAAGTGGTATGTTTTGAAGAAGTTTTCTTGGTGACGTGCGCTTTTTCGAAGAAAAAAAGTGCACTCACTGAGTGTAGCCCCCGAGTCTCTTGCTATTTGGAACAAAAAATTGGAGGGTCTTGAATCTTATGTTTGTTTGAAAACTGCTGTCTTAAAGAAATCTTCTGAGTGATGTGCGCTTTTTGAAGAAAAAGTGCACTCACTGAGTGTAGCCCTCGAGCCTCTTGCTATTTGGAACGAAGAGTTGGAGGGTCTTGAATATGAGTTGTTCAAAGAACTAAAAACCTCTCCTATTGCAGCCCCCGAGCATATACCTGGGTTCTTTTATTAAAAAAGAACTCGGACACATGATCTTGGCATGTTCTCTGGTAGTCTGTGATCTTGGGATGTTCTCTGGTAGTCTGCTGTTGTCAGATATAGTTGTATGGTGGTGGTTGAGAGTAAATGTTGTTTGTTCACGAGTTGTACAGTGTTGGTATATTCTTCCGAATATGCTCGTTCTTGAGTACTGTTCCTTCACGTCTGAGTCCTCTTTCATTGAATTCTGTCTTTTCACCATGTCCTTTGTTAGGTTTGTTCCGTTGGTGCTCCCAGTCCATGTGCACCGCTTCTTTGGTCTATAAATACCCTCCTGGTATGCTGTTTTGAATCATTGAGTATTTTGTTGTGTGGTCTAAAATCTCTGTAGTCATGAATATGATAGTTTGTGAAGTAGAACAGCCCCCGAGCGTATTTTGTAGTTCTTGTGTATCTTGTCATAACTGGAGGGAGTCTTGTGATAGGGATTGGAGGTAGACTAATCCCACAGCGGCATTGTACCGGGAAGTACATGGCGGTAGTTGGAGAAAGTCTTGTGATGTGGGATACGTTTCTTCATCCAGCAGTTTCTGGGTTGATCCTCGTCGCCTGCCCTGAGACTGTCCGGTGCAGATCAACACCATATCCAGCATCACATTGGACTTGGGTAGACAGATGCCTGTCGTCCTCCCCTGGTCCATGTTGTCCCGCCGTGCTGCTGATTTCCGCCTTGGATGCACTACGTTCGTCCTTTGAAGAAAATAGTGTAGCCGAGTATGGTTTATTCTACCGAGTAGCAATTTGGAACATGTAGTCATTCCAGAGCCTAGTTGTGTCCGGGTTCCTCTTTGCTACCTTGCTTGTCGTAGTACCGAGTTCGTTGGGTCTTGTAAGATGTGTAATCTTCTATTTTTTGAAGCCATTTATAATGGAAAGAATCTTGTCTTCTGAGTTGTCATTCTTTTTTCTGCTGAAGTCCTGGTTGTTTATGAGATTCTCGAGTTCTTTCTATAAGAACCGGGTTCTTGTGTTTCTTGTGAGGTAACCCTTTGTTGCTTCATGGTTGATGAGTTCTTTTGTAGCAATATGATAACTCTGCTGTTGTGCTGGATGGATAAGTCTGAAATCTGCCCGTTGAACTGTACCGTTGTGTAGAAGTGTGTCGTTCGTTATTTTAGCTTTGTCAGTTGTTGTGAGAAATGAATCATTGTGTTCTCATGCCGTGTTTAAACGGGTCTGGTGGGCCGTGTTCTTATAACTGTAAAATCTATTTAAAGGCCTTTCCTCTTCTTTTCTTTGCTGCCCTTCTTTTGCCTTGAAACCCTAGTCTTCAAAACTCCATCACCGCCATTGTCGCTGTCATCTGAGCACCGCCGTCTGAGCCTCCTCGTTTCTTAGTGCTTTATTGCTTTCGCTAGTATATGGGTAGGAAGAAGTCAGCGAGCAAGTCCCAGGCAACCTTTGTAGACGAGGAGGCATCGCTTTCTGTGATTGAAAATCAAGAGTTTATGGCCATGAGGGCTGCTCAGAAGATCTGGCCGGCTCCGACTATGACTGAGGATCAGTGGCGCGAGCTTGTCAGTGATGGTCTGATCCAGGGCAAGGAGTTTGCTGATTGGAAAGCTCCAAGCTAGCATCGGGTCCCAACTCCAGGTCCTGATGAGATTGTTCTTTTTGTCTCCTTTATCTGTGCTGGACTCTGTCTTCCTGGTTTTGCTTTTCTTCATCAATTTCTCAGTTATTTTGGGATTAGCTTGAACCATCTTGCTCCTAATGATGTCCTTCATCTTTCTGTTTTTGTTCATCTTTGTGAAACTTTTCTTGGAATTCCTCCTTCTCTTTCTCTCTTTCGTTACTTCTTCCGTCTGAAGCCACAGCCCCGCCATGATGACACCCATGTTCTTGGTGGCTGCGGTATTCAGTTTCATCAGGGTCTTAAGAGTAAATCCTTTGATTATGACTTGGTTGATTCTGTGAGGGATTGGCGTGCTGACTGGTTTTACGCCGCCAATTTGATTCCTCCTCTTGCTGTTCATTCTGGTTCTGGTCCCGTGTTTAATGACCGATGGGAAAAGAATCCCCTGATGATGGATGAACTCCAGGCGATCAAGCTGTTTCTTGAGAGGATATGTACTCTAAAACAACAGGGTTTGACCGGCTTTGGTATCGTTTCTAGTTTTCTTCGCCGCCGAGTTTGAAGGCTCTAGTTTAGTTTTGGTTAATTGATGAAACCCTAAGTGCTAACCTAGTTTATCAAAGTGATTATGAGATAGGTAGCACTACTCCAAGTGATGAAGCAATGGCGAAGATCATGACGACCGTGATGGTATGGTGATGATCAAATGCTTAAACTTGGAAAAGAAGAAAGAGAAAAACAAAAGGCTCAAGGCAAAGGTATAAATTGTAGGAGCTATTTTGTTTTAGTGATCGAGACACTTAGCGAGCGTGATCACATTTAGGATTGATAGCCGTACTATTAAGAGGGGTGAAACTCGTATCGAAATGCGGCTATCAAAGTGCCACTAGATGCTCTAACTCATTGCATATGCATTTAGGATCTAGTGGAATGCTAACACCCTTGAAAATGTTTGTGAAAATATGCTAACACATGTGCACAAGGTGATACACTTGGTGGTTGGCACATTTGATCAAGGGTGGTGAAGTTTTGGTGCAAGAGTAAGAAACTCCACCTGCGGAGTGTCCGCCCGTAGAGTGCGGACAGTCCGACGATGCCACCGGCGCCCTAGACAGAGAAGACGAAGGTCACTGTATGTGACCGGACGCTGGTCTCGGTTGGACCGGAGCGTCCGGTCAGTGGCAGCAGAGGGCGCGTGTTTCGGTCTTCGATCGAACGCTGGCGCTAAAAGTGACCGGACGCTGGCAGGGTGCATCCGGTCAGTGCTGACGTACACTGACGTGAGGCGCACAGAGGAAACATTGTGTGATCGGACACTGGGTGAGTCCGGTCGGGCATGAAATCTCGCGCTTAGAACCTTACTGGAAATGACCGGACGCTGGGGTCCAGCGTCCGGTCACTTTCTAACTGACGCGTCCGATCATCTCTTGACCGTTGAGATCAGGCGAACGGCGTTTGAAGCCGATGACACATGGCGAAGATCTGAGGACTGGACGCTGTGGTCCTATGTCCGGTCAATATGACCGGAGCGTCCGGTCGGCCTGTGTTCGGCCCAGTGAAGGGGTACAACGGCTCTATTTCGTGGGGGCTTCTATTTAAGCCCCATGGCCAGCTCAAGCTCACTCTCTTGGCTATTTTCATTGACATAGCAACCTTGTGAGCTTAGCCAAAGCCCTCCCACTCATCTCCATCATTGATCCATCATCATTGTGAGATTGGGAGAGATTCCAAGTGCATTGCTTTAGTGATTGCATCTAGAGGCACTTGGTATTCGTGTTTTGCTGTGGATTTCGCTTGTTGCTCTTGGTGGTTGCCACCACCTAGACGGCTTGGTGCAGTGGAGGAGGATTGGCACGAGTTGGTGATTGTTCGTGGCCATCTCCGATGATTGTGAGGGGAGTTGTACCTTCCCCGGCAGAGTGCCGAAAGATAACTCTAGTAAATTGCTCGTGTCATTGAGTTACCTCACTTGTGGCTCGGTTCTTGCGGTGTCCTATCATGTGGACGAGGTTTGTGAAACACCTCTTAGCCGCCGAACCACCAAGTGTTGGTCGACACAACGGGGACGTAGCGTGTTGGCAAGCACGTGAACTTCAGGAGAAAATCGATTGTCTCATGTCTTTGGCATTCTCCCGATGATTAGCTATATATTCATCTTGTGATTGGTTCATCCCCTACACGGCGGTATAATCACCCTACTCACTTATTTACATTCTTGCAAACTAGTTGATACAAGCTCTTTAGTGTAATTAGAATTGAGAGCTTGCTTTATTATTTACATTCATCTAGTTGAGCTCTTTAGAGTAGCAAGATTGAGAGCTCTTAGTGAGTAGTTACATAGCAAGTTTGTGTGCCTAAGTAATCATTGCAACTAGAATTATTGGATAGGTGGCTTGCAACCCTTGTAGAGCTAGAGCAAGTTTGCATTACGCTATTTGTCATACTAATCAAATTGCTCTAGTTGATTTGTAGATCTTTAAATAGGCTATTCACCCCCCTCTAGCCATATTAGGACCTTTCAAGTGGTATCAGAGCCATGGTCACCGTTTGATTAAAGGATTAACAACCTCGGTGTCAAATTATGGCTCAAGTTGTGTTCAACCATGTGGGGGACAAACCACCTTTCTTTGATGGCACAAGCTATGGTTATTGGAAGAGAAAGATAAGGGTGTATCTTGGTTCAATCAATGATCAAGTATGGGATATTACCGAGAATGATTATGCTATCATTGATCCTGACAATCCCACCAACCAAGATAAGTCCAACAAGCAATTTAATACAATGGCTCTCAACACCTTATACAACGCCATTGATCCAAAGGTGTTTGAGCAAATCAAGGATTGTGAAAGAGCAAATGAAGTGTGGAGGAGATTGGAGGAAACATATGAGGACACACCTGCGGTGAAGAGTGCCAAGTTGTATATCCTCAAGGACAAATTGACAAGCTTCAAGATGAAGGATGATGAGAGCATTCCGGAGATGTTTCATCGATTGTAAGTCATTGTCAATGACTTGAAGGCTTTGGGAGAGAAGATCAAGGATGATGATGTCTCTCATCGATTCTTGATGTGCCTACCTCCAAGGTTTGAGATGTTAAGATTGCTTATCATAAGAGGAGGATTAAAGGATATCACCCCTAACCAAGTACTAGGTGATGTCATGACACAAGAGACATACCGTGTGGAAAGGGAAAGGGATGACAAGGATGATAAGAAGGAAGAAGAAGACAAGAAGAAGAAAAGCATAGCATTCAAGGCTAGTTCATCATCATACAAAAACAAGGGCAAGTCTAAGAAAGAATCAAGTGATGATGGTGACCTTAGTGATATTGATGATGAGGCTATGGCTCTCTTTGTGCGTAAGATGGGCAAGTTCATGAAGAAGAAGGGCTATGGTGCAAGAAAAAGAAGAGATCATACCAAGAGCAAAGAATATATGAGAAGATGCTATAATTGGAAGAGTCCCGATCATATAGTAGCTAATTGTCCTTACAATAGTGACAATGATGAAGATGAGAAGAACAAACACAAGAAGGACAAGAAAGAAAAGAAGGAGAAGAAGGAGAAGAGGATGACCTTCCAAAAGAAGAAGAAGGGTGGAGGCTATGTGGTCACTTGGGATAGTGATGGCTCATCGGATAGTGATGACTCTAGTGATGATGGCAAGAATTCAATCAAGAAAGCACTAGCAAGCATCGCCATCAACAACAAGCCCTCCATCTTCGACACTCCATCAACATGCCTCATGGCTAAGCCTACCAAGGTAAAATATGATGAGAGTGATGATGATGAATGTGAAAGTGACTCTTGTAGGGATGATAATGATGATGGTGACGATGATGAGTACTCTAAGGAGGAGCTCATGGACATGTGTGAGCAAGTGCACGCTTGCAATGAGATGAAGAGAAAGGAGTGTAAAGAATTACGCAAGAGAGTAAAATTTCTTGAGCAATCCTTTGATGAGCTCAATGCCACTCATGAGGGGCTAATGGATGCCCATGAGAAGCTTGGCAAAACTCACTCAAAGCTTGAAAAAGCTCACTCCTCTCTCATTGAGCAAGTCAAGGAGGAAGCCAAGAAGAAGCAAGTGATAGTTACGTGTAATGTGGGACTAACATGTGATCTTATTGATGAATCTTCTTATAAGCCTATTGCTATTGCTCCCACTAACACTTCTTGTAGCACTACCACTTCCACTCCACCTAAGAATGATGCATCACTAGTAGTGGAAAATGAGACCCTCAAGAAGGAGGTGAATGAGCTCACTCGTGCCTTAGGCAATGCCTATGGTGGAGAAGCCCGCTTGCTAAAGTGCTTGGGTAGCCAAAGGTTTTCTCTCAATAAAGAGGGATTAGGCTATACCCCCAAGAAAGACAAGGCGGCCTTTGTCACTTCCAAAGCTAGCTTTGTGAAGGGCAATGGTCAGTTTTGCAATAGATGCAAGCAAGTTGGGCATATAAAGCAATATTGCAAGATTAACAAGAACAAGCTACCTAATGTATCCTCAATTAAATTTGATTCTTGTTACATGCTTTTTAAGGGTGCCAATGGTGTGAAGGCTAAGTTCATTGGTACACCAATTGTGGGCCCAAAGAAGAAGGCCATTTGGGTACCAAAGACCTTGGTAACTAACCTTCAAGGACCCAAACAAGTTTGGGTACCTAAAAAGAATTGATCTTCTTTTGTAGGTCAATTATAAAGCCAGAGTTAGGCATTGGGTGCTTGATAGTGGGTGCACACAACACATGACCAGTGATTCAAGAATGTTCAATTCAATAAATGAAAACAAGAGCAATGGGATTGATAGTATCACATTTGGTGACAATGGCAAAGGCAAGGTCAAAGGGCTTGGTAAGATTGCAATATCCAATGACTTGAGTATTTCCAATGTGCTACTAGTAGAGAGCTTGAACTTCAACCTATTGTCGGTAGCTCAATTGTGTGATCTTGGTTTCAAGTGCATATTTGGTGTGGATGATGTAGAGATCATAAGTGTAGATGGCTCTAACTTGATATTCAAAGGATTTAGATATGAGAATCTATACTTGGTTGATTTCAATGCTAGAGAGGCTCAATTGTCAACATGTTTGATCACTAAGTCTAGCATGGGTTGGTTATGGCATAGAAGGCTTGGTCATGTTGGAATGAAACAATTGAACAAGTTGATTAAGCATGACTTAGTTAGAGGCTTGAAAGATGTCACATTTGAAAAGGATAAGCTATGTAGTGCATGTCAAGCTGGAAAACAAGTTGGTAACACGCATCCTAAGAAGAGCATGATGAGCACATCTAAGGCATTTGAGTTGATGCACATGGACTTATTTGGACTAACCACATACACTAGCATTGGTGGAAACAAATATGGATTTGTGATTGTGGATGATTTCACTAGATACACATGTGTATTCTTTCTAGTGGATAAGAGTGATGTGTTTGCAACTTTTAAATCATTTGTCAAGGGCATTCACAATGAGTTTGAAACAACCATCAAGAAAGTTAGAAGTGACAATGGTAGTGAATTCAAGAACACTAGAATTGATGAGTTGTGTGATGAATTTGGAATTAGACATCAATTCTCGACCAAGTACACTCCTCAATCAAATGGCTTAGTTGAAAGGAAGAATAGAACTTTAATTGACATGGCAAGATCAATGTTGAGTGAGTACAATGTGAGTCATTCATTTTGGGCCGAAGCAATCAACACGGCTTGCTATTATAGCAACCGACTCTATTGTCACCCCATGATGGAGAAGACACCTTATGAGCTATTGAATGAAAGAAAGCCCAACATAGCATACTTTCGGGTTTTTGGTTGTAAATGCTACATTTTGAAGAAAGACACTAGATTAAGCAAGTTTGAAAAGAAATGTGATGAAGGTTTCTTGCTTGGTTACTCCACTACTAGCAAGGCATATAGAGTTTGGAATTTGGCTAGTGGTACTCTTGAGGAGGTTCATGATGTGGAATTTGATGAAACAAATGGTTCCCAAGAGAAAGATGAGAATCTAGATGATGTAAGAGGCACTCAATTGGTCAATGCAATGAAGAACATGGACATTGGTGATATAAGGCCTAGAGAAGTGATTGATGTTGAAGATAACAAGAATCAAGTGCTCCTTAACTCAAATGTGCAAGCTAGTGGTTCTCATGATAAGATTCAAGCAAGTACTAGTGATGGCAATGTGCAAGATCAACAACAAGTGGCTAGTTCATCATCTCAACCAAGTGATCAATCAAATGCTAGCAATCAAGTGCAAGTGCTCCAACCAACCATTGTTGCAAGAGATCATCCATTGGACACTATCATTGGTGATATTTCAAGGGGAGTGTAAACTAGATCAAGATTGGCATCATTTTGTGAGCACTTCTCATTTGTGTCATCTATTGAACCTAAGAAGATAGATGAAGCTTTAAATGATGTTGATTAGGTCAATGCTATGCATGAAGAGCTAAACAACTTCACAAGAAACCAAGTATGGGAGTTAGTTGAGAGGCCTAAGGATCATAATGTGATTGAAACCAAATGGGTCTTTCGGAACAAGCAAGATCAAGATAGGATAATAATAAGGAACAAAGCAAGATTAGTGGCTCAAGGTTACACTCAAGTTGAAGGTCTTGACTTTGGAGAAACATATGCCCCAGTTGCAAGATTGGAAGCAATTAGGATCTTGTTAGCCTATGCTTGTGCCCACAACATCAAGTTGTACCAAATGGATGTGAAGAGTGTATTTCTCAATGGGTACATCAATGAGCTTGTGTATGTTGAGCAACCTCCCGGTTTTGAAGATGAGATGAAACCCAACCATGTGTACAAGTTGAGAAAGGCTTTGTATAGACTAAAACAAGCACCTAGAGTATGGTATGAGAGATTGAGGGATTTCCTACTCTTTAAGGGATTCAAGATGGGAAAGGTTGACACCACTCTCTTCACCAAGAAGCTTAGAAATGACTTGTTTGTGATGCAAATCTATGTTGATGATATCATATTTGGGTCAACAAATCAAGAATTTTGTGAAGAGTTTGGGAAAATGATGGCAAGTGAGTTTGAGATGTCCATGATTGGAGAGCTTAGCTACTTACTTGGTCTTCAAATCAAGCAAATAAAGAATGGCACATTTGTAAGTCAAGGCAAGTATATCAAGGACATGCTCAAGAAATTTGGAATGGATGATAGTAAAGCTATTAGTACACCAATGGGGACAAGTGGAAGCTTGGATAGTGATGCTAGTGGCAACATGGTGAATCAAAAGATGTATCGGTCTATGATTGGAAGCCTACTCTATGTGACCGCATCAAGGCCGGATGTGATGTTTAGTGTATGCATGTGTGCTAGATTTCAAGCCTCACCAAAAGAAAGTCATTTGAAGGCAACAAAGAGAATATTAAGGTACTTGAAGCATACACAAAATGTTGGATTATGGTATCCCAAAGGAGCAAGATTTGAGTTGATTGGGTATTCGGACTCCGATTATGCGGGATGCAAAGTTGAAAGAAAGAGCACATCGGGCACATGTCAACTATTGGGAAGATCACTTGTGTCTTGGTCATCAAAGAAGCAAAATAGTGTAGCACTTTCAACCGCCGAAGCGGAGTACATTTCGGACGGTAGTTGTTGTGCTCAATTACTTTGGATGAAGGCTACTTTGAGTGACTTTGAAATTAAATTCAAACAAGTGCCATTGCTATGTGACAATGAGAGTGCCGTAAAGCTCACCAACAAACCGGTTCAACACTCAAGAACAAAACATATTGATGTCCGCCATCATTTCATAAGAGATTACCAACAAAAAGGGGACATCTGCATTGAGAGTGTGGGCACCGAAGATCAACTAGCCGATATCTTCACCAAGCCACTTGATGAGAAGAGATTTTGCAAGCTAAGGAATGAATTGAACATACTTGACTTCTCCAATATGTGTTGATGCACCCCCCACTTATATGAGATGCCTCTCCTTCGAGCAATCCAAGGTAAAAGTTGATTGGCATGGCATACATACTTGCTAAGGACATGTTTAGTGTATCTAGACATATTTCACATTTGAATAGGCTCATTCATGAAAATCAAATGAATTTGATGCTTGTATGGTACCACTATTGCTTGTATATTTGAAAATAATCTAGTGGTAGCATATGACATGTTTGTGGGCTTGTAAACCTAATGTTTGATCTATAAAATGAGCTATAAGTGTTTAACTCAACATGGTACAAGATAACCCTTATTTTGAGGTGTGAAGAAGCTTGTTCTTGGATCAAACCGAGTTAAATATCTTTTGCAAGTCATCTAGATTGAACAAAATTGAGAAAATGATCCTCACTTCACATGGTTTCACCCCAACCTATCTAAAATTTGAGCCCTCTTTTTGTGCTAATTGTTGACAAAGGGGGAGAGAAATTCACAAAGATAGTAAGATATGGGGAGCAAACAAATGAAATGTCATTGTAAGGGGATCAATAAAAAATACACACAAGTAGAGGGAGCAAGCTCATAAACTTGTATGTTGCATTTGAATGTGCATTTCATATATTTGCTTGCATGGCACAAGTTTCAAATTTCAATATCCATGCTTGTGTGGTGTATGCTAGTTATATGCTTGATTGATGAAATGAAAAACTAGCATGCATAGGTACTCTAGTGATTGTATTTCCAAGTGGAATTGAGCTAAAGTAACTAGACTTATAATCATTTTATGGAAACTAGACCCTTACTTGCAATGTTGATCTCATGGGGTATTCTAGTTTTTGTGTATGTCTAGTTACTAATGGTGCTAAGGATGGTATATTGGTGCACTCCGATTGGTATCACGCTTCAAAGGTCCATCTCTTATACCTTAGCATCATTTGGTAGAAATTGACTCCTATATTTCCTATCTAAGCATATGTGCAAGCTACAATCTAAACTCTTAGCACATATGTAGGGGGAGCAATTGCTACCATATGGGATTCATGAAACTTGTCCATATTCTTTTACACATGGTAAATATGCTTGGGCAAGCAACATGGATTCATCTAAAATTCAATTCATATCTTTGTGAAAGGGTTGTCATCAATTACCAAAAAGGGGAGATTGAAGGCTCTAGTTTAGTTCTGGTTAATTGATGAAACCCTAAGTGCTAACCTAGTTTATCAAAGTGATTATGAGATAGATAGCACTACTCCAAGTGATGAAGCAATGGCAAAGATCATGACGACCGTGATGGCATGGTGATGATCAAATGCTTAAACTTGGAAAAGAAGAAAGAGAAAAACAAAAGGCTCAAGGCAAAGGTATAAATTGTAGGAGCTATTTTGTTTTAGTGATCGAGACACTTAGCGAGCGTGATCACATTTAGGATTGATTGCCGTACTATTAAGAGGGGTGAAACTCGTATCAAAATGTGGCTATCAAAGTGCCACTAGATGCTCTAACTCATTGCATATGCATTTAGGATCTAGTGGAATGCTAACACCCTTGAAAATGTTTGTGAAAATATGCTAACACATGTGCACAAGGTGATACACTTGGTGGTTGGCACATTTGATCAAGGGTGGTGAAGTTTTGGTGCAAGAGTAAGAAACTCCACCGGCGGAGTATCCGCCCGTAGAGTGCGGACAGTCCGACGATGCCACCGGCTCCCTAGACAGAGAAGACGAAGGTCACTGTATGTGACCGGACGCTGGTCTCGGTTGGACCGGAGCGTCCGGTCAGTGGCAGCAGAGGGCGCGTGTTTCGGTCTTCGACCAGACGCTGGCGCTAAAAGTGACCGGACGCTGGCAAGGTGCGTCCGGTCAGTGCTGACGTACACTGACGTGAGGCGCACAGAGGAAACATTGTGTGACCAGACACTGGGTGAGTCCGGTCGGGCATGACCGGACGCGTCCGGTCGTGAAATCTCGTGCTTGGAACCTTACTGGAAATGACCGGACGCTGGGGTCCAGCGTCCGGTCACTTTCTAACAGACGCGTTCGGTCATCTCTTGACCGTTGAGATCGGGCGATCGGCGTTTGAAGCCGATGACACGTGGTGAAGATCTGAGGACCGGACGCTGGGGTCCTGCGTCCGGTCAATATGACCGGAGCGTCCGATCGGCCCGTGTTCAGCCCAGTGAAGGGGTACAATGACTCTATTTCGTGGGAGCTTCTATTTAAGCCCCATGGCCAGCTCAAGCTCACTCTCTTGGCCATTTTCATTGACATAGCAACCTTGTGAGCTTAGCCAAAGCCCTCCCACTCATCTCCATCATTGATCCATCATCATTGTGAGATTGGGAGAGATTCCAAGTGCATTGCTTTAGTGATTGCATCTAGAGGCACTTGGTATTCGTGTTTTGCTGCGGATTTCGCTTGTTGCTCTTGGTGGTTGCCACCACCTAGACGGCTTGGTGCAGTGGTGGAGGATTGGCATGAGTTGGTGATTGTGAGGGGAGTTGTACCTTCCTCGGTGGAGTGCCGAAAGGTAACTCTAGTAAATTGCTCGTATCATTGAGTTACCTCACTTGTGGCTCGGTTCTTGCGGTGTCCTATCGTGTGGACGAGGTTTGTGAAACACCTCTTAGCCGCCAGACCACCAAGTGTTGGTCGACACAACGGGAACGTAGCGTGTTGGCAAGCACGTGAACTTCGGGAGAAAATCGATTGTCTCATGTCTTTGGCATTCTCCCGGTGATTGGCTATATATTCATCTTGTGATTGGTTCATCCCCTACATGGTGGTATAATCACCCTACTCACTTATTTACATTCTTGCAAACTAGTTAATACAAGCTCTTTAGTGTAATTAGAATTGAGAGCTTGCTTTATTATTTACATTCATCTAGTTGAGCTCTTTAGAGTAGCAAGATTGAGAGCTCTTAGTGAGTAGTTACATAGCAAGTTTGTGTGCCTAAGTAATCATTGCAACTAGAATTGTTGGATAGGTGGCTTGCAACCCTTGTAGAGCTAGAGCAAGTTTGCATTACGCTATTTGTCATACTAATCAAATTGCTCTAGTTGATTTGTAGATCTTTAAATAGGCTATTACCCCCCCCCTCTAGCCATATTAGGACCTTTCAGAGTTCAGTCTCTAAAGGAGCAAGAGAATTATGGTTTTGAGTACTCTAGGGGTGGAGGATCCTTCTCGTATGGTCCCTGCCCTTGAGTTGACTGATGAGGAGGTGCTCGAGAGCCTTCAAAAGATGTTGAAAGGAGTAAGCATTGTTCCGCATGCTATCCTTGAGTATTGTGCTGACAACCCGCCTCCTGCTATGAGTTGTTTTTTCTTATGCAGGTACTTTTGGTATTTCCTTTGCTGTCTCCACTTTTTGCTTAATCTTTCTTGTCTGGTTGTTTTACTCTTTTATAGGAATTGGGACGTAATTTCGTTGATCCGATCTCCCTTAATGACTGCCCTGCCATTGTGGAGACTGGGGATAGTCTTGTTGGGGGCATCTCTAACCAGTAAGTTTCAAACCACCACGATGTTTCCTGGTGTTTCTTCCGCAGTTCTTGATGTATATGTAGAGTATGTTCCTCGTCCAGTTCCTTGAGCTCCTCGTAGTGTCGGAAAAAGGGGGCGAGCGGATTGTTCTTCTTCTGGTTTGTCTGCTACCAAGAAGCCTCGCTAGTCGAGTACTCGTCCAGGTACTCAAGTTTTAGGTAGCATGCTCCTAGGTGAGCATATTAATACGCATTGTCTTCTTCTTGTTTGTTTGTCCCTTTGACCGAGTACTTTCCTCTTTTTTCAGATGGCGCTGTGGTTGCCATGTTTGAGGATGAGGAAGAAGAGGATGATGATGCGGCCCTTGTCATGCGTCGGTGAGTTGTTTTTTGTTTTTCTGTTGTTGAACACCTCTTTTTGTTCTGACTTTGGCCTTGTTCTCTTGTAGTAAGCGGTCGTCGAGCTCGAGTTCTTCTGGGGCTCTGGTACCGACCACGCCACTCCTATCGCAGAGTGGTGGTGATATTTTTGCTACTATAGTTCCCCCTCTAAGATCTTCTATTTGTCTTGGGGATTTTATGAAGAAGAAGATAGCTAAGTGAGTGAATCCTGGTTTTGTTTTTTTGCTTCTGTTTTTCCTTTTTTCTGATTCATATTCTTATCGTCAAGTTTCCTTATCATCTTGCAGACCTTCGCCTTCCCTTAACCCTCAGTCGACTTCTTGTCAGTCCTCTGGTGTGCCCCTGTGTGCTGAGTCTCGGGACTCGGAATGTACGGTCGGTGAGGTGGCTGTGAGGGAGACAGGGTTCCCTGGTGATCACGCTGCTGCTGATTTGCTGGCTCCAGGGGTGACAGTGGCCGTGGCGATGGGTCCATCTAAGGAGGTAGCCGGGGCTTCCTAGGATATGGCCCTGGTCTTGCCTTCTTTGCATCGGCTGGCTTCTCCCTTTGCTCCTCTTGGTACTAGTGATCGACGTTTGGATGATGATGTGTTGCAACAATTCAATGCCACTCATCGTTTGTCAGAGCTGACCGCTGCCTGAGGAAACTTTGCGACTTCTTTTGGGGAAAAACTCCATGTAAGTTTTTTCAGAAGTTCTTTCTTTAGATGTTCGTCTTTCTTATGCTCTTATGTCTTGTTTTCCTCTCTCTTTTTGTTTAGTCTTTTTCTCGGGATCATACCGGCTTCTTTTTCTCGTCTGAAACCGAGAAAAAGTTGTCTTCTGAGGTTAGTGCCCTAAAAGCAGAGCTTGACCTCTGTCGGGCTGAGATGGAGACCGAGCGTCAAACACACCAGAAGGAGGAAAAGGCTCTTCGTGCCCGGGTGGTTGAGGCAGAAGAGCGAAGGGATGCTGCTGTCCAGGAAGCCTTGAAGAATGCAGAGGCCATGAAGAAAGAGTGCAATGGTATTGCGGGTTCTTTTTGTTTCCTTTTGTACTCAAATTTCCCTTTCTGCTGACTTGTTTTTTGGTGCCTGGTCCAGCTCTCCGGGTTGAAAAGCAGAAGCTCTTGGAGGGTATTGAGGAAATGAAGATACTTGTTCGCAGTAATCACAACAAAGCTGAGGAGGTAATTACTCGTGCTGAAGAAGAACTCGCGCTTGCTAAGTTGATTAGGCGTGGAGCTGACAGGGATCTTGTGCAGGCTCAAAAAACTATTGAAGTCTTGACTGGTAAGTTGACGACGGCTACGGAGAACTGGAATGCTTTGTGGAAATCATTTCGGTTAGTGGCCGATCTTCTCCGGACTCCAACAGATGATGGTCAATCTTAGGCTCAGTTTATTCCCAAAGTTCCGACCCGTTTCTAGGAGTTTGTGAAGAGGTGCGCCCAACTATGTACCATAAACGTTCTTGCCTAGGTCCGGGTTCTTGCTCCGGAGGTCCCTTTGTCCAAGATTGTAGAGGAAGCCGAGAGTCAAGAATATCTGGATGCCGTTGAAAAGGTGGAGCCTGAGGTCGAAGATTTAGCTAGGAGGATTGCGGATAATCTTAATATTGATATTTCTTCTCCTGATGACAATGCTTGATGTAATTGACCTTTGTACTCCAGCCTCTATAATAGGACATTATACTTCTTTTTGAATGAAGATTCTTTGTTTTTTGTTGATGTCTTCTTTGCCTGGATGTCTTCGCCTTGTAAACAACTCGGTATCTGTAGATTGTTGTCTTGACAAACTTTCTTGATTTGTCGAGTGCTTGTCTGGCTGCCATTTAAACAACTCGAGGTAAGTAGTTCTTTGTCCTTACAACCTTTTTGTTCTTGTTAGTACTGAAAAGACTTAGGACCAGCGATCTCAAGTATCTTCAGCTTCTTCTTTTTAGCTTTTTTGCTTAACTCGAGATGTGGCCAGCATCTGGCTTTTTTCCTGGTTGTAAAAAACATCTTTGGATCGGTTCGGGTGTTGGCTTATCAGCTACCCTCGTCGGTAGGCTCAAGCATCTTTTTAGCTCTTTTGCTCTCGGCCGGTATGCTCAGGCATAATTTTAGCCATTTTGCTTTTTCGTTCGGGTGTTAGCTTATTAGCTACCATCATCGACGAGCTCAAGCATCTTTTCAGCTCTTTTGCTCTCGGCCGGTATGCTCAGACATAATTTCAGCCATTTTGCTTTTTGGTTCGGGTGTTAGCTTATTAGCTACCCTCATCGGCGTGCTCAAGCATCTTTTCAGCTCTTTTGCTCTCGGCCGGTATGCTCGAGGCGTAATTTCAGCGATTTTGCTTTTTGGTTCGGGTGTTAGCTTATTAGCTACCCTCATCGGCGGGCTCAAGCATCTTTTTAGCTCTTTTGCTCTTGGCCGGTATGCTCAGGTGTAATTTCAGCCATTTTGCTTTTTGGTTCGGATGTTAGCTTATTAGCTACCTTCATTGGCGGGCTCAAGCATCTTTTCAGCTCTTTTGCTCTCGGCCGGTATGCTCAGGTGTAATTTCAGCCATTTTGCTTTTTTGTTCGGGTGTTAGCTTATTAGCTACCCTCATCGGCGGGCTCAAGCATCTTTTCAGCTCTTTTGCTCTCGGCCTATAAGCTAAGTGAAAACAACTTGGGGAAAGCCATAATAAGATATATGTTGTCGAGAAAAACCATCTTTATTGATCATGGACGTTGATAAACCATAATAATACATATGTTGTCGAGGAACACTATCTTTATTGATCATGAACGTTGATCTGTTGTGGCTTGTATATATATTCTTCCTTGAGTTGTTTTCATGCGTAGAATCTTCTTAGTTGGCTGATATGCCATGTATTGTTGACTTCTTTTCCATCTTCAGTTATCAACTTGTACGTGCCTGGTCCGGTGACTTTTGTGACAATAAAAGGACCTTCCCATCGACTGAGTAGTTTATGGCATCCATCAGTTTTTTGTATTCTTCTTAGTACTAGGTCTCCGATTTGGAGTGATTGAGGCTGGGTATTCTTGTTGTAGTGGCGTCTTAAACCTTGTAAGTATCTGGCTGATTGAAGGGTAGTGTTTACTCTGACTTCTTCTGTACTGTCGAGTTCTAATATTCGGGTTTGTTCTGCCTCTCCTTCGTCAAATTGTTCTATCCTTGGTGACGTCCAGATCAAGTCGGCAGGTAGTACTGCTTCTGATCCGTAAACCAGGAAGAAAGGTGAGTATCCGGTGGCTTTGCTTATTTGAGTTCGTAGCCCCCATACTACTTTGGGTAATTCTTCAATCTATTTGGATCCATAGTATACTAGTTCTTCATACAATCTTGGTTTTAATCCAGCTAGTATGAGTCTATTAGCCCTTTCTACCTGTTCGTTGGCTTCTGGATGTGCGACTGATGCATAATCTATGCCGAAGCCGCAATCCTATGCCCAACTTTGGAATTCTGTAGCTGTGAAGGGAGAACCCAAATCTGTGATGATTCGATTGGGCATGCCAAAACGATGCATAATGTCTTGGATGAACTCGACTGCTTTTGCTGCGCTGTATTTTGCGAGTGGTTTGTATTCAATCCACTTGGTGAACTTGTCAATTGCTACAAAGATGTACTCAAAACCGCCCTTTGCTTTTTTGAGAGGTCCTACTTTATCCAACCCCCAGCAGGAGAAAGGCCAAGTGGGTGGAATGCAGATGAGATTGTGAGCTGGTATATGAGCTTGTCTTGCGAACATTTGACAACCTTTGCACTTTCTAACGAGTTCTTCTGTGTCTTTCAGAGCGGTTGGCCAGTAGAATCCGGTGCGGAATGCTTTGCCAACCAGTGTTCTTGAAGCGACATGATTTCCACAGCAACCTGAGTGTATTTCATCTAAGATCTCTTTGCCTTTTTCAAATGAGACACATTTTAGGAGTACTCCTGATGATGCGGCTCTTCTGTAGAGCTTGTCCCCCACTAGGACGTAGTTCTTGCTTCTGCGAACAACTCGGGTAGCCTCCTCTTTATCTGCTGGCAACTTATTCTCTTTGATATAATCAATAAAAACCTGGGTCCATGAGGTGTTGATTACCAAAATCTGGGTGCCTTTGGCTGGGAGTTCATGGGTTATCTCACCGGGTTGTTTGATAGAGGGAGCCGATAACTCCTCTATGAATACGCCGGGTGGGACCTTCGCCTTGTCCGATCCGAGCTTGATGAGGACATTTGCTGCAATATTAGAATCGCGCAGGACATGTAGAATTTCCAATCCTTGAAAACGTTTTTTGAGTTTTCGTATTTCAGCACAGTAAGCGCCCATGTTTTCTTTGTTGTAGTCCCAATCTTTGTTGACTTGGTTGACGACTACTGCCGAATCGCCGTATACGAGTAATCGCTTGATTCCGAGGGTAATTACCACTCGGAGCCCGTGGATGAGGACTCGTATTCTGCTTCATTGTTTGTAGCTTGCCATAATATCTGAAGGACATACTTGAGTTGTTTTCCATCTGGAGAAATGAAGAGAACGCCTGCACCGGCTCCGCCTAGCTTGAGCGATCCATCAAAGTACATCTTCCAATGGTCAAGGATGGTATTTGACATATGTTGTTGAATTTCTGTCCACTCGGCAACAAAATCGGCAAGGGTTTGAGATTTAATTACGTTCCATGGGGTGAAATCAATATTGAGAGCACCAAGTTCAACTGCCCACATGGATATGCGCCCTGTTGCATCTTTATTGTGTAGGATGTCTCCGAGTGGGAAATCTGTCACCACGGTAATCTTGTGGCTTTTAAAATAGTGGCGAAGCTTGAGTGAAGTTATCAGGAGGGCGTAGAGTAGTTTTTGCACATGCAGGTACCGGATTTTTGATTCTGGCAGTACTTCACTGATGTAGTATACGGGACGTTGTACTTTATATACGTGCCCTTCCTCTTCTCTTTCTATGACTATCGCTGTGCTGATCACAGTGGAAGTTGTCGCAATGTACAGCATCATGTCTTCATATTTCTTTGGAGGTGTGACAACGGGCGAGGAGGCGAGGTATGCCTTAAGTCTTTTGAAAGCTTTGTTGGCTTCTTCTGTCCACTCGATCTTGTCTGGCTTCTTTAGTAGTTTAAAGAAAGGTAACCCTTTTTCGTCGAGTCTTGATATGAAACGATTGAGGGCCGCCATGCAGCCTGTTAGTTTCTGCACATATTTGACACTTCGAGGAGGGCCCATCTCTGTTATGGCTCGAATTTGCTTGGCGCTGGCTTCGATTCCACGATGACTGACCAAGAATCTGAGTAGTTCTCCTGAAAGAACTCCGAATACACACTTGTTTGGGTTCAATTTCCACCTCCACCTTTTAAGTTTTCGAAGGTTTGCTTTAAATCTTCAATTAGTGTGTCCGGGTTCTTTGTTTTTACTACTACGTCATCCACGTATGCCTCTACATTTTTGCCGATCTGTTCACCAAGGCATGTTTGGATAGCTCTTTGGTAAGTGGCACCAGCATTCTTGAGTCCAAACGACATGGTCTTGTAGCAGTAGACACCGAACGGAGTGATGAAAGATGTCTTGCTCTAGTCTTGTTCCTTTAATGCGATCTGGTGATATCCTGAATAGCAATCAAGAAAGGATAATAGGGTAGATCCTACTGTTGAATCAACTATCGGATCAATGTGTGGTAGCCCAAATGGATCTTTTGGGCAGTGTTTGTTGAGATCTATGTAGTCGACGCACATGCGCCACTCGTCCGTATTCTTTTTTGTACTAGAACTGGGTTCGCTAGCCAATCTGGATGAAGGATTTCTCTGATGAATCCGGCTGCCATTAGCTTTGTTATTTCTTTTTTAATTGCTGCCTTCTTGTCGGGTGAGAATCATCGTAGCCGTTGCTTCACAGGCTTGGAGCCTTCGTTGATATCGATTTTGTGCTCATCCAACTCTCTTGGGACACCTGGCATGTCGGCAGGCTTCCAAGCAAAGATATCTTTGTTATCCCGAAGAAAGTTGGTGAGCGTGAGTTCCTATTTTGCCAAGAGGTAGGCGCTGATGGTTGCCGTTTTGGAGGGATCACCGGTGCCCAGGTCGATTTGCTTGACATCGGCTTGTTTTGGTGGTGCGAGGATGCTGGGCTTTTTAGCCGGTATCTCTAGTTCTTCTGGGTTCATTTCTGCGGCGATTGTGGCTATTTCTTTTCTTCCATTGGCGGCTTGTGCTTTGGCTGCAATTTGGATTGCCTGAACGTCGCAGTCAAAAGCGCGCTTCAAATCACCTCGAAGGGAGAGGACACCGTTAGGCCCTGGCATCTTAAGCAATATGTATGGGTAGTGCGGTATCGCCATGAATTTTGCTAGTGCTGGTCGCCCGAGGATTGCGTGATATGATGAATCGAAGTCTGCAACTTCAAACTTGATGAACTCTGTATGGTAGTTTGAGGGAGTTCCAAAAGTAACCGGTAGAGTGATTTGTCCAAGTGGCATGGCTGCCTTGCCGGGTACTATCCCATAAAAAGGAGTGCTCGTTGGTGTAATCATCCCGGCAAGTTGTAGTCCCATCTTCCTTAGCGTTTCTGAAAAAATGATGTTGAGTCCAGCTCCTCCATCAATTAGTACTTTTGTGACAGTCATACCGGCGATAGTTGGATCTAGAACCAGTGGGTAATGGCCTACATTTCCTACGCTAGTCCATTGGTCTTCTCTTGAGAACTGGATTGGATATTGTGACCAATTGAGATATCTTGGAGTAGCGGTTCTGCTGCCATGATGGTTCGTAGAGCTAGATTTTCTTGATGTTTGCTTCTGGAATTTGGGGCCCCGGCGAAGATTACTGCTACTGTTCCCCTAGATTTTTGGAATCCCTTGTCTTCGTGGTTGTCTTCATCTTTTTTCTAACTGTCTTCTTTAGTGTTTGCCTTACTATCTTTTCTTATGTATCGATCATTGAAGGTGTAGCAATTTCCAATGGTGTGATTTCCTTTAGGGTGCAAGATGCAATGCATGTTTTCAATGTCGTCATACTTCCTGGGTTTGGAAAACTTCCTTGATTTTTGTCAGCCACTACTACGGTGTTGTCCGGTCCACGTTTCCTTTCTTGATGTCTGATGTTTCGATGATTTTGCTTGTTCGGATTGTCTCGGTTGTTTCTATTCGGGAACCTTTCTCGTGTCTTCTCCTCTACAGTAATCATCTTTTCTACTGTGCGTCTGAATTCTTCATTGTTTCTCGGGTTTTCTTTGCAGAAGTCCTAAAATTGCCACCTAGCCATGATTCCATGGGAGAAAGCCTCAATTACTTCTCGTTTAGTGATGTCATGTACTTGAGCACGTAGTTCGCTAAATCGTCGATAGTAATTTCTGAGACTTTCGCCCCCTTTCTGCTTGAGTCCTTTTAATTCTACGTGGGTGATGGGGTGCGTAATGATACCCATGAAATTTTCATAGAAAACTCTTTGCAAATCCTCCCAATTTCTGATTGACCCTGGATTCAATTTGTCGAACCATTGGAGGGGCATGGTTTCTAGGGCCATGGGAAAGAACAAGGTCTTGATATCGTCGTCTCCTCTGGCTAGTTTAATCGATTGCGAGTAAATCCTAAGCCACTGCTTTGGTTCGGTCTTGCCATCATATTTAGAGTGGTTGGACGGCTTGAACTTGTGAGGTAGTCATATTGAAGCAAGTCTGTTTGCAAAACAGGGGAATCTATCGTGCATTTTGGCTTCTTTGTATTCTGATTCAGCACCTCCTTCTAGCCAACTGTTGTTTTGGTGAGAGTAGTTCTGCGGGGTTGTCTAAATGGGTGCTTTGCTTCTGATCTTTGGTTGTTCAACTTGGTAGTTTTGACTGTGGTCCCTTCTACTTTCCCTGTTGTGACTTCCACTTGGTCCAAGTCTCTCGAAAGCGGACTTCCTTTGATTTTGATCTTCCTTCCTATGAGATGTTGACCTGTCAGGTAGTCTTGAGCGGGTCCTTCCATCGTGTGTCCTTAGGGCTGCTGTCCGGAGAAGGTCCCGGAGCTGTTCCTACTTTTCGCTGGGATGCGATGTCGCTCCGAGTTCTTCCAATGCTTCTTGGATCCTATCGTAGGGAGTATTCACCGTGCGTCTTTCTTTGACTTCTTGTTTTGATTTTCTTCTATTGTACTCGACTAGATCTGACTCATATTTGATCCAAGCTTCCTTGCGCTGCCTAGCACGGCGTTGGCGTCCTTGTTTCAATTTGTTTCTTCTTTCTCTGGCTTGCTTCTGATTTTTAGTTTCACCATCGTGCCCTTGGATAAAGGGTGATATGTTGGACTTAGATTCATCCGATGACCTGATGTCGGGTGCTTCTGGGGGGACCAATGGCGATCGAGGACGGCGAACCATGAATACTTCTCGTGCGTGAATTGTTCTGTTATCGGTGTCGATTTCCGCACTATCGGAGTTGTTGATAACTTTAGTAGAGGCTTCAAGGTCGCAGATCGAGTCCCCTTCTTGGTAGGGTAGAATTGCTATTGTCGTCGTGCCGACTAGTCGGGTACCGCTATCCACAGGAACAGAACTAGGCCAGTGGACGATGCAATCATGAGATGTTATAGATAGTACGAGACCTTCCTGAGCTCCTTCCAGTGGCATTCTGAGCACTAGATCAAGGGATCCCTCGAGCCGTGTCTGATAAGATTTTGCCATGTTGTGGAGTCCGAACAAAAAAGGATCTGACTTTTTGAAAAGACTCTGAGTATACTCTGAGTTGTATTCTTGATAGGCCGAGGCTGTGTTCTGGAGTCCCATCAGAAAAGAACTCGGTTTCTCGAAAGAACTCGGATAAGACTCCATCTCATATACGGAGCCTGAGTTTGAATCGGATGCGTAAAGCCGTGAAATCTGAGTTGGATCAGACATCACGAGCTACGCGAATCTTTCGGTGAGTTGATCTGTCGTAGTCGCCAAAATAGAAAGGTCTTCATGGTGATCCGAATCTTCGAGGAGATAGCTTTGGAGCTTGCCATTATCGTCTGCCTCATAGATCCATGAACTGAAGATGAAGGTTGATCCCGTCGAGAAGATCATGTTGTCGAGGTCCGTCGAGCTCTCGGATGCAAATTCGCTGAAAGGCCCTACCTGGCGTGCTAGATGTCGATGTTTCACCACCGATAGCCTGCCACGGGGGTACCCAGGGCAGTTTGTTTGGGCTTCAGCGTATGCGGAACTCAACGGTTAACGCAAGAGACAGTCGATTTATCCTAGTTCGGACCCTCGACCGTGATCGAGTAATAGCCCTACGTCCAGTCGGCGTTGGTCTTTGCATTGGATTGATTGTCCAATGTCTCTTGACTCTAGGAACCCTGCCCTCCTTTATATAGTCAGGAGGCTAGAGTCCTAGTCGGTTTACAATGAGAGTTGCTAGTAGGATTATAGAATAATACTACTACTAAGATTACATGGGAAGAATCCTAGTTAGACTAGATCTTCTCCCTTTCTTGCGGGGTATCCTATGGGTCCCGCACCGACATGACCCTCTAGACATTCCTACTCCAATGAAACTGAATACTAGTTTGGTTTTCCTTTTGGTTAGCAATGCATTCTAGAACACATATATATAGGCGGAGGCAGGTTTGCTAGCCGTTGTATTGTGCTGTAAATGCTCCTGGAAAGTCTACTCAGAATCACTGAAAATCCTACATCGTAGGACACCGGAGAGCCTAGATTTCATGACCGAAAAGCCTATTCGATTTTAGACTTAAATCATTATTTCGAAGGACACTGAAAAGTCTATTCGACGGTGACATGACAAATCACTATAAAGGATATTTCCCCTAGCTTCCATGACTGAAAAGCCTATTCGATTTTAGACTTCAATCACTATTTTGAACCGGTAAAACTAATGCCACTGATTAATACGTACTTTAGGCAGAAAATTTTGGCATAATTTCCCCTATTTTTTTATGCAATCCATACACAAATATGAGATGAATATTTAACCTCAATACAACATGTTCAAACATACAAATATATGCCACATTCATCTGAAACCATATACATGAGCATATTAATAGTCCACACAGTCCATAATTATAGTCCGTAATAGTTCATATTCAATAATAATAGTCAATACAGTCCATAATAGTTCATAATGAAAGTCCATAATAGTACATAATAACATCTACCACAAACCCTCACTGCCTTCTAGTCTTACTCTTACCCTGCCAGGCCCAACCACATGTATCCTGACTAGCCTCAAGAACCATCCCCAACTGTCATTGTTCTCCTTCTCAACCAAAGCAAATGCCAAAGAAACCAACTTGTTATTCACGTCACAGGATATGGCTATAAGAAGTATGCCCTAGTATTTGCTAATCAAGAACGTACCATCAATGGAGAAAGACGGGACGACAGTGCCTAAAGGCCTCGACACACTGAGGGAAGCACTAGAAAGCACGAAAGAATATATGCCTCCCATCCTTCCATGCATTTGGTTTTGGGATGTACTCAAAATGAATGCCTGGATTCACCACTTTGATTGCATTGAAAAGTATTGGCATCTGCTCATACCTTTCCTCCCAGTCCCCATATATCATCTTCCATGCTCGCTGCTTAGCCCTCCAAGCTTTACCATAAATTATCACATAACCTCCATACAACGCCTCAACGGTCCTGATAATTGTCTTAACCTTCATGTTGAGTTCTCCCTGCAATATTCCCATCAACCGCTTGGCAATGAGGGTAGATGTCAACTGTCGATGTTTCAGTGTCAGCACATGGTCAGCACAATTGTGTGACCCGACAACTTTTGTGATCTTTCACTTTTCGGTGACCTTTTGCTTCCTTGCACAAACCCTCCATTGGCAGCGTTCCTCATCACACACAACTGTGTAACAGTGCTCCGCATATAAATGCAAGACCTTGTAAGGTCTCTTTCGTATCACTGCAAACGCCTGCAACCACCTCTTTAATGCAGGGAGGTCCTTGAATACCCTACCCTTCTCAATTACCATGTTAGGGCCGGCCTTAGGAGCTTCTAGGAGCTCATCATCACGTCCTTATGCACACGCCTGATCGGAATGAGAAGATCACTGAACTCGTGAACTCTTGGATCACGGCGGTCGGAAAAGATACGCCTCAACATCACTCTCTGTCAACTCTCCAACAGGGCGATCATCATCAGAATCAAGATCCCTTACCATCTCATATGACTCCGAATCATTCATAATTTCAACACTATTGGAGCCATAGAATCCATCTCCACAGTGCGCTTGCGCAGCAACAGTGGGCACATCCACATTGTCAGGAATGTCTCCTGCAACATAAGTAGAAAAATAAGAAAAGAATGGAAAAATGGATGTAAGGAAGGGGGTAAGCTCCCAATAACCATGCGGATAAGACACTTACTCGGATGATTCTGTGTTAAAGGGATCTCATGTGGAGGATCTGCCACAACATCATGAGTCTGACAAGCATCTCCAACTAGCTCATTGGGGGTAGATTGAGCATCGGAAACCATAGGTTCAACCTTGACATCCATATCAGGTTCTGGGACGGGAGGGTCGAAGTGTGCCTGCTGACCCATTGATAGGGAAAACCCATGAGGGATGGGATCAACTAACACCCGACGCACAACCGCATCCAAACTTTGGAACTGATACTTCATAGCCGATCTCACATAGTTCTCCCATTCATCTGCACACTCAATTGGGATCATCTTCCTTAGGATGTTGGGAGGGGAACCTAGGTGAAGTACACCCTCCACTGCGATGCCATCATCATCATCAGCTCTATGGCAATGTAGCTCCTCCCGAGCCCTTGCAACCAACTCACTAAATGAAGGCTTCTCATTGAATAACATAGGCACGCTTTGCATCTCAACAAACTCAACATATCCATAGCGATTTCTTTCCACGGTGCCTCCATGATATATGCTCACTAGGTTGTCCATCTACTAGTTCAAACAAAAATTAAAATATAGTTCATTTAGTCCAAAGTAGTTGCTATATAGTACCTCTCTAATAGATACTAACCAACTACACCCTAAATAACTATCACTAGCTATCTAACTATATTTATCTCGCTAACTAAATCAACTAGCTATCTAATAACTATATCTATGTATCTATGTCACTAGGTATCTAACTATATCTATCTCACTAACTAAATCAACTACCTACATCATCAAATTTACTAGAAACTACCAAATAATCAAAGTAGCACTACAATTCAAGCTAACTAAGTACCTACATTGCATATTCAAAATTTTTTATTTGTCCAAGTCAATGCACGCTGGGAGCAGGGCCGTGTCACGGCCGGGGTCGTCGGAGGGAGCGCCTATGCGCACGGCGAACACGGTGAGCCAGGATGGACGAGGCGGCGCGGGCCAGGAGGGGCGGCGCGCGACGGGCACAGGACGGTCGGCGCTCCGCGCGTTGAGGCGGCGCGAGCGGGCGCGGGCCGCGGACGGCCGGGGCAACGCGCGGAAGCGGGTGCGGCGGTGCGGCAGCGGTGGCGGCGCCCTAGCTCGGGAGCAGTAGAGAGAGAGGAAGAGAGAAAGAAAGGGAGGGCCCATACGTAAGACAGGGCTTGACCCCAATAACCATGGAGTCAAGATCCACGGCGCCGAGCTAGGCGCCAAGATCCACGGCGGTGAGCTGGCTGCCATGTCAGCGTCCACGCCGCCAACGTGGCCCTGACCTAGACGCTAGAATCTATGGCGCCGAGACATTATGGCGTTGAGTTAAGGATTCAGATTTTTTAAAAAAAGGACTAAAAAAATAAAAAATTCGGACCATTGGGCCATTGGGCAAGCCATGCATATGTCTGTGTCTGCCTGCTGTCTGGAGTATGTACTCTGGAGGCCGGACTGTTCGCTTGGCTGAAAAACCGTGTTCACTAATTTATTGTGCGAGAAAAACAATACTGTTTCGCTGAAATAGTATACCTCTTAGAGCAACTCCAGCAATAGCCCCCAAAACAGGGCCCCTACTTTTTATTTGGGTGCTCCACCAACTTTTGTTGGCCCTGTTTTCTAGATTGAACTCCAGCAGGAGCCCCCAAATCAAAGCCCCTATCTTAATTCCTCTATTTCCTCACACACATGAGCATATATGTATTCGAGAACATCATATATATAATAATTTATTTGAACTATATCAATAAAGCACCATGCGTATAATAATAAACAAAAAATGCTAATATTCAAATTTAAATTCAAACATAAATTTGGTTCAGATTTGACGACATCCAAAAGAATAGAGCTGCAGCAATAGTTCAAAAGCCTCTGCAATAAACTAGAACTGCAATGAACTGAAACTAGAGGTGCAAGCCTACAACTTGCATTGACTGATTGTGATACTTCAATCAGCCTAATTGTGCTACTTCAGTCAGGCACTAGATCCCAAAGTCAACAGGCATAGTAATAGTTCATTACATCATTATCAAATGAAAACACTAATAGCCTGCAACCTGCTACCATGTCCTCCACCGCTTCAATATCAAATTTCTCCTCCACCACTAGCTTCATGTCCTCCACTGCTACCAGCGAAAGCGCCGTTGAAGGCTGAAACAACCTGATTTTCGAGAAGGGAAATCCACAGAGTCGAAGTGTAATAAGACCGTTGTAGATCATATTACCCAAATTCCAGTCGAATATCACATCCATACAACGATAATATCAGAGTACAAATAGTGTGGAATTACATAAATTATTACATCGCCGCATTGGTGGAATCAAAAGTAGCATTCATTCAGAACAGCGTGAAGATAAGATCGCCAAACTCGAGCATAGGAACGAACCCCTCAACCGTCAAACTCCTCGGAGCTATACTCCTCAGCAGAACCTGTGTGTCAAAATTTATCAGTATGATTTGTACTGGCCACTCCCACCCTATAAGCATTGCTTTGTGAAAATTGGATACAAGTGAGATATAATAAAAAAGGAACCTATAAGGCTAGGGTTTCCTATGTTTTAGCATATCAAGTATATAAGAATAGTTGGTCAAGTTTTAACACCATTCCCACACCCATTCCACCCCATTTTCGACTAGAGCCAGGTTTCGATCCTGGGATCGATTTACCACCATCTTCACACCACAACCATACCATCGCTCAGTCGATAGGCCAACTCCCTCTCGGCACTGTCTCAAGGCCCATAGCCCCTGGCTACATCTGAACACTCACTCCTAGGGGGAGAAGAGAAGGACTCATCTTACTATCTAGTTTAAGCAAAACCCAGGAAAGGGGCATAGCCGACAAGTCGGCATATGTATCGATCGATCAACCATACACTTTGCAGAGATTTTACATAACCACAAGATCTGCCTTCCTCGCTGACCGTCGTCAACTGGGCTGATTCCGGCCACTTGCTAGCCTAGGATAATGCCACTCTACCATTCAGCCCTGGTACACCCCAAGTCTAGTCTGGGGTGGCTGAAACTGTGGGTCATGAGCCGGGTCCACAAGGTCTCCATGAAGTCTCGGAAGGGTGTGGGGGAAATCCTCCACGCCCCGTACCTCCTTACACTATCCGCTATCAACCTAACAGTAGTGGCAATATCCTACCCAGTAGTCCAGCCGTCCCGCACCATATAGGGCGAGTGGTACGTAAGGCTTCCCGGTGAATCTGAGTACTAGTAAGTCCTTCGGGATGACCAAGCCAGAATGTCTTCATCAGGGTTTCCATTTACCGTGCCACCACAGCACCTCCACCCTAGGCTCCTCCCATCACAGGTTCACACCCAGGGCCACCTCATATACCATTTACCCACCACAGGTATCCATTCCAGGGGTGCCCAGGTAGCACCCCACGGCAAGACTTGCCCTAGGCTTGTCATATACTCCAACTTGGTCGACACAACCCTCACCCTCCACGCACCCAAGTCACACACGCAGCACTCTCCCCATAGTCCAGATAACACCAGTTTTTCACCACGCATCAATGTAGTATAAGCATAGTAGAAGTAATAAGCAATGAAATATAGCAGCAAACGTGTGACTAGCCTAACAGTAGGGTGAGCAGGGGTAAGGTTGCGTCAAGGTAAAGGCCATCAAAAAAGCATACTACCATGCAAGTCCTATCATAGTGTGATCATAACAATAAAGTAAAGCACTAGCATTTCTATTTTAGCCATGCGTAATAGGTGCTACGAGATTAGGTGGGATGTGGTACCTTCAGTGCAGTCGTCTCCGTACTCCTCATGGTACTCTCGGTCCTCGTCCGTCTGGTTCTCCTCCAAGTCTGCAAACGATCGCATTATAGTCGTGTTAGTGATGTCTATAGAGTAGCACAAAGAAGCAATGAATATTCAAAAGAGCCAAATGCACTCAAACATGGGTTCATTGCGTAGAGCTCGATTTTAGATGAATTTTGGTCCTAGTCTTGTATTTTTCTGAGGTCGTATGAATTAGTTATGAATTTCCATGTAGGGACTTGGAGTGGTGTACAGCTGGTGAGGTGGTCGGAGAGGTCGTCGAGGTGGTCGGTGAGATTGCCGAAGTGGTCGATGAGGTCACCGAAGTGGTCGGTGGGGTTGCTGAGGAGGTCGAAGAGATTACCGAGGTGGTCGGTGAGATCACCGAGGTGGTCGGTGAGGTTGTTGAAGTGGTCGGTGAGATCGTTGAGGTGGTCGGAGAGATCACCGAAGTGGTCGGTGGGGTTGCCGAGGTGGTCTCATCTTCGGCGTGATGTCAACATGGCGTCATCAGAGCTAAACCGCGGCTGACAGGTGGTTCCGGGGTCAAACGGTGACTGACAGGTGAGGCGCGGTTCATGGTGAACCCACCTACGTTGGTCCATAGACCGTAGAGCCGGTCTATGAAGGACTTGGTCCACTTACTCCTTCCCAGGGTTCGGTTCACGTGCACCAAGTGCACGGACGTGTGGCCGGCGAGGGGAAAATCCCCATCTTCTTTCCCGGCGTGCTCTCGCCGGTGGTGAGCTCGCCGGTGAGCCTCTCGGGCGGTACTGGTGCGCGATTAAGGTAGGCAAAAGTGTCGCCAGGCCTCGGTGAGTGCAGTGGTGGGGTCAAGGTGGCGACTGGTGCTTCCTAGGGTTTCGGCCATGGTGAACGACGGTGTGGGTTCGTCGGCGTGCATGGACAGGGCTGCAGTGGTAGCGAGAGCCCAGTTAGAGGAGCGTGTGAGCTCCACGGTGCTTCTACGACCATGGTAGGCGTGTTGAAGGAGCTCCTGATGCTCCCAGTGGCTCCGGCCACGGTGGTGGGGGCAAAACAGAGGCGGTGGTGCTCCGATGAGGCGCGGTGCGGCAACGTAGGGCTCCGATGGGCTTCTTCCTCGGCTAAGGTGAGCGCGGTGTGTCTCTCATCATGGCGGAGCCAGTTAGGGTGTCAACATCGCCTTTACTGTGATGTAGAAGACGTGGTGGTCTCGCCATGGTTGTGCTCTGGCCATGGTGAGCGCATGCGTGCGTGCGATGCGTATGCATGGCATAAGTAGAGCGCTCGGCGCTGGTGTTCCTGAGCAGAGGGCTCGACGTCACCCCCTTTCTTCCCTTTGCTTCGCGTTTCCATTTGGCTTAACAAGAGGGTCGTGTTGGTCCTTCTATGCTACCGGTTGGCTAAGCCGGAGCAAGAGCCCATGCTCCGACGTGGTCCGTTCATGGCGTCCGAGAGGCTAGGAGTGGTCGTGCCAGTGTTCCCGAGCTGCTAGGGGTCGGTGAGGCCAGACCTTGGGCTGGTGTGCGTGCGGTGCATGTGCAGCATGTCCAGGAGCGGGAATGCTCCGCCTCTGCATTCCCCATGTGTGGGAATGCGGTGGCATTCATGGCGAGTACGGCTAGCGCGGTGAGCGGCGAACGATGTGGCTCACCGTAGGGCTCATGGCGATAGGATGGCGGTGCGGTGGCGAGGCGAGGCCATGATGAGGCGATGCAGTGCTATGCTAAGCAGCTACGTCGCTGTAGCCGATCGGGGCGGCGCTCCTGGCTCTGGCAAGGTCCGGTTCTGTAGCGGCTTCCTTCTCCTCCTTGCTTCTTCCTCCTCCCTCTCTCTCGGCTTGACGTGGTGTGGTGCTGTGCCACCAGCGGCGGTGGTGAACGGGCTGAGGGTTAGGGCTCGCGGGCGTTGGCTTTTATAGCCGAGCTCCAAGGGCTCCAATGGCGGACAGCGATCGGGCGGTGGTGATGCGTGCGGCGCATCTGACGGCCCGCGTGCGGTAGTGTAGGCGCGGCACAAGGGGGAACAGGGTCATGCGATGTGCATGACCCTAGGCCCGCGTCTGCTCTGTGGTCGGCTCCCGGTCGCTCGGGGAGAAAGCATGGGGAAGACGACGACGCTGTAGCTGGGCGGCTGACAGAGGGGGCCCGTTTGTCAGCTTGTCCTAATGCGGCGGCGTGCGATGCGTGATGGCTGACGGATGGGTCTAGCTCGTCAGCGGTTGTGCGCGTGAAAGGGCAGGCGAGGCTTGGCTAGGCTAGCTGGGCCAGTCGAGGCAGGCTAGGCTGAGCTGCTCCCTCTTCTTTCCTTTCTCTTTTATTTCTTTTGCTTCAATTCAAACTTAGTTAGAGTTTAAACTTAAGCTTCGAGTTATGTAGTGGGTCCCACAAGGTGTTTCATATGGTGGTCAAAATACATCCCATATATTAGGATTGATCATAAATATTAAGTAAGTTAGTTAAACATCACATAAGGCAAAAGAATCCAAATCACAAGTGGAATTAAGGATGCATGCATGATTTATTTACTTAGGAATTTAATTACACATGTTGCATAAAACCAAGCTATGCTTTTGATTTTAACCTAGTTGGGTCACATCTAATCCAAAACTAGGGTTTGGCTTTTACATGTGTTACTCAACATCACATAGGGTTTTGCAGAAAAAATTTTGTAGTTGGAATTTTTGGTGTGTGGATTTTTGGGTTGTTACAGTCCTACCCCCTTAACAGAATCTCGTCCCTGAGATTAAATCATAACGTACCCTTCGAAGAGATAAGGATATTGTAGCCGGAGGACAGACTCTTTCTCCCATGTTGCTTCCCTCTCAGTGTGATTGCTCCATTGGATCTTGCACATAGGAATAGTTTTGCTTCGGGTCTCTTTGGTATCTCTGCCCAGAATTCTGATAGGATGTTCTTTATACTCAAGTGTATCTTGAATGTCAAGTGTATCAGTTGGAACTACTTCATTGGGCACTCTCAAACACTTGCGTAGCTGTGAGACATGGAATACGGGATGCACACCCACCAATTCCTTAGGCAGCTCAAGTTTGTAAGCGAGTTTTCCAATCCTTTTGCGGATCTTGTATGGCCCAACAAATCTAGGGGCTAGCTTTCCTTTCACAGGGAATCTGACAGTTCCACGTAGCGGGGATACCTTAAGATAGACGAAGTCTCCCATATTGAACTCAAGTTCTCTTCTCCTTTTGTCATCATAGCTCTTGTATCGACTTTGGGCAATTCTCAAATTCTCCTTTACTTGAGCCACTCCTTCTGCATCTTGAATCTTAGCGGAATCAAAGAACAATCTTTCACCCGGTTGAGACCACATCAAAGGTGTCTTACAAGGTCTGCCATACAAAGCTTCAAACGACGACATCTTGATACTGGCTTGGTAGCTGTTGTTGTAAGAGAACTCTGCATAGGGTAGGCATTTCTCCTAATCCGAGCCATAATTCAGCACACTAGCGTGAAGCATGTCTTCTAAGATTTGATTTACTCATTCTGTCTATCCATCTGTCTGTGGGTGATAAGCGGTACTAAAATCAAGTTTGGTTCCAATGGACTTGTGCAGAGCTTCCCAGAATCAGGACATAAACTAAGGACCACGATCAGATACAATACTAGAGGGAGCTCCATGCAGACTGAGAATATGCTCAACATATAGATCTGCTAATTTTTCGGCATCGGTCTTGGTCTTAACTGGTACAAAGTGAGCAACCTTGGTCAAACGATCAACAATCACCCAGATGGAATCATTGCCTTTTTGTGAACGGGGCAATCCAACTATGAAATCCATGGATATGCTCTCCCACTTCCACTCGGGAACATCAAGAGGCTTTAACAATCCTACAGGCCTTTCATGTTCAGCCTTGACTCTATTACAGGTGTCACATCATGCCACATGTCCCGCAATGTCTGTCTTCATACCTTTCCACCAAAAGTGTTTCTTCAAGTCTTGATACATCTTTCAACCTCCAAGGTGAATACAGTACTTAGAATCATGGGCTTCTGATAGGATTTCCTCTTGTAGGGCTGGATCAAAAGGTACACAGATTCTGTCCTTGAACCAGATGGTTCCTTGTTCATCTTCCTAGCGGTTGGTCTTGTAGCCTAGTTTCATCAGACCACGGAGATATTCGATCTCTTCGCAACTTTTCTGAGCTTGACGGATGCGATCCATGAGATCATACTGTATGCGGAGCTCATTCAACAAGTCATGCGGTAGTATCTCAAGTTGGAAGTCTTCAATCTCTTCCTTCAGCTCAGGTGGTACAATTCAGTGATCAAGGTGTGACAGTAACTCTTGCAACTGAGAGCATCTGCGACTACATTAGCTTTTCCCAGATGATAGTGAATTTCCAGGTCATAGTCTTTGATCAACTCTAGCCATTGGCGTTGCCTCATGTTCAAATCTTCTTAAGTGAAAAAGTACTTCAAGCTCTTGTGATCGGTGTAGATATCACACTTGTTGCCTATCAAGTAGTGCCTCCAGATCTTCAAGGCATGCACAACTGCTGCTAACTCAAGATCATGAGTAGGGTAATGGTTCTCGTGTTCTTTCAACTATCGAGATGCATATGCTATCAGTCTTCCATCTTGCATCAGTACACAACCAAGTCCTGGACGGGATGCATCACAATAGACCACGAATTCTTTGCTGATATCAGGCAATGCTAGCACAGGAGTTGTGGTAAGCTTCTGTTTCAATTCCTGTAAGCTTTGTTCGCACTCGGGCGTCCATTCAAACTCCTTGGTCTTCTTCAGAAGGTTGGTCATCGGACAGGCTATCTTGGAGAAGTTTTCGATGAATCAGCGATAATATCCAGCCAATCCCAAGAAACTTCTGACTTCTGTCACATTACGGGGTTGTTCTCATTCTTTCACAGCTTCAATCTTAGCTGGGTCAACTGCAACACCTTCAGCTGAAAGTACATGGCCTAGGAAGGCAACTTCCTATAGCCAAAACTCACATTTGCTTAACTTTGCATAGAGCTGATGTTGGGCTAGTTTCTCAAGTACAGTTCTTAGATGATGTTCATGTTCTTCAGCGGTGGGTGAATAGACAAGGATGTTATCAATGAAAACTACCACGAACTTATCCAGTTCATCCATAAAAACCTTATTCATCATGTTCATGAAGTATGCGGGAGCATTCGTGAGTCCAAAGGACACCACAGTGAACTCAAACTGCCCATACCTAGTCACGAAAGCTGTCTTCGGGATGTCACTCTCTCGAATCTTCATCTGATGATAGCCAGATCTGAGATCAATCTTGGAAAAATACTTGGCACCTCTGAGCTGGTCAAGTAGATCATCAATTCTTGGCAGAGGGTACTTGTTCTTGATGGTGACTGCGTTCAAGTTCTGATAATCAATGCACATTCTCATAGAGCCATCCTTCTTCTTAACAAACAGAATAGGGGATCCCCAGGGTGAAGCACTGGGTCTGATATATACCTTCGAGATGAGCTCATCAAGCTATTTCTTGAGCTTGGCTAGTTCGTCAACTGATATGCGATAGGGTCTCTTGGCAATGGGTCATGTTCCCGGCAAAAGATCAATAATGAACTCTACATCATGGTCTGGTGGCATACCCGATAATTCTTCAGGGAATACATCGGGATAGTCTCTGACCACAGGCACATCATGAACTGTCTTCTACTCTTTTTGTGATTCTGAACTGGCTTTAAGGGCGCATAGGATAGAAGTGGACTTTCCGAACTGGGGTTCACATCTAATGACTTGGCCTGATGGGTGGGTCACTTGGACATATCTAGGTGAACATGATATGATGCCTCGGTGAATGGTTAGCCAATCCATGCCTAAGATGACATCTAGGTTAGTGGAAGGTAACAGGGTTAGCTTGGCTTTAAAGATAAGACCCTCAATGGTAAGACTCACTTCCTTACAGATGTGGGTGCATTTTAGGTCTCCTAAAGGTGAACTGGTGATGATAGGCTTTCCACATGGGGTTACAGACAGGTCATGCTCTCATGCAAACTTGGATGATATGTATGAACAAGTTGCTCCAGAGTCAAATAGAACTAATGCAATATTGCCATTGACTAAAAACATACCGTACACAACGTTAGGGGCAGCATATGCTTCCTCGGCGTCCAGATGGTTGAGACGTCCACGGGTAGCAGATCCCTTGAACTGAGACTTCTGAGCAGTTGAGTTCTGAGGGCACTCAGCACCTTTGTGACCCGGTTGGCCACAAGCGAAGCAGGTGAAAGGCGCACTGCCTGTAGGGGTTGGTGCGGGTGCCTTCTAGTTTCTAGTGCTTGGTGCGGAGCGGTTCTATGCTGGGCGTTCATTCACAGAGCGGGAATGGTTGAAACGGTCCTGAGTGTTGCGGTCCTAAGCATAACGGTCCTAGGTGTAACGATCCTGAGCAGGGCGGGAGTATTTTGTGGTGTAGCCTCCACTACCCCTACTCGATCCAGGGTTGTCATCCCTGTTGTGGCGAGAGCACTCCCTGGATGGTGCATCTCTGCAGAACCTCTTGCGATCATGTCCACAGAAGGACTCCTTAGGCTTACGCTTCCTTTCCCTGTACTCCTCTCCAGCTTCTACACGGTCTTTCTCGATCTGAATGCAGCGATCCACCAGCGCACGCAGCGTGCTACTCTCAATACCGCCAAACTTCAGCTTGACGTGCGGGTTAAGTCCCTTGCGGTAATAGTACAACTTCTCCTTCTCAGAGTTCACGACATAGGAAGGGGCATAGCGCAGAAGGTTGGTGAAACGAGTAGTGTACTCCGTCACCTTGTCCTTTCCCATCTTGATGTTGTGGAACTCCTCGGCTTTGGCCTTCGTGATACCCTTGGGAATGTGATACTCAGTGAATGCTTCGGTGAACTCATCCCACAAGATATTGGCAGGGTCCTCATGGGAATCACTGAAACTGTCCCACCAGGCGCGTGCTGCACCTGTGAGTTGGTGTGTGGTAGCTCCAACACACTCATCGTCGGTGAAAGTGGTGAGGTCAAGCTTCTTCTCCATCTCCTTGAGCCAGTCATCGGCCACCAGCAGGTCAGGGTCGGTGCCATCATAGGTAGGTGGCCTTAGCTTCAGAAATCCTTCCAGCTTCTTTTGGAAGTCATTCTGCTAACCTCCCTGGTGATGGTTTGCTCCGTTAACAAGAGCTGCAAGAAGTTGGGTCTGTTGTGCCATCACCTCTGCCAGGTTCAGTGGTGGTGGTGGTGGAATGTTCTCCTCAAGCGGCGGGGTATTCTCTAGGTTGAAGGGTATCCCTCCACATCCACGACCATGGCCACGGCCATGGTTGTTGCCGCCACGGCCGTTCGGGGGTGGGCGCACGTCCACGGTTCATTAGGCGAGCAGATCGGTGGTTCGGCATCTGCAACACGGATCATAGGAATTTTAGTGTTTATGCCATAAGTGCTTATAATTCAATATGATTACATGATTTTGATGATTTAAAGAAAAACATTTATACTATCCAACACTCATTACAAAGAAGCAATAAGATCCATAAGATGCAATAAGATCCGAAACATTCATTACATGGGTTTTATTACATAGCATCATCTCCAGTAGCTACACTTGAAGACTTGCGAGAATCATACTATGCATAGTGTCCCATAATACATCTCATAAGGGGTACATCATGGGGTATAACTTATGGAAGCCACTAACATGTCTCATGACCTCGCAGGGCCATCTACTCTAACTCGTACATCGCAGCTAGGATACGACTGTTCTCGATCTCGATCTCCTTGTCAGACTTGTGAAGTCAGGACATGTACTTCAAGGCCTCAGCGAGCTCTTTAGTAGGCTTGGCTCCAGGTAGGGTAGGGCAGGCGTCTAGGTTGAGGCGAGTCGGGGCTAACTCAAACTCCTCTATCCTAGGCTTCGTTTTGCTGCGAATCTCCTTGGGTAGCTGATCCCACATACCCTTCATCTCCCTGAGGCGCTTCTTGTTAGACTTCTACCAAGCCTGCCAAGTCCTCTCACACTTGTCCTGTAGGTACTCGTTCTGCCTGAGTGCCTCGATCAGGTGACCCTAGTTGCGAACGGCCTTCTTCCTGAACTCCTCTAGCTCCTGGGTCATGGTCTTGTTTTGAGATTGGATTTTCAGCATATCAATCCCCTTGGACCTCTCTCTGTCTCCTCTACGGTTGAACTCAGCCTTCTTGTCGTCCAACTCTCTCTGCAACTCCAAGACCTTACTGTCGAGGTAGCAGTTCCTATTGCCTAGGTCAGCTGCTTTGTCCTGTAAGTCAGCGACCTCGGCTCTGTGGACTTCTTCACGATGGTTGAGTTCATCCTGTACCTTGGCAACTATCTCGAGCAGACTAGCTCGCTCCTGTGCTCCCTGCGAGTCTCGCTCCTGGTACTCCCATAGAAGGGCCCGTCCTGACGTCTCTTCTGCTCAAGCTGGGTCACGTACCTATCCTGCTCTAGTAGGTGGATAGCCGAGACGCGAAGGCATCTATCCTCCTCTGCAAAGATAACTCTGCCGGCTGTGAAACTCTGCTCACTAGGGGTGAGGCTGAGGTCGATGGCCTAGGGAAGTAGACGGAACTCTATCGTCTTCAGGTGCTCATAGTGGTCCCTCATAACTCTGCGAAGTGCCTTGTGTGAAACAGCTCGCAGTCCCTCCTCAACTGTGTCCTCTATAGTTAACTCGGTGAAAGCTAGGACAAAAGGTAAGGTAGTGCTAGCTGGGAACTCGACTGAGGTGATAACCGGTCCTTCGATTCCTCCTTCCTGAGCTGACTTCCCGGTGCAGGTGACCTTGACAAGCTCGTCAGGGACTCCTAACGTGACGAGAACTCGGCAGAGGGTCTGTGCAAAACCCCTGAGCTCACGCAGGTCGAAGGTAAGCTTGGCGTGGTCTAGAGGTAGCGGTCCTAGAGGCGGCCAGTCGACGTTCGTTGCCATCTGCATGTTTCAAGGAACAGGTGTTAGCAGGTCAATAATAGATAAGTCTTGCATAGAAGTAAATGCAGGGTCGGTATATAATCGAAAGAAGGGTTGTTCACGTCCTATTCTATCGTCCATTTCTAAGGGTTTTGTCCTATGGTCTAGTATGGCTCTGATACCAACTAAAATGACCTGATTTCCGAGAAGGGAAATCCACAGAGTCGAAGTGTAATAAGATCGTTGTAGATCATATTACCCAAATTCCAGTCGAATATCACGTCCATACAACGATAATATCAGAGTACAAATAGTGCGGAATTACATAAATTATTACATCGCCGCATTGGTGGAATCAAAAGTAACATTCATTCAGAACAGCTTGAAGATAAGATCGCCAAACTCGAGCGTAGGAACGAACCCCTCAACCGTCAAACTCCTCGGAGATATACTCCTCAGCAGAACCTGTGTGCCAAAATTTATCAGTATGATTTGTACTGGCCACTCCCACCCTATAAGCATTGCTTTGTGGAAATTGGATACAAGTGAGATATAATAAAAAAGGAACCTATAAGGCTGGGGTTTCCTATGTTTTAGCATATCAAGTATATAAGAATAGTTGGTCAAGTTTTAACACCATTCCCACACCCATTCCACCCCATTTCCGTCTAGAGCCAGGTTTCGATCCTGGGATCGATTTACCACCATCTCCACACCACAACCATACCATCGCTCAGTCGATAGGCCAACTCCCTCTCGGCACTGTCTCAAGGCCCATAGCCCCTGGCTACGTCCGAACACTCACTCCCAGGGGGAGAAGAGAAGGACTCATCTCACTATCTAGTTTAAGCGAAACCTAGGAAAGGTCCATAGCCGACAAGTCGGCATATATATCGATCGATCAACCATACACTCTGTAGAGGTTTTACATAACCACAAGATCTGCCTTCCTCGCTGACCATCGTCAACTGGGCTAATTTCGGCCACTTGCTAGCCTAGGATAATGTCACTCTACCATTCAGCCCTGGTACACCCCAAGTCTAGTCTGGGGTGGCTGAAACTGTGAGTCATGAGCCGGGTCCACAAGGTCTCCATGAAGTCTCGGAAGGGTGTGGGGAAAATCCTACGCGCCCCGTACCTCCTTACACTATCCGCTATCAACCTAGCAGTAGTGGCAATATCCTACCCAGTAGTCCGGCCGTCCCGCACCATATAGGGCGAGTGGTACGTAAGGCTTTCCGGTGAATCTGAGTACTAGTAAGTCCTTAGGGATGACCAAGCCAGAATGTCTTCATCAGGGTTTCCATTTACCGTGCCACCACAGCACCTCCACCCTGGGCTCCTCCCATCATAGGTTCACACCCAGAGCCACCTCATATACCATTTACCCACCACAGGTATCCATTCCAGGGGTGCCCAGGTAGCACCCCACGGCAAGACTTGCCCCAGGCTTGTCATATACTCCAACTTGGTCGACACAACCCTCACCCTCCACGCACCCAAGATACACATGCAGCACTCTCCCCATAGTCCAGATAACACCAGTTTTTCACCACGCATCAATGTAGTACAAGCATAGTAGAAGTAATAAGCAATGAAATATAGCAGCAAACGTGTGACTAGCCTAACAGCAGGGTGAGCAGGGGTAAGGTTGCGTCAAGATAAAGGCCATCAAAAAAGCATACTACCATGCAAGTCCTATCATAGTGTGATCATAACAATAAAGTAAAGCACTAGCATTTCTATTTTAGCCATGCGTAATAGGTGCTACGAGATTGGGTGGGGTGTGGCACCTTCAGTGCAGTCGTCTCCGTACTCCTCACGGTACTCTCGGTCCTCGTCCGTCTAGTTCTCGTCCAAGTCTGCAAACGATCGCATTATAGTCGTGTTAGCGACGTCTATAGAGTAGCACAAAGAAGCAATGAATATTCAAAAGAGCCAAATGCACTCAAACATGGGTTCATTGCGTAGAGCTCGATTTTAGATGAATTTTGGTCCTGGTCTTGTATTTTTCTGAGGTCGTATGAATTAGTTATGAATTTCCATGTAGGGACTTGGAGTGGTGTACAGCTGGTGAGGTGGTCGGAGAGGTCGTCGAGGTGGTCGGTGAGATTGCCGAAGTGGTCGGTGAGGTCACCGAAGTGGTCGGTGGGGTTGCTGAGGAGGTCGAAGAGATTACCGAGGTGGTCGGTGAGATCACCGAGGTGGTCAGTGAGGTCGCCGAAGTGGTCGGTGAGATCGTCGAGGTGGTCGGAGAGATCACCGAGGTGGTCGGAGAGATCACCGAAGTGGTCGGTGGGGTTGCCGAGGTGGTCTCATCTTCGGCGTGACATCAACATGGCGTCATCAGAGCTAAACCGCGGCTGACAGGTGGTTCCGGGGTCAAACGGTGACTGACAGGTGAGGCGCGGTTCATGGTGAACCCGCCTGCGTTGGTCCATAGACCATAGAGCCGGTCTATGAAGGACTTGGTCCACTTACTCCTTCCCAGGGTTCGGTTCACGTGCACCAAGTGCACGGACATGTGGCCGGCGAGGGGAAAATCCCCATCTTCTTTCCCGGCTTGCTCTCGCCGGTGGTGAGCTCGCAGGTGAGCCTCTCGGGTGGTACTAGTGCGCGATTAAGGTAGGCAAAAGCGTCGCCAGGCCTCGGCGAGTGCAGTGGTGGGGTCAAGGTGGCGACTGGTGCTACCTAGGGTTCCGGCCATGGTGAACGGTAGCGTGGGTTCGTCGGCGTGCATGGACAGGACTGCAGTGGTAGCGAGAGCCTAGTTAGAGGAGCGTGTGAGCTCCACGGTGCTTCTACGGCCATGGTAGGTGTGTTGAAGGAGCTCCTGATGCTCCCAGTGGCTCCAGCCACGGTGGTGGGGGCAAAACAGAGGCGGTGGCGCTCCGATGAGGCGCGGTGCGGCAACGCAGGGCTCCGGTGGGCTTCTTCCTTGGCTAAGGTGAGCGTGGTGTGTCTCTCGTCATGGCGGAGCCAGTCAGGGTGTCAACGTCGCCTTTACCGCGACGTAGAAGACGTGGTGGTCTCGCCATGGTTGTGCTCTGGCCATGGTGAGCACGCGTGCGTGCATGCGATGCGTATGCATGGCATAAGTAGGGCGCTTGGCGCTGGCGTTCCTGAGCAGAGGGCTCGACGTCGCCCCCTTTCTTCCCTTTGCTTCGCGTTTCCGTTTGGCTCAACAAGAGGGTCATGGTGGTCCTTCTATGCTACCAGTTGGCTAAGCCGGAGCAAGAGCTCGTGCTCCGACGTGGTTCGTTCATGGCGTCCGAGAGGCTAGGAGTGGTCGTGCCGGTGTTCCCAAGCTGCTAGGGGTCGGTGAGGCCAGACCTTGGGCTGGTGCGCGTGCTGTGCATGTGCAGCGTGTCCTGGAGCGGGAATGCTCCGCCTCTGCGTTCCCCAGGTGTGGGAATGCGGTGGCGTTCATGGCGAGTACGGCTAGCGCGGTGAGCGGCGAACGACGTGGCTCACCGTAGGGCTCGTGGCGGTAAGATGGTGGTGTGGTGGCGAGGCGAGGCCGTGATGAGGCGATGCAGTGCCGTGCCGAGCAGCTACGTCGCTGTAGCCGATCTGGGCGGCGCTCCTGGCTCCGGTGAGGTCCGATTCCGCAGCGGCTTCCTTCTCCTCCTTGCTTCTTCCTCCTCCCTCTCTCTCGGCTTGACGCGGTGTGGTGCTGTGCCACCAGCGACGGCGGCGAATGGGCTGAGGGTTAGGGCTCGCGGGCGTTGGCTTTTATAGCCGAGCTCCAAGGGCTCCAATGGCGGATGACGATCGAGCGGTGGTGATGCGTGCGGCGCATCCGACGGACCGTGTGTGGTAGCGTAGGCGTGGCGCAAGGGGGAACAGGGGCATACGATGTGCGTGACCTCGGGCCCGCGTCTGCTCCGTGGTCGGCTCCTGGTCGCGTGGGGAGAAAGCGTGGGGAAGACGATGACGCTGTAGCTAGGCGGCTGATAGAGGGGCCCTGTTTGTCAGCTTGTCCTGATGCGGCGGCGTGCGGTGCATGACGGCTGACGGATAGGTCCAGCTCATCGGCTGTGTGCGTGAAAGGGCAGGCGAGGCTTGGCTGGGCTAGCTGGGCCGGTCTAGGCAAGCTGGGCTGAGCTGCTCCCTCTTCTTTCCTTTCTCTTTTATTTCTTTTGCTTCGATTCAAACTTAGTTAGAGTTTAAACTTGAGCTTCGAGTTATGTAGTGGGTCCCACAAGGTGTTTCATATGGTGGTCAAAATACATCCCATATATTATGGTTTATCATAAATATTAAGTAAGTTAGTTAAACATCACATAAGGCAAAAGAATCTAAATCACAAGTGGAATTAAGGATGCATGCATGATTTATTTACTTAGGAATTTAATTACACATGTGGCATAAAACCAAGCTATGCTTATGATTTTAACCTAGTTGGGTCACATCTAATCCAAAACTAGGGTTTGGCTTCTACATGTGTTACTCAACATCACATAGGGTTTTGTAGAAAAAATTTTGTAGTTGGAATTTTTGGTGTGTGGATTTTTGGGTTGTTACAAAGGCCGCCATCTTTTGTGCTGCAATCTGAGCCCTCATTACTATCACATATGTCTTCTGGGAGGGGTCTAATTTCTCAAGGTCACAAAACATAATCTTTTGTTCTTTCTCCCATAGCGTTTTGTCCTCCTCACTTTCAATCTTGCGCTCTTCAAGTGCTAATCTGCGCTCATGCATCATCTTGTTCTCTTGCCACCTATCCTCTCTAACTTTCTCTTTGTCTGAAAGAAATTTCTCTATCAAGCTATAATCCATTTGTTCTCCTCCTTTCTTCAGCTTCTCCTTAGCTTGCTTCCTCCCCATAGGCCTTTTACTGCTAGGCATAGCAGAGTCAGGGGTTTGGCTCTTATTACTCTCACCATCTTCTAGATCAAACACATCCACTGTTCCTGGTGGTGAATTGCTTTCCCTAGGCCTTTTGTTGGTGACAGGGGGCACAAACTTCTTGCTATGCCTAATCATCTGCCAACAATGAAGGAAAGGAAAGCCCTGCTTCTTCTTTTCACCAGCATATAATTTTTGAGCTTCTAGCAACTGAAATCAAAGATGCAGCAGCTTAATAAAGATAATGATGCAGCAGCTTAACAAAATCAAAGATGCAGCAACTTCTAGCAACAATGATGCAGCGACTAATAAATTTCTCACATGTTCCTGGTATGGCACTCCACTAGGATGGTGGCGCTCAACCTCATCATATAAGCCTTGAAACTTCTGGCACTCTTTGTGAATTGTCGCCCACCGATGCTCACGAGAGTTCGCATTCCTATCAGATGCAAATTTTTTGTTCGCATGAAAGTTATCATGAATTCGCTTCCAATAGGCCTTGCCAGGTTGCTCATTTCCAGTGATAGGATCCAAACTTATGTTCTCCCAAGATTCACACAATTGGATGTCTTCATCCAGAGAGTAGTTAGCAGCACAGATTACCTTCTTCTTTGGTGCACTAGGTTGACTAGGTGAAATTCCAGTGTCATCAATCTCAAATTCGTCGAAAACCATTCGTGGCCAAGGACCTCCCTGCGACATATCACAAACTGTATAAAAAACACATAATTAATGTTTTGGGCTCCCAACCATCTAGAGTTTGCATAAATGTGTGGAGTAACAAGCTGAAAGCAGTTATTTTAGTACATATAGACAACACCTGCGGCAAGCCAGTTTAATTTCACACTACTACTACTAGGATCCAAATTGGATAGAATTAAAAAAACATCACATCATACAGTACCACACTAGTAGGATCCAAATTGGATACAGCTCATTCAGGCTTGTAACGTAGAAAGGAAGCAAGAGAGCAAAGATGTTCTCCACGCTGTGCTCCCTGGCCGCAATACACCTCTCCTACCTTGCGCGCCATGCATGGCTATGGTGAGCGACTTCTTTGCGATATGCCTCTATTCTGTGAGGGCTCGAAAGGACCAGGAAGCAACGGCTTCAGTCGTACCTTCGATGGGAGAGTCACCGGAGCCGGAGGTCGCGCCTCGCAGGGGATTCGCAGGGGGCGGTGGTCGCATCTTGCCGGGGAAGTCACCGGACGCTCGCGGCGCCGAGGGTCACGCTCGCAGGGGGATTCGCAGGGGGCGGAGGTCGCAGCTCGTCGAGGGAATCGAGGGACGCTCGCACAAGAAGCCGAGTGGAGGATTGACGGTGTGCTGCGAACCCTAGCGGTGCACGCCGGGGAAAAATGACGCGCGAGTGGGCGGGAGGGGCGAGCGTGGGAAGAAATCGCGCGCGCGGGCAAAAAACCAGATGAAACTGTCGGATCGGGGCTGAAGCTGACCCAACAAATCTGTTGGCTATGGGGTGGATTTTGTTGACCCAACAAATTTGGGGTCCGTAGTCCTACTGAAGTAAGATTTTTATATAAGACCCCATATTTAATTAGGAGGACTTAAGTAGGAGCCTGTTTTTGAGGCTAGTGCTGGAGTTGCTCAAACACAAGCGAACAGGCCCGGGTAGAGGGGAGTGCGAACTGACCGAGGAGGCGGCAGGCAACACTCACCAATTCACCATCCATGTCCATGGAAGCGGCGGCGGCGAGCTCGGTTGGGGCTGAATTCGGACCCCGGTTGCATCCCGCTCTCGGGTTCAGGCACAGCCAGCGCCGCGCCCTTCCTTGTTGTTGGCGCCCGCGTCCGCCCCTGCCGGCCTCGCTTAGCCTCTGCGGCGGCGGGGGAGCCCGTCCCCGCGGCGCCATCGCCGCCGCGTCCGGCGACCGGCGGCGGCAGCAGCTGGGAGAGCTCGAGGCGGAGGCGGAAGCGGAAGCTGGCTCGGTCTTGGGTCCTCCGAGGAGTAGCCCCCGCGAGGTGACCCACCTGCTAATCTGCTATCCCCGGCCCGTCCCTCGCTCGTCGTTCCTGCCAAACTCAGGACTCACTCATGGGCTCCTGGTTGCCTGTGCAGGTGAGGGAGGAGATGGCGCGGTGCTTCGACCTCGTCCGCCGCCTCGGCAGGGGCGCCGTCTACCTCGGCTCCTCCAGGGTCCCGCCCACGCACCCGCATTTCCTCCAAACCACCGAGCTCGCCAGAGAGGCAAGCAGTACTACTATTAGCAATCTAACATTCACAACATGTTGCTAGTTTCAGCAGGCATATTGTTGACCTAACTAACATAGTTCCTTGAAGAGTTAGAGAACGCCGTAAAAGATTTATTCAGACATGAGCCATTGCATCGAATTCGACTGCAAGTAGCTGTAGAGTGTAGTGTAGACATGAGAGTCATTGGCATATCTTTATGCATTTGGTCAGCTACCTGTCTTTGCATAGATAGCTCGGCTGCTCGACTGCACCACATGGACCGGAGCCGGCCCTGGGCTCATGGATGCTGCCATGCAAGGTGCCCTTGAGGCAGACAAGCTGGTTGGCGGCTTGAAGATTGCAAAGGAGGCCGGTGAATGGACAAGCTCAGGCTTCCATCCTTACCTGCCACCGGAGACCTACCTCACATGCAGGTACCTGAATTTCCTGAGGATGCAAAAATAAGATTCACATTGCACAACTTATGCACATGGCGATCACTATGTGCTAAGCTGAATTTCAGGTTCTTCTCAGCGAGGAAGCATGGCCTGGTGGATGCTGCGGTGCGGAGCAGCCCTACTGACAGAACTGCCGTGGTTGCACTGCCAGGAGGGGTCGGGACACTGGACGAGTTGTTTGAGATCATGGCGCTGATTCAACTGGAGAGGATCGGGTCAGCGCTCCCGGTTCCGTTCTTGCTCCTCAACTACGATTCTTATTACTCCAAGCTGCTGGACTTTCTGAATGACTGCCAGGAGTGGGGCACAGTTGCTCCGGGGGAAGTGGCGTCACTTTGGAAGGTTTGTGATGGGAATCATGAAGCTTTGGAGTACCTTGCAGAGTTCTACAACGTTCCTGCTGATCAAAGAAATTACCAAATGTCACCACAGTTGAAGCAGCACAGGACTTCGTACGCTGCAAGCTGATGATAGAAGGTGGAACCTCATTTGGGCAGAACCTCCGGCCTGTTCGTTTGGTCGTATTTGGCTTATCAGTCAACGAACAATATTTTTCTTTCACACCAAACCAGCCAACAGTACTTTCAGCCATGGCTTATCAGGCAAACAAGCCCAGACGAACAGGGCTCATTTATCATTCCTCTAGTTTTAGCAAGTTCTTCGAGTGAATTAAATCAAACAGGCTTTTAGCCCTTGGAAGCAACATTCTGAGAACAGTCGCTGTACATCTGAATTTTAGTTATTGATTGACAACGGTGGTGATGAATGAGGCGACTTTTGTTGAAGTTAGCATCCAGATGAGACTACTGTCTTTGTTTGACCATGAAGCATCTAATTATGAAATGCATATTTTACCCTTAAGATTTTCAATCCGTTGCAGAAAAACAGAAATATTTGCAATACAAGTTTAATCAGGGGCTCAATACATATCTGCAAACTCAGACAAATACATTGTAATACATTTCACTACAGTATAAGCCGAAATTTTGCCCAGACAGATGGCAGATGAATCAGTTACATGCTCTTGTCCATATTATAATAAACTTCATGTAGAAAGGAAAAAAGGTCCAAGAAATCCCCATTTCCCAATTGTCAACCAGGCTCAGCTGACGAGTCTCAACTCCCAAGCAATCCAATCAGGTAACTCCATTCACTCGTACGCAGAAGCAAACGCAGCCCGCCAAGACTGATCGTCGTCGTGCGTCAATGGAGCATCGCACGAGTACTCCGGGGTCCTCTCGTTCTCGTGGTGGTAGAAGGCACCCAAAGCCGACTCCGGCAGCCGGCTCTCTGCAAGGTGCACCTTCATCGTTTCCAGCTCCATCTCGTGCTTCTTCCTCAGCTTCTCTAGCTGTTTCTTCAGCTTCTCGTTCTCTTGCAACAACGCGGCAGTCCTCTCCTGCAAAACAGCGGAAGCACACAATTGAGAGTTGTCTTTTCACCTTGTACGATAACTAGACAAGAACACCAATGACTAGTTTTAAGTTTGAAACCTTTTCTAGTGTAGATGCTTCCTCAGCTTCTCTCAATCTGACGAGCAGTTCTCCAGCAGCATGAACAGCTTCAGCGGTGTCTCGCAGCTGAATGCGGAGCCTTCTGTTCTGTTCTTTCAGCTGAGCCCTCTCCTTTTCTCGGTCGATTCTCACCGTGGAAAGCTCTGCGGCAAGGGCAGCAGCAAAGGCCGTCCCACAGCCCTTCCTGCCTGCTTTGGCAGCCGCCCTCTTCACCTCAGAGATCGCTTCCATCACTCGGCGGTGCTTCTCGAGAAGATCATTATACATCGCCCTCGAGAAGATCATTATAGATCGCTTCCATCACTCGGCGGTGCTTCTCGAGAAGATCATTATACATCGCCCATCACTCGGCAGAGCTCAACATAATGCTCAACCATCCTGGTGTGGCCGTACATCGCCCATTGAAGAGCGTCATCCAGCTCTGCTGTGCACTTCTTCTCATTGCAGAGCTCCATCTCGGTCTTCTCTGCATGCATCCTGTTTGATTCCAGATCGATCCTCAGCTCTTCGGTGAGTGAGATCCACTTGCTCTCAGACTCCATCCATTTCTGCCTTTCTTTGTCAAGTTCATACTCCTGGTCTGTGCTGCCGTTCCTTAACTGATCAAGAAGGCTACCAGTTGTTGATTCAGTAGTCTGGTTTTTGAGTTGCTCCTTCAGACTCTCGATTTCAGCAAGAAGTGCCTCCCTCTCATTCACATTGAGTGACACCTTACTATCATGACATTGTTCAGAAACCTTGCCTTCACTAGTTAGTTCTTCTGCAGGTGCCATACCATTTGAATCTGGGCCATCTTCTGACCTGTTCTTATATTGGTCAATCTGCAACACAACAGATGAAAATGTAAATGAAAGGGAAATAAATGTCTGAAGTATATTTGATTCATCTCTGTACATACCAAAGTGCTCAGCTACTTGATCTTTGCTGCTTGTTCTTCACATAAAGCTTCAAGCTCAGTTTCTCTCTTGGATGCAATTTCCTTGGTTATGTTGCCGTCCTGGTCAATTTAAATGGTTAAGTAGATGACACGAATCAAATAAAATAGTTCAATCATATAGCTTGAAAGACAAACCTTAATTGAAGCGCTAGCTGATTCATTAGATGTGGCACCCAAGGCTAACACAATCTGTTTCTCTGAGTTTACATTTTCTGTCTGATTCTCATTTGTGTTCATTGGCTTCTTGCAGGATGAACAAAGATTGCTTCCTTGGTCCTCAGGAAGAGTTTGAACGACTGAACTGAATTTCACCGTAAAATGGTCAAATGAAAGACCAATAAATGATTTTCGTGGGGCTGGATTCTGTTGATGATACTCTATAATGTGCAAGCCACATTGGAGACTTGCAGCCAGTGAGTCAGTGGGGCTAAGCTTGCTTGATTGGAGAGAGGACTGGACTTCACTATTTCTACACACTTCAACATTTCTATCACCTGGGCTGTTAGATACTCTAAGCTTGCTTGGTGAAGTGATGCTCTTTCTTGCCTTGTTGTGGATCTTTGGAGAAGAGCACAATGTAGGATCCTGAATAGGTGACAACCATGGGGAGGCACTACTTGATAGACTAGATTTTCTGTCAGAACCGAGGTCTTCCTTAGCATTTGTATTGTTAGATACTTCTTTGTGCTCTTCCTGTTGTGAAACTTCAAAATCATCTATGATAACTTGATCATCTTCTCCACTTCTTCCCATAGAACAAGGAGTGTTTTCATCTCCACTCTCCGCATCCATTAAGTCATCAAAGGTATCTTCAGATGAAGAGTGAAGCTTGCTAATTTGATCACGCAGTTCTTGCACATCTTCTTCATCAACATCCATTTCTTCCTCTGAATCAACTTCTATGTGAGGCAAGATAAGAGAGCGGTTGAGGCTCACTCGCAAAGTATGCAAGCTTTCACGGGCACTTTGTGCACTGAAGTATCCAGCCTTGCAAGTTGTGGTGTCTCCGGACTTTGTTCTTATGAGTTCATCCTGCAAGAAATTAAATAATTAGCAAATCTGTGTATATTAGGTAATTCTACATGCTTTTGAGCTGTGAGGTAATACCTTTAACTGATGTATCTGATGTTAGTCGCTGAATTCTTACTCTTGGTAGTAGCAGAATTCTTACTCTCATCAAGAGAGGATGACACTAGGAGTTGGGACAATTTTCTGGTTTATTTCTCACACAAATGCCATGCGTTGAGGGGTTGGGAATGCATATTTATAGGCTGCTAGCCAGCCAAGCATATGCCAAGATGCTAGATGATAACATGCTGTCCTAAAACAGATGCTGTCCTATATGCTAAGATGCTGTCCTAGCCAGTCAAGGATGCTGTCCTTGATGGGCAGCAAGACCACCATGCAGTCACAAGGACCATATGCTGCAGCCCCACAAAGACCAGCCAACACAGAGACTTATCCGATCATTCTCCCTCTAAGTCTTGTGCGTCGTCTTGTGGGAAAGTTGAACCATCCTAGGAGTTGGGACAATTTTCTGGTTTATTTCTCACACAAATGTCATGCCAACCTGAGGGGTTGGGAATTCATAGCAGAGCTCAAGGAACTTGATCCTCCCAAGAGGCTTGGTAAGCAGGTCCGCAAGCTGGTCCTTGGTGTTGATGTAGCTCGCCTTGATGCTCCCTTCCTCCAAACAGCCTCGGATGAAGTGGTACCTTACCCGTATGTGCTTACTCCGTTCATGTAAAACCGGGTTCTTTGCCAGGGCCAGAGCGGACTTGCTGTCCATCCTGAACTCCACCGCTCTAGTGTCTCTACCGAGGAGATCACCAAAGCGATGATCCTCTTCAAGCGAGCAGGCGCTAACGAGTCGACGGAGAATGCCAAGTCCCGGCCGTGCAGGGCGAGTAGCGAAGGTGGAGGCCCACCTGTCCTCGGGCTGGCCAGCTTCACCACCTCTCCCCATCGGAGTGAGAGGCGGGTTGCACGGTGAGTCATTAGATACTCTAAGCTTGCTTGGTGAAGTGATGCTCTTTCTTGCCTTGTTGTGGATCTTTGGAGAAGAGCACAATGTAGGATCCTGAATAGGTGACAACCATGGGGAGGCACTAATTGATAGACTAGATTTTTGTCGTAACGAGGTCTTCCTTAGCATTTGTATTGTTAGATACTTCTTTGTGCTCTTCCTGTTGTGAAACTTCAAAATCATCTATGATAGATAACTTGATCATCTTCTCCACTTCTTCCCATAGAACAAGGAGTGTTTTCATCTCCACTCTCCATGATCCATTAAGTCATCAAAGGTATCTTCAGATGAAGAGTGAAGCTTGCTAATTTGATCACGCAGTTCTTGCACATCTTCTTCATCAACATCCATTTCTTCCTCCGAATCAACTTCTATGTGAGGCAAGATAAGAGAGCGGTTGAGGCTCACTCGCAAAGTATGCAAGCTTTCACGGGCACTTTGTGCTTTCAAGTATCCACCTTGCAAGTTGTGGTGTCTAGGACTTTGTTCTTATGAGTTCATCCTGCAAGAAATTAAATAATTAGCAAATGTATATTAGGTAATTCTACATGCTTTTGAGCTGTGAGGTAATACCTTTGCTGATGTATCTCGATGTTAGTCGCTGAATTCTTACTCTTGGTAGTAGTAGTAATTCTTACTCTCATCAAGAGAGGATGACACTAGGAGTTGGGACAATTTAACTGGTTTATTTCTCACACAAATGCCATGCGTTGAGGGGTTGGGAATGCATATTTATAGGTAATGCTTTGTAGCCTTCAGCATGCCAAGATGTTAGATGCTAACATGATCTGTCACTGGGAAAGTTCTTGCAGATTGTCATCCTATATGCTAAGATGAGTCCTAGCCAGTCAAGGATGATGTCCTTGATGGGCTCAAGAAGATACACCATGCTTGCTTCCCACAAGGACCATGATGCTCTTTCTTGCCTTGTTGTGGATCTTTTGGAGAAGAGCACAATGTAGGAAATTAATAGGTGACAACCATGGGGAGGCACTAAGTTGACAGACTAGATTTTGGGAACAAATGTCATAACCATCTTCCTTAGCATTTGTTGTTAGATACTTCTTGTGCTCTTATTTGAAACTTCAAAATCATCTATGATAACTTGATCATCTTCTGGGACTTCTTCCCATAGAACAAGGAGTGTTTTCATCTCCTCTCCGCATCCATTAAGTCATCAAAGGTATCTTCAGATGAAGAGTGAAGCTTGCTAATTTGATCACGCAGTTCTTGCACATCTTCTTCATCAACATCCATTTCTTCCTCCTTGATAATCAACTTCTATGTGAGGCAAGATAAGAGAGCGGTTGAGGCTGCTTTCACTGCAAAGTATGCAAGCTTTCACGGGCACTTTGTGCAATCAAGTATCGACCTTGCAAGTTGTGGTGTCTGACTTTGTTCTTATGAGTTCATCAATTGCAAGAAATTAAATAATTAGCAAATCTGTGTATATTAGGTAATTCTACATGCTTTTGAGGTGTGAGGTAATACCTTTAATCAACCGGTATCTCGATGTTAGTCCTGAATTCTTACTCTTGGTAGTAGCAGAATTCTTACTCTCATCGAGAGAGGATGACACTAGGAGTTGGGACAATTTTCGTGGTTTATTTCTCACACAAATGCCATGCGTTGAGGGGTTGGGAATGCATATTTATAGGCTGCTAGCCATGCCAAGCATGCCAAGATGCCTAGCATGCCAAGATGCTAGATGATAACATGCTGTCCTAAAACAGATCTTTGTCCTATATGCTAAGATGCTGTCCTCTTGGTCAAGGATGTTGTCCTTGATGGCCAAAGAAGACCACCATGCATGTCCACAACGACCATATGACTGAGAATGAAAAGAGAGGCCCCCAACCAGTGGACTTAGGTAGATCATTCTCCCTCTAAGTCTTGTGCCGCCTTGTGGGAAAGTTGAACCATCCTAGGAGTTGGGACAACGTCGCAGTGTTGATTTCTCAGCCAAATGTCTCCCCATCGGGGTTGAGATTCATGAGCAGGTTGCTCAGTCGGTGAGAATGCCCAACTAGCTCAACGAAGGCTCCCTTAAGGCGTGAAAGTGAAGAAGGCTCGTGATCCTGATCCGGACTCATCGCAACGAGCGGATTGTGCACCTCGATTCCTCCAGCGGTCAGTGAGCCCAAGGAGAGGCTCCAGGTCACTCATCCGGAAGGTGGCCTTCATCTCTTCCTTCATGCTCGCACCTCATGCTCCGGCCAGTGAGGAGGTCGGTCTTGGTGTCACCTGCATCTGGAAGGTGATCACTTCAAAGTCGTCGTCGCATCCTTGGTGCCGGTGATCACCAGTCCTGAGACACCCACCACAGACCGAGCATTTCCTCCACCGGTGTGGGCCGGTAGATGGCACGCCTCGCGCGGGCTTTGCTCAAGCTCCATCCCTTTAGCGTGGAATCCAACTTGTCATTCCACGCCTCTCGGCTCGTCGTAAGCCATAGAGGGCCTTGCGCAAAGTGAGCACACCTTCTCCTTGCCGGGGATCGCAAATCCGCGGTGGTGCATCGAGACCTCCTCCTTCAAGTCGCCGTTAAGGAACGCCGACTTGACGTCCATGTGATGAACACGCCAGCGTGAATTTCTTCCGGGCAGCTAAGCGAAGGAGGAGTCGACGGGACTCCATCCGCGCCACGGAGCAAAGGCGTCGTCGAAGTCGACCCCTCCTGCTGCACGAAACCTCGTGCCACCAAGCGAGCCTTGTGCTTGACGATGGCGCCGGCTTCATCCTCTTCAGCTTGTACACCCACTTAAGGGTGATCGCACGGTGACCACGAGGAAGGTCGCCAAGCTCCCAGTGCGGTTCTTCTCAACCGCATCCATCTCCAATCGCATCGCGGCTTGCGCCATGCCAGCGTGTCTCTCGACCTCTCGCAAACAACCGAGGCTCGTCGTTGTCACACGCAGGTGTAATCGCGCCTCCAGGTCGTGAGGCACAAGTCTCTCGCAGACCGGTGGTCGCCGAGAAGGTTCTCCATCGACAGCCGCGAACGGCTCGCCGCCGTGGTATGCGCCGTCGATCGCGCTCCTCGTCGTGAGAGAGCGGAGTAGCGAGCTCAACCGGCCGCATGTGCTCGACACGGTTTGGTGTTGGAGTAGACGTGTGCGGGAGAGGTGTCTGTCGGTCTTTGGTGCGTGGCGGTGCTGGCCGTGGTGGAGCCGTGAAGAACTCATCACAACCGAGGTCCCGGCCGGAGAGCGTGGTCTTTGTCGAGTACCAGGCGCTGGGTCGATGGAGGCTCGGGGACCGGGGTAGACGCGCTTGTCGAAGAAGAGCCGCTTACTCCCCGGCTCCTCGAAGTGGACGCGTACTCGGACAGTGAAGTCGCCAGACGCCGGAGCCGAGCCGCCATCCACCGCCTTGTCCCACGCCCATCTCGCTTTCGTTGAACACAACGTCGCGCGCTGCGGCGCACACGCCGTGTCTTTTGGGTCGAGGATGCGGTAGGCTCGAGCCTCCGCGAAGCGGATGAACACTCCGAGTGCTCTCGCCGCCGAGCTTGCCGATGTGGCCAAGCTCCTTGGCTTAACGCGAGCGTACCAAGATCCGCAAGTGGGAGACCGCCGCTTGCGCGCCATGCCAAGCCTCAGACGGCGTCCTGTCGCCGAAGCGCTTTGGTAGGCGAAAGGTTGAGGATGTAGACGGCCGACACCACCGCCTCTCCCGTAAGATAGCCGGCATCCCCTCTCGCTGAGAAGGGTCCGAGCCATCCCCACAACCGTCTCGGTTGCGTTGCGAGCAAACGACGCACGCCGACGACGCGACTGCGTACATGCGGCGTGGAGTAGTGGCTACGAATGCCCGGCCAAGTGAAGACGACGCGAATTCGGCCGCCGTGAGTAGCCGCCATTGCTAAATGAAAGACGCAGCGACGCGACGGCGATGGAGTAGTGGCGCTTGAATGCCCTTATCGGCCAAGTGATCGCGAATTCGGCCGCCGTGAATTCGCCGCCATTGTCGGTGCGCAGACGCGCACCTTTTGCGGCCGCGACTCGCCTCACAAAGCCCTACGACGCTGATGGAGCGCCATGAGCCTCTCCCTTGCTGCCGAGGACCATCACCCACATGTAGCGGGAGAGGTCGTCGATGAGCAGCAGGAAGTAGCGTCGTCCTCCCGGTGCCCCCGGCCGGTGTCACCAGGCCACACAAGTGCCCGTGCACAAGCTCGAGCCTCTCCTTGGCTTGAAAGCTCGCCTGCTGGGGAAAGGGGAGTCGCCTCTGCTTCGTCAACACGCAGACGTCGCAGAGTTCCTCAACGCGGGGATGTAGTAGACTCGGTGAGCAGCCTGTGCTCACTAGACACGGCGGTGAAGATGACGGAGCCGACGCCCTTGATCTCCACGCCGGAGGCATCCCCAAACTTGACAGAGTCTCGGACGCTAGAGTCAAGCTCGGTGAAGAACTCTCGTCGACCGGTCATGTGATGGGTGGTGCCGGTGTCGAGGCACCACCCGTCAGTCTTGTCGTTGCCGGAGCCGTCGCCGAGGAGGGCGTGTGCTTTTGGCTCGTCAAGGTGGAGGAGAGCCGCTACGGCCGGTGCCGCTAGAGGTAGCTCGATGCTTGCATGTGCCATGAACAGAGCCGGCTCCTCCGCCTGTGCGACGTGGGCCTGGCCGTGTCGTGGCTGTCGACAGTCCTTGGCCCAATGGCCAAGCTGGCTGCAGTTGCGGCAGGTGTCGTCTCATGCTTGCCGGCGGCGCCGCCCTGGGCGCCTCCACGGGCATCACCCTCGGTACGTCCTCGCGCCCCGGCCTGGGCGTCTCTACACGCCTTGCGCGGCTTGCCACGCTTGCGGCCGCCTGTCGCGAAAGAAGGCTCCCCCTTCTTCCGGTGACCTTGGCAGGCAACCCACTGCTCCCGAGTGAGAAGGAGCTTCCCGCCAGTGGTGATGGGCCCCGAGAGAGGCGTGGCTCATCATTGTCGACGACCTTGAGGCGACCTATCTATCGCCTCCTCGATCGACATCGTGGAGAGATCCAGCAGAGACTCGATCGAGCGAGCCATCCGCTTGTACTTACTTCGGGGGGCCGCGCACGGAAGAGCTTTTCGAGCAGCTCTCTCCTCGCCGTAGGTGTCATCGCCGAACGCACCATCTTCTCGCAGCGGTGTTGAGACGGAGAGCAAAGTCATCAACATCCTCACCGGCTTGAAGGTCGAGTTCTTTCCTCCCTGCGAAGTGCTGCGGTGTGGACTTACGGGCGGCGGTCCGCTGGCGCGCGCTGCATGACGAATGGCGCCCCAAGCCTCCTTGGCGATCCGCTTGTTGGTAGCGAGAGCGCATCTCGGACGGGATCGCAACGATGAGGGCATCCAACGCCCATCGATCCGGTCGTAGTCGGCGTCGCCGTCTCGGGACCGCCTGCCTCCCACATGTGCCGCACCTAGAGCTTTACCCTCATCACCACAGCCCACTCGACGTAGTTGGTCTTAGTGAGGGTAGGCAACCCACCGTCGGGGCCGATGTCCCTGACAACAGCCTGGAGCCCGTGGTAACCACGGTACCGATCCGAGGAGAGAGAGCCACGCTGCCTGTGAAGGTCGCGCTCTCCATCAACCCGTCCGCCACCGTTGCCGTGCGCGCCTCCTTCAGGAGCGCCACCGCTGTGCGCGCCTCCTCCAGGAGCGCCGCCGGCGCGCGCGTCCGCGCCTGTCTGGGCTGCCGCCGCACTCATGGAGGAGGCGCGCACGGCGTCGCCCGCGCTCGCGCTGGCTCCCTCCCCAGCAGCTCGAGGTCCGCGTCGGCGTTGTCGTCAGCAGAAATGGAGCTGCTGATGCTGCCGCGCAGAACCTCGACCTCATCTGCCGCCGCATGTCCGTAGGACAGTCTCAGTGCTCGGTCGCCTCGAGCACACGGCGTCGCTTCAAGAAGCCGAACTTTGCCGAAGGAACGCGAGAGAAGAACGCGAAGCGGCAGCAAAGACCCGCGGCGGCGTGGTGGTGCGCGAGGCGCGAGGCGGCGGCGGCGAGCGGCAGCAGCCGACGGAGCGAGGCGGCGGCGGCGGCGGCGCGACATTAAACGGCGGCGGCGGCGGAGGTCGAGGTTCGTCGGCGTTGTCGGCGCAAAGAGCGCAGCTCCATTGCCGACGACTCAGGCCGACGCATGACCTCGAAGCTGTTGGGGAGGAGGAGGCGTGCAGGCCAGCTTGCCGGCGGCGAGAGGTAGTGCACGCCCGCAGCGGGCGAGTGCGCTAGAGCGAGGCAGCGGCAGAAAGTCGCGGTGGCGGCGGACCGGGCGCCTCGGAGGAGGGCGCGACGCGGCGGCCGCGCTCGGAGGAGGCGACACGATAACGGTGGTCGACGACGGTCGATGGAGAGCGCGGTGCTTCAGGAGGCCTTCAGCGGTGGCGCGTCGATGGAGAAGCGGCCTTCACAGTGGCGGCGTTTTCTCCCCGGATCGATGCACGTGGTTACCATGGGCTCCAGGCTATTGTCAGGGACGTCAGCCCCAACGGTGGGTGGCCTACCCTCACTAAGACCAACTACGCCGAGTGGGTTGTGGTGATGAGGGTAAAGCTCCAGGTGCGCACATGTGGGACGCAGCCTGCACGGCGACGCCGACCACGATCAGATCGATGGGCGCTGGATGCCCCTCATCGCCGCAGCCCCGTCCCGAGATGCGATTCTCGCTACCAACAAGCGGATGAAAAGGAGGCTTGGGACGCCATCATGCTGCAAGACACGCGGCAAAGAACCGTGCCCGCAAGTCCACACTGCAGACACTTCGCAAGGAGTGGGAGAACCTGGCCTTCAAGCCAGGTGATGATGTTGATGACTTTGCTCTCCGTCTCAACACTCTGTTGCAGAAGATGGTACAGTTCGGCGATGACACCTACGGCGAGGAGAGAGCTGTCGAAAAGCTCTTCCACTGCGTCCCCGAGAAGTACAAGCAGATGACTCGCTCGATCGAGTCTCTGCTGGATCTCTCCACGATGTTGATCGAGGAGGCGATAGGTCGCCTTAAAGGTTGTCGACAGCGATGAGCCATAGTCTCTCTCGGGGCCCATCACCACTGGCGGGAAGCTCCTTCTCATTCGGGAGCAGTGGGTTGCTTGCCAAGGTGATCGGAAGAAGGGGGAGCCTTCTTCCACGACAGGCGGCCGCAAGCATGGCAAGCCGCGCAAGGCACGCAGAGACGCCCAGGCCGAGGCGCGAGGACTTGCCGAGGGTTATGCCCGCGGACATGCGCTGGGCGGCGCCGCCGGCAAGCACAAGCCGGCACGAGATGACACCTACCGCAACTGCGGCCAGCTTGGCCATTGGGCCAAGGATTATCGACAGCCACGACACGGCCAGGCCCACGTCGCACAGGCGAAGGAGATGGAGCCGGCTCTGTTCATGGCACATGCAAGCATCGAGCTACCTCCAGCGGCATCGGCCGCAGCGGCTCTCCTCCACCTTGACGAGCCAAAAGCACACGCCCTCCTCGGCGACGGCTTCGGCAACGACAAGACTGACGGGTGGTGCCTCAATACCGGCGCCACCCATCACATGACCGGTCGACGAGAGTTCTTCACCGAGCTTGACTCTAGCGTCCGAGGCTCCGTCAAGTTTGGGGATGCCTTCGGCGTGGAGATCAAGGGTGTCGGCTCCGTCATCTTCACCGTCGTGTCTGGTGAGCACAGGCTGCTCACCGGAGTCTACTACATCCCCGCGTTAAGGAACTCAATCAGCAGCTTGGGACAGCTGGATGAGAACGGTTCACGCGTGGTGGTTGAGGATCGAGTCATGAGGATTTGGGATCGTCGTCGTCGCCTTCTTGCCAAGGTAACCAGAATCGTAAATCGACTCTACGTCCTTAACGTGCAGGTGGCACAACCCCTCTGTCTCGCTGCTCGTCGGGCACCTTCACTTCGAGGCCCTGAAGCGGCTCAGTGCCACGGAGATGGTGCGAGGCCTGCCGTGCCTCGACCATGTGGAGCAGCTCTCCGACGTCTGCGTGTTGACGAAGCAGAGGCGACTCCCCTTTGCCCAGCGAGCGAGCTTTCGAGCCAAGGAGAGGCTCGAGGTTGTGCACGGGGACTTGTGTGGCCCGGTGACACCGGCCACACCGGGAGGACGACGCTACTTCCTGCTGCTCGTCGACGACCTCTCCCGCTACATGTGGGTGATGGTCCTCGACAGCAAGGGAGAGGCTGCGGACACCATCAGGCGCGCGTAGGCTGCTGCGGAGGCGGAGTGCAGCCGCAAGCTACGCGTGCTGCGCACCGACAACGGCGGCGAATTCACGGTGGCTGAATTTACGTCGTACTGCGCTAATAAGGGCATTCAGCGCCACTACTCCGCGCCGTACAGCCCGCAGCAGAACGGCGTCGTCGAGCGGCGCAACCAGACGGTTGTGGGGATGGCTCGGGCCCTTCTCAACCAGAGGGGGATGCCGGCTGACTTCTAGGGAGAGGCGGTGGTGTCGGCCGTCTACATCCTCAACTGCTCGCCTACCAAGACGCTCGACGGCAGGATGTCATACGAAGCTTGGCATGGGCGCAAGCCGGTGGTCTCCCCACTTGCGGGTCTTCGGCTGCCTCGCGTTCGCCAAGGAGCTTGCCCACATCAGCAAGCTCGACGATAGGAGCACTCCGAGAGTGTTCATCGGCTACGCGGAGGGCTCAAAAGCCTACCGCATCCTCGACCCGAAGACACAGCGTGTGTGCTTGGCGCGCGACGTTGTGTTCAACGAAGGGCGAGGATGGGCGTGGGACAAGGCGGTGGACGACGGCTCGACTCCGACGTACGACGACTTCACTGTCGAGTACGTCCACTTCGAGGGAGCTGGGGGAGTAGGCAGCTTTTCTTCGACGAGCGCGTCTACCCCAGTCCCCGAGCCTTCACCGACCCCGGCGCCTGCTACTCCGACAGCACCACGCTCTCCAGCCAGGACCTCGACTGCGATGAGTTCTTCGCTGGCTCCCACCACAGCCGGCCCCACCACGCACTCCAGCACCGATAGACACCTCTTCGGGCACATCTACTCCAACACCAGCTCGTGTCGAGCACAGCCCGATTGAGCTCGCTACTCCGCTCTCTCACGACGAGGAGCGCATCGACGCGTACCACGATGGCGAGCCGTTGCGGTACCGTACGATGGAGAACCTTTTCGGCGACCAGCCGGTGTCGGGACTGGTGCCTCACGACCTAGAGGCGCAGTTGCACCTTGCGTGTGACGACGGCGAGCCTCGGTTGTTTACAGAGGCCGAGAGACACGCGGCATGGCGCACCGCGATGTAGTTGGAGATGGATGCGATTGAGAAGAACCGCACCTAGGAGCTTGCTGAGCTTCCTCGTGGTCATCGCACGATCACCCTTAAGTGGGATGAAGTCGACGCCATCGTCAAGCACAAGGCTCGCTTGGTGGCACGAGGTTTCGTGCAGCAGGAGGGGGTCGACTTCGACGACGCCTTTGCTCCCGTGGCACGGATGGAGTCCGTGTGACTCCTCCTTGGCGCTAGCTGCCCAGAAGGGCTGACGTGTTCATCACATGGACGTCAAGTCGGTGTTCCTTAACGGCGACTTGAAGGAGGAGGTCTACGTGCACCAGCCGCCAGGATTTGCGATTCCCGGTAAGAAGGGCAAGGTGCTCCGCCTGCGCAAGGCCCTCTATGGCTTGCGGCGGGCACCGAGGGCGTGGAATGCCAAGTTAGATTCCACGCTAAAGGGGATGGGCTTCGAGCAAAGCCCGCACGAGACGGCCATCTACCGATGAGGCAGTGGAGGAAATGCTCTGCTGGTGGGTGTCTACGTCGACGACTTGGTGATCATCGGCACCAAGGATGCGGAGGTGGTGGCATTTAAGGAAGAGATGAAGGCCACCTTCCAGATGAGTGACCCGGGGCCTCTCTCCTACCTGGGAATCGAGGTGCACCAGGATAACTCTGGGATCACGCTTCGACAGACCGCCTACGCCAAGCGCGTCGTTGAGCTAGCTGGGCTGACCGACTGCAACCTAGCTCTCACTCCGATGGAGGAGAGGTTGAAGCTGAGCCACAACAGCACGACGAAGGAGGTGGACGCTACGCAGTACCGACATCTTGTGGGGAGCCTTCGCTACCTCGCCCACACACGATCGGACTTGACATTCTTCGTTGGCTACGTTAGTCGGTTCATGCAGCGACCGACGACGGAGCACCAGCAGGCTGTTTAGAGGATCATCTGCTACGTTGCGGGGACTCTCGACCACGACCTCTACTACCCTAGGTGCCCTGGGGCGGCATACTTCGTCGGGTACAGCGACAGAGACCACACCGACGACATCGACACCAGCAAGAGCACGAGCGGGATCCTCTTCCTCCTCGACAAGTGCCTCGTTGGCTGGCAGTCGGTCAAGTAGCAGGTGGTGGCCCTGTCCAGCTGCGAGGCCACATACATAGCGGCCTCCACCGCTTTGACTCAGGCGCTCTGGCTCGCTCGACTGCTTGGTGATCTCCTCGGTAGAGACACTAGAGCGGTGGAGCTCAGGATGGACAGCAAGTCCGCTCTGGCCCTGGCAAAGAACCCCATTTCCATGAACGGAGTAAGCACATCCGGGTGAGGTACCACTTCATTCGAGGCTGTTTGGAGGAAGGGAGCATCAAGGCGAGGACCAGCTTGCGGACCTGCTTACCAAGCCTCTTGGGAGGATCAAGTTCGTTGAGCTCTGCTACAGGATCGGGATGGTTCAACTTTCCCACAATGAGAATGATGGGATAAGTCTCTGTGTTGGCTGGTCTTTGTGGGGCTGCAGCATATAGTCCTTGTAGCTGCATGGTGGTCTTACTGTCCATCAAGGACAACATCCTTGATTGGCTAGGACAACATCTTAGCATCTAGCTTGACTGACTAGGACAGCATCTAAGACAACATCTGTTTTAGGACAACATGTTAGCATCTACCATCTTGGCATATGCTTGGCTGTTAGCAGCCTATAAATATGTATTCCCAACCCCTCAGGTTGGCACGACATTTATGTGAGAAATAAACCAAAAAATTGCCCCAACTCTAGTGTCATCCTCTCTCGATGAGTAAGAATTCTGCTCCGATACCAGTTGTTAGTCGTTGAATTCTTACTTTTGGTAGTAGCAGAATTCTTACTCTCATCGAGAGACGATGACACTAGGAGTTGGGACAATTTTCTGGTTTATTTCTCACACAAATGCCATGCCAACCTGAGGAGTTGGGGATACATATTTATAGGCTGCTAGCCAGCCAAGATGCTAGATGCTAACATGCTGTCCTAAAACAGATGATGTCCTATATGCTAAGAAGTTGTCCTAGCCAGTCAAGCTAGATACTAAAATGCTGTCCTAGCCAGTCAAGGATGCTGTTCTTAATGGGCAGCAAGACCACCATGCAGCCATAAGGACCATATGCTGCAGCCCCACAAAGACCAGCCAACACAGAGACTTATCCCATCATCTGATCGCTCAAACCATTAACGTCATCTTCTGATATCTCATTTATCACAGGTTTGTTTGGCATTAGCTTTGCTCGCTCACCAAATCTTAGTGTACTTAAGGTTCCAGATCTGCATCTGCAGTTCCAAATGTACTGATCAACACAAGAATATGTAATAAAAGGTATAAAAGGAGCACAAGAATATAAAATACCTGTGTTCTGAAGAAATCGAACACAAAAATATAGCCCTGGAGTTGCCACCTAGTGTATCCTTCAGCACATGTGTCAAACGGGATTGCTCATGACTAGTTTCTTGAAATGACAGGTGTGTGAGGCTTTGGATTTTCTAAATGAGAGATCATACATTTTTTTCTTAAAAAAAGGGCAATTTGGCATATTGCATTCGGAGGCCTATAGGACATCAAGACAGGGAAACTAATCTAGGTGCACCAAGAAAGATAAAGGAAACGATGAACAGCGGTCTTTGTATAACTGAATCAAGTTGATAGCAAAATAAAATATCAAAGAAGCAATTACAGATTTACATACCCAAGCCTTGAAAGAGACTTCTTAAGATGTCTTTCCTCCTTTGTGGAATGCTTTGCTGCACCATCAAGTTCATCAGTGTCAGGACCAGCAAGGTCAACAAAGGTAATTCTGCTAGTTCTTGAACTGCTAAACCCATTTGATGAACCCTGTGAAGAGAGCAAATCCAAAAGATAAATCAACAGATGTACATCTTATAAACATCTGATAGATTTATTATAATAAGACAGAATACAAAGGTGAAATCCTGAGATTTAGAAAGGCTGACAGTTATTACAGTATGCAACAAAGAACCTAGAGCTAGCAAAAAAAATTAGCATGTACCTTGCTCCATGCTTCAATAATGCAGGTGAATATCACATGAGAGCGGGAACTTTTCAAGTTCATACTGGTGGTGCCAACTTTTCTGTTTGACAGTCCCTGTAAAGAAAAATAGACTTGGTTATGATGAGAACACTAATCCAAAGAACTATCCTACTAATCAAGAGAAGCATCCTTACAAAACAGACTAATCAACAATAGCCACAATAACAATATGACTATGGTAAACAAAACACTGATGCAGTAGCTGCAGCTGTTGTTACAGAAATTTTAGAGATATGCATGCAATAAATACGAATCAAGCGAGTCTTGATATCAAAGCAAGCTTTTATATTCTGGATGGTGTTGCATGCTGGTTACACCAGCGTGATATCTTGGTTTCATTCCACAACAGTATAGAGATGCTCAGATGAAAAGATTACAGTTCAAAAATAATAGGAGAGAAACTAAATGACAAACTTTTGTGTTACTCTTATTGGTGAAATTTGTTCTTATAAGAACATAATCATAACTTGAAATCGCAATATTGGACCTATTCTATTCTCCAACTATAACCTTTACGGAAGCATAATTTTTTTATCTAGAACACATGATGAGCGCTCAAAAGCCTGCTCCATATAAATATATAACTTTAGAAAAAATTAATTAACCACTCCAATAATTTAGATTTTTTTTAGCTTTTCTATATTGCCAACTTGCAAATTCAATAGCAAATTGTCAGATAAACTTGCAAATTCATTGTTCATGCCTGACCAGGGCATCCACTGTCCAGGAACATAGAGAGAACATCATGAATTGGAAGTAATCTTATACCTTCATCAAGATCTGATTGATATCCTCTACTGTTGACACGTACTCATCAGTCAAGTTCTCAACATGGATACCATTGCCAGCATTCTCTTTTATCTAAAAAGAGTGAAGTTGGATGAGATATCTGCATAAACCAATAGCAACTGCAATTTCAGGATAATTTTCTTGTCGAATAATGTACCTGCAGGTCACGCTGAGATGGTTCCAACAGACCATTGATCTGCTCGTTATGTACCTGCAACAAGTTGGAAAAGCAAATCACATATGTTAGTTCTGATTTCAGCTCTAGAAACCATTTCCAAGACACGGTTCAGTTGAAAACAACCAAATTACTGCACACCTCGAGGAACCAGCAACGGCATTGGTAGCTCGTCTGCTTCTCAGGCGAACTCTCTCGCATCTACACAGGGAAGGAGCAACGTCAAGTCAAACAAGATCACTCACAATTTACCAAAAGAGAAAGGACGGGTGAAGAATCTCCTTACTCTTTGGATTCGAGAGAACAGGTTCTGGAAAACCCGAGGAACGATGCCCCGGTCAGCGTGGTCAGAGCCACTGTCAACCATGGCGCCGAGAGGGCCCCACATGGTGTATGTCTTCCCGGTGCCACTCTAGAAGCATCGGACACATACAAGCATCAGCAACAGGAACCGAGGAGCAAAGAACACGATACGGACTGCTTGGATTAGTAGTAGTTAGTACCTGGCCATAGCAGACGAGGGATGTGTTGAATCCAGCAAGAGCGTTCTCGATCATGGGCGATCCTACCAGATCGAACGCATCGGCCTGCAAGCAACCACCAATTCGCAGAATTCGTTCAGAGTCGCTCACGATTGGGCATGCTACTCGGTATGATGCGTTTTAAGCTTGCTTGTATACCTGAGAAGCCCTGTCGTCGAGGACGCCATCCACTAGGAAGGACCGGTCGCCGACAGAGACTGAGTCTGGGGCGGTCTTGCGGACGAACCACAGATCCTTGCCGTCCACCGGCCGGCTCACCGTCGGGCGCACCCTCACCATCACCTGCGCGCATCCCCACAACATCAGGAGCAAGCTCGCAAGTCGCAACCCTCCCGAGATCCCAAATTGCCATGGTAGAAAGCTGGATCCGATGAATCCATGCATGGCACAGTACCTTGACGGAGGGCTCGTCGTCGGCTGGCGCGGTGGTAGCGGCCGTGGAGTGATCGTCCTCGGCGGTGGCAGCCGGCGGAGCCGCAGCCGCTGGCTGCTTCGGGCGTGGCGAGGAGGCGCCCTTGGCGGGCGACGCCGGCGGCGAGGAGGCGAGGTTGGGGTGGAGGTTCTCCTGGTCGGCGGCGCGCGGGGAGGCGGCGCCGGCGAAGGCGGAGAGCGAGCGCGACGCCTGCCGCTTCAGGTTCCGCCGCAACATCTCCATGGCCGCTTACTGCTGCTGCTGCGTAGTACTCCGGCGAGACGCCGATCGGCTAGCAGAATCAAGGGAATCGAGAGCGGGGAGGAGAGGGGAAGGGAGGAGGAGGAGACGAGGAGGGACACTTCTCGCTTGCTTGGATGATTGAGATGCGAGGCGGATGCGCGTGACTGTCCCGTCCGTTGGAATTTAATTCGAAAACTTTTGAAACGGGGGAGGCGGCGGGGGTGGAAAACGATAGCCTAGCGGTCGGCTCGATCCGACCGGCTGATTCGTGATGGACGGTCGGGAGCTGGGCCACATGGGCTCGTGGGAGGTCTCGTACGCTGCCCCGCGGGGTTACCGGACCACAACTAGCCGTTGGGGAGCGGTGTCCGTGCTAAAGGCCAGAACCCTGCGTCGGATGCGTCGTGGAAAGCTGGCGGGCCAGATCATCTCTGGATGAATTACCTAGGCAGCTAGGCTCGATCATTGTCAAAGATTTCCCGGACTCAAGCAAGCTTGACTGCCTGAATATACAGAGGCTCAAGCATTCTTGACAAATTAAGAAACTAAAGAAATATAATCAATGGAACAACTTCTGTAAAAGATCAGCTCTAAAATATAAAACCACATGGGACAAGTTTAGACTACGAAGGCAAACCAATCAGTGAATTTTTTTTCTTTCTAAAGTTGACTTGCGTAGTGGATATCACCAAAGTGGACTTGTATGAATGGTTTCTGGTTTGACTAATGCATCTAAATACTTTCACGCGATTAATTGACAAGATTTTACGTTATTTTATTGAAAAATTTGTGGTGGTTTTTATTTTGATGGTGTATTGATATACAACCAGTCTTTATTTGAACATCTTGACCATTTAAGTGTTGTTTTTGAGGTTTTGCGTGCAGCACGCTTATTTGGTAACCTCGAGATGTGCACATTTTGCATCGAACAAGTATCCTTTTTGGACTATCGTGACTCCGTAGGAGATTAAGGTAGATAAAGTCAAGGTGCACGTTATTTAGAGTTGGCGAACGCCCTTGCGTACTCATATCTTACACAGGGGTATGGACATTGACACACGTTGTCCAGTCTGCTGGCATTTTGATGAAGATGGAGGGCATTGCTTTCTAAAATGCAAAATGGTGAAGAAATGTTGGAGAGCAATATCCATAGAATATATCTGAGTTGAGCTTTTAGAGTTGACCCCAACAAAGAATATGGTGTTGAGTATTCTATCTCGAGAGCAAGATACAAGGGCAAAAGTGATAAACCTCCTTTGGGCATGGTGGGATGCACGCAATAAAGCAAATGTTGGAGAACAAGTGGAGTCGATAGAGGAGGTTGTATATAGAGCTATGTCCATCAATCTAGTTTGCTCTATGCAGTGGCGAGACAAAAATAGATAAACCTATGAAACAAATCGTACGATGGTGTTCGCCTAAATCAGAGTTTGTGAAATTAATCTTGATGGTGCTTTTCTCTAAGGGAGAAAGAGTGGAGCATGGGGTTTTGTAGTGAGGGACCATGAAGGTTCAGTGGTGCTAGCAGGCGCAGGAAAATTGTATAAAGTACATGATGCTCTATGTACAGAAGCCCATGCTTGTTTAAAGCAATCACCGCGGCAACAGATCAATGTATGATGCAAATTTAACTGGAATCAGACTCCCTAGTTTTGGTGAAGGCTCTCAGATCTTCTAAATATGATCATTCAGCTGGAGGCTCTCTGTCCAGAGAGTCTAAATTTCTTTTAGATACACAGTTTGATTCTTTTGAGTTGTGTTATGTTCCACATTCTTGTAACAATTGTGCACATGAGTTAGCTTGCACGGGTTTGTCTTAGGACCCGGATCTATCCTTTTTATGGGTAGATCTCCTCCCAGAGTTTGCAAATACTTCAGTGATCTGTGATTTCCACGAATCCAGTGTGACATAATAAAGCTGTGAGTCTTTGATTAAAAAAAAGAATGCCCACAATGGTCTCATAAGTGCAAAATTTTCATGGACTTACTGGATTTTATCATTGATTTGTGAAAGGTTTCAACATCGTCATCTGCACATTCGTGCTACCATGTTGTGCCCTTGCCGAGGCACCTCACACACCCACGGTGGTGTAGCAAGCATGTCCATGCGAGATGAACCCGTCACGTCGAAAGGCAAGGAAGGCCTAGATGACAGGGAGCGGGTGCGAGCAGATGGCGAGCATGAGATCCTACACTGCAAGAGATAGGAAGGAATGCATCGGTGTCAATGTCGAGTGCGACTGTCGTGGTGGCGTGGTGCGAGGGCTAGGCCTGGCGCCACAGTGAGGTGGAGCAAGAGCGAGTTGAACAAGAGCGAGGAGGGACACAACACATGGGCTCAACAACGCATGACATGGCAGCGTACTACGGTGGGGTGACTGTGGTGTAGTGCGGTACGACCACATAGGTGAGTGAGCACATGCGGTGTAACGAGGTGATAATGACGCAATTCGGGAAACGAGATGGCTCGGCATGGTAGTATGGTACAACAATACAAGTTTAGAGTTTAGAAAGTTAAGAACGTGTTTGGGTTTGTGAAAGGATCTAAACAATACCTAGAGGGGGGTGAATAGGCATGTCTAAAAATTTCTGCGTAATTTCAAAGTCAAATGTCAGTGACAGTCGGAAGTCCTGACAGTTTGGGCCAGAATTTTCGACAGCCGAAAGTTTCGAGTTACGGCACCTACGAGAATTTCACTACTAAGTGCTAAAATGAACTTTGAGTGAAAGATATCTTACAACCCCACTCCCTAGTGGTAAGATGAAGTGTTGGGGGTTGCTCCTTTGACGCCGGAAGGTCACCACTCCGTAGATCGAGTCTAAACCCTAAGAGGAGAGTTGGGGAGGAATACAAACCAACAAGAACAAAAATGATAGCACAAATCACAACAACAACAAGCACGCGGGACACAAGAATTTATCCCGAGGTTTGGCAACCCCACAAAGGAGCTCCTACGTCCTCGTTGTTGAGGTGACCACAAAGGTTGAAGTCTCTTCCACCTCCTTGCTTCTCTCAAAGCAACCACAAAGGTTACTTGAACTTTCTACTAAGAAATTGAGGGTAATACAAACTTTCCAAGGCTCTTCTACAAGATGGAAGCTCTTGGGTGATGCCTAGCTGGCTAGGGTTCTAAGAACCCAAGAGTAATAGATGCAAATCCAACTGGCTTGACGAAGAAATCAAGTGCTCAAGCTTGTCAAAGTGATTCTCTCACTCAACCCACTTTCCTTTCACTCAAAACCCTAGGGGAATCAAAGATTGGAGCAAAGGGGAGAGGAGAGGGGCGCCTTGAATGCTTAGGAGTTGTTTTGGACGAAGGTTGGTGAGCAATGAATGAGTGGGTCACGGTTAGAAGAGAGGAGAGAGCTATTTATACTCATAGGTAAATCCAATCATTCAGATCTGAGTCGGAAGTTCCGACACAGATCACCGAAACTTCCGGCACTACACAAAAATACTGTGCACGCAGACAATCCACTGGGCTTGCTCACATATTGTCGGAACTCCCGGCGGTCGCTGGGACTTCCGGCTTCCGTCAGGACTCTCGACAGACATGGCAAGCTAGGCGACTAAGTCCCGAAGCATCGAGACTTCCGGCACCCGGAACTCCCAGCTCCCGTCAGGACTTTCGACGAGCAAAGGTGCGCAGGCGGGCTGTGGCTAAGTCGGCAAGCACCAGGACTTACGGCACCAAACGTCGGGACTTCCGACTACCAAAAGTCCACAAACTATGTCCAAGTGTTCGTGAGGTGATTTTGTGTCTCTCTTTTGATTTTATTTTTATGCTTGAGCACTCTATCTTCCTCAGACCACCTAAACTTGCATCCCTCTTTATAGTACGGCATACCTAAACCCAAAACAAAACAAAAAGGCTTTGGAGAGCGCTTTGGGTTCATCCGTTTTTTGCACTTGAAGAATTGAGGGATATCATTTCATCTTAGATCAACTCTTTTAAAGCTTTCAAGGGACTAAAGCTGCAATATATCTCATTAAAATCTCATTAGTCCCTTATTTGGATGTCATCAATACACCAAAACCCACATAAGGGGCAAATGCACTTTCAATCTCCCCCTTTTTGATAATTGATTACAACCAACTTAGGTTTTCATAAGAATATAAGAATTTAAAGCTTTTGAACCCCAAAATTTATAGAGAGCTCCCCCTTACTATATACAATGAATTTGAATTTCAATGATGATCATCAACACATCACTTGCATATATTAAAAGTAGAAACTCCCCCTAAATTTTGCAATCCATGTGATGCAACAAGTGTATGTGAACAAGTGAATATCCATGAAAAATGAGATACAATATGACATGTTATATTCACACAACAAGTAAAAGAAAATATTATGGCCAAGATCTCAAAGTAACAACTTGAAACAACACATGGCCATCCAAAAAAACATCCACCATTCACATGTAGAGTCTAATAGATATGTAGATAAACATTACTTGTCCTATAATCATCCATCACACACACAAATATAGTTGTCCATCACATAGTGCCACCACACGACATAGTTCATACAAGCTAAAAGTTTTAAAGTCTCACAATCTCCAAGCGACCAACTAACTTATTACAATAAGATCAAAGCCTAACACTCTCCCTTTGTCAACAAGTGCCAAAAAGGGTAGTCCGCGTGAAAGAACCGACCACTGATCGTCATAGTCCTCATCATCATCACGGTCACCACCACCATCATCGTCGTCATCGTCGTCATCATCTTCATCGCGGTACTCCTCATCATCGACATCCATTTGCGACTTGCCATGGGGATGGGGTTGATCGGATGACTCTCCATAGTATTCCTTGCAAGCCTCATCATAAAGCTCAAAAGGATTACGAAGTGGCTCCAAGTCCTGAGGCGGTGCGGAGTGAATGTCAAGCTTCTGCTCAATGCGATGCATCCTCACTAGCATCTCTTGCTCACGCTCAGTACTCGTACAACAAGCTTCAAACATATACTTCATGAACAAATTGAACTTGCTGGGGGCTTACCACCGGAGGAAGAGGAGGACAGAGACTCCTCACTATGAGCACGGCGAGAGCGCGAAGCACGTGGTGGAGAAGCATGATGGGAGGAAGAACCCGAAGCACCTTTGCCTTTGCCTTTGCCTTTGCCCTTAGCAATCTCCTCCAACTCGCGCTTTGCCTGAAGGGAGAGTGTGTTGGAAAGTTTGAGCTTCTTGTGAGGATTGTCTGTAGGGATGTGAATGCCTGACACATGCTCAATGATATGCATGATATACGGAGCATAGGGGTAGTGCTTCACCACATCCTCACTAGCATCAAAGATCTTTATCCAAATGTACCGGCTAATAGAGAACTTGGTAAAGTCATTGCCAAAACAGTCAAGAACCACCTAAGAGTCATCACAAAGAAAAGTAGAGTCACCGCACTTGGGATACAAGATTTGACAAAGAATGTTGTTGAGCACATAGTACTAGGGCTTCAACCAAACTATCTGCCCATCAGCATGATGACCATCCAAATACATGTACTGATATTCATCCATAGCAAGAGGGGAAATCTCAGCAATAGTAGTTGAGCGGCTGAAAGCTCTAGTTTGATTTTGGTGAAACCCTAAGTGCTAACCTAGTTTATCAAGTGATCATGATATAGGTAGCACATTCCAAGTGGTGAAGCAAATGAAGATCATGACATGATGATGGTGATGCCATGTTGATGATCAAGTGCTTGGAATTGAAAAGAAGAAAGAGAAAAATGAAAGGCTTAAGGCAAAGGTATATGTGGTAGGAGCCATTTCATTTCGGTGATCAAGACACTTAGCGAGTGTGATCACATTTAGGTTCGATAGTCGTACTATTAAGAGGAGTGAAACTTGTATAAAAATGCGGTTATCAAAGTGCCACTAGATGCTCTAACTCATTGCATATGCATTTAGGATCTAGTGGAGTGCTAACACCCTTGAAAATGTTTGTGAAAATATGCTAACACATGTGCACAAGGTGATATACTTGGTGGTTGGCATATTTGAGCAAGGGTGAAGAAGATAGAGTTGAAAAGAAGTTAGTCGCGCTGGTCACAGAGTGACCGAACGAGTCTGGTATGGCGACCGGACGCGTCTGGTATTAATGACCGGACTCTGGCTTAGAGGAGTGACCGGACGCTGAGAAGTTACTGTTCAGCGTCCGGTCAATGTGAGTTAGCTTGGTTCAGGTTTGCAGAGAAGCAACTGGACGTGTCTGATGTGAACCAGCAACTCTCGGGTTTCAGCGCTATAATTGATCGGACTCTAGGAGCATCCGGTCCGATGTGACCGGACACGTCCAGTCGACCCAGATTAGCTCTAGGAGCTCTCTAGACTTGACCAGACGCTGAGTCTCCTGTGTCTGGTCCGGTGTGACCGGACGCGTCCGGTCGGTCTAGAGCGGCTCGGGGAGCTCTCTGGACTCGACTGGACGCTACCCGTCCCGCGTCCGGTCATCCACACCGGACGCGTCCGGTTGCAGTTGAGTGTTGTACTCATGGCAGCAACAGCTATTTTGTTTGAATGGGACACGTGGCAAACTAGCAGTGACCAGACGTAGGTGACCGGACTCGTCCGGTGCACACGACCTGCGCGTCCGATCATCCCACAGTCAGCCCAATAATTGAGCCAACGGCTGTATTTCTGGGGGCTCTCTATTTAAGCCACATAGCCAGTTCAAGCTCACTCTCTTGGCCATTTGTATTGACATAGCAATATTGTGAGCTTAGCCAAAGCCCTCCCACTCATCTCCATCATTAATTCATCATCTTTGTGAGATTAGGAGTGAATCCAAGTGCATTGCTTGAGTGTTTGCATCTAGAGGCACTTGGTGTTCATGTTTCGCTGCGGGATTCGCTTGTTACTATTGGTGGTTGCTACCACCTAGACGGCTTGGAGCAGCGAGCATCGTCGAGCGGAGGTTGATGATTGTCTTCAGCTCCGATCATGGTGATTGTGAGGGGTTTTTGACCTTTTTCCGGTGGAGAGCCAAAAGGTACTCTAGTAAAGTGCTCGTGGCTTATGTGATCCTCATCTTGTGTTGGTTGTGCGGCACCCTATTGAGGTTTTGGCGTGTGATGCCAATTAGCGCGTGAACCTCCAAGTGAGTGAATCGCCACAACGAGGAGTAGCTTGCCGGCAAGTAAGTGAACCTCGGTAAAAAATCATTGTGTTCATCATTTGATTTCAAGGTGAATGGTATTCATTGGTATTCATTCTTATGATTGATTGGTTCATTCCTCGACTCGACGGTATAACCATTTTGCTCTCTCTCTTTACATTACCGAAAACTAGTTGTCATGCTCTTTAGTGTAGCTAGTCGTGAGAGCTTGTTAGTTTGGTTAGTGTGGCTCTTTAGTTAGCTTTTGAGAGCACACTAACTTAGTATAGTGACATAGCCATTGTGTGGATAAAGATTATAGAAACTAGAATTGTGGTAGGTGGCTTGCATTTTTAGTAGGCTAGTGCAACACTCGCTTCGCCTCATATTTGTCTAACAGATTTGTTAAGTGTTGTTGTAGAAATTTTTAATAGGCTATTCACCCCCCTCTAGCCATTAGGACCTTTCAAGTGGTATCAGAGCCGAGGTCACCATTATTTGAGGCTTAACAACCTTCGGTGTATAAATGGCTTAAATCAACAACACCAAGAAGCCACCCCAATTTGATGGCATAAATTATCCATATTGGAAGTCAAAGATGACCACACATATCAAGTCAATCAATAGAAAGGTGTGGAAGGTGGTAGAAACCAAAATTGAGATTGAAGATCTGGAGAATCCCACCGCGGCCGAAGAAGTGCTTCTCTAAAACAATGATATTGCTCTAAGTGTCATTCATGATGCAATTGATGAGAGAACATTTGAGCAAATCAAGAATATTGAGATGGCTCATGAGGCTTGGAAGAAGTTGGAAGAATCATTTGAGGGCACCATAATTTGAGGCTTAACAACCTTCGATATAAAAATGGCTCAAATCAACAACATCAAGAAGCCACCCTAATTTGATGGCTCAAACTATCTCTATTGGAAGGCTAAGATGATAACTTATATCAAGTCAATCAATAGGAAGGTTTAGAAGGTGGTAGAGACCAAGATTGAGATTGATGATAAAGAGGCTCCCACCGCCTCCAAAGAAATGCTACTCCGCTTTGGATGAGAGAACATTTGAGCAAATCAAGAACATTGAGAGAGCTCATGAGGCATGAAAGAAATTGGAAGAATCATTTGAGGGCACTCAAGCCATAAAGGGTGTAAAGGCATACATTCTCAAGGAGAAGTTTGCAAGCTTCAAGATGAAGAAGGATGAGAGTGTGCCGGAGATGTTTCATAGGCTTCAACTGCTTGTCAATGATCTCAAAGCACTTGGAGAAGAGGTGAAGGACAAGGACTTCTCCCATAAGTTCTTGAGATGCTTACCTTCAAGATTTGGTATATTGGTCACAATTTTAGTGAGGAGTGGTTTGGACATCATGACACTAAACCAAGTGTTGGGAGACATAATGACCGATGATACATATAGAGATGATGATGAGAAGGAAGAAAAGAGGGAGAAGAAAGAAGAGAAGAAGGATGACAAGAAGAAGAGCGTGGCATTCAAGTTCACATCATCCAAGAGCAAGGCAAAGCAAGACACATCAAGTGAAGATGATAGTTCATGGGATGATGATGATGATGAGAAGATGGCTCTCTTTGTCAAGAGATTTGGCAAGTTCATGGTGAAGAAGGGCTACCATGCTAGAAGGAAGAAATCTTCATCCAAAAATAGAGAAGAGTCAAGAAGGTGCTTCAATTGTGGAAGTAAGGATCATCTTATTGCTCAATACCCATACAATAGTGATAAAGATGATGACAAGAAGAACAAGAAGAAGGACAAGAAGGAAAAGAAAGAGAAGAAGTACAAGATGACCTTCAAGAAGAAGAAGGGTGGTTCATATGTGGTCACTTGGGATAGTGATGCTTCCTCAAGTGATGATGATGATAGTGATGATGACAAGACCACCAAGAAGAAGGCACTTGCAAGCATTGCTATCAATGAGAAGCCTTCTCTCTTCGACACTCCATCATGCTTTATGGCTAAGGCCACTAAAGTACAATCTTGTGATGATGGAAGTGATGAGTAACATGATAATAAAAATGATAGTGATAGTGATGATGATGAACCCACTAAAGATGAATTAGTTAACATGTTAGAAGATGCTAAAGAACACTTTAACATTAAGAGAAGGGAATGCAAGAGCTTGAATAAGGAAGTAAAAGCCCTTGATGAGCTCAAAGCAACTCATGAGAGGCTATAGGAAGCCCATGAGAAGCTTGGCAAGGCTCACAAGAAGCTTAAAAAAGCTCATTCTTCTTTGCTTAATGAACAAAATAAGAAGAAGCATGTTGAGACTTGTAATGTAGGCTTGACTTGTGATCTAATTGATGAATCATTATCTATGCCTATCATTGTTGCTCCCACTAACCCTTCTTGTAGCACTTCTACTTCTATCTCATCTAGTAGTGATGGTTTCACTTGTGATGCCTCACTAAAGATTGAGAATGAGACCCTCAAGAAGGAGGTCAATAAGCTCACTCACACCTTAGCTAAGGCATATGGTGGAGAGGACCGCTTGCTTATGTGCTTGGGTAGCCAAAGAGCTTCTCTCTATAAAGAGGGATTGGGCTATACCCCCAAGAAAGGCAAGGCGGCCTTTGCTCCTCACAAGACTAGTTTTGTGAAGAACAATGGTCGATTTGTACTAGTTGCAAGCAAGTTGGTCATAAAGAGCATGAGTTCAAGAACAAGAGCAAAAATGCTAATGTATCCTCCAATAAGCTAGGTTCTTTCTATATGCTTACCAAGGGTGCAAATGGTGTAAAGGCTAAGTTCATTGGCACACCATGGATGGGCTCAAAGAAGAAAGTCATTTGGGTGCCAAAGAGCTTGGTTACTAACCTTCAAAGATCCAAGCAAGTTTGGGTACCTAAAAAGAATTGATCTTCTTTTGTAGGTCAATTATAAAGCCGAAGGAAGGCATTGGGTTCTTGATAGTGGGTGCACTCAACACATGACCGGTGATGCAAGAATGTTCAACTCAATCAATACCAATGGCAATGATGGTTATAATAGTATCACATTTGGTGACAATGGCAAAAGCAAGGTCAAAGGGCTTGGTAAGATTGCAATATCCAATGACATGAGCATATCCAATGTATTACTAGTGGAGAGCTTGAACTTCAACTTACTATTCGTGACTCAATTGTGTGATCTTGGATTCAAATATATATTTGGGGTAGATAGCATAGAAGGCTTGATCATATTGGAATGAAACAATTGAATAGATTGGTTAAGCATGACTTGGTTAGAGGCTTGAAAGATATTGTGTTTAAGAAGGATAAGCTTTGTAGCTCTTGTCAAGCCAGCAAACAAGTTGGAAACACCCATCCTAAGAAAAGCATGATGAGCTCTAGTAAAGCATTTGAGTTATTACACATGGACTTGTTTAGGCCAACACAATACACTAGCATTGGTGGTAACAAATATGGTTTTATGATAGTGGATGATTACACTAGATACACTTGGGTATTCTTTCTAGTGGACAAAAGTGATGTGTTTGCAACATTTAAATCATTTGTCAAGGGCATTCACAATGAGTTTAAAACAACCATCAAGAGAGTTAGAAGTGACAATGGTAGTGAGTTCAAGAACACTAGATTTGATGAGTTGTGTGATGAATTTGAAAGTAGATATCAATTCTCGGCCAAGCACACTTCATAATCAAATGGTCTTGTTTAGAGGAAGAATAGAACACTCATTGATATGGCAAGGTCTATGCTTAGTGAGTACAATGTGAGTCAATCCTTTTGGGCTGAAGCTATCAACACGGCTTGCTATTGTAGCAACCATCTCTATTGTCACCTATTAAAAGAGAAGACACCATATGCTCTCTTGAATGGTAGAAAGCCCAACATTGCATATTTTTGGGTCTTTGGTTGCAAGTGCTATATCTTAAAGAAAGGGACTAGATTGGGCAAATTTGACAAGAAATGTGATGAAGGATTTCTACTTGGATACTCAACTACTAGCAAAGCATATAGAGTTTGGAATTTGGATAGTGGTACTCTTGAGGAAGTTCATGATGTTGAATTTGATGAAACCAAGGGTTCACAAGAAGAGAATGAGAACTTGGAAGATGTTAGAGGCATTCAACTTTCAAATGTCATAAAGAACATAGATGTTGGTGAATTGCGGCCTAGGCAAGTGAATGCCGATGAAGATGATCAAGTGCAAGTATTCTCTAACTCAAATATGCAAGATGATACAAATCAAGCTAGTACAAGTGGCTCTCATGAAAATGAATAAGATCAAGTGGCTAGCGCATCATCTCAACCCAATGATCAAGCAAATGCAAGCAATCAAGTTTCAATACTCCAACCAACTAATATTGCAAGGGATCATCCATTGGATACTATCATTGGTGATATCTCAAGATGTGTGCAAACTAGATCAAGATTGGCTTTATTTTGTGAGCATTTCTCATTTATGTCATCCATTGAATCAAAGAAGATAGATGAAGCATTGAAAGATGTTGATTGGGTGAATGCTATGCATGAAGAATTGAATAATTTCACAAGAAATCAAGTATGGGAATTAGTAGAGAGACTAAAGGGACACAATATGATTGGAACCATATGGGTCTTTAGAAACAAGCAAGATCAAGATGGGATAGTAGTAAGGAACAAAGCAAGATTGGTAGCACAAGGATATACACAAGTTGAAGATCTTGACTTATCAAATGGATGTTAAGAGTGTATTTCTCAATAGTTACATCAATGAAGAAGTATATGTTGAGCAACCTTCCGGTTTTGAAGATGATGAGAAGCCCGACCATGTGTACAAGTTGAAGAAGGCATTGTATGGCTTGAAGCAAGCACCTAGAGCATGGTATGAGAGATTGAGGGACTTTCTACTCTCTAAAGGATTCATGATGGGCAAGGTTGACACCACTCTTTTTATCAAGAAGATTGAAAAAGATTTATTTGTGTTGCAAATCTATGTTGATGACATCATATTTGGATCAACCAATCAAGATTTTTATGAAGAATTTGGAAAGATGATGGCTAATGAGTTTGAGATGTCCATGATTGGACAGTTAAGTTACTTCCTTGGTCTTCAAATCAAGCAATTGAAGAATGGTACATTTGTGAGTCAAGGCAGGTATATCAAGGACATGATCAAGAAGTTTGGCATGAGTGATAGCAAAGCCATTAGTACACCAATAGGAACAAATGGCAACTTGGATAGTGATGCAAGTGGCAATATGGTGGATCAAAAATTGTATCGGTCTATGATTGGAAGCCTACTCTATGTGACCGCATCAAGGCCGGATGTCATGTTTAGTGTATGCATGTGTACAAGATTTCAAGCCTCACCAAGAGAAAGTCATTCGAAGGCTATAAAGAGAATATTGAGGTACTTGAAGCATACACAAAATATTGGTTTGTGGTATCCCAAAGGAGTAAAGTTTGAGCTAGTTGGTTACTCAAACTCGGATTATGCGGGATGCAAGGTTGAAAGGAAGAGCACCTCGGGTACATGTCAATTGTTGAAAAGATCACTTGTTTCATGGTCATCAAAGAAGCAAAATAGTGTTGCATTATCAACCGTCGAAGCTAAATACATATCCACCGGTAGTTGTTGTGCACAAATACTTTGGATGAAGGCCATCTTGAATGACTTTGGAATCAAGTTTAAGAAAGTACCATTGCTATATGACAATGAGAGTGTAAAAGCTGTAGTTTGGTTTTGGTGAATTGATGAAACCCTAAGTGCCAGCGTTGGTAAGCGACCGGACGCTGGGTCACTCAGCGACCGGACGCTGGCAGGGTCCGGTCAAGCATGAACGGACGCGTCCGGTCATGAAATATTGTTTCTAGAACCTTACTGGAAATGATCGGACGCTAGAGGCTAAGCATCTGGTCAGTTGTAGCAGAGCGTCCGGTCAACAAATGACTATTGAGATCATACGACTCCTATTAAACGCAGTGTGACATGTGGCTGACATCGGGCGAACGGACGCTGGGTTCAGAGTCCGGTCAATCGGACTGGAGCATCCGGTCACCCCGCGTTTTACCCAGTGAAGGGGTACAGCGGCTCTATTTCGTGGGGCTTCTATTTAAGCCCCATGGCCGGCTCAAGCTCACTCTCTTGGCCATTTGTATTGACATAGCAACCTTGTGAGCTTAGCCAAAGCCCTCCCACTCATCTCCATCATTGATTCATCATCCTTGTGAGATTGGTAGATAATCCAAGTGCATTGCTTGAGTGTTTGCATTTAGAGGCACTTGGTGTTCGTATTTTGCTGTGGGTTTCGCTTGTTACTCTTGGTGGCTGTCGCCACCTAGACGGCTTGGAGCAGCGAGGATCGTTGAGCGGAGGGTGGTGATTGTCTCCGTCAATGATCATGGTGATTGTGAGGGGTTCTTGACCTTTCCCGGTGGAGCGCCAAAAGGTACTCTAGTGGATTGCTCATGGCTTGTGTGATCCTCATCTTGTGTTGGTTGTGCGGCACCCTATTGAGGGTTTGGCGTGTGAAGCCAATTAGCGCGTGAACCTCCAAGTGAGTATATCGCCACAACGAGGACTAGCTTACCGGCAAGCAAGTGAACCTCGGTAAAAAATCATTGTGTTCATCATTGATTCTGAGGTGATTGGTCTTCATTGTTATCCACACTTGTGATTGATTGGCTCATACATCTACATGGCGGTATAACCTTCTTGCCTACTCTTTACATTACCGCAAACTAGTTGTCAGGCTCTTTAGTGTAACTAGTTGTGAGAGCTTGTTAGTTTGGTTAGTGTGGCTCTTTAGTTAGCTTTTGAGAGCACACTAACTTAGTGTAGTGATATAGCTATTGTGTGGATATACTCCATCTAAACTAGAATTATGGTAGGTGGCTTGCATTTTGGTAGGCTAGCGCAAAACTCGCTTCGCCTCATAATTGTCTAACCGGTTTATTAAGTGTTGTTGTAGAAATTTTATTAGGCTATTCACCCCCCCCCCTCTAGCCATTAGGACCTTTTAAATGGTATCAGAGCCGAGGTCACTATGATTTGAGGCTTAACAACCTTTGGTGTATAAATGACTCAAATCAACAACATCAAGAAGCCACCCCAATTTGATGGCATAAATTATCCATATTGGAAGTCAAAGATGACCACACATATCAAGTCAATCAATAGAAAGGTGTGGAAGGTGGTAGAAACCAAAATTGAGATTGAAGATCTGGAGAATCCCACCATGGCCGAAGAAGTGCTTCTCTAGAACAATGATATTGCTCTAAGTGCCATTGATGATGCAATTGATGAGAGAGCATTTGAGCAAATCAAGAATATTGAGATGGCTCATGAGGCTTGGAAGAAGTTGGAAGAATCATTTGAGGGCACTCAAGCCGTGAAGGGTGCAAAGGCATATATTCTCAAAGAGAAGTTTGCAAGCTTCAAGATGAAGGAGGATGAGAGTGTGCCGAAGATGTTCCATAGGCTTCTAGTGCTTGTCAATGATCTCAAAGCACTTGGAGAAGAGGTGAAGGACAAGGACTTCTCCCACAAGTTCTTGAGATGCTTACCTTCAAGATTTGGTACATTGGTCACAATTCTAGTGAGGATTGGTTTGGACATCATGACACTAAACCAAGTGTTGGGAGACATAATGACCGATGATACATATAGAGATGATGATGAGAAGGAAGAAAAGAGGGAGAAGAAAGAAGAGAAGAAGGATGACAAGAAGAAGAGCGTGGCATTCAAGGCCACATCATCCAAAGGCAAAGCCAAGCAAGAAACATCAAGTGAAGAAGATGATTCATGGGATGATGATGATGATGATGAGAAGATGGCTCTCTTTGTCAAGAGATTTGGCAAGTTTATGGTGAAGAAGGGCTATCGTGCTAGAAGAAAGAAGTCTTCATCCAAAAACAAAGAAGAGTCAAGGAGGTGCTTCAAATGTGGAAGCAAAGATCATCTTGTTGCCCAATGTCCATACAATAGCGACAATGATGATGACAACAAGAAGAAGGACAAAAAGGAAAAGAAAGAGAAGAAGGACAAGATGGCCTTCAAGAAGAAGAAGGGTGGTTCATATGTGGTCACTTGGGATAGTGATGCTTCCTCAAGTAATGATCATGATGATAGTGATGATCACAAGACCACCAAGAAGAAGGTTCTAGCAAGCATTGCTATCAATGAGAAGCCTTCTCTCTTTGATTCTTCATCATGCTTCATGGCTAAGGCCACTAAGGTACAAACTTGTGATGATGAAAGTGATGAAGAACATGATGATGATAATGAAAATGAAAATGAAAATGATAGTGATAGCGATGATGATGAACCTACTAAGCTCCTCACAAGACTAGTTTTATGAAGAACAATGGTCGGTTTTACATTAGTTGCAAGCAAGTGGGTCATAAAGAGCATGAATGCACCAACAAGAGCAAAAATGCAAATGTATCCTCCCTTAAGCTTGATTCATGCTACATGCTTATTAAGGGTACAAATGGTGTGAAGGCTAAGCTCATTGGTAAACCATGGATGGGCTCAAAGAAGAAAGTCATTTGGGTACCAAAGAGCTTAGTGACTAACCTTCAAGAACCTAAGCAAGTTTGGGTACCTAAAAAGAACTGATCTTCTTTTGTAGGTCAATTACAAAGCCGGGGGAAGGCATTGGGTTCTTGATAGTGGGTGCACTCAACTTATGACCGGTGATGCAAGAATGTTCAACTCAATCAACACCAATGGCAATGATGGTTATGATAGTATCACATTTGGTGACAATGGCAAAGGCAAGGTCAAAGGGCTTGGTAAGATTGCAATATCCAATGACATGAGCATATCCAATGTGTTGCTAGTAGAGAGCTTGAATTTTAATTTGCTATCCGTGGCTCAATTGTGTGATCTTGGATTCAAATGCATATTTGGAGTAGATGATGTAGAGATCATAAGTGTAGATGGCTCTAACTTGATCTTCAAGGGCTTTAGATATGAGAATCTATACTTGGTTGATTTCAATGCTAGTGAAGCTAGATTATCTACATGGTTGTTCACTAAGTCTAGCATGGGTTGGTTATGGCATAGAAGGCTTGGTCATGTTGGAATGAAACAATTGAATAGATTGGTTAAGAATAACTTGGTTAGAGGCTTGAAAGATATGTTTGAAAAGGATAAGCTTTGTAGCTCTTATCAAGCTGAAAAACAAGTTGGAAACACCCATCCTAAGAAAAGCACGATGAGCACTAGTAAAGCATTTGTAGTGAGTACAAATGGCCTTGTTGAGAGAAAGAATATAACACTTATTGATATGGCAAGGTCTATGCTTAGTGAGTACAATGTAAGTCAATCCTTTTGGGCCGAAGCTATCAACACGGCTTGCTATTGTAGCAACCGCCTCTATTGTCACCCATTGAAAGAGAAGACACCATATGAGCTCTTAAATGGTAGAAAGCCCAACATTGCATATTTTCGGGTCTTTGGTTGCAAATGCTATATCTTGAAGAAAGGCACTAGATTGGGCAAGTTTGACAAGAAATGTGATGAAGGATTCCTACTTGGTTATTCCACTACAAGCAAAGCATATAGAGTTTGGAATTTGGATAATGGTACTCTTGAGGAAGTTCATGATGTTGAATTTGATGAAACCAAGGGTTCACAAGTAGAGAATGAGAACTTGGAAGATGTTAGAGGCATTCAACTTTCAAATGCCATGAAGAACATGGATATTGGTGAATTGAGGCCTAGACAAGTGAATAATGATGAAGATGATCAAGTGCATGTGCTCTCTAACTCAAATGTGTAAGATGATACAAATCAAGCTAGTACAAGTGTCTCTCATGACAATGAACATGATCAAGTGGCTAGTACATCATCTCAGCCCAATGATCAAGCAAGTGCAAGCAATCAAGTTCCAATCCTCTAACCAACCAATGTTGCAAGGGATCATCCATTGGACACCATAATTGGAGATATTTCTAGAGGTGTACAAAAAAGGTCAAGATTGGCATCATTTTGTGAGCATTTCTCATTTGTGTCATCCATTGAACCAAAGAAGATAGATGAAGCTTTGAAGGATGTTGATTGGATGAATGCTATGCATGAAGAATTGAATAACTTCACAAGAAATCAAGTATGAGAATTAGTAGAGAGACCAAAGGGACACAATGTGATTGGAACCAAATGGGTTTTTAGAAACAAGCAAGATCAAGATAGGATAGTAGTAAGGAACAAAGCAAGATTGGTAGCACAAGGCTATACACAAGTTGAAGGTCTTGACTTTAGAGAAACATATGCCTTGGTTGCTAGATTGGAAGCAATTAGAATCTTGCTAGCCTATGCTTATGTCCACAACATCAAGCTCTATCAAATGGATGTTAAGAGTGCATTTCTCAATGGTTACATCAATAAAGAAGTATATGTTGAGCAACCTCCCGGTTTTGAAGATGATAAGAAGCCTAACCATGTGTACAAGTTGAAGAAGGCATTGTATGGCTTGAAGCAAGCACCTAGAGCATGGTATGAGAGATTGAGAGACTTCCTACTCTCTAAAGGGTTCACAATGGGAAAGGTTGACACCACTCTTTTCATCAAGAAGATTGGAAAAGATTTATTTGTTTTGCAAATTTATGTTGATGACATCATATTTGGATCAACCAATCAAGATTTTTGTGATGAGTTTGAAAAGATGATGGCTAATAAGTTTTAGATGTCCATGATTGGAGAGTTAAGTTACTTCCTTGGTCTTCAAATCAAGCAATTAAAGAATGGTATATTTGTGAGTTAAGGCAAGTATATCAATGACATGATCAAGAAGTTTGGCATGAGTGATAGCAAAGTCATTAGCACACCAATGGGAACCAATGGCAACTTAGATAGTGATGCAAGTGGAAATATGGTGGATCAAAAGTTGTATCGGTCTATGATTGGAAGCCTACTCTATGTGACCGCATCGAGGCCGGATGTCATGTTTAGTGTATGCATGTGTGCAAGATTTCAAACCTCACCAAGAGAAAGTCATTTGAAGGCTACAAAGATAATATTGAGGTACTTGAAGCATACACCAAATGTGGGATTGTGGTATCCCAAAGGAGCAAAGTTTGAGCTAGTTGGTTACTCCGACTCGGATATGCGGGATGCAAAGTTGAAAGGAAGAGCACCTCGGGCACATGTTAATTGTTGGGAAGATCACTTATTTCATGGTCATCAAAGAAGCAAAATAGTGTTGCATTATCAACCGCCGAAGCTGAATATATATCCGTCGGTAGTTGTTGTACACAAATACTTTGGATAAAGCAACCTTGAATGACTTTGGAATCAAGTTCAAGAAAGTGCCATTGCTATGTGACAATGAGAGTGCAATCAGGCTAACCAACAATCTAGTTCAACATGCAAGAACAAAGCACATTGATGTCCGCCACCATTTCATAAGAGATCACCAACAAAAAGGGAACATTTGCATTGAGAGTATAGACATCGAAGATCAACTTGCCGATATATTCACCAAGCCATTGGATGAGAAAAGGTTTTGCAAGCTAAGGAATGAGTTGAACATATTGGATTTCTCAAATATGTGTTGATGCATCCCCCACTTATATGACATGCCTCTCCTTCGAGCAATCTAAGATAAAAGTTGATTGGCATGGCATACATCCTTGCTAAGGACATGTTTAGTGCATCTAGTCATCTCTCCATTTTATTAGGCTCATTCATGAAAATCAAATGAATTTGATGTTTATATGGTATCACTATTGCTTCTATGTTTGACTTGATCTAGTGATAGCATATGACATGTTTGTGGGCTTGTAAACCTAGTGTTTAATCTAGAAAATGAGCTCTAAGTGTTTAACGCAACATGGTACAAGATAACCCTTATTAGGAGGTGTGAAGAAGCTTGTCCTTGGATCAAACCGAGTTAAATATCTTTGGCAAATATTCTAGTTTGAACCAAATTTGGGAAAATGATCCTCACCCCATTGATTGACATTGATAATCTCAACCCTACAAATGGTATTATTTACCTTTTTGAACCTTTGTGGTCATTGATGACAAAGGAGGAGAGAATAGTGTACAAAGATAGTGAAAAGACAACAAAGGGGGAGAGAAATAAAGATATAGGTTGAAAAGACAACAAAGGGGGAGAGAAATAAAGATATAAGTGATAGGGGGAGAACTTGAAATAAGGAAGAGATATGACAAAGGAAAGGGATCAATTAAAATTTTGAGCACACAAGTAGGGGGAGCAAGCTCATAAACTTGTATGGTGCATTTGAATGTGCATTTCATATGTTTGCTTGCATAACACAAGTTTTAACTTAAATATCCATGCTTGTGTAATGAATGATAATTGTAAACTTGATTGATGAAATGAATATCTAGCATGCATAGGTTTATTCACAAGTGATATCATTTCCAAGTATTATCAAGTGATATGTATTCCAAATAAGATTTTCATGTAGTATCTTTTACAAAGTTTTTACAAGTGGTATCTAGCTATCCTTCCGAAGTATTCTTCAAGTGGTATCTAGCTAACCATGGTGCTAAGGATGGTATAATGGTGCACTCCGATTGATATCACGCTTCAAAGGTCCATCTTTTATACCTTAGCATCATTTGGTAGACATTGTCTCCTATATTTTCTATCTAATCATATGTGCAAGCTACAATCCAAACTCTTAGCACATATGTATGGGGAGCAATTGCTACCATATAGAGTTCATGAAACTTATCCATATCCTTTTACACATGGTAAATATGCTTGGACAAGCAACATGGATTCAATTGAATTTTAATTCATATCTTTGTATAAGGGTTGTCATCAATTACCAAAAAGGGGGAGATTGAAAGCTCTAGTTTGGTTTTGGTGAATTGATGAAACCCTAAGTGCTAACCTAGTTTATCAAGTGACCATGATATAGGTAGCACACTCCAAGTGGTGAAGCAAATGAAGATCATAACATGATGATGGTGATGCCATGGTGATGATCAAGTGCTCGAACTTGGAAAGAAGAAAGAGAAAAACAAAAAGCTCAAGGCAAAGGTATAAACTATAGGAGCTATTTTGTTTTGGTGATCAAGACACTTAGAGAGTGTGATCACATTTAGGTTTGATAGACATACTATTAAGAGGGGTGAAACTCATATCGGAATGCGGTTATCAAAGTGCCACTAGATGCTCTAACTCATTGCATATGCATTTAGGATCAAGTGGAGTGCTAACACCCTTGAAAATGTTTGTGAAAATATGCTAACACATGTGCACAAGGTGATACACTTGGTGGTTGACATATTTGAGCAAGGGTGAAGAAGATAGAAGTGAAAAGGAGTTAGTGTTGCTGGCTATATAGTGACCGGACGCTGGACCTCTGGGGGACCGGCGCGTCCGGCCATGTATAGCAGTGAAGACGCCAGTGTCGGTAAGCGACTGGACGCTGGGTCACTCAGCGACTGGACGCTGATAGGGTCCAGTCAAGCATGACCGGACGCGTCCGGTCGTGAAATATCGTTTCTGGAACCTTACTAGAAACGACCGGACGCTGGAGGCTGAGCGTCCGGTCAGTTGTAGTGGAGCGTCCGGTCAACAGATGACCGTTGAGATCAGACGAATCCTGTTAAACGCAGTGTGACACATGGCTAACATCGGGCGACCGGACACTGGGTTCAGAGTCCGGTCAATCGGACCAAAGCGTCCGGTCACCCCGTGTTTTACCCAGTGAAGGGTTACAGCGGCTCTATTTCATAGGGGCTTCTATTTAAGCCCCATGGCTGGCTCAAGCTCACTCTCTTGGCCATTTGCATTGACATAGCAACCTTGTGAGCTTAGCCAAAGCCCTCCCACTCATCTCCATCATTGATTCATCATCCTTGTGAGATTGGGAGAGAATCCAAGTGCATTGCTTGAGTGTTTGCATCTAGAGGCACTTGGTGTTCGTGTTTTGCTACGGGTTTCGCTTGTTACTTTTGGTGGTTGCCGCCACCTAGATGGCTTGGAGTAGCGAGGATCATCAAGCGGAGGGTGGTGATTGTCTCCGGCTCCGATCGTGGTGATTGTGATGGGTTCTTGACCTTTCCCGGTGGAGCGCCAAAAGGTACTCTAGTGGATTGCTCGTGGCTTGTGTGATCCTCATCTTGTGTTGGTTGTGCGGCACCCTATTGAGGGTTTGGCGTGTGAAGCCAATTAGCGCGTGAACCTCCAAGTGAGTGTATCGCCACAACGAGGACTAGCTTGCCGGCAAGCAAGTGAACCTCGGTAAAAAATCATTGTGTTCATCATTGATTCCGAGGTGATTGGTCTTCATTTTTATCCACACTTGTGATTGATTGGCTCATACATCTACACGGCGGTATAACCTTCTTGTCTACTCTTTACATTACCGCAAACTAGTTGTCAAGCTCTTTAGTGTAACTAGTTGTGAGAGCTTGTTAGTTTGGTTAGTGTGGCTCTTTAGTTAGCTTTTGAGAGCACACTAACTTAGTGTAGTGATATAGCTATTGTGTGGATATACTCCATCTAAACTAGAATTGTGGTAGGTGGCTTGCATTTTGGTAGGCTAGCGCAAAACTCGCTTCGCCTCAGAATTGTCTAACCGGTTTGTTAAGTGTTGTTGTAGAAATTTTATTAGGTTATTCACCCCCCTCTAGCCATTAGGACCTTTCAGAGTGCAATCAAGTTGACCAATAATCCGGTTCAACATGCAAGAACAAAGCACATTGATATCCACCACCATTTCATAAGAGATCACCAATAAAAAGGGGACATTTGCATTGAGAGTGTAGGCACCGAAGATCAACTTGTCTATATATTCACCAAGCCATTGTATGAGAAAAGGTTTTGCAAGCTAAGGAATGAGTTGAACATATTGGATTTCTCAAATATATGTTGATGCACCCCCATTCATATGACATGCCTTTCCTTCGAGCAATCCAAGGTAAAAGTTGATTGGCATGGCATACATCCTTGCTAAGGACATGTTTAGTGCATCTAGTCATCTTTCACATTTGATAGGCTCATTCATGAAAATCAAATGATTTTGATGATTGTATGGTACCACTATTGCTTCTATGCTTATTTTAATCTAGTGGTAGCATATGACACGTTTGTGGGCTTATAAACCTAGTGTTTGATCTAGAAAATGAGCTCTAAGTGTTTAACTCAACATGGTACAAGATAACCCTTATTTGGAGGTGTGAAGAAGCTTGTCCTTGGATCAAACCGAGTTAAATATCTTTGGTAAATGATCTAGATTGAACCAAATTTGGAAGAATGATCCTCACCCCATTGAACCTTTGTGGTCATTGATGACAAAGGGGAAGAAAAACAAAGATATTAGTGTTAAGGGGAGAAATAGTGTACTAAGATAGTGAAAAGACAATAAAGGGGGAAAGAAATAAAGATATAAGTGACAGGGGGAGAATTTGACATAGGGGGAAAGATATGGCAAAGGAAAGGGATCAATTAAATTTTGAGCACACAAGTAGGGGGAGCAAGCTCATGAACTTGTATATAAAGTCTTGCTTAGCTTTACCTTGGATGCATCATGTCATGCATTCCATCATGCTAAAGCATGCATCATTCATTTACGTGTAGTGCATATGTGAGAGAAGGTTCGTGTTGATCAAGTGTTGGAGAAGGTTCATCCATCAGTGGTGATGATGTCAAGTCTAACTCCGTGGTCTCTCTGTGGAACTAACCTTCTCTGCAACGCAGGTAAGCCCCACAGCATACAACCCTTTTCTTGTATTTACAAATACTTTTATAATTTGAGTCCTATGATATGTGCATTAAGTAAAATATGAATTGGTTGTATAACCAATTGTTGCATGACTACCTTGATGTATTCAAATATCTTCCTTATAACCCCACTAGTATGTAGGTCGATATCTCTGATGCTTAGTAATGCTTAGACTTCGGTAGAAGTCGAATGATGATTTAATCATCGTGAGAAATAGGTTTACCTTTTGATCTTCTCGGCTCTGCTTATGGGTCATGAGAACACTATGATGATAATAACGATGATGTTTAAATCGAGACCGGGCGGGTTAGTTTGCATTAGGAATGGAGTTTCAATGTAGTGCTCCACCTATGTCGATTAAGGACCGTTCTGATTGTAGACTTGCTGATCAAGATTGAAAGTACTTAGCGCATGCCCTTAGTAAGCTTCGAGTACCTTGACTATTCCATTATGCGAAAAGGACAACTATGCCTTTGGGAGTGCAGAGATGTCGAGAGTAGCGTTCTTCACCTCTTTGGGGGGTACATTACAACAAATCTTCTTTTTCTGCAACATTGCTTCTATGATCTTAGGAGCTCTAGCCGCCATGGCCCAAACGAAAGTAAAACGACCTCTAGCTCATAGTTCGATTGGACATGTAGGTTATATTCGTACTGGTTTCTCATGTGGAACCATAGAAGGAATTCAATCACTACTAATTGGTATATTTATTTATGCATTAATGACGATAGATGCATTCGCCATAGTTCCAGCATTATGGCAAACCCGTGTCAAATATATAGCGGATTTGGGCGCTCTAGCCAAAACGAATCCTATTTTGGCTATGACCTTCTCCATTATAATGTTCTCACACGCAGAATACCCCGTTAGCCGGCTTTTGTAGCAAAATAGGGTAGGCGGTGTGAGCATCTTGTGCTCTCGAGTGGCGTGAACCTGTTCATGTTTTGGAGGATCCAAGGGACTGGTTGATATATGTAGGTCCAGAACCTGCATATATCATGCTGGTTAAGGTTTACTCCAGCTGGATGTACATCGATTCGAATCGCCGTCTTTCCCGGATACTGAGAAACTTGATCACTGCTCTGCATCGTAGTAAATCAATGGAACATAGTTACTTGTGGATATGATATAAGATGAGATGAGATGTTTAATGAAGTGATTGAACTAGATCAGGTGCAAACTGGTACGAAGCTAAAACATTAAAAGTAAGGATTCACTCATAGTAAGCTTTTCTGCAAACGTTACTCTTGCTTCAAACCTTCCCTTAAGCTTTCATACCCTTGGAGTCTTTTTTTTAGTCGGGGTAAGTCTTGTTGAGTACCCTCAAGTACTCAGGGTTTGTTAACCCCTGTTGCAGGTTCTGACTTGTGCTGCTAATCAATGTTATGTCGGTGGGCTCGACATGATCTAGTTGTCCCTTCTATCTTTGGTACTTCACTTAAGTTACTTTCAAAGTTCTACTCAATATTTTGGAACTCAAGTGTTACTTAAAGGTACATAACATGTTTTATAATCTAATATTGTAATTCTTCCACAACTCCGATGTATGAAATTTTTGTATCAATATTGTAACATTGTGGTGACTCCATTGTTGATCTTGTATGAGTTGTAAAATATGGATGATTCAGGGTTTCCCGAGAACACCCGATAGACTACTGAATTATCTAGCTTTCGTGTACAGCAGTCAGAGGTCTTTAGGACAATAATGGATATACGTGGGCTAATATAATTTGGATAGTTCTGCCACACCGAGCTTCTAGAACCAGGGGTCACCACGGAGCTGGCGTAGAGGTGGCCAATGCTGTTATAGGGTTCAGAGAGCCCTACCCAGGCATTGAGCTTCATTGACGAAGCGTAGGAGCCATGCCGAAAGCGGCCGCCATCAAATTTCGCCTCTCAACTTGCATTCGTGCTCTCATGCACGCCGAGGCGAAGGTGTGGGCTCTGAGTCCGCCCCCGCCACGCTTGAGGGGCAAAGATTTTCTTCTTGAAAGTTACAAAGATGGTTCGCCTGCGTCGCCGGGTGCATGACGTAGGAGGTGACGTGAGCTGGAATCGAAGAGCAGTTCCGCGTGGAGCTTGCGCCACGACCATAGGTCGCCACCGGCGGACTCCTGCTGCTGCGGCGGCGGTTCGAGGAGCTGGATGGAGCGCCCCCACAAAGCGCAGAGCCTGTCACCGATTGGGATGAAGACAGGGAAGACATGGCGGTTGTTCCATGGATTTCGAACCTCGCCGTCGTCGGGCCGAGGGTCGTAGACGAGGGACCTCGAGCGGACGTCGAAGCAGCGGGCGTCGTTCAGCTTGGGATGCATGGCCATGATCTTTGAGGAGCCCAAGGAGGCCGCGAAATACATGGACATGTGCAACGCGTTCGGTCCCTCCAGTTGGAGGATGGGTCTCGACACAGGCTGTAGGCCGGCGTAGCATCCGTAGGCAGCCGCCAGGGTCGATCTTGCGGATGGAGTACCCCAGCGACCAGTCGTCCAAGATGAGATAGAGGTGCCACCGCCACATCGGCCTTCTTCTTGCCTTACGGCCTCCGCCACGCTGATCGAAATCGTACCGCCGCTTTGGCATCCTCCGACCTTTCTTGCTAGCTTGATTTCTTCTTCTCCTGATCCTTGGAGCCCTGCGGTTCGAACTCCAATTGTAAGACAAGAATCAATCTGCCTAAATCCTACTCGTATTGCAACTTAATTCGACGTATACGATCCTAAAATCTGAATCTCAAATGGGTGGCAAGGAGGAAGAGAGATACGAATGGTCGCGGATCGGAAGCGGATGCGGGCCGGAACAAAACGGGCTGTCACGTGGGGAAGCTAGAACGTTTGTTCCACATGGTATAGAGAATTAATTAATAATGTATACTTTAGTGCCACATCGTAATTCTTAGCAGGGGGGCTCCGCGTCATTAAGGCGAAAGCCCAGAGGGTAGCGTGTTCCTCTTGTAAGCACACCCTACCCAGATCAAGTTGATGTAGTTTGTGTGCGGCATGCACACTTTGCAAAAACACAAATAGCGGATTAAAAAATCGTGGAGCCATCAGCTTGACGTCGCCATCTATCGCCCCTATATGCTAGATAGATGGTGCTAGCGTATGACATGTACGCCTAGCCAAAAAAGTTAGCATCACGGTCCGAGCATGTTACGCGCATCACAGTCGCACGTCCGTGCCAGCCCCAACTTACTGTGCATGCGCGCACCAAGCTTACTTACCATCCTTCGTGATCGTGATGCCCACACCCCATACACAGTAGCTCTGCAGCTGTGTCTTACTACACTCTTTCTGCTTGTTTCTTCACACACGTGTAATAAGCGAACATGGGGAGTTGTAGTTGACGCAGAGGATACGAGAGATCGGCGGCGGCAGGGGAGCTGGGCCGCTTGGGAGGTTCGAATCCGGTGTCTGATGGTCCAATGGGCCGTCGTGTGGAAACGAATCGTGTTGTCAGCCCATTCGCTTCATAAAAGCAACCCATCTCAAAGCTCACAAAGTCCACCCATTCCATGTCTTCTCCGGTTGCTCAAAAAAATAGTGGAACCATGTCTCTTCTCCGTAAGAAAAAAGGAAAAAGTCATGGCAAAATATCCCTGTTCGTTTGTTTGAAATTTGGTCATATTCGATACTTTCTGCGATTTGTTGTGAGAGGAAATATTGTTCCTTATTTGAAAAAATCTTCTTTGAAGTAGTGCTAAAAAAGCAGACGAATGTCATCACCAACAACATCGCAACATGTCAAGGTAAATTTTCTAGGGTAAAGTTGTTTGTTCGAGTTATGTGACTATTACTGTTTTGAGGTTATCTTAGGTGCATTCCAGATAATTACGGTGGTGGTGCTCATGGTCTTTTGTAAGGCCAAAAGAAAAAAAAAGAGACCCTCCAACAATTTGGTAAAGAATATAATTCGAGAATCCAAATATATTGGATTGTTATCATTATCCAAAATCCAGATTCTCAAAATCACTATCTACTATTTGGATTTCCATAATTCTTTGAAGATCCAAACGGGCTTAAGAGCATCTCGAGAAGTTTTGTAAAACAACTCCCTATTTTAATCCTTTAGCGAAAAGGAAAAGTCCACTCCAACAATTTGGTAAAAGAGCTCCTTAATAAAAATAAAAAGTTGTTAAAATATCCTCTCCAACTCGTAAGTTCCACAATCAAAAGGAACTCCATATCTCCTCCCCACCCGACATTTCTCTCGAAGAGATTAGAGTAAATTTAACGTATAAGTAAATTATAAGAAAATAAATGATTCGGTGAGAAGACATTAAGAGAAAAAGAAATTATTGAAAGAGGTTTGATTGGTTAGATATAGTTTGAGGTTCCCAATACAAAATTGTTTAGGAAGCTAATATAGAAAACTATCAGAGAGGAAAAATAAATTGAGGTTGCTACTTATTTTGTTAACTCGCTAAACTTATTAGTTTAGCAAGTTAATTATATGAAACATCTAGAGTTTCGAATGTTTGTAAGTGAACTCCTGAATTCATTTTTTTTTGAAAAAGCTAAGTAAAAAAGACATCTCTAACAATTGGTGAAAAACTCTTTAAAATAGCAAGTTGCTAAAAATCCACTCAACTCATAGCTTTTACGCGTGGGGTAGGAAGCGCATCCTCCCCCTGTTCATGCCGGTCTTTTGTTTTTGGTAACTTGACAAAGAAAATTGTATATATATTTTAATACTAGCATGTGTTGCAATGGAAACAAAAAATAACATCATAATAATTGTGATTTATGCGGGAACCAAATATAACACCATGGTAATTGTGATTTGCATGCATGTCGTTGTGCCACAACTGAAAAACAATGTTAACGACCTTTGAGTGATCTTCGCAATATTTGTCATAGCATATTTGAAAAAGATTAGATTATATAGCCTACATGAACTACTTTGATTTTAAACTACAAAAATTATAAAACATTTTGGCTTTCCTAGATTTTTTTTACTATGTACTATGTATCTTGTAGGCATGGGTAGAGAATGTTTGACCAGGTTATTGAAATAATTGCCAGTCCATGCATAATTGAGCTACTCTTGCATGTTCACTTGAACTTATCAGCCTGGCTTATAAGTCATGGTACATTATTTTTCTCTCACAACAAAGTCATGAACTTTAGTACAAACCTGCAATTTAGTATTGATTCTTGATATACACCGACAAGATAGTGAAAAAGCTCTCAAGTATGCAACAATTTTACTATAAAATGTTCTTGTCTCCATGCACTCCATATCCGAATTGCCTAAGTTGGACATCCCATTTTTGTGTACTCAAGATCTTAGCGTGGGAACTTCACAGGTCAATTGTAATCTGGGCCCTCTCCCTGGTTACTCCGGATGACGCATGGGCTGACCTTGAAACAAAGGAGTCTCCAATTTTACTGGGCTCTCTTGGTTTTTTTCGGTCCACTGCTCCCAAGGCCCAGCATCTGCCAGTCGCATGCCGTGACGCACAAAACCCACGGCGGCACGGCTCCATTCCGCGTCCGCACTCTCTATATAAAGTATCCCTTCGCTCCCCTCCAAGCCCTAGCCGCGCCCCTTCTCTTCGCCCCGCCGCCGCCGCCGCCGTCTGCCTCCCTCAGCCGCCGTCGCCATGGGCAGAAGTAAGTTCGCGTTTTCGATTCAGCTCCTTCGTACGCTTCTACTGCGATGTTTGTTGCAACCGCTTGTCTGAATAGGGCTCTCCCTTTTTCGTCCGGTGCAAATCTCGACTAGACTAGATCCACACGAAATCGGGTTGATACTTTTGATGAATACGTGGTGCTTACTGCACGGGCTTAGTATTGTTTGTCTGCTGAGTTGATTTGTGAAACTCGCGAAGTTGTGGTTGCCTAGTATATCGGATAGAGATGAGAAGCGCTGGGGCCTTGCTACTAATATATTGACCCAGATTTCTTGTGTTCTGGGCGGGTGATATGATCCGAAGTAACACGCTCATAGTTTAGGACCTGTCTGACTGCTGGTAGAACATGGCATCAGTTGATTTGCTGTTCATAATTGGAAAATCTTGTTTTGGTTAGGGTTAATGCTTGTAGACCTTATACAGTTGTTTTACCTGTCAAAATGGGGTTACTAGTTATGTTCCATGGATTTTTAACGAATACATTTAGTATTCTATTGTATGCTATGAAAAAACACTGTAGGACCAATCTGATTACATTGCATATGCTCAATCGCGTGCTTCAAGCATGAACTGTTGTATATTCTGTGGAAATTAATGTTCTGTTTTGCATCTAGTCAAGTTTATATTTGTTTGCACTGAATATTTTTATTACTGCAGTGCATTATTATTATGTTCATCGATAATAACGAGCTTTCATGTTTCTGAAACATTGGTTAGGGCCTGCGAGATGCTATCGCCAGATCAAGAACAAGCCATACCCCAAGTCCAGGTACTGCCGTGGTGTCCCTGACCCCAAGATCAGGATCTACGATGTTGGGATGAAGAGGAAGGGTGTTGATGAGTTCCCCTACTGTGTGCATCTTGTCTCTTGGGAGAAGGAGAATGTCTCCAGTGAGGCTCTTGAGGCTGCCCGTATCGCCTGCAACAAGTACATGACCAAGTCTGCCGGAAAGGATGCCTTCCACCTTAGGGTCCGGGTTCACCCGTTCCATGTCCTGCGTATCAACAAGATGCTTTCGTGTGCCGGGGCTGATAGGCTCCAGACTGGAATGAGGGGTGCCTTTGGCAAGCCTCAGGGTACCTGTGCTAGGGTGGACATTGGTCAGGTCCTTCTTTCTGTGCGCTGCAAGGACAACAATGCTGCCCATGCTAGCGAAGCCCTGCGTCGTGCCAAGTTCAAGTTCCCTGGCCGCCAAAAGATCATTGAGAGCCGAAAGTGGTGAGTACATAATTACTTCATTGATGATGTGGAACAAAAATGTCATATTCTAATAGCTTGCATCAATTATTTTGTATAATTGTTTTTAATTTGCACTATCTTGTTCAGGGGATTCACTAAGTTCAGCCGCGCTGACTACCTGAAGTACAAGAGTGAGGGTAGAATTGTTCCTGATGGTGTCAACGCAAAGGTACAGCTATAACTCTACTTGCCACATTTTCGTGTAGATATGTCTCTGAATTAGTTTCGGTATCCCTTGGATAATGCATATTTTGAGATGTAGGCTTTTCTTTGGCCTCATTTCTAGAAGCAAGCTTATTTTGGACGACATAGTCATCTATGCTAATCCACAGTTTTTACCTTGCATCTCTGAGCATTCTCCTAATGTTTGTTCCCTCATCTGAGGGTAGTATATTAGTCAGAGCTTAATCTAATTTCATCTTCTCTTGACCTTTTACAGCTGCTCGGTAACCACGGCAGACTTGAGAAGCGTGCTCCTGGGCAAGCTTTCCTCGAGGCCGTTGCTTAAGTGGAATCCACAGTGGGAATGCGGATCCAGACGTTTTTGCTTAGCCTATCTTATTATTTTGCTTTGTGGAACATGAATTTCAAGTGTTTGGGGTATTATAGTGCCTTATGTGAACCTGCCTATCTTGTGCTGAACATCGTTATGCATGAACGTAGTTCTCTTTTGTGTCTGAATGCTGATAATTAAGTGTTTTGCATCTGAATATATCTTCTCAATATGGTTAATCGCTTTAATTCTATTGGAAATGGGTTACCCAGATCTCTTGTAGAGGTGTCAGTGCGCAAAGATGTGCAATTTACACGAATTTGATTTTTCTACGAGCTTTTATTAACCTTATACTTGTATGGAGTACATATTTAGGTGTGTTTTGGTTCATCGTTTTCCCCCGTAGTGGTTAAAACAACGTAGTCAGTACACGATCTTATTCAAACATAGATTTTTTATTGCCTCCTTCTATATCAATTTCGATCTTTCTCTACCTCTTTTTATATTATTAGCTCGGCTTAGGATTTTACGATGCACTGGTGCCTCTGGAGGTTTTCTTTGGACATGACTAAACCACCTCAACCGATGTTGGATAAATTTTTCTTTAATTGGTGCTACCTCTAGGCGATCACGTATATCATTGTTCTGAACTCGGTTCATTCTTGTGTGACCGTAAATCCATCGCAACATACATATTTCTGTAATACTCAGTTGTTGAATATATCGAATCTTTGTAGACCAACATTCTGCCCTATACAACATAGCCGGTCTAATCGTCGTTCTATAGAACCTGCCTTTTAACTTTTGTAGTACCCTCTTGTCACAGAGAATGTCAGAAGCTTATCGTCACTTGATCCACCCTGCTTTGATTCTATGGCTAACGTCTGCATCAATACCTCCATCCCTCTGTAGCATCGATCCCAGATACCGAAATGTATCATTCTTAGGCACTACTTGACCTTCCAAACTCACATCTCTCTCCTGTATAACTCCGTCAAAGTCGCATCTCATATATTCGGTTTTAGTTCTGCTCAATCTAAAACCTTTAGACTTAAGGGTCTGTCGTTATAACTCTAGTTTTCTATTTACTCCCGTCTGACTTTCGTCCACTAACACTACATCATCAGCGAATAACATACACCAAGAGATATCCCCTTATATGTTCCTGGTAACCTCATCCATTACCGAGACAAAGAGATATAGGCTTAAGGCTGACCCTTGATGAAGTCCTATTTTAATCGAGAAGTAATCTATGTTACCATCATTTATTTAAACACTAGTCACAACATTATTGTACATGTCCTCGAGCGGGGAGGTAATCACTACACGATGCATTTCTCTGCAGTGGGCTCTTTCATTCATCAACTGATGTTTGGTTGAGCAGGGAGGTAATCTCACAACGGAGACACGATACCTGCCTATAGAACACTGAAATTGCGGACCCATACATCACTGAAAATTACTTGATGTTTTTTTGAAATTACTTGTTTATTACTTGAGCGGGCCCATACAACACTGAAATTACTCGATGAGCACGATGTGTAAACGCTAATGCTCACGCTCAGGCTTCCGTCCATTCGGACCTGAAAAAAAAATCAAATCACTACACGCGGCACTCGTCTCCCAACTGCACGCTCGTTTGTCGTGCGGCTGTCCGCCTGCCCGCTCCGCTGTGCCGCCACCGCCATCCCCAACGGCCTGTCCATCCTACGGCGCAGCCCACTCTGGCGCGCCCCCGTCGCTATCCCCTACGGTGCCCTCATCCCTTGCGATGCCTCCGTCCTAGGCGCGCCAATGCCGTGCTCATCCTTCCGCCGCACCCTGGCCAGGCGACCAGGAGAGGGGGGCGTCGCTGGCTAGGCCCAGGCTAGGTGCAGGCATAGCTTGCCGTTGCCAGGCCATGCCACCATCATCGGCCGTCGGCTGGCCGGTCCCCCGCTCTGCGCTACGTCATACGGAAGAAGGACGAAAAACACATGTTGCAAGCCTTATCTTCCTAGTGTTTCAGATGTTTCATAGGTATGTTGTAAGTGTTTCATAGGGATATTGCAAAAGTAGATCGGAATGTTGCATATGTTGCAATGGTTGTACACGTATGTTGCATGCTTCTGTTCTCAATGTTTAATCTGTTTTTTTTCAGACGTATGTTGCAAGTGTTTTTATTGCACATGTTTCACATATATGTTGCAAGTGTTTTTATCTGGATGTTGCATATGTTTTGCAATGGTTTCTCAAGTGTTTTCAGGTGTTTTTGTAAGTATTTTAGACGCATGTTTCGAAGTGTTCCATCTGTCTTGAGACGCATGTTGCAAATATTTTATCTGGATGCTTTAAAAATAGATTGGATGTTATACTAACACAACCACCAGATGCGTCTGCTGGGGCGCCGTGCATGTGGGAAGCGGATGGAACGTCGCGCGGCTTCGGGCGCAGGAAGCGGAGGGGAAGCGCGGGGAGCGACGCGGGCGTTCCCGTCTAGCACGGGCGTGCAGCAGCCAGCCGTGAGCGAGCGGCCGGACGTGTGGACGCTGCTACTAAACAGTGCGAGGGCCCCGATACGGGCCTATACAACATTGAAAGATGTTTGGTTGAAATCAATTTTGGTTGAGCGGAGACGTAATCGACTCGGGTCTGCGCAACACTGGAAGATGCTGCTCATTTGTGGGCGTTATCTGATTACGCCCGAACTCCCTGTCGCGTGATTCTCCTGTACGCTCACGAGACGCGGACCCAGCTGGCCAGCTGCTTTGCATCCGGATACCGGAGTGCTCACGCGGGGTCTGCACCGGCCGCTTGACTCTCTGCTGCTGCCGCCGCGTGGTGGCGTGGGTATGCGGAGGAGCGCCGCTTGCTCGCACGATGCCAGGCGGAGACCGGAGAACAAAGGCTGCCTTGGTCCCCGTCAAATTTACCGTAGGCCATAGCAGTGTCCAGTGTTGTTCGATATTGTAGCAATGAGCTCTTCTTCCCCATCCATCCCAAAATGAACAACACTTTAGGGAAGTTGAAGCCACAACAAACTAGGGATCCGAAGTGTGTTAAGTGATCCTAGCATCGAATCCCTGCAACCCATTTCCGTTCTAGTCGCTGGTACCAATCTGCCAACCAAACACAACCATATATATACACACACTTTTAAAAGCGCGAAGCGTTCATTTTGCTTAGGACTAGGTTAGATGCATTGAAAAATCATGCCATCAGAACATCCAGAACAAGTTATAAATATAAGACAACATTTTTTTTAATCTTGACCTGATGAACAAATCTCCATAACATCGACAATCTGTTGTTATTTTTGAATATATGACACACAACAAACTCTTCAAAGTTATACTAAGGGGCCGTTTGCATCCTTTCATTTTAAGGAATTGAAATCTACTTAATAAATTAGACTATTTGGCTTGGAATTCGATATTCCACCACTTTTCAAAGTTCAGATATAAACTTATCTCAAATTCATAGGGTAGGAGATGAAAATTGATTCTATAATCACCATTCTATGTTTCTACTTTACAACTTATAACATACTCTTCAACTCGCTCCCCTACGGTAGAAATGCAACACATAAGTATCTCTCGTATAGCCAACAATAAAATATAATCCATATACAACCATGTTAGCTTAATTAACATGTGTCTAAATTATGATTATTAAAATGAGTTCAATTCTAAGCATCCAAACATATCTAATAGTATTTAAATTCAGTAATAAATTGTAGTCACTAATGATATTTAAATTCAGTAATGAATTGTTGTCATACATTGCAACCGTTGCCAGGATTTGGAGCTCAGGAATATCGCAATATTCCCTTAGAAAGCTATACGTCTTCTTTAGACGTTTTAGCCTTTTAGGGACCTTTGGAATTTGGAAAGCAGGAATTTTATAAGACTTGGTTTAAAAAAATGTTATTTTCATTTTTCGAAGAGTCAACGTGTCTCAAGTTTGACCAAATATATAAAAAATATTAATATTTATGACGTGTAATAAGTATCATTAGATGGATTATGGATATATTTATAATTAATCTATTTAGAGATACAAATGTTGATAATATTTTTTTTATAAACCTAGCCAAACTAAGAAAATTTGACTATTTCTATATCTAGAACAACATTCTTTCTACTACGGAGGTAGTTGACTCTATTTGAAGTGCAAATTTTTTCTCTATTATTGTGTTTTTACTGTGAAATTAGAGTGATTTCTATACATTTCTGTATGTAATCATATGAATCAGTTTATTTTTATAGAAAGAACACAGGACCGAGGAAAAAATCTTGCATTAGAGGGTCTTATTTATTTTTACTTTCAATCTTATTTCTATCTTTTAAAGCTTCAATGTTATATTATTTTAACTAACAAATAAACCATGCGAAATTCTCTCGCCGCTATAGAATCCGAAAGGATTCCAACGGGAAATCAAGGACTTCTATCCAAAAATTACGGCCCAACTCTGTTCTCGGCCCGCTCGGACTCTTCTCGTCCGCGCTCTATAAAACGCTGGCATCTTTCGCTTTCTTCCCACGCTTCGAAACGGATGTAAGAGCATCTGCAAGAATTTCCTAAATTATTCTTTCCTATTCCTTAGTTTCTAATAAGATGAGAAAAAAATATCTTCTCCACAACTTCTAATCTATTCTCTTAATATTTTAGAACTTGGGAAAAGTCACCATGTTCTACGTAAAGTTACGCTCTTCCGAGTCGTGGAGTCGCGCGTATTTTCTCTCTCCCGCGTGTGTTTGTGCGCTAATCTAAAGGTGGAAGGGCGTGGAGAAAATAAAGAGTAGAAAATGGTTTCTGATGCAAATGTACAGAAGAGAAAGAATATATAAAAATGGTTAGGATAATTTAGAAATAGTATATGATTTCTGATATAAAATTGTCTTCTATATTTTAGGAGTAGATTAATAGAAACTTTTGAAGATGTACTTCTTTACTCGTTCCGGTACTTTTTTTTTTTTAGAAGTTGTAAAATTTCATATTTTTAAGGAAGAGAATATTAAATACTATTGGAGATGCCCTAATCACGGAGTGCGCAATGGACTCGCGAAACGCCGCCGCCGCCGCTCCACTGCCCCTGTACCCTCCCGCTCTCCTGTCGCTTCCGGATCTCGACCGCCCGCCGGCGGTCATGGAGATGTGGGAGCTGGAGGCGGTCGCCGCCGCGCTCCCGGCCAAGAAGTGGCGTCTGCGGGAGACCTTCGACCGCCTGGCCGCCTGCTCCCCGACGCCGCTCCCCTTCCGCTGGGAGGATCTCGACACGTACATCTCCTCCCTCCAGTACTCCGTTACCCTCCGACACCGCCAGCTCCGGGAACTCGAAAAGTCCAAGCCTGCCCCAGCGCTTGCCCCCGCTCCGGCCGCAATGTCCCTGCTGCCCGTCACCGTCGCCGGCGACGTCGGCCAGGTGCGGGTCCTTGAAAAAACACGGCCTGCCCCTGCCCCTGTTCTTCCCGCCGTCTTGGTGCTACCGGCCACAGACGGCGACGTCCACGAGCTTCGGGCCCACGTGGAGTCGAAACCCGTCCAACCTCAGCCTCCTGTGCTAGGCGGTCCCGCCGTCGTCGCTGCCTCCGCGCCGGCTGCCACTGGTGTCCACGTCGAGGAGGGAAGGAAAAGGAAGGCGTCTATTCAGGAGGCGGAGGAAGTCCACGTGGCGAAGCGTACGACGCATACACAGGAGGGCCAAGCATCAGAGATGCGGTGGCGAAAGATCCAGGAGGATGCAGCGGTGAAGGAGAAGACGTCTCCGTCGCACGACAGCAACGGCAAGGAGTTGATGCCGGTTCCTCAAGGCGACGACGACAATGGCCTCGTGGCGGAGGCGAACGCGAGCACGGACGCCACAGTGCAGGTGAATCCCGTCAGCAAGGTCGCCGTCCTGCAGCCGGAGCTCCCTGGACCTGCCACGGCGCGCGATGCCACGAACCGTGTGCGGGCTGCTGGCGTCCCGAACTCCGCTGGCCTGCAACGAAGTCGTCCGCCCCGTCCCGTCCCAGCCTCTGGCTCCGCAGCGTCCGCGGCGGCTGTCACCGGCAGGGATCTGGAGAAGAGCAAGAGGCGGAAGGTGTCCAGTCTGGAGGTGGAGGCTGCCAGAAAGAAGGTGCAGACACAACACGCCGTGCGTGAGGTTGAACGACGACACGAGTCACACGACTCGGTGCTCACCACCAAGAACATCCCCTCTCACGATGGTGGTGAGGCCAAGGCGAGCCCGCGTCGCCCTGACCCCGGCAGCGGCAGTGGCCTCCCGATCACGGCCGTCACGGCCACAGCGCAGGTGGATGCAGATCCCAGCAACTCCGGCAGAATTCGGCACGAGCCCCCTGCCACGATGCCCCACGCCTCCAACGCCACTGGCCAGGCGGTGCCTCCCAACTATGAGGTGCCCGACGTGGAGTTGGAGATAGTGCAACCGAAGGAGATGCCGCAGGTGCTCAAAGAGGACGCGTCAATGTTAGCCAAGAAGGCATATCAAACACAAGTCACCATCAAGTCCGTGGAGGCCGACAAGGTAAGTACACTTCCTCTAGGCTGCAGCAATGGCCATGCACAGGCCGGCGCTGGCGCGGCCACCGCGATGCCGCAGGTAGCCGCCGCTGCGGGCGCCACCGTGTGCAAAAGCTCACCCACCGTGACGTGCGACACCCCAAACCTTGTGCAGGCTAGCGCCCCGGCCCCGAAGAGCGCCGGCGTGCCCGCTGCTACGCGCGACGCCCCGGCCCCGAAGAGCGCCGGCGTGCCCGCTGCCACGCGCGACGCCCCGGCCTCGCACGCCACTCGACGTGCACCACCGGCAGCTGGCTACCAGCAGGACGCCAGTGACGTTAGTCCAGTTCCAGTTCCTCCACGTGGAGGCAACGGTCTTGCTCAGTCGTCCCGCGTGAGCGCCGGCGCCGGCACGCAGACGGACAGCGCGCGTGATAGCGCCCTTGTCCGACAAGGTGCCCCTGCCGCTGGCGCGGCACCGGCACCGGCACGCCGTGACCTAAGCGCCACTAACCCTGTGCCGGCTAGCAGACGGGAACACACTGGCCCTTCGGAGGCCAGTGCTCCCCCGAATGCCGGCAAGCATGTGCTCCAGCAGCAGCACATGCCCAGGCTTGAGCCGATTTCTTCACCGAAAAAACAGCAGGAATGGTCTTCCAAAAATCATGGCGGCCGTCCGACGGGCTCTCGACCTGTGCCTGAAGCACAGGACGCTGCTGCTCAGAGGTCGTGGAGCAGGCCCGGCGAGGGGAGAGGCGGTGGACTTCCCGTTCCAGCTGCAAGAGGTCTACGGGGAGACGACAACAACAGAAACAAGGACAGCTACAAAGCAAAGCGACCCCTATTTTGCGACAAGTGCGGATGCAAGGGCCATGTGGCCGAAAATTGTCACACAGCAAAACACCTCGTGGTCCTCTATCAGAAGGCAAAAGAGGAGAGGGAGAAGGAGCAGAAACAGATTTGCTACAGGTGTGGATGTACAGGCCATTGGTCTCGCAATTGTCGCACAGCAAAACACCTGGTCGACCTGTACCAAAAGGATCGAGCGGCCAAGCGTGCCGCAGGACTTCTTCAGGAATAATGTCCAGTGTTTTTGGAGATTTATTTCAAGCTTATCTGGAATCCTGTATTTGGGGATCAAGATTGCAATATCTAAATGGTGTCTCTACAATATCCATCGCAAAATCAGCTGTATGTTACCTTCATATTTGTTGCATTAGCCCCCTCAAATTTAGGGTACCAAATTAGAATTCATGTTGGACTATTGGAGCTCCTTTTGAAATATCTGAATATTTGAATGCTTGTTTAAATTTATGTGATATGAATCTCATCAATATGCATTTCACAATTTCTTTAAGTCTAGATAGAATAATGACTATGCTGAAAAAATGGTAAATGATAATACCGAGATTTTAAAAGTAGTTATAGCACTTTATGAAACTTGTCATACCCCAAAAGTTACATACATAGACGGTCCATAAACATGTATTTGGTTTTGGGGACGAAGGAGGACACACTAGGTCAATCCTCCTTTTTTTTATGTGTTTGGTTTTGGATAGTTGGATGGGATCATCCTCTAGGGGAATACGCCATTAGATTCAAGAACACCCCATCCCCACGAAACAAACATTCGGCCTCATCCCTCGTAGACGTGGCGTAGAGTTTGGACGCACCGGCGGTGGCCCGATGCATGCATCGACGAGTGCAAGGCACACAACTGTCGTTGTGCCGCTACTGGGCGGCCCGCAGACAACTTGATCGAGGAGCTCCACGGGCGAGCGCTGACGCTGAAGAGGAGCTTTGTTGTGGGTGGGCGATTTCACAGGCGGTGCAGGCAAGGAGCTTCGCTGGCAGGTGACCGGGAGGGGGACATAGGAGAGCAGCTCTCTGGCGGGTGGTACTCAAACAAAACACATGCTAAACTTATTTTGGTATGCCGAGGGCTTACTCTTGGGGAACGCCCCCTTCGTCGGGCTCCTCTTTTCGCCTAGCGCCATCCAATTATCCGACTAACCTTGCAAGGCGCGGGTTTTCACTGGGCATGACCAAGGTTTCCCAAAGGGCGACGAGGGGGCTCACTTGGAGTATCAGAGATCGTTTGCTCATGACGGAGCGCGGAAGACCGAAGGCAAGATCTGTGAAGGAGGGGTTCGAAGAGGCAAAGCCCTCCCCCAGGTGAAGGAGATTTTGTCACGCCCGGTTTTCCAAAGAGAACCAAACACTAGTCATATGTGTGCCTAGGAAGTCCACACATGCAACAACAGAATAGAAATATCAGAAACAATGTTATATAGCGGAAAGCATACTTATATTAACACTTACAACTATCAGAGTATCGCGGAACGGATGCTAATATTCTCTTCAGGCTCCATACATCTCAGGGACGGCTGACTGGGGGCTCCGTACGCCAAGCACTTCTAATAGACCTTGGTTAACTCCTCTGCATCTTTGACCTTCTTCTGAGCAGCACTTTACAATACACTGGGGTGTGAGGGAAATAGCAAGGGTGAGTCCATGTCAAACTCAACAAGTACAGGCGGAAAGTATAATGACATGCAAGGCTTATTCAAAGGGAAGGCTGACTCAGGTTTACTGTAGATTAGCATTTTAGTTGGCAAACTTTTATTATTGCAACCTAATCACTAAGATGAGTGAAAGATCCCAATCATTAATTATTAGAATGAGTATAACATTTTTATTATCCTCATATAACCGAGGTAGCAACCTCAATATTAACCATGGGGTAGCAACCCCAAATAGTAACCCAAGGTAGTAACCCTAATTAAGATCACGGGATGGCAATCCCGCCAAAGCACGAGGTAGCAACCTCAATCCACAAATCCACCTCCATTGTCCAATTGTGAGTCATATTCTAATCATGTGAGAGTCTAGGCCGCTCGTGTCCGTGAGCATGGCTGATATATCAGTTTTAACTCTGTAGAGGTGTACACTTTCACTTCAAGTCGTGATTCCTATTTGCCTGGGGTCATGACTCCTCAAAACACTACCAAGGTGAGCACGCAGGGTTTCACTACGAGACTGCAGGTTCCAGCTAATAGGATGCAACTCGTAAGGTTTGGCCTAGGCGCACGGCAGCCATGCCCATAGCAATGGAACCCGGACTAACCGTCAACTTAATATTCATTACCTAGGTTACTTTCTTACGCCTACCCGAAAAGTTACACCCTACTAGTAGAGGTCCTGATACTATGTCAAGCCAGAGCCATATGGCTTGAAGTTGTACTGTATGTCCCAGGTGGCCGCTCCACAAACAGGTCCTTAGGGAGGGCGGACACGAGCATCCCTGGAAACCGGGCCAAGCTCCAATACCCGTTCCCCTTTTCAAAACCTTAACCACGATGCTATAAGCATCTTTACTTCTCTATTATTATAATAGCCATTAATCATCATCAATCATTAATCATCATTAAAGTAATCATTAATCACTATTACTATCATTAACATGTAGAAGTGGTGAGTGGAGCAGCTAAGCATAACTACACTACCCAATCATAGAAATCCTAGGTAAATACAAGAAGGTAATCATAGGGCTAGTCATGTCCTTAGGGTTTGCAATATTAGACACATGCAATGAAAGTAAAGTGAATTTAATGAATAGGAGGAATATGATCAAATGGTGCCTGCACTTGCCTTTTTCCTAGAGTTTAGCTGCTCAGAAGTCTTCGGCTTCTATCTTCTAGTCTCCAGCTTCTGCTTCAACTGTCGGTCCACAGCTCCTGGTCTTCAATGCTAACGGACCATCCTTCCTCTACTCGCAGCAACCAAGCAGAACAAACAGACAACAAACACAACTAAGAACAATAGATCACTCACAAGAAACGCTTGAAGTGAGCGTACTAAACGACCCGGCTCGTTGTTACGATCACGAGAGCGCAAGAACAACCGAGAACAGAGCTATCGTTACCGAGGACACGTCTATCAAGGTTTGCAACATAATAGAGAAAATAGACTACACACTCGATGCATTTTATTTATCAAATTAAGGTGATGGACATTTTATAGAGATGTCCTAAAGTTCAATTAAGTGAAATTATAGTTTAACTAGAAAAGACGGAATTAAACCTTAGTCATATTTTATTTATAAACTTTTCATAGTTTTTAAGTTATTTAAATATTTATAATTTAGAAAACATAGAACATGTGTGAGCAACTAATCGAACCATCATATGTTTCATGCTTTAACTAAGTATGTTATAATTATAATTAATAAACACACATTGAAGTTGATATTAATTAACATCTATTTATAAAAGACCGAATAAAATCCAAAATTACTTTTAATTAGAAACTTGGTTGCATAAATATTAACCAAATTAATATTTAACTGATAAAATTTAGAGGTGTGAGGCATGCTATACGTTGCTACTAACATGTAGTATGCGTTGGCTCGACCACAACATGACAAAAACAGAATTAAACCCTAGGTTGCTTTTAATTTAAAAGTTATTAAATAAATATAAATCAAATTGCATTTAGATTAATAAATTCATAATTAAGTGACATGATGAACATTACCGCTACTGCGTAGAGCACGGCGTTACAAAACTAAGGCAACAAGAACTTATGAATCGGAGACTAAACGATCGAACGACGGGGATTATATGATCAATGGCAGAAACATAAATAACTCGTCTTCTACCTTGGCTCATCTCCATCCTCTGGATTGTTGCCTCCATGGCCACTGCTGCTGCTGCTGTGCACAGGGAAGGGAGGGGCTTGGCACAGCACGGCGGCGTGGGCCCGCACGACCACGCGAGGGTGGCGGCGGTCTACCTTGCCCGAGCAGCGTCTGCTGCTCGCAGAAATCGCATAGGGCGCGTGACCGAGGCACGGGACGGGCGCCGGGTGCGGGTCCATGTGATGGCGCGAGATAGGGAGACGGCCATGGCGGCCTAGGCCAAGAAGACGCCGGCCACAGCTGTTGCAAAACAAGGAAGAAGGAGCTTCCATGGTGAGTTCGTTAGAGATGAGAAAGAAAGGTGGGGAAACGGTCAAACAGCGATGGGTTCACAAAACGAAGGGCGTGCCGGTGTAGAGGAGATCTAGACGAACCTCATAGTGGAAACGGAATTCACTAGGGATGAAAACCATGGTCGAGAAAGCTCACCGAACCTTTGCCGGAGCTCTAGGGTTTCGAAACTTCGGCGATAGATGTAGGACGCTGGAGTGGTGGATCGAGAAAGCGATCGTACTTCTGGAACCTGTGCGTTAGGGTTCGAGGTAGGAAAAAAATCGAGTGATTTTTATAATTTCGGAAATTCTAGAAATTTATTTTTAGTTCAAAAATAATTCTAGAAAAATCTAAAATCATTTTAGATCCCTGAAAAATATTTCTAAACTCCTAAAAATTCAGAGAAAACTTCTAGAGATAGATTGAGAGGTGATGAATCCAAACAAAGTATTTGAAGCCCATGAAAAGGGATTTTAGAGCATTTAAAAATTGGATTTTGCTCTAGGAAAAATAGGAAAACGTTCTGAAAAACTCCAAAAAATTCCCGGGAAGGATCAAATGGCGTCTAAATGTGTTTTTGAAGACTTATCACACAAAAGCGCCAAAACAAGCAACAAGCAAGCGCCACATCAATGAAAGCCCATCAAATTAATTAAGAAATATTAAAAAAACACCATTTTATTTAATAAAAATATATGCAAATTTAAACTATTGTTGACAATTTTTATCCTAATATAAAAATCATTCTTTTTATTTAGTATTTTCTATTCACAACCCGAAATAGAAATTTTGGGGTGTGATAGATTTGTGGCGGTATCTCAGCAAAGACAGGTCATCGTGTCCTGTGGTAGTTGAACACATTTTTTTACTATTGTAATGATTCGACCAAAGTGCCCCTGACCCGAAGGAATATGCTTAGGACTTAGGGTAGGCGTGGGGCACGATGGTCTTTTGTAATGTAAGAAGGGGCCTATAAATAGTGCCCCTGAGCAACAATGTGAGGAGGATGAATTGAATAGTGATTCCATAATGTTCCTAGCTAGTTGGTTTCCCACTTCGCGCCACCTTTGCTGTTCTGCCATTTCCCACTAGTTTCTATAGTTCGGTGGCCCACCCCCATGTTTGAAGACTTCGGTCTAGAACAACAACTTAAGTTAGGAAAAAACAAAATGTGGAAACAAGATAAAGTAGATATTGTTTATATGATGAACTAGAAGAAAAACACAAATTATAGATCAACAAGCAATGATCATGTTGCCCTACCGCATTGAGAGCTCAAAGTTTGTTCAATTCCTACCATAAGATCCAATGGGTTTTAGGCCCTGTTTGGATCACTCGAAACTAAAGTTTAGACATATTAAAGTTTAGATGTATTAAAATTTTAGATGGTCTCTTTTAGTCATTGTTTGATGAGAAAGTTATGATACTGTACCACACTTGGTAGCGAGCGCAAAGTTCACGCGAAGTGGACCCTAACACGAAGAGTAGGCTGCCACGGAGTGGACCCCCACACGAAGAGTAGGTTGCCATGGAGTGGACCCCCACACGAAGAGTAGGCTGCCACGGAGTGGCCCCCCACACGAAGAGTAGGCTGCTAGAATGCTTGCGGTGCTGTAACCGGAGGTCATCATCGCTGGTGTCACAACAATGTCGCAAAGACACACGAGGCCACCGCTCTTGACCACCTTAAGCAAGGTCTTGCAACACATAGTTGAGGTGCCGTTGTAACAGAACCATCCAATTTATAAGAGCATAAGTATAATAACAATCACCGAAGCGATTAAACTATCATACTTGAGCCCATATAAACCCGGTAGTCTGATGAAATCACGAAGGATCTCAAACCAACCAACATACAAACTAAGATCGTACATGATTCAACATAACAAGTCACATGTTACATCACAGTTCATAAATGGTTTACAAGTATCTCACATACATCGGAGTTCACATAGTTATTACAAACCAAGTTCAAATAACAGAATCAAAGTAGTTTGACGTCAACATCACACTTAGTTCAAATACATGCCAGTACCACGGTCATTTCTAGCAAAAGCATAATAGAGAGGATGACTTAGGAGTACCATGCCCCATGGTTTAGTCCTCATCCACGGCAGAATAAAGGCAGTTCTTACAGTACCCCATGATGCATCATATCATCTGCAACAAGAGGGAATAAACCATGAGTATGAGAATGTACTCAGTTAGACTTACCCGTCGTAAACCAGAAATAATATGACACAAAGGAGTGTGCAAGGCTTTATCGGTGGAGTTAGCTTGACAACATTTTGCATAAAAGCTTAAGTAACATAACTTGGACATTTAATATCTTTAGCATCAAATTGAATACCTATTCAATTTAGCATATCTAGATTAGCACCTGTACTAGAGCAATCACATGATTAAGCTAACAAGCATTAGTAACCATATCTGGTGTATTAATTTGAGCATCATCATAACCATCAAGTTCCATCAATTAATGCTACGTTGCCACTGCTCAGTCAAGTTCTCACTATCCGGGAGAGACGGTGACTCGAATCGATTTTAACCAGCTAGGGAGTTATTCCTAACACAAACCCATACTTCCTCCATCGGGGTCACGTTGGGTCACCTTTGGTACAATTTAGGTACAGTCGTGGGTCCGATCAGCGCCGTACCTTAAGGAATACTACCAGTTTGCCAGGAAGTTTAGGCCCGGCTTGCCCTTAGACTCACGCCACTGGCTCCCCGCACATCCTTACTTCCTCCAGTGTGCGCACTTTCACTTACTAGGTCCTGGCCTGAGTTGAGCTACTTGGCTTCGCGGTCGGAATGACTTATCCGAGCAACTAAGTGCTAGGCATGCGTTCAACATGACATGAGGACATATAGCGAATCGGTCCTTAACCAACACAGATGGGGATAAATAGGCACCAAGACCTCCATGCCTTGTAGCTTCTCTACCACAATCCCGCCCGACATCCTTTTATTCATCAATACATGGTTATTTCCACGATAGCAATTATAGCCAACCGTGATCAGATATCTACCTATATCTTGCAGGTGACAGGAAATCACCTGACTTCCATTGGACTAAGAATGGCTAAGCATATATTCGATCTTGGACCTACAAAGGATTCAAGATATATTTGTCTGGACAAGGAAAATATATGCAGCATGTGTTTCCAATCAACTCCTATAACCTAATGCATCAAAAATAAAGGACGCAAGTGATATTTGTAAAAATAAAGGAGGCTTATAATGCTCTGGGGCTTGCCTTTTAGAAACAAGGAAGGTTGGTGGTTAGGACACTCAGGAAGATCTTCCACACTGACTCCTCCTTCTGTCTGAACCTCCTGCTCCTGGGCTGCCTGCTACTCCTCCTGACGCTCAAGTTCGAACTCGAGTAGCGTCACTCCTTCCGGGGAACCTATTGGATGCATATGCATAAATGAGTATCATGAATGCATAAGAGATGAGATGACCTGATGAAGTGTATATGCATGAGCATAGTTATCCGCAAGATGTATGATAAGTTTAACATTCGTTGACCAAGTAGATGTATAACTTTCTTATAGTCGATCTTTACTGTGTAGGTGCATATCTCTTCTATAGTACAAGAAACATACACTCACCAAGTTCTAGTACCCTAAGGTAAAGTTGTTCATCATTAGTAAGAGACTTAGAACCTATAGCAAACAACTAATCTCAATTATCCTAAGCATCTACACAAGCATCACATAAGACAAACAATTACAATTTGACTTAGTTATTTTCTGGACTGTAAACAGCAGCTACTTATTTTGGCCATATCTGGAGTTCTACTCAACCAAATACTATGATCTTAGACTTTCTGGAAAGCTTATAAAACTTCCTACAACTTTCTTATAGTCATCTCAAGATGATTCAATGGCTATCAAGGTTAAACAAAGCAATTTCTCAGATCTATCTAGAAATTCCAGGGAATAAGTATTGCTGGAGACCAACTTGTAACAGCTATAACTCTCAAACAATTTTACACAAGCAATATAAGTAAGTTATCTATAACTTTGTTATTGACAAGATTCACAGCAAACATCATTTTACCCATGCAATTTACTTAACAACAGAAACTGTCCAAAACAATCTCTATAATTGAATTATAGAGCAATTAATATTTCACTGCATACCAGCAATTAAATCTGAGCATAACCAATGGTAACAACAGATCATAGACATCATATACACTTTATAAAACATAATGGTCAAGCCCAAATAAATTATTTAAATGCCTTTATTAATCCATTTGGACACTAAGGTGAAATAAGGAACATATATCAAAAGTACATAGTAAATTCTGAGAAAATTATAGTAGCCTACATATGACCCCAAAAGTCTACTATGCAAATTTCATGCCATTTAGATAAGTATAACCATCTCTACAAAAATGATAAGTTGCATAGGCTTATTTTAGCAAAAATAGTTTAGCCTAGTGAAAAGTGTCAAACAATAGATTTTATATTTTCTTACTTTCATCCTAGCATAATAACACTATATAAAAATTTGCATGATCATTAGTCATGCATTTTTACCCCATTTATTTTCACTAAAAACTAGTAATTAATCAAGGTTAAATAGAAAGACCATATTCCAAGTATACCTACTGTAGGTTTAGCATTTTTTCTAGCTAGATCATGTCAACACAAAACCAGTAAAATTGGAATGATAATTTTTGCACTTCCCTAGCTCAAGATATGCATTTTACAAGATGGAAACAACTTTAAAAGCACTTATCTAGATCAATTTAATTCTCCCAAAAAATATCCCAAATAGTAGGTTTCATATTTTTATCAAATAGAAAACTTCATGATGAATTCAACAAAATTTGGTTCACTCAATTTGGATACTCCTAGCTCTAGATATGAATTTTTGAAGTTTGCTACAAAATATGGAATAATAAATAAAGAAAATCAAATTTCAAATCAAGCTCAGCTGCTAGGTGCACCCGGTCCAGTGCACCCAGTGCGACTGACAACGGGGGCCCATAGGTCAACAGTCCCACCCGTCAGCGACACAGGAGCAGAGGACGGCGCTGACCGGCGAAAGCTCACCGACGGCGAGGTCTCCGATGAAACCCCGGGCACCATTGTGTTCCTCTCATCAACCCGCACCCAGGGGTACCCCAGGTTGGGTTGGTAGTTCACTGGAGCAAGCTCATCAGTGAGCATGGCGGACGGCGGTGGTCGCGCGGTGGCGCGTCGGCCGTCTCCGGCCACGGCAGGCCCCGGCGAGGACGGTCCTACCTCTACGGTGACCTAGCATAGTTCTAGAGCAAGATCTAGACATGGTGGAGCAGTGAGGGAGCCTGACCGCATGCATGGCAGCACGACAGTGCCCATTGCAAACAGTGGGGCTCTCTGTTCTGGCTAACCGGTGGCGAGAGGTGGGTCTCCATCTTCGCGGTAGGAGCTAGCGTTCGTGGCTATACACAAACATCTTCGAGTGGGGGATGGCAAGACCTAGGGGCTGCTGGCCGCGGTGAGCTCAAGCTCGTGGCCACAGTGGACGCGCACGACACGGTCGCGTTTTCCTGCGTTGATGCTGCAGTAGCGGTTAACCGGCCCTTGGCTCGAGCTAGACCTAACCCTAGGCTTCCCAAAATGAGAGAAAGGAGAAGGCGAGAGGGCTCCGGTGAGCACGACCATGGTGAGCGCAAGCTCAGCGGTGCTCCGGCGAGGGTTGCGGTGATGAAAATGGCTGTAGGCCTTTACCTTGGGCTCGAACTAAGGTGCTATTGGGTCGAGGATGTAGAGTGGGTTGTGGCGACGTAGTGTGCGCGAGCTATTGAGTAATGGCACGGTGGCGGTGGCGCGCAAGCTCGATGAAGACATGGCGGTGATGGCGCTGCTCGGCTGCAGAAGAGAACGAGTGCGAGACAAGGCAGAGAAGGAGTGAGCGTGAGTGGGAGTAGAGCAGCAGGGGCGCGTCCCTCTTGTCCATGCGCTGGCCCAACTGGCCTGGCTGTCGCTGGTGTACGGCCACCACGTGGCAGCCATGGCCTAGCGTGATTGGCTACTGACGCCACGCCGTTCGCGTCCATCAGAGCCCGACGCGCACGTCTGATAGAGCAACTTTGTGACCATATAACTCCTAATCCGTGGTGAATCAGGAAAAATGGTATTAGTGAAAGTTGTAGAGCTATGTGAGATCTACAACTTTTCTTTAGGGAGTAACATCTAATTCATCATGGTTAGCAAGTTACAAGGCTCCAAAGTGGTGCACTTGAAACTGAAATCAGCATTTTGGACTTATTAAAATTTCTGAGTCTAGAAACAGTATTTTGTTGATTCTTGTGAGCCCTATTTGACCATGTTAGGCACTGAATTAGCTCATGACCCTTAATAAAAGTTTGTTCCACATCAGATAAGCTACAACTTTTATTAAGGATGCACTGCCATGAAAACACTCTATGCTATAGTTCAACTTTGGTCAAAGTAGGATCATGAAAATTGAAGTTTCTAGAATAACTATGACTTGGGGGTTGTTTGGTCCATGTCATGAATACCAAACTTGTTCCATGTACCAACCTAAGTGTGTCTAAGGTGTTTTAGTGATGAACATCAACCACTTGCATTAACAAGCATGACCATAAAGCATACACACGTTGCAATATAGAATAACAAAGGTATGTTTCATATGTTTATGCTCATATATGAATGAATGATGCTTATGCTCATGCAATGCAAGTGCAAAAGTGCAAACCTAACACCTAAGGTGTTACAGTCGTCACCCTTTACACACCACAGGACAAAGTCCGTTGAGCACGTCATCGCGTCACAACCTCCTAGCGCCTTGATGACACCCGATGTGTTGGAAACCCTCTCGACAACGACTATGGTGGGAATGGTGGTGGCAAAGCTCGTCGTGGTGAATGTTGTGATGGTGAGCATGTAGGCTAGCTGTGAGGTGGCGAGGAGCCATGGGCGCAAGGACGGTGCAACTCAGTTAGCGCACAAAGCGGCGATGGTCAGGTGGTGCCATGATGGAGTGGTGCCAATGCTGCTAGCACATTTCTGAACTCACAAGGCCATTGAGGGCTCACGAATGAGGAAAACTTAGCAAGTTGCTGGGCTAACACTAGTAAAAATGATAGATGGTTGTAGGGATTCTTTTTTACTTCTTTTTATATAAAAAAGTGTACACCATGAGCCTATGACACAAAAGTACGCTTAGTGAAAGGATCTAAACAATGCCTAGTAGGGGGGTGAATAGGCGTATCTAAAAAATTCTACATAAAACTCAAAGTCACTTGTCAGCAACTGTCAATAGTCCCAATAGTTTGGGTCGGAACTCTCGATGTCGTTAGAAGTTCTGGCGCAAACTGTCAGAAGTCCCGACGCCTATGGGAAATGTACTACAAGTGCTAAAATGAACTTTGTGACTTTGATAACTTACAACTCCACTTCCTAGTGGTAAGGTAACACGTTGGGGTTGCTCCTTTGACATCGAAAGGTCACCACTCCGTAGATCGAGTCCAAACCCTAAGAAAATCTTTGGGGAGGAAGAGACACACAAGAACAAAAGTGATAGCACAAGTCTCAACAATAACGAGCACACATGACACAAGGATTTATCCTGAGGTTCAACAACCCCACAAAGGAGCTCCTACGTCCTCCTTGTTGAGGTGACCACAAAGGTTTGAGTCTCTTTCACCCCCTTGCCTCTCTCAAGGCAACCACAAAGGTCACTCGAGGTTTCCACTAAGAAATCGAGGGTAATATAAACTTCCCAAGGCTCTTCCACAAGATGGAAGCTATTGGGCGACGCCTAGCCAGCTAGGGGCAAAGCCCCAAGAGTAATAGATGCAAATCCAACTGGCTTGATGAAGAAATTGAGTGCTCAAGCTTGCCAAAGTGATGCTCTCACTTAATCCCCTCTTCTTTCACTCAAAACTCTAGGGGAATCAAAGATTGGAGCAAAGGGGAGAGGAAAGGGGAGTCTTGAATGCTTGAGAGCTGTTTTGGCCGTGAGTGGGTTGTAATGGATGAGTGAGTAACGGTTAGAAGAGAGGAAAGAGTTATTTATACTCATGGTAGAAAACCAACTGTTCAGATCTACGTCGGAAGTTCCGATGCAGATCTTGGGACTTTCGACCTATAAAGAAAACACTGTTCATGCAATGTCAAAGTCATTACAAACACTTCAACGTGGGAACTCCCGGTGAACGTCGGGACTTCCGACAGTCGTGGGACTTCCGACGCGCATGGTCTGCATGGCATCTAGGTGGCCAGGTGCTGGGACTCCTAACCTGAGTTGGGACTTCCGACGGTCGGGACTCCCGACGTACATCGGGACTATCGATGGGCGTAGTCATCCAGCTAGCTAAGTCTAGGTGTCGGGACTCCTGACTTGGGTCAGGACTTCCAACAGCCACAGTCACAGCGTAGGCTAAGTGACTGGGCGTCAGGACTTCAGGCGTGAGTCATGACTTTCGACACCAAAAGTCACCAAAAACTATTCTACGTGCTCGTGAAGTGCTAGAGTGTCTCTCTTTGATTTTAATTTTATACTTGGGCACTCTATCTTCCTTAGACCAATTAAGTTTGTATCCCTCTTTATAGTACGACATACCTAAACTTAAAAGCATGAAATGTAAACTTGAAGATCTGCTTTGAGTTTGACGCCTTTTTCAACTTCAAGAATTGAGGGATACCATTTCATCTTTATCAACTCTTTAAATCTTTCATGGGACTAATTGCTACAACATATCTCATTAAGATCACATTAGTCCCTAATTTGGATGTCATCAATACACCAAAACCCACATAGGGGGCAAATGCACTTTCAATCTCCCCCTTTTTGGTAATTGATGACAACCAACTTAGGCTTTTATAAGAATGAAAGAATTTAAAGTTTTTGAACCCCAAAATTTATGAAGAGCTCCCCCTTGATGTATGCATGAATTTGAATTTCAATAAGAATCATCTATACATGATTTGCATACATCAAAACAAAAAGCTCCCCCTAAATTTTGCAATCCGTGGGGTGCAACAAGTGTATGTAAACAAATATATATCCGTGAAAAAGAGATACAATATGACAAGTTATATTCACACAACAAGTGAAAGAGAATATGATGGCCAAGATCTTAAAGTAGGAACTTAAAGCAATACATGGCCATCCAAAATAAAACATTCATCATCACAAGTAAAGACAAGCACATGCTAATAGATAGATAAACATAACTTGTTCTACAATCATCCATCACAAACACATATATAGTTGTCCATCACATACTTGCCACCACACGACATAGTCCAAACAAGATAAAAAGTTTTAAAGTCTCAAAACTAAGTGACCAACTAACTTATTACATGATAGATCAAAGCCTAACATTCCCCCTTTGTCAACAAGTGCTAAAAGGGGTAGGTCGCGTGAAAGAAATGACTACTCGTCCTTGTAGTCCTCCTCCTCATCATGGTCACCATCATCACGACCATCAACATCGTCATCATCATCATCATCCTTGATGTAGTCCTCATCCTCTGTAGTGGCCTTGCTCTTGTCATCAGGGCAAGAAGCAGCATCATCCTCGTATGCCATGCACGCCTCATCATAAAGGGCCAAAGGATCATGGGGAGGCACAAACAGCAGAGGAGGAGAAGACTCAATACCAGCCCGTTGCTCCAAACGATAGAGCCTCTCTTGCATGTCATGCTCACGTTGAGCACTAGCACAACACTGTCCAAACATGTAGGTCATGAGAAACTTGAACTTGTTGGGCTTCTTAGTAGAGAAGGAGGAAGAGTGTGGCTCGGCACTAGAAGAGCGAGAAGTAGCAGGAGGTGAAGCACCACGGCGAGAGCGAGAACCCGAAGCACCTTTGCCTTTGGCTTTGGCTACATCAGCCTTCTTCCTCAGGTCCTTGGCAGCTATGATGGATGTCTTGTTGGAAATCTTGAGGAGCCTGTGCTGAGAATCTGTGGGGAACCAAATACTTGACACTTGCTCAATCACATGCATGATGTAGGGGACATAGGGAAGGTGCCTCACTGGATCCTCACCGGCATCATGTATCTTGTTCCAAATGTATCGGCTGATGGAGAACTGCTCAAAATCATCACCAAAGCGCTGAAGCACCTTCTAAGAGTCATCGCAAAGGACGGTGGAGTCACCACGCTTTGGATACAAGTTCTGTCATAGGATGTTGTTGAGAACATAGTAGTAGGGCTTCAGATACATAGTCTATCCATCAGCAAGATATCCATCAAGGTAATATGCTGGTACTCCTCCAAAGCCACATCCTCATACTCAGTAAGTTCAGGTGCAGTGCGGTCGATGTGACTTAAACCACGAAGGCGAGAAAAAGTAATGAAATCCACCTTATAGTGCTTGCCTTCTGTGGTCTAATGGATAATGTCAATGCTACCGGTAGGGCCTTTCTCATGGTGATAGGAAGCATAAAACTGATAGATGATCTCATTATTCTAATGTTTCTGAAACTCCATCAGGTAGGATAGCCCCATTGAGTGAATATCACGAACCATCTACTACAACTCAGGCTCCTTGAATAGACCAAGGGAATAAGCATCAATAACCTTCATCTGAATGACCGGTGGCTCCCTCTTGTTTAGAAACTTGTTGTAGAGAATGGACTCATAGTAATCAAAGTGAAAAGAATGCCAGAAACGGTACTCAAGATGGAGATCCTTCTCTTCTTTAGCATACAAATTTCTGCCTCTCATGGACCTGATGTCCCAAACCCGGTGATGGTAGTCAACTAGTAGAGGAGGTGTCTCGCCACCATAGGGATTATGAGCCATCACGGGCTCCCACATGGCTGGCAGATCTCCCGTGAAAGGAACGAGCTCACTAACGAAGCCAAAGCCATGACATGGGGTGCGAATAGGTGGAACAGCAATGGTGCGGCCAGCACGCTCAAGAGCTTCTTCTTCTTCATCAACAATGGGGTCATTCCCAACATAGGCACGAGCTTGATGAGAAGAAGCTATAGCAGATGATCATTGACCATCATGGCGACGGGCAGTATGGGGATAGGCCGCCTTGGTGCAGCCAGTTGGCTTGAGTATAGCGGCACGGTCTTGATTGCACTTGGACCGCTTCTCCTTGCGTCTCGAGGGGCTACCGTCGTCCATGGCTATGAGAGACACGAAGTGGAACTAAGAAACAAGACAACGAGTGGCGAATGAATATCGAGAAGTGAACAAACAAGAATGGAGTGGTGACCATGGGGTCAGGAGTACCGCCGTAGTCAGGAGTTTCGACAGCCGAGAGTTCCAGTCAGAGCCAGGAGTTCCGACGTCGGGACTTCCGGCGATCGCTGGGACCTCCAACGCACATGGTAACTAGCCCATTCATAGGGCTTCAAATCTTGACATGCATTCTGTCGATAGAATATCATCGACAGTCCTCCGAGGGGTATCCCATAAAGGTAGATTGATTGGCAGTGATGCGCGTAATCAAGAACAAGAAGGCAATAGAGACATAAGAGTTAGACAGGTTCGGGCCGTCAGCACGACGTAATACCCTACTCCTGTGGTCTGTTGGTCTGTATTGGCTATCGTATGATATTGCGTATGTTTAGATGCCTTAGGCAAAGCCTAGGATCTGTATGGGGATATCAACTAGGGGACCCCTGCCCCTCCTTATATGCTATGGAGGGGTAGGGTTACAAAGAAAGTATCATATTTGGTATTATACAATATCTTATTGTAGCCTTGCGGTGCACGCCGACTAGTGTCGTGCGCCGCATGCTTTGATCTTGTGGGCTAGGCCACCTCTGATGGTGCATCCCATGTCTTGTCTTATGGATACCAGGGGGTATATCCCCCACAGCTAGTCCCCGACCGCCTTGTATACTTTGAGCAAAGCTATCTTAAACAAGTTCGAGCACTTTGATGTGAAGCCGATTAGTTTAACCGATGATCCGAGCAGTGGAAGTCAAAGCCGACCAGTTTAACTAGTGACCTAGGCGGTGAAAGTCAATGCCGACTAGTTTAACTGGTAATCCGAGCAGTGGAAGTCGAAGCCAACTAGTTTAACTGGTTAGGAGACCTCGGACTTAGCCAAGTAAGGCTTGCTAGAAGGATGTAAGGGGCTCAAGATAAAATTTGAAAATTCTTCCACTTAGGAGAAGTGTAGCCACTTAGACTCCGCCAATAAGGAGGGTAAATCAAGAAATAAGCACTATATTCACTGCTAGGTGAAGTGTAGCCATTTAGTCCCCGAGCCTGCTGAAAGATGATGAATGAATCTTGTAGCAGGGTCAAAGAAAAGAAGTCTGAAAGCTTGCCAACGACATCTGACATGCACGTATCAAGACCCTAGATGTGCTGCCCAAGATCAGCACCCTGATCCAAATAGCATGGAGCAACTTGATAGCACACCGATGAGACACAACAAGACCCGGCCGCCAAGGGAGTCCCTAGCCTTAGCTAGCAACTCTTGCACGAAGAATCCGAACATCAAGGAGTCCCTAGCTTAGCTGGTAAGCCCCCAGCGTAGCTAACGATGAAGCACGAGCGACGAAGAGTCAGGCCAACTGGTCGGTGATGAAGTGAGCATTGAGTAGAAATGACCGGTGAATAGTCCGATTAACTAGTTGGCGACAAAGTCCATAAACCTAGCGGTCCGACCAGTCGATCGGTGGAGAAGTCCGAGTACCAGGTGGTCTGACCACCTGGGCGATGATCTACCAAGGGAGTCTCCAGCTTAACTGGTGACTCTTGCATGAAGAATCCGAATACCGAGGAGTCCTTAGCTTAGGTGGTGATGCTTGCACGAAGAATCCGAACACTGAGGAGTCCCTAGTGTAGCTGGCGAGCCTCTAGCGTAGCTGATGATGAAGCACATGCGATGAGCAGTCCAACCAACTGGTCGGCGGCGAAGTGAACGCCGAGCAGTCCGACCAGTTGGTTGACGGTGAAGTCCGTCCAATAGGTGGTCCGACCACCCAGACAATGATCATCTTGTCCAGTCGTTGAGCGTAAGCTCATTGACCGAGTCATGTCCCTACGAAACAAATGTGTAGAATATGTAGTATATGATGTAAAAATAAAATATATGAACTCCGGAGAAGAATCAGCAATAGTGATGAAATAGCATATGTAGCTCGACGATCAGTTGGTGTGAACACTTAGTGTTATTCTGAAGATGTGTTTATATTTAATATAAACCGTCCGACCAGTTAGTGTGTAGCTGAGTCTCTAGCCCTTGCTAGCCTATTAACCATAACGCGGAGCGCGGAGCCCGTGTGCGTGTAGGAAGAGTAGGGCGTTGCTAAGGAGGCGCTGCCGACCACCCCAAACGTAGAGGGTAGGTGCTCGTGCACGTGTAGGGAGAAGCCATAGACAGGGCCATCTCTGGGAACATTCGAGCATCAACATGACTATTTGGGGATTTACCTTAGACTTAGCTGTATGTCATCTTTAAGATGGTATACATGAAAGAAAAATCGTTTGGAGAGCAAACATGGAGAAAACAGCTCGGAGAAACATCATGGTGATATATGAAGATTGGAGAATATTTAGAAGAATATTAAAGCGTGACTTAGCTTTAGACAGAATATCTGGTCGGCGGCGTATGGCGTTATCTGGTTGGCATTGACGAAGTTGCTCGACCCTCGAGCTTTCTGGTTTGTCATCATGACGGCGGTCACGGTTGTCATCATTGTGACGTGGCAGGCGATCGGAGCAAGTAGTCCAGGCGATGTCATCCTTATGCTACTAGTCGGCCTTAGGCAGATCAGTTTTGGGGACATCGTTGACATAGTTGCATTCGATCTGGTCAGAGAGGCGATGGCGCTTTGATTTGCATGGCTCTGAAGATGTACGTGAGCGCCTCCTTCCTTATTTGCTTGTTGGTTAAGAGGATTTGGACGTAGCCTTGCTTGCTGGCTCGGATACTAATTCGAGCCATCTTGTGATCTGAGGAAGTCAATATTCATTATAGGTCGGGAAACAATACCGCACAAAGTCGCAACCGTGTGCCGCCAGCAACAACTTCAATGCCCGAGGACATGCTCAGCGTCGCATGCCGGAGTTTGCCTGCCCATAATTCTGACTTGTCGAGAGATGCATTTTGATCAAAATCTCCGGTTGTGTGCATGGTTCTGTAGATTGAACCAACGCCCGGTCGTCTTGATTGGTCATTGAAGTCAGCGATGACGGTGCATAGGATCCCGGTGCTGAACTATCGAGTTGCTACAGGATGCAGAATCATGCGGTCAAAGCGGTGGAAGTGTCGTGATGAATTGCATATCAACATTGAGCCACCGCGAATAGCCTCAAGATGACGACTCCATCGTAGGTGAAGGATGTTGCCTCCTAAAGCCAAATTGCCACGGATGGCGATGATCTTCAGGTACGCCATCTTGTTCGTCATGGAAACATCACGTAGACCCCTACCTGGCACGCCAACTGTAGATAGAATATCGTCGGCAGTCCTCTGAGGGGTATCCCATGAAGGTAGATTGATTGGCAGTGGTGCGCGTAATCAAGAACAAGAAGGCAATAGGGACACAAGAGTTAGATAGGTTCAGGCCATCAGCACAATGTAATACCCTACTCTTGTGGTCTGTTGGTTTGTATTAGCTATCATATGATATTGCGTGTGTTTAGATGCCTTAGGCAAAGCCTAGGATCCGTATGGGGATATTGACTAGGGGACCCCTGCCCCTCCTTATATGCTCTGGAGGGGTAGGGTTACAAAGAAAGTATCCTATTTGGTATTATACAATATCTTATTGTAGCCTTGTGGTGCACGTTGACCAGTGCCGTGTGCCGCATGCCTTGATCTTGTGGGCAGGGCCACCTCTGATGGTGCGGCCCATGTCTTGTCTTATGGATACCAAGGGGTATATCCCCCACACATTCACACAAGGAGGAGAGAGGAGGAGAGAGGAAAAAATAATAGAGACAAATCACAAGGTACATTGACATTAGGGTTAGGGCACCATGGAGGTTGTACCTTAAGAGAGGGGAAGAAGATGGAGGAAAACAAAATCCCCAGGCCACGAACAAATCTTCGAGCACGAGCACCTCCACGAACAAAATCCCCACCAATGAGCTGAGGAAGAAGAGCAGAGCATGGGCGGTGGAGAGGAGCCAGAGAGGCTAGGAGTGCCGATAGAACCCCCGGTGGCACAACCAGAAGGGATGGGGGTCGGAGCTCCCGGCGGCCAAGGGGTAGGCCAGAGCTCCTGGCGGGGCGCAACGCGGTGACGTGAGGAGTGAGGGCGGCATGAAGGGGTGGCTATGGGGCGATGGGAGTGCGGGGAGGGAGGGAGGGAGAAATGATTGCAGTAAAACAGGCCGTTCGGGTGAAAACGAGATTTTAACCCTAGGTCAAAGACGCGACGCGGTCAAAATGGATGGTCGACTCAGATCTGCGTCAGGACTCCTGGTGTTGGGCGAGGACTTCCGGCGGTCGGGAGTCCGGTGCGAGCTGTGACTTCCGTCCATCGGGACTTCCGACCTATGTCGGGACTTCCAATGCAGGAAACTAGAAAACTCCCAAACTTTAACTCACTACACCATGTGGGGCAAAAATATGATGGACACTAACATTTTCACAAGTGACTAGATTTCATTCAACCATCACAAAGCAATAGTCACTCATGAAAATTATAAAATAGATTTTGAAAGTGTCACACAATATTTTCTCAATTCTTTTCTCCTAACTAGATCAAACAAAGTATGTGCAAGACATCAAGCCACATTACGAGAATCAATGATATTTATCTCACTCCTCAAAGCACAAAATCTTGACTCATCTAGGGGCTTTGTGAAGATATCGGCTAGTTGCTTTTCGGTGCTCATATAGTGAATTGTGATATCTCCTTTGCCTTCATGGTCTCTCAAAAAGTGATGCAAGATGTCTATGTGCTTTGTTCGAGAGTGGTTTATGAGGTTGTTTGCCAACTTAATGGCACTCTCGTTGTCACACAAAAGGGGAATCTTGGTTAGCTCATAACCAAAGTCTTTGAGAGTTTGCTTCATCCAAAGTAGTTGGGCACTACATGCACCGGCCGCCACATACTCAGCTTCCACGATGGATAAAGCAACAGAGTTTTGCTTCTTAGAACTCCAAGACACCAAAGACCGACCAATAAATTGGCAAGTCTCAGTAGTACTCTTTCGGTTTACTTTGCAACCGACATAATCTGAATCAGAATAGCGAAGTAACTTGAAAGTTGAGCCCTTGGGATACCATAAGCCAAGATTAGGAGTGTGCACCAAATACTGAAAAAATCTCTTAACAACCATCAAATTACGTTCTTTCGGATTAGCTTGAAATCTTACACATATGCACACACTAAGCATAATATCGGGCCTAGATGCACAAAGGTAAAGGAAGGATCCAATCATGGAGCGATATACCTTTTGATCGATGTCCTTTCCTCCTTGATCAAGGTCAAGATGCTCATTAGTTGGCATAGGTGTCTTGATGAGCTTGGCCTTGTCTATGTCAAACTTCTTCAACATGTCATTGGTGTACTTGGTTTGACTTATAAACGTGTCATCCTTGAGTTGCTTGATTTGAAATCCAAGAAAGAACTTCAACTCTCCCATCATGGACATCTCGAACCTATTTGTCATAATCCTACTGAATTCCTCACAAAAAACTACATTAGTACTACCAAATATTATGTCATCAACATATATTTGGCAAACAAAGATATCATTATTGACTTTGCGAGTAAATAAAGTAGCATCGGCCTTTCCTATCTCAAACTCTTATTTGAGTAGGAAATCCTTCAAGCAATCATAGCAAGCTCTAGGGGGTTGTTTGAGCCCATAGACCACCTTGTCGAGCTTGTAAACGTGGTTGGGATACTTGGGGTCTTCAAAGCCCGGTGGTTGCTCTATATACACCAACTCGAAAAGGGGGCCGTTGAGAAATGCACTCTTCACGTCCATTTGATATAGCTTGAAATCATGATGAGCGGTATAGGCAAGTAGAATACGAAATGATTCTAGCCTAGCCATCGGTGCATAAGTCTCCCCAAAATCCAAGCCTTAAATTTGAGTGACTCCTTGGGCCACCAACCTTACCTTGTTCCTTGTCACCATGCCATGCTCATCTTGCTTGTTGCAGAAGACCCACTTGGTTCCAATCATATTTTGCTTGGGCCTTTCCACTAAGGACCAGACTTCATTCTAAGTGAAGTTGTTCAACTCCTCTTGCATGGCTATCGTCCAATCCGGATCATCAAGTGCCTCTTCCACCCTACGAGGTTCCAAAGAAGAAACAAACGAGTAATGTTCACAAAAACTTGCTAAACGAGAACGTGTCATTACCCCTCATCGGATGCTCCCTAATATGTTATCAACAGGATGATCTCGTTGAATGGATTGATGCACTCTAGAATGTGGCACTTGAGTTGATCTTTGGATGGGGCCATCATCTTCATCATCATGGTCATGATCGATTAGAGGGTTGTCTTCACTTCTTTCTTCATTGTTGAGTTGAAGTTGAGCTTGCTTATTGTTGACACCATCTTCATGAGAATGACCTTGTGTTTCATTTGATCTCCCATGTTGATCATTTCTTGTTACGGAAGCTTCACCATGTTCATTGGATGAAACATGATGAGTGGTTGGATCAAGATCAACATGCACAATATTGTCATCATCTTCATCTTTGATGGGCTTTACTTCACCATTTGCAAGCTTCTTGATGGCTTTATGTGGAGCTTCTTCATTACCTACAATCTCAACATTGACTTGCTCCTTTTGGGAGCCGTCGGTTTCATCAAAAGTCACATCTACCGTGATTTCAATCAAACCAGTGGTTTTATTGAAAACACAATATCCATGTTCATTAGTACCATAACCAATCATGAAACCTTCATCAACCTTTGATGCAAACTTTGAGATTTTGGATTTCTTATTAAGTATGAAACACTTTGATCTAAAAACTCTAAAGTAGTGCACCTTAGGCTTTTTACTAGTTAGAAGTTCATAGACGGTCTTGTCCCTTTTCTTGTGAAGATATAAGCGGTTGATAGCATGACATGCCGTGCAAACTGCTTCTACCTAATAGTTGGTTGGAGTCTTGTATTCATCCAACATTGCTTTTATGACTTCAATGAGCATTCGGTTCTTCCTTTCCACAACACCATTTTGTTGTGGAGTGTACGGAACCGAAAACTCAAGCTTGATTCCTTCTTCATCAAGGAACTCTTCAATGTTGGTCTTCTTGAACTCCATCCCATTATCACTTCTAACTCTTTTGATTTTGACATCAAACTCATTTTGGGCCCTTTTTGCAAACTTCTTGAAGATGCCATGTACTTCACTCTTGCCACGCAAAAAGAATACCCAAGTGAAACAAGAATAATCATCAACAATTACGAAACTATATTTGTTACCACCAAGGCTTATATAAGCAACGGGTCCAAATATGTCCATGTGAAGCAATTCCAATAGCCTTTCGGTTGTCACAACATTCCTGACGGGATGTTTAGCTCCAACTTGCTTTCCCGCTTGGCATGCGCTACAAATCCTATCTTTCTCAAAAGAAATATTTGTTAGTCCAAGGATGTGTTCACCTTTTTAAAGTTTGGCCAAGTTTCTCATCCCAACATGGGCAAGTCGGCGAAGCCATAACTAACCCATGCTAGATTTTGCCATTAAACAAGTCTCGGAATTTGCTCTATTTGATGTGAAATCAACTAGATAGAGTTTCCCTTTTAAATGACCCATAAATGCAATAGAGGAATCCTCCCTTCTACAGACTTTCACACCCTTATCTATAAAGAGACAATTATAGCCCATCTCACAAAGTTGCGAAACAGACAACAAATTGTACAACAACAACAACAAAACCTTTAAGTCCCAAACAAGTTGGGGTAGGCTAGAGTTGAAACCCATCAGAAGCAATCAAGGTTCGGGCACGTGAATAGCTATCTTCCAAGCACTCCTATCTAAGGCTAAGTCTTTGGGTATATTCCATCCTTTCAAGTCTCTTTTTATTGCCTCTACCCAAGTCAACTTCGGTCTTCCTCTGCCTCTCTTCACGTTACTATTGTAGCTTAGGATTCCACTATGCACCGGTGCCTCTGGGGGTCTCCGTTGCACATGTCCAAACCATCTCAACTGGTGTTGGACAAGCTTTTCTTCAATTGGCGCTACCCCTAATCTATCACGTATATCATCGTTCCGAACTCGATCCCTTCTTGTATGACCACAAATCCAACGCAACATACGCATTTCCGCGACACTTAGCTGTTGAACATGTCGTCTTTTCATAGGCTAACATTCTGCACCATACAACATAGCAGGTCTAATCGCCGTCTTATAAAACTTGCCTTTTAGCTTCTGTGGTACCCTTTTGTCACATAGGACACCAGACGCTTGCCGCCACTTCATCCACCTTGCTTTGATTCTATGACTAACATCTTCATCAATATCCTCGTCCCTCTGTAGCATTGATGCTAAATATCGAAAGGTATCCTTCCTAGGCACTACTTGACCTTCCAAACTAACATCTTCATCATCCCGAGTAGTAGTGCCGAAGTTACATCTCATATACTCAGTTTTAGTTCTGCTGAGTCTAAAACCTTTGGACTCCAAAGTCTCCCGCCATAACTCCAGTTTCTGATTTACTCCTGTCCGTCTTTCATCAACTAGCACTACATCGTCCGCGAAAAGCATACACCAAGGGATGTCCCCTTGTATGTCCCTTGTGACCTCATCCATCACTAAAGCAAACACAGACAACAAATTGTATCTCAACAAATTCATAAGTAAAACATTGGAAATGGAATTATCATTTGAGATAGCAATTTTACCCAAACCGAGAATTTCTCCTTTTCCATTGTCACCAAACACAATGTTTCCACTTTGATCATGACTATGTTGAAATGATGTGAACATATCCTTCTCTCCGGTCATATGATTGGTGCATCCACTATCCACCACCCAACTTGTTCCACCGGAGAAATATTCCTACAAAAACAATTCAAGCTTTTAGTTTAGGTATCCAAAAGGATTTGGATCTAGGGGGTTAGTCACATAAAACTTGGGCACCCAAACACTTCTTATAATCTCCTTCCTCTTTTGGGCACCAACATACTTCACCACGATCTTGCCATCCTTGCCCCAACAACACATGTAATCACTAGCATAGCACCAGGAAGTGGTGCTTGTGGCTTGGGGGCCTCTGATTGCTTCGTCTTGATTGTCTTGTTACTTGTAGCTTGAATCTTGGGAATGTAGACCTTGTTGTTGGCCTTGCATATAAGCTCATCAAGAGCAACGCCCTTGTTGAACTTCACACAAGGCACACCATTGATCATGTTCCTTCCATTAGCCTTTCCATCATACCTATTGTAGCCAATGCCTTCCTTGATTGATGGGTGCCTTGATGACTTGTATATAGTCTTGTTAGATTACCCTTAACACTTGCACCCATTCTTCAAGATCATCTTCAACCTATGAATCTCCTTGTCCTTCTTCTCTAGCTCAACAAGGTTAGTTGCATATGCATTTACATCAATTTTATAGCATCTTTTATAATCATTACAAGTGGAGACATTAGAGTCTTCGGTTGCCTTAGGAGAAGTTGAAGTGCTAGCCCAAAGAGTACTATAATTTAGCTTAAGATTTTAGTATTTTTCTTCCAAGCTTGTGAGGCTTTCTTGAGCTATACTCTTCTCATTCTTGAGGCTAGCTACTAGATCATTAACCGAGGAATATTCCTTAGTCAATTTCCCAATTGAGTCATTGGCTAAAGACAATTCAACGGTTAACTTTTCAACCTTCATCTTTTCCTCGACGATAGATGCTTCAAGTGCAAGGTTCTTGTCTCTCTCTTGAGTGATTATGTCTCCTTGTATCTCCAAGCATCTATCCCTCTTCTCTAATTTCTTCATTAGCATTTTTATTTTAGTGTAGGCCTTTTTACCAAATTTCTTTATCATGGTTGCTTCAAGTTCTTCTATGTTCTCATCATAACTATCATACTCATCACTAGAGGGATCGGATGAGACATGTACCTTCTCCCCCTTAGCCATGAGGCAAGTTGGAGTGTAGTAGTTTTTATCGATGAGGTTGGAGAAGAGCCTTGGTGATGAAGATAAGTTGGGGAAGAGTTTTGGTGGTGAAGTCGAGTCAGGGAAGATCATGGTTGGTGACGAAGAGTGGTGGATGGCGATGTTTGTGGCTCCCTTCTTCTTCTTCTCATCACTTGAGTCACTATCATTTGACTCCCACTCTTCACCAAGATGAGCTTCACCTCTCTTCTTGCCTTTGTTCTTCTTGTCTTCATCCTTATTGTGCTTGTGCTTCTTCTTCTCATTTGGACAATCGGCTATGAAGTGACTGGTTTGAACACAACCATAGCAAAAACTCTTCTTGCTCCTTCTCTTCCCATCACCATAAGTCTTCCGGTTGCTCTTCTTCTTTATGAACTTTCTAAAGTTTCTAATGATGAGTGCAACTTCTTTATCGGACTCTTCTTCTTCACTTGAGGAATCATCCTTCACTTTATTCTTTTTCTCTTGACTAGAAGATTTACCTTCATGAGCTTAAGTTGCCTTTAGGGCTACATTCTTGTTGTATCCCATTGTATTAGGATTTTGATTATGAGCATTGATTGCATCTTCATCTAGACACTCATGATGCTTGAGCTTTGAAAGAATTTCTTGGGGTGTCATCTCATTATAACCGGGCCTTTTCATGATCACGGACGTGAGCATATTATTCTTGGCTCTATAGGTTCTCAACATCTTTCTAGCAACCTTGTTGTCATCCCATTCGGTGCTTCCAAGAGCTCTTATGCGGTTGACCAATGCCATAAGCCTATCAAACATGGATTGTGTTGTTTCATTTTGCAAGAACACAAATCTTTCCAATTCACCATGAAGTAACTAAATGTTGCCTTTTCTCACACTCTTATCTCCTTCAAATGACACTTTTAAAGTATCCCAAATTTGCTTTGCACTTTCCATTCCATTCACCTTTCTAAACTCATTCGGACCTAGACTTGACATAAGCAATGCTACGGCTTGTGCATTCGATGGAGATTGTGCACTTCTTTCGGAGTTATCTCTCTATCTTCATCGGTAGGAATTATCACACTAACATCCACAACTTCCCAAAGTCTTGCGGCAATGAGATGCATCTTCATCTTGTAAGACCAATCGGTATATCTTGTTCCATTAAAGTGAGGTGGCTTGCCAATGTTGATGGAAGGAGTAGGTAGAGGTGAACCTTTGATGAGTTGTCCATAGTCGAAGTTCACGTTTGAATATATTCCCTTTCCATGAGCATGCTCATCGGCTCCAACATCACTAGCAGCATCTTTGTTTGCTTTATTCTTGCCACTTGTTGCATCATTCTTGCCGCTTATTGCATCATCAACCTCCTTGCTTAATTCTTCCTTCATCTTGCTCATCTCATCTTACATCTTCTTTATTTCATCTTGGAAAAACTTGACTTGAGCAGCCATCAACTCTTCAGCTATCTTTTTGGCCATCTTAGTGACATCGGCTTGCGTCTTGTCGGACTCCAACATTGTTTCTTCTCACGCGGTAAAGTGCTAAAAGAAGACCTTGCTTTGATACCAATTGAAAGGATCTAAACAATGCCAGAGGGGGGTGAATAGGTGTATCTAAAAATTTTACATAAAACTCAAAGTCACTTATCAGCAACTGTCGGAAGTCCTGACAGTTTGTGTCGGAACTCCTGATGTCGTCAGAAGTTCCGGTGTAAACTATCAGAAGTCCCGACGCCTACGAAAAATGTACTACAAGTGCTAAAATGAACTTTGTGACTTCGATAACTTACAACTCCACTTCCTAGTAGTAAGGTAACGTGTTGGGGTTTCTCCTTTGACATGAAAAGGTCACCACTCCATAGATCGAGTCCAAACCCTAAGAAAATCTTTGGGGAGGAAGAGACACACAAGAACAAAAGTGATAGCACAAGTCTCAACAACAATAAGCACGTGGGACACAAGGATTTATCCCGAGGTTTGGCAACCCCACAAAAGAGCTCCTATGTCCTCGTTGTTGAGGTGACCACAGAGGTCGGAATCTCTTTCACCTCCTTGCCTCTCTCAAGGCAACCACAAAGGTCACTCGAGGTTTTCACTAAGAAATTGAGGGTAATACAAACTTCCTAGGCTCTTCCATAAGATAGAAGCTCTTGGGCGATGCCTAGCCGGCTAGGGGCAAAGCCCCAAGAGTAATAGACACAAATCCAACCGGCTTGACGAAAAAATCGAGTGCTCAAGCTTGCCAAAGTGATGCTCTCACTCAATCCACTCTCCTTGTACTTAAAACTCTAGGGGGATCGAAGATTGGAGCGAAGGGGAGAGGAGAGGGGAGTCTTAAATGCTTGAGAGTTGTTTTGGCCGTGAGTGGGTTGTAATGAATGAGTAACGGTTAGAAGAGAGAAGAGAGCTATTTATACTCAAGGTAGAAATCCAACCATTCAGATCTACGTCAGAAGTTCCGACGTAGATCTTGGGACTTCCGACCTATAAAGAAAACACTACTCATGCAATGTCAAAGTCATTACGAACACGTCAACGTCGGAACTCCCGGCGCACGTTAGGACTTTTGATGGTCAGGACTTCCGACGTACGTTGGGACTTCCAACACGCATGGTCTACAGGGCATCCAGGTGGCCAGGTGTTGGGACTCCTGACCTAAGTCGGGACTTCCGACGGTCGTGACTCCTGACGTACGTTGGGACTTCCGACGGGGGCAGTCAGCCAGCTAGCTAAGTCCAGGTGTCGTGACTCCCGACTTGGGTCAGGACTTCCGACTGTCGGGAGTTCTGACTCACGTCGGGACTTCCGACAGCCGCAGTCACAACGCAAGCTAAGTGACTGGGCGTCAAGACTTCCGGCGTGAGTCGTGACTTTCGACGGTCGGGAGTTCCGGCTTACGTTGGGACTTTAGACACCAAAAGTCACCAAAAACTATTCTACGTGCTCATAAAGTGTTAGAGTGTCTCTCTTTGATTTTAATTTTACACTTGAGCACTCTATCTTCCTCAGACCAATTAAGTTTGAATCCCTCTTTATAGTATGGCATATCTAAACTCAAAAGCATAAAATGTAAACTTAAAGATCCGCTTTGAGTTCGACACCTTTTTCAACTTCAAGAATTGAGGGACACCATTTCATCTTTATCAACTTTTTAAATCTTTCATGGGACTAATTGCTGCGACATATCTCATTAAGATCACATTAGTCCCTAGTTTGAATGTCATCAATACGTCAAAACCCACATAGGGGGCAAATGCACTTTCACTTGAGATTCTTTGTGAAACGCACAGTTGAATACGTACTTTGACAAGAACTTCAAGGTAAACCAAAAAGTTAAGAAAAAAGAGATTCAAATTATGCCAGACGCGCGACAGATAATGTCAGTGTTTTTTGAAAATTTGTTTCAACCTTATCTAGAATTCTTTATTTGGGGATCAAGATTTCAATATCTAAATGTGTTTTTACAACATCCATCGCAAAATTAATTATATGTTATCTTCTTTTAATGATGTGTCATATTTGTTGCATTAAGCCCTCGGATTTAGGATACCATATTAGATTTCATGTTGAACCATTGGGAGCTCCTTTTGAAATATTTGAATGATTGTTTACATTTATATGAATCTCATCAATATGCATTTCACAATTTCTATAAGTCTAGAATAATTACTACGCTGGAGAAATGGTAAATGGTAAAAGTCTGAGAGTTTAAGAGTAGTTATAAAATTTTACGAAATTTGTCATACCCCAAAAGTTGAGTTACTCAGTCCATAAACGTGTTCTAGGGACGAAGGACCACAGACTAATTGATCCTTCATTAGTGTGCCATTTAATTAAAAAAAAAACTTAATACATTTTGGAATACTAGACTGCTCGATCCTTCATTAGTGTGCCACTTATAATTTCAAAAAAACTTAATACGTTTTTGGAATACTAAACTTATTATTAAGTGATGCACCCCTGAGACATGGGCTCCTGGCGATGGCATGGCGTTGGACTAGGTCTAAGGTTGGTTTGGTGCTGATTGTAGGGGTTGATCCAGTCTACATTGGTTTTGAGGCCATTGGGCACAGATTTGACCGCCTCACAACCAGGTTGAGAGCCTGATTGGTTGCCTTTCAATTTTTGCCTAACCAAAATCGTGGCAAGCTAAAATTTTTAGTCACCACTTGGTTCATTGCCAAAGGATTGGCACACCAATGCTTATGGCCAAATTTTTTGCAAGTTTCTAGAAACTTCTTAAATTGCACGAGAGAAAAAAAAATGCTCTCTACCAATGTTATGGCACTCAACCAATTGGTACCCTATATTTTTGCCCTAGCTTTGGCCAGCCTTAATTTTGGCTAGCCTAAGTTTTGGCTTACCATGATTTTGGTTGGGTAAATATTGGACGTGGACCAATCAGGCCCTGAAATTTTGGGCATTTTAAGGAGATCACCTCTATTATACGGAGACAATAACCTTAAGGAAACTGCCTATGTTAATCCATTAATATATGCGGAACGACATAACTACCTCTGTAAATGGTTATTTTCAAAAGTGGCCTTCCTAAAAGTGTCGTCTCTACAAATCGATTAACAGAGGTAGCACTCTCAAGAGGTCCGCTTCTAAAAATAATTACTCCCTTTGTTCCAAATTATAAGTCGCTTTGACTTTTTTGATTCATTCATTTTGCTATATATCTAGATATATTATTATATTTAGATGCATAGTAAAATAGATATACCAAAAAAATCAAAGCGACTTATATTTTAAAATGGAGAGAGTATATTTTAAGTTCTCAGATTTTGAGATTTAAATTTTCAAACAATCTCGAATGGAGACACACCTAATACTAAAGTCGTAGTGCTCGACAAGATTTGACACTTTTAGTTACAACTTTTTTCATTTGAAATCATTTAGTGCCAAAAATATCCAAAACAAGATTACTAAGTCTCATTACAAAAGGATAGCATCTTATACCTAATTATAAGTGAGTATGTAGTGCAACGGTATGTGTAAGAAACATGGGCCCTAGTAAGAGCATAGTGATTTTGGTGGTTGAGTAACTGCATAAGTCAATATAAATACTAATGGTTGCTAGTATACAAGGTGACAATTTTGGGATGAAGGTTGGAGGATACAATTTGTTAAAATTGTTACCTATGAGACTCATTTCAATATTTTCGTTGGATAACAAGTATGACAACAAATATATTCTCATTATCATCCTATCCCCATTGGCTGGTTGTGAGCGGTGAAAGACAAAAAAAACTATTTCCTCTTTATTAATAGGTGGTAAATATACCCGCATGTTGCAATTAATGGGAGAAAAGAATTTCTTGCACTCTCCGATGTCAGTAAACATGGGCCTAAACAGTCCTTTTATGATTAAGTAGTCCTTCGCTTTTGGTTTGAGATAGTGGTCTTCCTTCGATTGTTGGGATCAAAATATTGAACATCTAAGCCATAGAAACATTGTACGTAAACCTTAAAAATCCTAGGAAAATCCCGTTCAGTAAGTGCCAGTAGTATCTCTTTCTACATACAATTTTTATGGCTTCTCTTTTTGACGTTTGGCAATTGGCAGTGACTAATGAACTGGGAAATCCTTGCTATAGTTGTTAGTAGCACGATGAATAATTGATTCAAGGTCTTGTACAGCTGAACCCATGTCATGGATGTCAGTGAAATTAGCATGGTCTTTCCATGATTCAGAAAGGAAGACTCGTAATTCAGATACTGAACATAAGCTGCAAATTGTGTCATATGTTTCAGAAAGGTGGACACTCAATGACTCATGATTCAGATACTGAACTCAAGCTGGAATTTGTGTCATCCTGCAACAAGTCCTCCCCCAAACAACATGCAAACCTCTTTTCACAGGATGAGCGTACAAAAGACCCTGTAAAACAATAATAAGCACCTAAAATTAATAGCTTAGTTTTTTCGTATAGCCTCTCTTATATATAATTAATTTTTTAGCATAATTTGGCAGGTGTTCTGCCGTTTCATTTCAGATAGAAGCAAAGGTTCAAAAGTTACAAAACACTTACTCTATACAAAGAGAAGAAAAAAACACAGCCGAGATGACAGAACAGAGCAGACATGGAGGGAAAAGGAAAAGAAAAGTAGCAGCAGCAGATTTCAATCTACGTTTCTAATTCTTAGTCTTAGGTCGTTTCGAATCACTTCTAAGAGTTCCTCCGTGTTGCGTGCTTTGTTGTCGAAGACTCGTTTGCATCACTCCTTCCAAATATTCCAAACGGTGTAAGTTATAATTGTGGTCCGGTTTCTGTCGCTCCAGTGGTGAAGCTATATAGAAGCTTCTGGATGCAGATGCACCCATAAAAAAATAAAGTACCCTTGAGTAGATTGATTTTCTACCATGGTTACGGCTTAAGTCTACGCATCTATAAGGCATGCGCACCACCCTCTAATTTGCTCTAGCTTCGCCACTATGTCGCTCCCCTCGCCGGCCCTTAGGCTGAGCTTCTTCCACCAGTCCCTGATGTTGTTCAGATCCGGCGGCCCTTGTCCTTCAAGTGGTCAAGCTATTCCTATCCAGCAAGGACTTCAGGTGCTCCAGGGTCTGGGGGAAATGTGTCAGGTTGTTTCGTTGGTTGTCTATGAACTCTGCCAAACATTCTGCAGACACAACAGAGCAGGCCAAGCTGGTAGCAAAGGATTGGAAGGAAATGATCGGCAGACCAGAGTGTTGTGGGGAACTTTACTCGCTGGCTAGGGGCCTTCTCCAGTTCCTCATCTCATATAACATTGTATCTGAATTCAATATCCATGAGATCATCAGTATTTTTGCTATGGTCCCTCGCAAAGGTCAGAAGAACAAGAACAACACTGACATTTTCAGGCTTTGCAAGGATGTTGGGCTTGCAGACAGGGCCACAGGTATGAAGCTATCTCTGTTCTTAGCTATATTTTTTTTTCTCAATCTATGTGTTTGATTGTGAAGGCCATGCATATGGTATTATGGTGAATTGTCAATAATATTTCATAAACTAGGTTGATTTAAAGTGCTGGTACAATTTTTTTATGTCATTTATAGCACCATAACAGCTTGATTACAGAAAACCACATTCCTGCAAGCAGGTTATTCGTCCATAGTGGATATAATGCAGTGTGACTAGTTTTGGAAAGGCTTAATATCTGATCATGTCATCCAGAGTTTTCTTATGGTTCAAGCATGTTAGTTTTTTTTTTAATCTTCCACTGCGTAGCCACACGGTAGAATATTGTAGATGTACACCTAAAAACTATATAGCCGAATACAAGAAATCATATTTGTAGGAAACAAGGGAACTATTCTGGTCCATCTTTTGATTTTGTACTAATCCATGGTATGTGAATTTTCCAAATTTGACTTTCTTGAAATTTTGGTAGCAGATAGTGTAAGTAGCAAAGCTACAAAAGATGCAGACTAAGGACCATTTGACACAACTCATACATGTTTGTTTCACCTGGCGCTATGTATCCTTCTTTGCCTAATCGATTAACATGTATTCCTGAGTAATACCAGCTTGATCATGCAAGTGTTTGATCTCTGGCTGCAACGCTCCAATACTATGTAACTATTCATAACTAAGATTTAGTAGTTATTAAACTATTTACTACTGTAAAAGTTTCTAGTCTCCACACACTTTTTGTTTCTGCTTTCTAGACACAGCACCGTTGGCTCACCATTGACAGCAGCATCTCAGACACCACCAGGTGGTAGGTCTCAAACCATTCTGATCCTTTGGCCCTGACTTTCACATCAAACACCAAAGAAATTAGTTTTTGAATTCCTAAATTTTCATTAATATAAGTAGTGCTTATTGTTGGGCATGTGCGTGGATGTGCAAGGCTGCTAGGGGAGGTTTTTGTTGATTCCAATGGATATTTTGTCTTTCACTATGTTCAATAGTCAATGTAAGTATCAAAGATCAGTGTAGAATATATACAATATGCATCGAATGATGGTATTGAAAAATATAGTTGTCAGTTGTCACTAATGTGGGACATCCGAGACTTTTTTTTTTTTTTTGCGACGTGGGACATCCGAGACTTGAGAACCGAAAGTTACTCAAGAAAGCACCACCAGTTATGTTCACCATGTTGTTCTTTGGTGTTGTGCCTTCATGACACTGTTCCGTGAAGGTGTGCTTACATGCTTTCCTTTGCTGCTAGCCTGTCATTTGTCAATACAATCTGTGAAAGAGTCTGAATCCTGTGACCAAAATGACAATCTGTTCATTATTGCATCTCATGTGATAACTGATATCAACCCAAGTGGTAAGTTTATATGGATATACTCGTAAATTTGGATAGAAACTCTAGTTTGCTTAGTATATCAAGTATGTACATCAGTTGATTGTCTAGTCTGTAGCTGTAATGCATTTTTGTATGTTTATTGCTTAGCCATTATTTGAACTTTTAAATACATTGGCCTCTATCTTTACATTTTCAGTTTGATTTCAACAGAACTGTAGGCACTCATCTCCATGCCTGTACCTCATTCGCAATGCAAGGGTTCGCCTTCTTATTAATGTTTCTTGTTGCCTTCATCTTTTCTGCAGATTTAATTGACTATATGATTGGAAATGGGCAGCATCTCGAAGTTTTTCATTTGTTACAATTTTTTAATTTGGAGGACAAGTATCCTCCATTTTCTCTTCTGAAGGGATACATTGAGAAGGCCAAGCAGACTTCTGTGGAGATATTTAGAAAGAATGAAACACACAAGTCCTTGGTATGAACTACCCCTTGTGACTCAAATCAAATATTTCACTGACAGGAATTATATGGCGCCCAGGGTAACGTGAACCCTAGACATCCAGGTCATTACGCTGTAAAGTCTAGATTTGTTCTGACGGAGAGAAATTGAGGCCGCTATTCATCTGTTGACAGATTTTTTAGGGTGGGAATGCATACCTCCTCTGGGGTGTTGAGCTCACTCTTTTCAATGTCCGGTGATCTCCAATAACTCTGGCAGGTTATAGTTTCAGGTTGGGGTACGAGGTTTTGGTTTTGGGGATCTTGGTGGCCTCCATCTGTAGAGGTATGGCTGGGGGGTGCGGGTAGGTCACCGGCACGGTGGGGGGAATTGCGAGACGGCGGTGGACAGTTGTTGGGCAGGCATGGAGGCGGGGGATTGTGCTCGCACAGTGGTTAGTGCTTTCTGTGGTGGAGGGCAGTGGAGGCGTGGGAGTGGTGAGGGAGGGAGGCACTGTGCATGCGGCACATTGGGTGTGGGGGGGGGGTGGAGAGGGAGGTTTGGGTGGGGATCGAGACAATGATGGCTCTATTTCCCTCCGTCTACGATGAAGGCCACGGTGTCCAGGATGCACATCCTGGTGGACATAGAAACCGGGTTGTTTCAGTGATCACCTTAATCATAACTTTCTAAGTTACATAGCATTGTGGTTTTACCTGGCTACAGATTTTGGAACAAGTTCTATTGTAGATATAATGCATATTGATCCAATAAAGCTGCTTTCTTGTCAACTATATTTGTTTCTGTCTTTTGTTTCCTTTTCACATTTACAATGAAGGAAGAAAGCACATACACATACTGCACTGGCGCACTTGCATGGCACATGAGTGTGCCACCTATCTGATTCACACCACTAGAAAGCCATATACCTCTGGTAAATGGGGAATGCACTCACGCATGTGTACATAGATATGGTGTCTAGATTTCAATCCAGGGTGGAGTCATAAAACTCCATCCCACCAAGAGGTGGGTAGTCAAATTTGTTGTTTGTTAGCTGAATGGTTTTGCATCTTGCCTATGTGCAGAACTTGGCTATACCAAAGGAAATACGGATTGCACGTCAACTAGCTGAGCAGAAACTCGCTGATTCTAGGCAACACAGTGCTATCTTGGCAGAAATTAGATATTTGATTGGTGCATATAAAAAGAAACAAAGGTCAGGAAATCCCTCAACGCCCTCAACATGGGATTCACAGCATCAGCCAACGAAACGTAAAAAGAGGAACAAGAAGCGCAAGAAAGAGGAGCTGGACCACCATGAGGTATAAGTCAACCAGCAGCAGCAGGCACAGAATGAAAACAAGTTAATCCAAGGAAAGCAACATCAGCTGCATCAACAAGAAAATAAGGCGCAAGTGACAGAGCAGCAGCAGCAGCATATGCAACCGCCAAGGCCAGCTACTCTTAAGCTTCCGACACCTGCTGTTCCTCTGGTTATGAATGTTGCTCAGATCCAAAACTTTGGGCGTCCACCTTACGCTGCTATGCCTGGAGTTCACAATTACCCTGCCCAGCCAGGTTGGCCTGTAGGCCAAGGAATGCCATTTGTACCGCAATTCAGATCACCTCAGTATATGGGTCTGCCATTTAATCCCTTCGCCCTTCATCCTCCGTCCTATCCCAGATAGTGTAGAAGTTCTGGCGTTCTGCATCGATCGCTGAGTGAAACTATGGTGAAGCATAGAAGTTGTATGAAACAGCCGTGTATTGGTTCGTTCTGTAAGTGGTTTTGTGTTCATTTGTTTTATGTGATGACAGTTCTTTCGCGACATGGTTTATGGACAGTTGCCATTCACTTGCATCGATTTGTTGATTTACTTTATAGGGCAGCTTTTATAGTCTGGTCACGTACACATGTTCAGCGAAGTGCTGCAATGCTTGCAATCTGAAACACATGCACTGTAACAGGAATTAGCGTACTTTTCAGTTACATAAACATTCACAAGTACCTGCACGATGAACATAAGTCACCGAAAGAGCAAAAGCATAACGAGATACCTGCACGAGATGAACGTGCATGAATCCTTTAATTTCACAACGAATGCAGGAAGACTGCTTTTCTATAGACATTTATTCTATGCCAGAAAGATCAGTCATGCTTCTTCAGGTATTGTGACAAGCAACATTTTACGGTCAATTCAAGAATCACATATGAATGACTACTAGACAAACTTGAAGAGTCGTATCTGACGTACAAAGTCGATGGTTGTGATTCAGGTTTCAGTAACACAAGCCACCGAGGTAGCTAAACCGTGCATAGCATATACACAAGTCACTGTAGGGACTCAAGAGCTTTTTTATGGGAAGCTAAGCAAAACCAGTCAGCACTGAACAACTCTCTCTTCTGTTTTCGACCATCAGTTTGCTACTATACAACAGTAACTTCACCGAGTACTACTCTGACATCAATGGCGGAACACTGGCACGTGATGCTGAGAATGATCATCAGATGGACGGGACAAAAAATATCGAGGTATGGTAGTGGTACAGGCTGCGAACGGAGATCTTCGAATTCCTGAAAATGGTTGCTCATGCTTGTAACAACCCGTGTTTTTGGAGAAGTCAAAAATACGAACTTTTTAAAAATTTTCCTGCAATGTGTGAAACATGTAGATGCTAGGGCAAACTAAGAACAATTTATAAATAAATTGTTGCATGCATATAGAATTACTTGTAGGAGGTTGCCGGAGTTCTTTTGTTGGTTTAATGTTTTGTGTTGGAAAGCACAAGTCCGTAGCAAATTCTTTTGATCCCTTCTAGAATATCTTATGAATCCCTTTTCCTCTCTCTCAATTCATCTTTTTGCTTTTGAACCTCATTCGAATCCCTTGATCTAATTCATAAAGTCAATCGACCTTCCTTGTAAATCAATGCCCATCGATGCAAACCCTTGGCACTGGATTCCGAGACCCGTAGTAGACCCTAGTAGACCCTAGTAGACCCCACCTGGGTGAACACATGATAGACGACACATGTATACCAACCTAGAGCTCTCGGAAGTAAATATAATGGAGCAAGAAATAGAAAAGAAATTAGAAAATGGGAGGAAAACAGGAAAGCCATTTCGGCCCAAGGTGCCAAAGTTAGCCTAGCTCATCCTACTCTCTCAGCTGGCCCAGCCGAGCCCCCTCCTCCTTTTGGCCCAAGACAAGCACCGTAGACGGCCCAGCTCTCCAACCTGCCGGCCTGCTCGCGCGCATAGCCAGCCGGTCGGCCCAGCAAGCCGCGGCCCAGCTCGCCCACACCTGCCTCTCCCTTCCTCGCCCTGTGCCGCTGACGGGCGGGACACCCTCGTCATCCCTCTCCCAGGTCCCCCTCGCCTCCTCTGCTTTTATGAAAGCAGAGCACCGGCACATGGGAAGAATCCCAGGGCACCTCGGCCCCCTCTCTGCCGTCCGCCTCGCCCACCTACCGCGTGGACGCACCGATCGGTGCCACGTCAATGAACCACGACGCCTGACCCCCTCCCAACCTCGTGCTCGCCTGGCGCGCAACGGTCGCGGCCATGGATGACGCCACCACCTGCCACCCCTGTTCCCTCCTTGTCGAGCCACGGTCTGTGAAATTCGGGAGCACCAAAGCGCCCACGATCGCGCCGCGGCCCCAGAACCCTAGCCCAGCCTCGCTAGAGGCCCTCCGATCGCCCCTCGGTTTCCATCCGCCGTTCACCGAACTCCATGGATGAGCCCCGCTATAAAACCCCTAGAACCGAGGCCCTAGCCCTCTCCTAGCCTTGCACTGCCACACAGTGGCAAACCACTTCACACCGAGCCAGAGAAGGGAGAGGGAGGAGGAAGAAGGAGGCTCCGTCAGAGCACCTTCGAAGCCGCCGGAGCAGGAGACGACGCCACGATCGGCTACAGCAGCGCTGCAGTTCTCCCTGCACGGCCACGACTCACCACTGCACTCGCCTCGCCCTGCGCCAGTAGCCTTCTTCGTTCAACACCTACGGTGAGCGCCCAACTCCCCCTTGCTCGCCGTCGTAGAGCCCACCATGAGCTCCGTCGCGTTTCCCCAACTTGGGGAAGCACAAGGCCGGCTTCGAGCCCTCGGACACGCGCGTACACACGTACACACCAGCCCAAGCCAAGGCAAACCTTGCTGCTCCACGGACAGGCTAGAGTCACCGGACGCTGCTGTTACTGCTGGAGGTGCTCTAGCGAGCTGCTGCAGCAGATGGCCAACACCGAGCTGCACCGCGGCCCAGAAGCCATGGGACCAACCCCTGCTTCGACTACAGCAAGCCCCCGAACCAAACCCAGTGTGCGACTACGACGACGCAGCGGCTCTGCACGGCACCGCAGCAACACGTCGTAGCCTCGACCCGCCACCGCGCCGCTACCCTGACCACCACAAGCCTAACGGTGAGCCTTCAGCCTTGCCTCCCTCTGTTGCCCCGATGCCGGCGAGCCTGCCATGGTCGCCACCGCGTTCTCCCAACCTGGGAGAGCCCAAAGCCAAGCCGTTGGCTTCACGACTCACTGAACGCACTGGGACACGCGCACGAGCCCGCGCGCCGCCTTGCCGAGCCCTCCCCTCTCGGGAACGCTAGTGCCGCCACACCGAGCCTGCATGCGGTCGCCGTCGCTGGAGCCACCCACGACGCCGTCCCGTTCCGGCCGTCTAGCCCCGGTAGAGGTAGCACAACCACCGGGTCCATGTCTACCATGCCATGGAACGCCGGAAGCCACCGCCTATAGGCCTTAGAAGCCCATAGTTCGCTCTGGACCCCGCCTCGTCGGCGCGGTGATGCACCGTGTCCACCACCGTGCTGCGCACCTCCCGTCCGACTCTGGCCGCCTCGTTGTGCGAGAGCACGCCGTAGAGCTTCGCCTTAGCTGGCCGTTCCCAAGCCCCCTGGCCACCATCGCCGGTGACATCGCCAGAGCCCAGAGCTGCGTCGCGCCCTTCCCGCTGCGTGTTCTGGTCGTCGCGGTGCCACCATCTATGACTCGCCATGACCCAGAGCCCGTGGCGTCACCTCGCCCACTGACTTTCGACACATTACGCCTTATTGCGGACACACCGCTATCACCGCCACCCACGACTCGATCCGGCGCACCACCATGGGCCGCTCCGTCGGTCGCCACGGCCATGACAAAGACGCGCTCCCGCCAGACAGCCACCGCTACGGTGCACCATCGCGAGCACCCACGAACCTCACACGCACCCATGGTCATGTACGCACGTTGTTCTGCCGCCGTTGCCCTAGGAACATGGCCTTTTGCCTTGCCTCAGACCTCAACATGCACAGCTCCTGGCACACTGGCACGCATGGCTGAGCACCAGCATGCCACCGCTGAGGCCTTCCTGTAGCTACACGCACATGCACAACACAACCACACGCACACCAGCACACGAGCACCTAAGAAGAGCACCACCGCTCGCCACGGCTGCCGGTTGAGGCACACGCATGGCGGCCAAGTGCCCGTGCGCCCACACGAACACAAGCTTGAACCATTGGCTTTTTCCAACAGGTGGCCACGTTCTCAGGCGCCACCGTGGCCTTGTTCCGCACCGGCACGTCCTCTGCCTTGCTACCCCAGCCACCCGCCAAGCCAAAGACCACCGAGTCCTCCTCGCCTCCAATAGGATTGCGACCACCACGCCTAGCTCTAGCGTCGCAATGTCAAGCCCGTCTCTGTCTCGCCGAAGCCACAGTCACACGAACCAGCACGTACAGAGCACCACCCATGTAGGCGAAAACCATAGAAGCACGCCCTTGTCCGCGCCGCCACGGTGTAAGCGCGCCCATGGAAACAGAGCCCACCTTGCCCAACACAAGCACAAGAACACCGTGGCCGCGTGGTTGGCGCGGACCCGCTGCCATGGACCATGGCGTGATGCCGTGACGAGTCCGTCACCACGCACTTTTTAACTGTTTCCTACACCATCATGATCTCTAACCTTGCCACCGCGTTCATGACCATAGCTATCGCACGGACTCACGCCCGCATACCATCCCTAGAGACCGGCCTTGCTTCACCCCCGCCATTTGTGGACACACGCCATGATCCGTGGACTTGTGCACGCGCACTTGCATGTGGTGACGCATGGCTGTGCCTTCGCACGCCGTCGTGTGAGCCTCGGAACCACACCGCCTCCACCGTTTGCGTGCCCATAGGCAGGCCTACGCTGAGCCGCGTGTCCGAGCCACCACCGTAGCTGAGTCCGGCAACAACAACCGTCCACCGACGAAAGCCCCCTTCCTGCTCATTCTTATACTCGTTTGTACACTTACAATACGTGATCTTGATCTATCTATATATGTCTGCACCGTGCCCTTGTGCAGGTCTACCCATCCCCCTCGCTATGGATATGTGCTACTCCATTCGTGTGGTCTTGTCTTAGCTCTTATGTTGGGTTGTTGGGATTCTTGTTCTTATGATTGTGTTTGTTTGCCTAAGGACCGTGCCTTCAAGCCGATCGAGGGATCGTACCTCGTTCGACCATTTCGGTAGTGGGTTCGCCCCACCGTGGCCGTAATGGCGAGCGTAACTCGCACCCTCGCTTTTAGTTGTCTCCGACGTACTACAATTAATAGTAATCCGATTCGGCCCTAGGACTTGGCCATGGTGGACTGAACATTGGTGCGGATATCACCCGCACACAACGAGCCCTTTATGGCCTAACTTAGTGAACGAGTCGGGATATGATAATTGTAGAAGACGGATGCCAACTCGTGTAGGATAAGCTCATGGCCGCGAGTTCGCCTCGCCATGACCATGGGGCTACTCCACTCTTTTGCTTTTACTTGCCTCTTCGTGCTCAAACCCCCGTATGCTTGTACCTTGTATGACCATCGCATTTCTTTGACTTTCGCAGTGACAACCGCACCGCTATGAATTAGAGAGATGTCTTAGTGCCAGTGCACCTAAGTCAGGTACCCTACGAGTGGTTTGCGCACTTGGTGTTTGTCGCTTCCTTCCAATGCCCCGTCTTTCATCGTGGCGCGAGTGTTGGAAGAAGTAGACCTTGTCCCTTGTTGTTCTTGCTCTTGTTGCACCGTTAGCCCGCTCTGTTCGATTCCGTCTTGCCCATGATGATTGGATCAAAGACTGGACTATTCCCTTTGGGTTAGCAAAGCTATGGTCTATGTCGTACCTCGGACCCGTCGCGTTTAATTCGATCGACCGTCTTGTAGGACACGTGGACGCCTAAGAGGGGGGGTGAATTAGGCAACTTAAAAACTTACTCTAAACTATGGCCTCTTTTTCTACTTCTAGCAAAACCTATGCAAAAGATAATCTATCTAGATGTGCAACTACGGTTTTGCTAGTGTGTTGCTATCTCTACCACAAATGATAATAATATGATCAATGTAAATGCGGAAGCTTAAAGAGCAAGGTAGAGATATGCAAACTCCGTCGACGACTCGGTATTTTTACCGAGGTATCGAGAAGCTGCAAGCTTCCCCTAGTCCTCGTTGGAGCCCCTCGCAAGAAATCCTCGCAAGGGCCAAGCTCCCGGTCGGGTAACTCCGTGGATAGCCTCGGGCCTTCCCCACGCGCAAGTGGGTCTCCGATGTGCCTTCCGGCAAGCCTCCCGGATGCTCCCCGCCGTCTTCACTATCAAGCTTTCGGCCAAACGCATGCATGGGCCTTGTTCCCTCCGGTACAGTGTAGGCCACACCACAAACGCGTTGGTGTGATCTCGCAAGACTTCAAGCCCCTCCGATGTACAACACTTGTGCTCACAAGCAGGGGTGGCAAGAGGTATGCAAACCTCACTTAAACACTAGGCAAACACCTAGAGCAAGCGCATAAGCGGTGGTCTAATCAACCTAAGCACTTCGCAAAGCACTTATGCTAATCACCTAATAAAACACTAAGCACTATGCATGTGGAGATCACTCAAATGGTGTATCAACACTCTTGATATGTTTCCTCGGCTCCACACTACTCAAATGGCGGTTGGGGTTGTATTTATAAGCCCCGAGAAAGTAGCCGTTGGGGTCGAACTCCCCGCATTTCGCCATCGACCGGACGCTGAATCGTCCTGACCGGACGCGTCCGGTCGTCCCGACCGTTGTAGCCGCGAACTACCGATCGGACGCTGCCAGCGTCCGGTCGCCTGCCACCGGACGCGTCCGGTCGCAGTTTCGCGCGCCTGGAACCTCTCTGTACTCGATCGGACGCTGCGTTCCTGCGTCCGGTCGGTTGCCGCCAGCGTCCGGTCCTTGCGTCCGGTCGCCTGTCTGCCGAGCCACCGGTCCAGCGTCCGGTCGCGCTTCCAGCGTCGGTCCGGCGTCCGATGCGCCTCTCATGAGCTCGTTTCTTTGCGATCTTGCGCACGGCTTGGTTCCTATCTTCATGCTTGGACTTTGCTTGACATCTTGGGTCTTTTCTTGTGCTTCTAAGGTCTTGCTTGAGGTGTTGATCATCGGATCATCACGTCGCCTTCGTCCAAGTCACGTCTTGCACCCTATTGGACTACAAAACAAACACTTGCAAATTCATTAGTCCAATTTGGTTGTGTTGGTCATCAAACACCAAAATCCAAAGTAAATGGGTCAAGGATCCATTTTCCTTACAATCTCCCCCTTTTTGGTGATTGATGACAACACGACCAAAGCAAGCAAATGATAAAAAATTTAAATTTAAAAATTATCTACTTGCTAGGATGCAATGCAAAGAGCAAGGTTTTATGATACTAATTGATAGATACCAATTAAAACTTTACTCAAAAGCATGTCTTGCCCTTGCAAATGTCCCCATGTGATATTATGGATTAGAGCCTATCTTTTTTAAAAAAAATCAATTAAAAAAAATTTCCATTACATAGACTAATCCATAATTCACTTTCCTCCCTTTCTCGGACCATTACCACTTGTAGACATCAACTTGATGCTTGCCTTTGGTCCTTCAAATTCTCCCCCTTTGGCATCAAACACTAAAAAGGAAGACATTAGTAGCACAAGGGAGGGTCAAATTTCATGATCCTTTGTGTATAGAGTGAAATGGATCACAAAATTTGACTCTCGCATTATATAGACTAAGCTCCCCCTAAATATATGCATACATATGGTAGAAAGCAAAGCATATGCATAATTAGCAAATTGTTGCACGAGAGAGTTTAATCTATATAATGCATGGAGAAAGCATATAAATATGAAATGAAATCAACATGATGATGCCAACTGAAGAACGATGCTTCTCTTCGGGGACTCCATTTTCCTTGCAATGAGACCACTACACACATGATAAACTTGAAAAAGGTGTTAGTCTCAAAGCGTCCATCTTGTAGATGATCCTCCCCCTAAATTTGTGCATGGAGACATGGAATACTTGTAGTACTCATGCACAATTGATTTTGGAGTCAAAATACCACTTGAAAGATGATATTTGGGAGAAAATTATCTACAATTTGGACTTTGGCACATATTAGATAAACAATAGTAAGACAAGCTATGTGCCATGCTCCTAAGCAATTTTAAACCATGTAGGTTTGCTCCAAGGGTTACAAATGAGACCGAGCAAGCCTACCATATGAAATACCTAGTGTATGCATGACAAAAGATATAAGCATGCAAATGCAACCCTAGGCATGAAAAGTAACTAGATGCTTAAAGATATCAATTGTAGGAAAACTAATTGCAAGATGTACCAATTTAAAAGCAATAACATCTAGTTACCTAACATGGGAAGGGGAATTTGGGTCCATAGTATTCACTAACCCACTTGGCAATGATTTTGTCCATCATGATGCACCCCATGAAATGCACCCATACTTTGCCAAGTCTCCAAATTCCCCGTGTACCGACGGACTTCTTACTTCCCTTTCGGGATCCAAACCTTCTTGGTGCTCTTCATGTTGGAAATGATTTCCTTTGGCACCCAAAAGCGTTTGACCCCATTGTTTGCTTGCTTGTTCACCTTGATGGCCACCACCTTGTCATTTTTCTTCTTCTTCAAGAGATAAGGTGTGGAGGCCTTCTTGTCCACCTTGTTGGTATAGGTGTTGGAGAGCTTGCTTGTTTGCTTTTTCTCCTTCTTCTTTGCTCCTCCTCCATTCTTCACCTTGCACTCATAGGACTTGTGGCCTTCTTTGTGGCACACGTAGCAAACCACGGTTTGTCCTTCATCAAGCTTCTTCACTCCCTTGACGGTGTTATCTTGATGAAGTTGGGTTTGCTTCGCCTTGCCTTTCACTTGAGTTAAGTCCTTGGTGAGGCGAACTACTTCTTGCTTGAGTTGCTCATTCTCCTTTACAACCTCTTGTGTGCATGTATCTACAATCACTTTCTCAACACAAGCTTGGTTGCACAAGGGTGAGTCTAAATATAAATCATTGCAAGAAGTAGAGGCATCCTTTTTAATTGAGTCATTTCTTTTAGATGCCTTGGTGGGGGTATTTTTGACGGCCTCAAGATTAGCAACTTGATTTGTTAGCTCATCACAATGTTTGCACATGATTTTCATTTTAGCAAGCAAACTTTGATAATCATTTTGTGAGCTAGCTAACTTTTCTTTTAATTTTTCATTTTTCTTTTCAAGTTGCTTATCATTAATTGTGCATGCACTTATTGTTGCACTAGCCTCAAGTTGCTCAATTTTAATAGATAGTTCAACATTGAGATTTGCAAAGTTTTCATATTGTTCAAGCAAATTCTTGTATGCTTCTTGTGAACTACCTAGCTCTTCTTTTAAAGTTTTGAGCTTCTTTTGTTGACTAGTGCAAACTTTAGCATATTTAAGATTTTGTTGCACAATTGTATTGTAAGAAGGCAAATCATCATCACTATCACTCTCACTAGAGGATGAGCTTTTGTTACCTCGTGCCATAAGGCACACACGAGAAGAGCTTGATGATGAGTGCTTATGACCTCGTCTCTTGTGATGGTTTTCTTCTTCACTTGAAGAATCATCCCATGACCTTATTGTTGTGAGGGCTTTGTTTTTGCACGCCTTCTTCTTTGTCTTGGGTGTGGGCTTGTTTGGACAAACTTCCACAAAGTGCCCCATCTCGCCGCATCCGTAGCATCCTCTCTTTCTTTGCTCATTTCTTTGATTGGTGAAAATGAGATCTTGAATTTGGATGGGCACACCCTTGACATTGAGCCTTTGGATCATCTTCTCCACCTTGTTGATTAATTTGATTGATTCTTCATCAAGGTCGGAGGTGGAGGAGGAAGATTGATCATCATCATCCTCATCTTCTTCTTCTTCACTTGAGGAGCTTGAGCTTGAGCTTGACTCAACTTTCTTGCCCTTCATCTTTTTCTTTTCGCTACAAGCGAGAGCTTTGCCTTTGCTTGATGAAGATGCTTCTCCTTGACCCATCTTACGTGACATTTCAAATGCCACTAGCTTGCCAATGACAATGCCCGGGGTCATGGTGCTCAAGTTCTCCATGTTGTGAAGGATGGTGATGATGCTTGCATATTTCTTTTGTGGTAGAACGGAGATGATCTTCCTCACGATGTCCGCATCATCTAGCTTTAATAATCCTATTGAATGGAGCTCATTGATAATTAGATTCAATCGAGAATACATATCACGAACAAGCTCATCATCATTCATAGCAAAGGAATCATAATTTTGCTTAGCTAGACAATGTTTTTGCTCACGGACATTACTTGTACCGTCATGGAGCTCTTGAAGTTTTAACCAAATTTCATGTGCCGTATTTAAGGTGAACACTTGGTTAAACACATCCATGCTAAATGATTCAAACAAACAATTCTTAGCTCTAGCATTAAAATGCATTTCTTTTTCATCACTCTTTGTGGGTTTTTCGGGATTCTTGATGGGTTTCATCCCGTCACGAGTGACTCTCCATACACCTAAATCAACCGCCTCAAGGTGGCAAGCCATTCTAGCTTTATAGTATGGGAAGTTAGAGCCGTCAAATTGTGGAGGCCTAGCGGTATCCATCCCCACCACTCTACAATAGCGTCGGCTCAACGGCGGTTAAACCAAAGGTCCAAATATGAGCCAACCTGGCTCTGATACCACTTGTAGGACACGTGGACGCCTAAGAGGGGGGGGTGAATTAGGCAACTTAAAAACTTACTCTAAACTATGGCCTCTTTTTCTACTTCTAGCAAAACCTATGCAAAAGATAATCTATCTAGATGTGCAACTACGGTTTTGCTAGTGTGTTGCTATCTCTACCACAAATGATAATAATATGATCAATGTAAATGCGGAAGCTTAAAGAGCAAGGTAGAGATATGCAAACTCCCGTCGACGACTCCGGTATTTTTACCGAGGTATCGAGAAGCGCGCAAGCTTCCCCCTAGTCCTCGTTGGAGCCCCTCGCAAGAAATCCCTCGCAAGGGCCAAGCTCCCGGTCGGGTAACTCCGTGGATAGCCTCGGGCCTTCCCCACGCGCAAGTGGGTCTCCGATGTGCCTTCCGGCAAGCCTCTCCCGGATGCTCCCCGCCGTCTTCACTATCAAGCTTTTGGCCAAACGCCATGGGCCTTGTTCCCTCCGGTACACGGTGGCGGCCACACCACAAACGCGGTTGGTGTGATCTCGCAAGACTTCAAGCCCCTCCGATGTACAACACTTGTGCTCACAAGCACGGGGTGGCAAGAGGTATGCAAACCTCACTTAAACACTAGGCAAACACCTAGAGCAAGCGCATAAGCGGTGGTCTAATCAACCTAAGCACTTCGCAAAGCACTTATGCTAATCACCTAATAAAACACTAAGCACTATGCATGTGGAGATCACTCAAATGGTGTATCAACACTCTTGATATGTTTCCTCGGCTCCACACTACTCAAATGGCGGTTGGGGTTGTATTTATAAGCCCCATCGAGAAAGTAGCCGTTGGGGTCGAACTCCGCATTACACTCATCGGCCGGACGCCGAATCGTCCTGACGGGACGCGTCCGGTCGTCCGACCGCTGTAGCCGCGAACTCACCGACGGACGTTGCCGGCGTCCGTGCGCTTCGCCACCGGACACGTCCGGTCGCGAGCAGCGCGCTACTGGAACCTCTTCAGATTTCGATCGGACGCTGCGTTCTGCGTCCGGTCCGGTTGCCGCCAGCGTCCGGTCCTTGCGTCCCGTCGCTTTGTCTGCCGAAAGCCACCGGTCCAGCGTCCGGTCGCGCTTCCAGCGTCCGGTCCGGCGTCGTCGGTCGCCTCTCATGAGCTCGTTTCTTTGCGATCTTGCTTGCACGGCTTGGTTCCTATCTTCATGCTTGGACTTTGCTTGACATCTTGGGTCTTTTCTTGTGCTTCTAAGGTCTTGCTTGAGGTGTTGATCATCGGATCATCACGTCGCCTTCGTCCAAGTCACGTCTTGCACCCTATTGGACTACAAAACAAACACTTGCAAATTCATTAGTCCAATTTGGTTGTGTTGGTCATCAAACACCAAAATCCAAAGTAAATGGGTCAAGGATCCATTTTCCTTACACGTCTAAAACCATCTTTCCCGAAGATGTGTCTGAGAACATGACATGGATGTGCCTAGCTAACCCCCGCATCTTTTGCTGTGTTGAGCAACTCTCTTCTCGGCTCCCGACGTTATTGTGTCGTGTGGATCGAGGGGAACCGTTGATGTCCAATCTCTTTGCGCTACCGCTTTCTACCATAGCGGGCGAGCCAAAGTACGTTGGAGCCAAGTTACAATAGTGTTAATCGTTCTTGTTTGCTACTCGTGTCCAATTGTGACTTGCGGGATAAGGCTATAAGAGCCGAACCTCGTCGTTCTTCTTTCTTTGGGCCCGACTTCCAATCCCCATCAATTCAATGACACCGGATCGAAAGATCGTGAGCCGTGGTGTTTGCTCTGGATAAGCTCTGGCTTAAACCGTTTATCGTAAAGCCATACTGGCTTGGTCATGACTTAAGCTTGTGCTCAGCATACCACCACTCATGTTTCTTTGGCCCATGGATCGGACATCAGCCGAGAGGGCCAAGTCATTTCCTCTTTGTGTTCCTTTTGGGTCTTGTCGCCTTTTTAGAACATTGTTTGTTCTTTTGCCTTGAGTGTGTTTTGGAGGTAATTGCCACGAGGACAACGTTGGATCAGAACCCGATGGAGAAGGAGAACGTGATCGACGACAGGACCCTGGGAAGAGGAGACCTTGCTGATCGACTACACCAACTATCGAAGATTTGTACCACTACTACCTCGACATCGCAGGTGTCATGGTAGCACCCTCTTTTAGAGAATCCTATTAGACATTGCATAATATCTAGAACTGCTAGCAATTTATAAATTATTCCTTTGCTAGTACTTTGATGCATGCTACTACCTGAGCCATTATTACCCTGATGCAACCCACTCTACCACGTCACCCTGCCTTGCGCATTCGCTCGCTTATATATGCTTACTTGCCTGCTTGCTTGCATATTACACCACTATACTTATTATTAACTCCTCTTCGCATTATGTCGGGGATGTGATGCTGGTGGTGAACCCCCTAGGAATGGTTTAGCTATGGGTGCCGGACTTGGTGGTGTGTGAGCGTGTTGCGTGTGTCTTGGGTGCGTGGAGAGTGAGGGTTGTGTCGACCGAGCTGGAATAACGACGAGCCTAGGACGAGTCTTGGCATGTGGTGCTACCTGGGCACTTGGATATGGAATACCTGTGGCGGGTAGATGGTAATTGAGGCGGCCTTCGGTGTGAACCTGTGATGGGAGGAGCCCAGGGTGGAGGTGCTGTGGTGGCACGTAAAATGGAAACCCTGATGAAGATATTCTGGCTTGGTCGATCCCTAAGGACTTACTAGTACTCAGATTCATCGGGAATCCTTTACATCCCACTCGCCCTATATGGTGCGGGACGGTCGGACTACTTGGTAGAGCGATGCCACTACGGCTAGGCGAACGTGTGCAAGGAGGTACGGGGCGCGCGGTTTTCCCCCACACCTTTCCGAGACTTCAGGAGGCCTTGTGGACCCGGCTCTTGACATCCGGAGGGCTCCGGCTCTGTCTACGACTCACAGTATCAGCCATCCCAGACTAGACTTGGGATGTTCCAGGGCTGAGAGGTAGGATGACATCGTTCTAGGCTAGCAAGCGATCGGAATTCTACCTAGGAGATTCTAGACTCCAAGGATGGCTAATCTTGTGGGTATGTAAAACCTCTGCAGAGTGTATGGTTGATCGATCGATACATATGCCGACTTGTCGGCTATGGACCTTTCCTGGGTTTCGCTTAAACTAGATAGGAGATGAGTCCTTCTTTCCTCCCTCCAGGGTTGGGGTATTTTCCGGTCGTGAGCCTTGGGGGCTGCGGGCTGTTGAGACATGGCCGAGAGGGAGTTGGCCTGTCGACCTGAGTGTGTGAGATGAGATATAGCATGGTGGTGTGGAGATGGTTTGGGATGGATGGTTGGTGGATGGAAATGGATGGTGTGGTGGTGAATATGTTAAAAACTGGATATTAATTACTATATTACTAATGTTATTTACTGGATGCAAACCACAGCCAAATATTAGGATCGCCAGATCCCTTGTTTATCTTTTCCACTAAAGCTCATCAGTGCTGACCATGGCCTGCACACATCTGGCAGTGTGCAGATTTTCTGCTTCTCAGAGATGCTGACTTTAGAAGGATTAGAAGGTCTCGTGCCTACGCTCAAGTTTGGTTCGGAGATGAAATCTACGTTGCACTACGCCAACTCTGATGATGACCCGTGAAAGAGGAGCCTTCATTCGATAGTCTTCCGCTAGATTAACTCTGTAACAGGTGTGTTCCCCAGTGATGTAATATTTTGTATTCTTGTAATCATATGATGTATAACTGTGACATCGACTGAAATATGATAATATGATCGAATCAGTTCTTGGTTTTATCATATTAAAATTCATTCTGTGGATTTTTCTTTCAAGGAAAATTGAGGATGTTAATGCTGGTTGTTAATTCCTGGCCTGACATATGGAAATGGTAGCCTTGGGCGTTTATTCTGTTGCTGCAGTTTCTGCCTGCGCTGTTTCCTCTTGCGATTCTTTTTGTTTTGTCCTCTCCTTTTCCGGTTTTGCCACATTTCCTGCTCCTGCGGGTCTTGTTGATTCTGAATGTGCCGATGCTGCGTCTTTTGTGGCTTCTGCTGCTGGTGCTGTTTCTCTCCTGGTTTTGGCTGCAGTCCATGATGTGGCTGTCGCTGCTGCTTCTGCTGTTCCACCAGTCGCATTTGTGGCCACTGCTGATACTGCTCTTGAAAATTCTGCTGCTGGTGCGAACTTGAAATGGAGGCTGAAACACCTGCTAGACTTTGCTGCTTGTTTGCATACTTGTGTAACAACTGGGTAATTTCTGCCTTGATGCTATTACGCTGAACAGAATCAATATCACACCCATCAACTGCGCTCCATGAAAATATTAGAGCATCAACCTTCTTTGCCATCGCTTGATTCTGCTCAACGGATGATTCACATGTGTTAAAACAGTTGAAAGCATTATATGTCTATATCAGTGTTGAAAGTATGATATCAATATGTCATTATGTGGACACAACAATTTATCCAGGAAGATGTTCCATTTTTTTTTACATAAAGCAAGCAATACAACTTTCAAAGCAAGAGGGATACAACAACAACAACAACAACAACAACAACAACAAAGCCTTTAAGTCCCAAACAAGTTGGGGTAGGCTAGAGTTGAAACCACTACATTATAAGAAGAAAGGGCGATATCTGACCCAAACCTAGATCAGTGACGGTGCACATCCAAACCTAATTTAGTTCCTCAACTGTACTGCTTTAAGATTTATGAAAAACTTGCTTCAGAAAAGCAAGAGAGCACGCTGTATTTTATTTTCCAAATCCAGGACTTCTCAAAGCTAAAAAAATCTACAGGTGTGATAAATGGACAATTTCATTTAAGTTGGATTAGCATAACAAGGCATCCTTTCCAAGAAACAGAACATACCAGAGACTCCAATGTATAGCTTTCCTTGCTTAGTATGTCTTCAGCAGTCTTCTTGGCATTCACAACATAATCATTCATGATGGTAAGTGGAGGATATTTGTCAGTCAAACTGAAAGTATATGCCAATCTTATAGCATCGAGTGGCTGCCCATTTTCAATGAAATGGTTGATGAATCTGCAGAAGAATGAGCCAAACATTAGCAACACAGTTGGTAAAGCAATGGGATAGTGATATCCTTCCAGTTCCACGAGCTACGAGTGTAATTAGAAAATCTGATAGTGAGGTCTGCAGTGTAAAACTATGAATAGTTCAAAAGATGCTCCACAACATGCAATAACTGCAAACACAACAATGGAAGAAAAATCAGCAACTCATCATATTTTTTGTTCCTACACTAATGTAGAAGGTAGATTCAATTTGCAACCTCCAAAGTAGTAGACTGACATAAATCATCTAGGTGATGCTATGACAGAACAATATGACACATATCTAGTAATAAATAAGACCAGATACTTAAGTGATTAAAATGTCAATTTGACTGCTGCACCAATAAATGTGAATGTCTCACTAAAAAGGAAGAAAAGTACATAGATCGAAATATTCTGCAATTTGCTTCTCAGTGCCACTGCAATCCAGTTCTAACTTCTAGCAAGTAGAGATTGGCACCACACTAAAGTTTAAGCTGTTATATATTGATCCCGGTAATTACCTAGTCTGGCTTCTGTTATCTCCTCTCTTGTTTGTATTCAGGATCTCTGGATATGTATAAAGGGGTACAATACCTACAGGTGGTCTCCAAAATCCTCAATTCTCATGGACAGAGAGCCATAGATGCATAGTAAGATAGAGGATAGAAAAGGATGGATGCTAAGGTTCGTGCTTTACTTTTAAGTGTGGTTAGCTGGGAGACAGTGATTGAGAGCATTGGTTGGCATCCACCTGAAGTGAAGCCTATGCGATTCAGAGCATTCTGATTTCTGAATCACATGTAAACTACCAGACTACTACAACGTACAGGTGAACGAACGTTCATCTACGCACACTGCGCCTTAGATATGAGACAAGTAAATTCATCATTAAGAGTCGAAGTCGAGGAAGATGTACCATTCATCTTTCCGATGAGGCCAAGACGCTTGCAGAGCTCAACGCAGTTGTCCTTCACCTGGGGCGCGATATTGTCGAAGAGACGGATGATCTCATCAGCATCGAACTCCGGGGCAATGCTGTAGGAAGCAATGAAGGTGAGAAGGCCCCATCCGGCCATCCCGCCGATGTCCCTGCCACCCGCACCCGCAGGCCCCGCGACCACCATCTCCTTCCAGTGCCCCGCCAGGCGCTTTGCCTGCGCCAGCGCGTCCGGCGACGGCGCGACGAGGCGGGGCGCGCATTCGATCAGCGCGACGCAGTTTGCCCACCACTCGCTCGTGTCGCGCCCCAATGGCGCTGAGGCCAAGTCCAAGAAGCCGCCGACGGCGCGGACGAGGAGGGCGTGGGGGTCCGGGGCGCCGAGCAGCACCGGGAGGAACGCGCGGAGGGAGCTCCTGCCGCTGAGGCGCAGCACGTCCACCAGCGCAGAGGGGTCCATGTTCGCGCACGCCGCGGCGACGGCTCGCGTCAGAGCCGAAGTCTCTCCACCGCCTGCGGCGTGCGGATGCTGCAGCCACTCCCCTTCCTCCGCCTCGTCCTCGCGGCATTCTCTGGCTGCGTTCGCGTTCACGGCCGCCTCCTCCATCATCTCGATGTCGTCATCGCGTTGGTGGGGAGACGCCGCAATTGCCCCAATGGCATCGTTGATTAGGGATTTTGACTTAACGTTTACTCGGCTTATTTGATTGAAAATTATTTATTTTAATTAAGAAGCTGACATAAAGATAAAGGAGTGTCACACGCGTGCGCTGCCGTGACTCCTGAATTCCTCCGTTGGCTCTCTCCCTCCCGGCCGTAGGCATAAAACAGAGCGTCCTTCGTCAGTCTTCTCCCCTTTTGCTTCGCTTCTGAGAGACCACATCTCAGCCGCCCTTTGGCTTTTCTCGGAGTAGCGGGAGAGCATGCGTCTCCGGAACTCTCGTCCGCCTACGAACCTTGCACGGGGTGTGCGGCGATTAGGTTTTTAGGGAGCGATTCCGTGACTGCTCGTCCGACGTCTTCTTCCTGGTGATCGCGGAACCCATCTTCCTGGTGACTGTTCACTATGTCTGGTGCGAATGGAGCCTCCGATGCCCTCGGCATGGGACCCCCCGCTGGGTACACTCTTATCTCTGTGATTACAGTACTTTGCGTACTTACTGTATCGATCAGTATATCATATTTGCATGTTGTAGCGTTTGTTAGAGATATACACATGCACATATATGTCGTCACGAACCTGCTGATGTTTTATTTCTAGATTAAATTGACCATGAAAATGCCTAATTTTCTAACAATCCAAAAATCTAATGTTAGGCAATTTTCTGTCAGTGGTTTTGCTGCTACTTTGAAGCAAAATAATTTTGATGGCAATAATTTCATGATATGACGTGCCAAGATGATATTGTGGTTGACTGCTATGAACTGCTATCACGCCACACAGGGGAACCCTGAACAATTTACTCCTAAGGAGAAGCAAAAGTTCTTGGCTACCGGTAACCTGTTTCGAGGCGCTGTGATTAGTGCACTTCATAATAAGTATGAGAAAAACTACATATCTTACACATCAGGTAAAGAATTATGGGATGCTCTTGAGACAAAGTTTAAAGTTTTTGATGCTGGTAGTGAGCTGTACCTTATGGAGCAGCTGTATGACTTTAAAATGGTTGAAAACCGTTCTGTAGTAGAACAGGCTCATGAGATACAGGCGCTAGCAAAGGAACCAGAACATTTTTTATGTCTGTTACCCGATAAGTTTATGACCGACGGTATAATCGCTAAGCTGTCACCTTCTTGGAAGAATTTTGCTACTTTTCTAAAACACAAGAGACAAGAGTTTAGTGTGGCTGAGCTTATTGGATCTCTTGATGTTGAGGAGAGGGCGAGAGCAAAAGATAACCGTGGAAAAGGAGTTCAGTCTTTCGCTGTCAATATGGTGCAGAAGAAAAACTTATTTGCATCCCATAATAAAAAAGAAGAACATATAAGAGAACAACAATACAAAGCCTAAGCAAACTGCTCAGTTTAAGAAGAAAAACAACAAAAAAGGTGGAGATTGCTTTGTTTGCGGGAGTGATGAGCATTGGGCAAGTGCGTGCCCAAACCGTAAATATAATCAAGAAAAGAAATCAGCAAACGTGGTGATTAGCGAGACTAGAGGAGGAACATCTAGGTATGGTAATTATTTACCTTTTGTTCTTTCAGTTTGTCTTTCACCTGAGTGGTGGATGGATAGCGGTGCTAATATTTATGTGTGTGCTGATGTTTATTTGTTTACTTCCTATCAGGCCGGCAGGACTGGAGCCTTGCTTATGGGAAACGGTTCGCATGCGTATGTTCTTGGTGCTAGTACGGTCGTTCTGAAGTTTACTTTGGCAAATGCGGTGCTATTAAAGAACATGCATCATGTCCCCTCCATCAAGAAGAATCTGGTTAGCGGTTCTCAAATGTGTCGCGATGACTTTAAAATTGTGCTTGAGTCCAATAAGTGTGTTGTGCCGAGACATGGAACATTTGTTGGAAAAGGTTATGATTGCGGAGGCTTGTTCCGCTTATCTTTACTTGATGATGTGTGTAATAAAGTAGTGAACAATGTTAATATTTCGGATGAGTCGAATATATGGCATTTATGATTTTGTCACATTAATTTTGGTTGTCTCACGCGGCTTGTAAATCTAAATTTAATCTCAAAATTTAACTTAGTCAAAGATTCTAAGTGCCAGGTGTGTGTGCAATCAAAGCAATCGCGCAAGCCTCACAAGGTTGCTGAGGCGAGGAACTGGGCACCATTAGAACTCGTTTATTCTGATTTATGCAAAATGAATGGCGAATTGACTAAAGACGATAAACGATACTTCATGATATTTATAGATGATTGTACTAGATTTTGCAACGTGTATTTATTGAAAACTAAAGATGAAGCGTTGCATTATTTTAAAGTCTATAAAGCTGAGGTAGAAAATCAACTTGACATGAAAATCAAACGTTTGCGGTCCGATCGTGGAGGGGAATATTTCTCAAATGAATTTTTTGAGTTTTGCGCGGTGCATGAAATTATTCATGAGAGGACGTCACCATACTCACCACAGTCCAATGGGATTGCAGAGAGAAAGAACCGCACTCTAACTGATTTGGTTAATGCCATGTTAGAGACTGCGGGACTATCCGAGGAATGGTGGGGTGAGGCTATATTGACAGCGTGTCATGTCCTGAATAGGGTGTCCACAAAGAACAAAGAAATTACACCATTCAAGAAATTGGAGAAGAAAAGATTAAATCTCTCCTACCTGCGAACTTAGAGTTGTTTGACAAAGGTGAATGTGCCAATAAACAAAAAGCGAAAGCTTAGACCAAAGACTGTTGATTGTGTTTTTTTAGTTATGCTATTCACAACGTGGGTTATAGATTTTTAATTATATATTCTAGTATTTCTAAGATAGTTGTTGATACAATCATAGAATCTAAAGACCTTACATTTTTTTACAATGGATAACATGAAGTTTACAATGGAAGCAGAACTCACAGCATTAGACACCGCTGGCTTTGAGACCGAGTGGCTTCGTGATCTCCTTATGGATTTACCGATTGTTGAAAAACTTATACCGGCTATTTCTATCAACTGTGATAACCAGACTATGATTATAAAGGTTAACAGTTCTAAGGATAACATGAAGTCTACAAGACATGTTAAGAGACGACTAAAATCTGTTAGAAAAATTGAGAAACTCCGGAGTAATAACGTTGGACTATGTTCACTCGTCTAACAATCTGGCAGATCAGTTCACTAAGGATCTATCACGCAATGTGATAGAAAGTGCATCGAGAGAGATGGGTTTGAGACCCAGATGAAATTTACTATAGTGGTAACCTGTTCTATGTAATTGGAGATCCCGTGAAGTAGGATGGTGAAACAAGCTAGTAGTAAATTATGAGGAAAGATCCTTAGTAAGACTTATTTTTTATGCATATCTTTTCTTTCTGTAAGGTAGGTTAGTTTTTACCTTAATGTGTTTCAAGTGGCTTGTTAAAGCAAAGATGTTGTCCTACAGAACATCTTTTGAGGAACACACCTATATGAGTTAGACTGCTGGTCACAGTCTATGAGATTTGGGTGATCTCTAAATATTCATAAAAAGCACTGGAGTATGACTTATATGCTTCAAATATAGGGGATGCCTTTTGCAGCCTAGTATCAGCTAAGGACTTTAGTGACATTCATCTCACATAAAACTGTCAAATCAAGGCTTAGTCCATTGTTCAGTTGTGACTAAGTGAAACTATTGCTCTAGATGGATGTTCAACTTAACAGTCTCCATCGAAACACTGGTATATAAAAGAAATGTGGTTCTGAGACTACTTTGTTACAAACCCTAGAGTTTGATGGGGATTGTTGATATATTATGGGCTTGGCCCGTATAATATTTAATAAATCAAATAAAACTCTATGGTACGTAACATTAAGCGTTGTATGGTTTAATACTGTATGGGATTTTGACTGAACATTTACCCAACTTATTTGGTTGGAAATTATCCATCTTAATTGAGAAGCTGAGAAAAGGACAAAGGAGACACGCAGCACGCAAGATCGCCTTGGCCGGCCGGGCGTGGGCAGGGTGCGGGGCCGAGGCCGAGGCGTGTAAGGTAGGTAAGGTGAAGCGAAGGACGCGCGGACGTGGCTGTGTTTTGCCACTTAATCCACATAATTATAGGAGTTTCTCTCCTTGATGGTGGAGGCGAGTTGATTGCGCCCGATTCATCAATCTCTCCGTGTCTCCGACTCCTGAATTCCTCCGCTGGCTCTCTCCCTCCCGGCCGCAGGCATAAAACAGAAAGTTCTCCGTCATTCTCCCCTCCTCCTTCGCTTCCGAGAGACCACATCTCAGCTGCCCTTTGCCTTTCCCCGTCTCGTATGTCTGCACGCACGGAGTAGTGGGAGAGCAGTTGCCTCCAGAACCCTCGTCCGCCTGTGAACCTTGCACGGGGTGTGCGGTAATTAGGTTTTTGGGGGGCAATTCCACGACTGCTCGTCCGACGTCTTCTTCTAGGTGATCGCTCGCGGAACCTGTCTTCTTCCTGGTGATTGTTCAAGGGACTGCATTGCGAACATCTATCTGCATCGACTGTGGTCCACAACTTCGAGCAACACACTATGTCTGGTGCGAATGAAGCCTCTGATGTCCTCGGCATGGGACCCTCCGCTCGGTACACTCTTATCTCTGTGATCTGAGATTTTGCGTACATTTCATCAGATCGATCAAGATATCATATTTGCATGTTGTAGCGTTTATTAGAGATATACACATACACATATATGTCATCACGAACCTACTGATGTTTTATTTCTGGATTAAATTGACCATGAAAGTGCCTAATTTTCTAACAGGCATCCTCCTCCTTCTCGTTGTCTAGTTGCTCTGGAGCCAACTCGATTGGCACGGTCTCCACCCCGAGAATGCTCCCCGCTTCGTTAGCTTCTCAGTCGGGACGCGCACTGGATGCCTCCCAGACCTTCCCATCCTCCTCCCTGCATTCCTGGTGCAACGACGCGTTCCCACCTTCCTCCCTTTCCTCTGCATTGCTGCTACCTTGTCCCTCCTCCGACGCGCCATGCCCGACGCGGCGTTCCTGGTCCTGCCCCTCCTTGTCTAGGTGGTGGACGTGGTGAGCAGCGGTGGTTGGACCCCTAGTGTGTGGTCGGGCTGTGGCTGCATGCCACGGCCTGGCCACGGTGACCACCGGCGATGGCGTTGGCGTGGCTGGAGTGGAGGTGGCGGAAGCTGGCGGTGACGGAGGCGAGGTGTGCGTCGAGGTCCTCCCTGTGGAAGGGTAGGGGGACCAGGGAGCAGGCGACGAGGCGGTCGAATGCCTCCCGGAGGCGGTGCTTCTTGTCCGTGAGTGCGGCGACAGCCACCTTGAGCTCGGTTGGGTGGGAACTGGAAGCGACGGGAGTGAGTTGGGCATTGGTTGTGGCGCTACAGAGCCGGACTGCATTTCAGTTCGTGGGACCACCTCCACTTGCACGACAGCTACAAATACAAATCTCCTACAACTAAAAAGAACAAAGCGTGGACATCTTTTGGTGCGATATTTGTTTTGGTTCATCCGTCAGCCTACGCCTGCGATCCCGTGGCACTGGCAGGTGGGACCTCCTCCAAGCTTGCGATCCTCGCCTACTTTAAAGGAAATAAATCGATCACCTGAGGCCACATGCATGGAAGAAAACAATAATCATGCATGGAAGGAAACAATAATCATGCATGAAAGAAAACAATAATCATGCATGGAAGGAAACAATCATGCATGGAAGGAAACAATAATCATGCATGGAAGGAAACAATCATGCATGGAAGGAAACAATAATCATTTACTCTTTTTTCAAATAGTGGTCTTCATTTTGGAGCCCTTTATGCAGTTTAATAATGGCTGGGGAGCTAGGCTTGTGAGAACTTATTCTTAATTGGGTTGTGAGCTAGGGATGTAGCACTTCAATGGGTGTCTTGAATGAGTTCTACAATTGCCAAAAATTGATGGTGCTGATAAGATTGACAATCCTGTAACTCTGCAGTACCTTTCTTTTTTTTTAAAAAAAAGGAGGGCAAATGCTACTTATGGTCGAATCCATGTTCTTTTTGTTGTTTTGATTTGATGCCCACAGTCCACAACCCATGTGTTAACTTTCAAATGTGTTTGTAAAGAATCAAAAGGAGTTGGCCTAATGCCAATCTTTCTTATCGCCTTTTTCATTCTTTATATTTATACTAGGTACCGTAGCGTTAGCACGGGCATGCATGAAAAACGAAGATGTCTTTACACTGCAGAAATCTTTCAAGAAGATCATGCATAGATTATTCTTGTATTGAATATTATATATATACAATCACCTAATTATTCAAATTAAACTACAAAATTTTAAATTAGGATACGAGGTAAGACATGCAAACATATATTTCAAAACTACCTGTAGAGTCCAAAGAACTTAATAAATAAATCCTTCTGGAGGCAATTGAAAGGTTCTTGTTTGATTTTGGTAATTGAGTGACAACCTAGGTGGACTAATTGTGTTTATGTGAGATACACAGGTAATTAGTCCACAGGTACATGTGTGTGAGCAACATATGCCATGAAGGTGAAAATGGCTTGGAGATGTTGCAAAGCTCACACATGTGATGATGAAGGAGCTCATTGCACATGAGACATAACATTGAGTCATGTGATCAAGGTGGAGAAGGTCAAGACAAGACTTGGCTTGATGGACCAGTTGCAAACGTGAAGGGCAAGTCAAAGGCTTTGGAGCAATGGACCACGTGGTGGTGAAGCTTGAGCAAGACTTGGCGCCGATGGACGATGGCACCGGTAAAGAGCAAGTGAAGTCAAGATCGATGAACCAATATGATCACGTGATGATATGAAGTGAATCATATCATTGTTGATCGTGTTGGTGCATGTGTTGCATCGATGTTGGAGGAGATGGAATGGAATACGCAAGGCAAAGGTATAACCTAGGGCATTTCATTTCACCGGTCATAGGTGTGTAGAGAAGTTTATGACCGGATTTAGGATAGATGGCCGTACTATCAAGAGGAGCAAACTTGTTTGCATATCGGTCATCTAGTGCCACTCGAGTGATCTAACTTTGCATCGTCGCTAGGATTGAGTGGCGTGGCAAGATGAGTGGCTAACCCTTTGAAAAATGATTGTGAAAATGCTAACACACATACATATGGTGGTGTACACTTGGTGGGGTTGGCACATTTACAAAGGAGATGAAGTTGGAGTTGATGTGGATCAACTCGGTGAAGAAATGGAGGCGAAAGGAGAAACTCCACCGGCGGAGTGTTCACCCGTAGAGTGTGGACAGTCCGACGGTGCCACCGGCGCCCTATACAGAAAAGACAGGGTCTCACAGAGTGGACCGGACGCTGGTCACGTAGTGACCGGACGCTGGGGTCCTGCGTCCGGTCAGAGCTGACGTATGGTGACGCAGGCAGAGGAGAAGCTGGAAGTGACCGGACGCTGGTGCTGCGTCCGATCGCGATCGACCGAACGCGTCCGGTCATGTCCGGTACCTTACTGGAAACGACCAGACGCTGGGGCTGCTGCGTCCGATCAGTTGAAGCTGCTGCGTCCGATCAAGTGAAGTGACCGTTGGAATCAGGACATGTGGCCATCTACGGGTGACCGGACGCTAAGGTCCAGCGTCCGGTCAACATGACCGGAGCGTTCGGTCGGCCCGACTTTTGCCCAATAAAGGGGTAACGGCTAGTTTAGCCCATGGGGCTATAAATAGAAGTGGCTCTCGGCCATGGCGAGTGTTGAGCACCTGAGGGGACTTAGTGTCCATGCTTGTTAGTGCTTGGGAGCCCTCCATCACACATATACTTGATAGTGATCATTCGATTGTGTTAGTGAGCGATTCTAGTGTGATTGCATCGTGAGGTTGCATCGAGTGGCACAAGGTGATCGAGTTGCAAGCCGGTGGTGCTTGTTACTCTTGGAGGTTGCCACCTCCTAGACGTCTTGGTGGTGGTCTCCGTCGAAGCCCGCAAGAAGCTTGTGCGGGGCTCCGGAGAAGAGCTTTGTGAGAGGCATTGTGCTTGCCCCGCGGGAGCCGCGAAGAGCAACTTTAGTAAAGCGTGTCATTGAGCTACTCTCACTCAAGGGGTAGGTTCTTGCGGCGCCCGACGTGCGGGCTTAGCGGGTGATGCTAATTAGCCGAACCACCAAGTGAGCGGTCGACTAACGGGGACTAGCGTGTTGGCAAACACGTGAACCTCGGGAGAAAAATCATCGTGTCAACCTTGTTCTTCCCGTTGGTTTGCTTCCCCATTACACAAGCTTGCATTTACTTTCATATATATTAAGCTTGTGTAGTTGCTCTTGTAATTAGTTTGCTTGTGTAGCATATTAGTTACCTTTTTGCTTGTGTAGCATAGAAGTAGCTCCCTTGCGTGGCTAATTTGGTTTGAGTAACCTTGTTAGTCACATTGCTTAGTTTGTGTAGCTAAGTATTTGCGCTCTCTAATTTGACATTGGTTGCCTTGTTATTGAGCATTGCTAGCGAGCTTAGGTGGCTTTGTGCTTTTGTTTACTAGCATGTGTAGGAGCTCTCTTGTCGCTTAAAGTACTAGTGGTATATGTTTGTGTGACATTGCTTCTAGAATTGCTTAGGTGAGCTCTAGCTAGCCCGGCACCTTAATTGCTTAATTAGTATATTTGAAAGGTGCTAAAGAATATAGATAGAGGGGTGTAGTCTTGGCTAGACCGAAAGTTTTAATTCCGCACTTGTTTCGGTTAATCGACGCGATTAAGTTTTAAAAAGGACTATTCACCCCCCTCTAGTCGCCATCTCGACCTTTCAGCAATGCAAATTCTCTATAATCTTTCATTTGGTGTAGTTAGTGTTATCATAGTACCCGCATGTATTCATGGGAAATAAATCGTGGACAAAACGTGGACACTTTTTGGTGCGACATTCCAACATGGGTAGAATCGTCCTGCCAATATCCTTGGGGCAGATCACATAAAGAATGAGAGTCCCTCTATAAGATTGCTCACAAGAGACTCAAACTTATATCTGATCATGGTAATGTTGAATTGCTTTGCATCAAAAGTATCGGCAATGATAAATAGGGACATAGGTTTTAGTATGCATAGTGGAGAAAAACTCAACCTTGGTCTTCTCAGCAGCTTTTCTGAGCCTTTGCAGTGCTAACCTGTCCTTACTCAGATAGTCAAGAGGTGCACTATAAATTTATGCACCACTAAGAAAAGTGTCACCATTGGTTGCCTTGACCTGAAAAATATGTCGAAATTAAGAATTACAATACCTACACTCAAGTGGATACCTTATTCTACAATATATGTATGTATGGAATAGTCCTAAAGCCACACATATTTATACGGTGAGTATAACATACTTTGTTTTAAAATTTTATGAGAGATTTTTTAAGACACGCAGTATTATTCATGTGACAGGCACTAATATTTACATATATACTCGAACCTGTATGTACAGAATTATATGGAGATGCAGCGGAACTTATTCATTAATTTATTGGCGTATGAAAGAAATGGATATCGGAGAATTCTTTCTGCCGATATAAAATATTATCTTAGTCATATCACGAAAAAGTCTATACAGTAGAGTTTGTGAGCCTGCGACGCCGCGCTCTCCGTGACTGTGTTAATTTCACGAACTTTGCCTTTTGAATTAAATGTCACTTTAACGTCAGTATTTAATTTAACAGTATTGTTATCTTATCGTGCGATCCATGTGTTTTTAATATAAAAGATTTAGTTGTCCCGTAGCAACGCACAGACACGCTACCTAGTACAAATACAAATACAAATACAAATGTTTCAGTTCGGAATTGGGCGTTTTCGTGGCGCCGACACGGCTGAAAGTGTAACAGAGTTGCACTGCATCATTTGGTTCTCAATTTAAAGGGAACCTATCCCTGGCTCCAACTAATACCTATGATTAAGGGCATGTTTAGAACTAATCTAGTCCGTGGAGTAGCTTTACAAAAACTTGAGTTTCTAAAGCATCTCTTTACTTACGACTCCAAAAAAAATTCCTCAGTAGAGTTTATAAAGTTGCATCCGTTTAGGTGAAAAACATGAAACGGAGCTGGAAAACGTGGAGCACAACAATCCTGGACTGCTTATCAGCCATGGTATAGTGTTTTTCTCTCACAACAAAACAGCATCAGCCGACTTATTAGCCACAGAAATCATTAGCCGAACAGGGCAAACAATTTGCGCACCAAACTATGCCTGTTCACTTTCTCAATAAATTATGTCTCTGCTCTCTTGCATCGGGTTGTTCTATGCCACTTTCTTCACTTACTGAAGTTTGGCAAAAGTATGGATTGAATTTGCCACTTTCTTCACTTTCGTAACGTTCAACATACTGCTATATTGGTTTAAATGATACCACACCTAAATTTCTGAAGTAGATAAATTGTGATCTGTTCATGTTTGGTAACCTTTCTCGATAACGCATCATGATAAATAAATGTAACCGAGGATAGCGCATCATGATCAATCACTGTATTTTCTCTCATAACAAAACAGCTTCAACCGACTTATCAGCCGGCTTATCAGCTAGAATTTATAATATTTTTCTCATAACAAAACAGCTTCGGCCGACTTATCAGCCAGCTTTAATACCAGTCGAACAGGCCCAATAAATACAACTTAAGTAAGAGCAGGTAAAAGTAGGTACTGCTGGGACAGGTATAACGCAAGCCTTCTCATGGTATCATCTTTCATTAAACAAGCAAACTAAGCACAAAACTTTTGTGGGTTAATTTTGCAACCCCACTGGGACATTTCATTTCTGGCACTCGACATGATAATATCACCGATAACATCTACTGTGCCATCAACTAGGAGCCAAAATGTTTCACGAATCATCGACACCAGTCATCGGTTCATTATCCTTGGCTTCATCCCCGCCATCTTCATCATCCGTGTCATCGGCAGGCGACGCGTCCTCCATCTGATAATCCACCTTGAAATCATAGTCCGCATCCATGTCGTTCAGCACGCTGAACTTGTTTGCCTTGCGCCGTTTCTTCTCTGCTTTCCTCTTGCGAGGGTCGAGTATGCCCTCGGCGGTGTACAACTTGTCGTTCTGTGTGCTAGCACTGGCTGCCTTGCTTCCTTCGCGATCATTCAAGTCAGACATTTGCTCCTCCCGGCTTTCCTGGACAGGCTCACTTGGTTTCTTGCCATCCTGGTTAGTGCAAAACAAGAGTCAAATAACAAGGCCAAGCACAATGTTCCTAGTGCACTCATGTTTTGCTTGCAGCAAAGCATATTGGTATGGAATTCTTATGTATGAATTATGTCGTTCAAATAGAACCTAAGGTTGAGTTCTACAAGAGTGTTCATGAGACCAGAGACAGAGAGCAAGCACTACCCTTTTATCATGATGCCATTATGCTGTTTATAAAGAATTATACATAGATTATCTTAAAAAAATTCTGTTGGTTAATAAATTCGAATGAAACCTCCTAACATAAGCGTATAGAGCTGAGACCGAATCAGTGACCATGCAAAACCAATCTAAAAAAAAAACATTTACTTTCAATGAATGCAATGCATCTGGCCATCACAAGGAACAAAACAGATAACTAATAGGTACCAAGATGGCACATAATCTACAGCAGTTACCATATTAAATCCACTTAATTCACGGAAAATATTAAGTCCACTTAATTCACGGAAAACCCGCTAGCTTTAAGATTATTACCTCTAGCATCTCTTCATCAATCCCTGGTGGAGCATTAGGAGGAATCTCAATATGATGAAACTCCTCAATGGACTTCAAACCACCAATATATGAAGACTCAGCTTTGTAAAATTCATCAATATTAAATTCTTTCCCATCTTCTGTTATAATCACTGCATCTGAGTCCTCCCCAGCATCTCTTTTAGGTGGCAGTGTAAAATATGGTATTTTACCTAAAAACAAGAGGATCAGGTCACTATTCACAAGAATTCACAAAGTTAATGACAAAAATTATCAGACATACCTTCATTCCAGTCATGAAGCACAATTCTCGCAGCAGCTTCAACATCCACTACACCACCCTTTTTCAATTTCCCCCGTATAGTTGCTACTTTCTGAAGGAAATCATCAACTGAACTGAAGCTTGGAACCTTGTACAGAGACAGCAACTTCTCATGTGGGCAAATACTTAGGATCTCCTTAACTAGAAACATCAAAAACAGAGAGAAGCATAGAACATGTCAAGTATTGCACTTCTGGTCACATTATATACTAGCTTATTGTCAAATGGTATAGTATCTAAAGAATAAAACAATAAGAAGGCTATAACTAGAATAAATAAAAAACTTCAACGGACTAACAGAAATGACACAGAAACATGCAAAGTATTTTACCAGGAGTGACTGGATCTTCCATTTTCTCAACTCTTTTGCAGTTTCGAAGGGCTACAGACACACCGCTGTTGGAAGATTTGAGCATAACAACACCGGGACAATCCAACAACTTCACCTTCTTGTCTAATTGAACTTCTTGCATTGATCTAGTAACCCCTGGAGTGGAACCGACATTAACCACTCGGGACCTCTTCAGGCTGTTGATCAGACTGCTCTTGCCAACATTAGGAAGTCCAACAATACCCACTGTAATTGCCAGTTTGAGCTGCAAGTCGCAATAACAAAACTCAACAAAGGAAGGAAAAAAAAATACCTCCAAGAGAAATAAAAAATGGAATACTAAAGCATAAGGTAATAACTGAAGACAGAAAATAGGGCTACATGTAAAACTGTCATGATAAGATAAGGCACACAAGTAAAACAACTATTTGCATGAAGTCATTATGTTATGATACAAAGTGTAGGAAGCTGCTCTCCCTTCAAAATCAAAAGGATTCTATTAATAATGTTCAATAAAAGGTAACATGCACATAAGCAAGGAAAAGGAAGTGAAGGTTCAATTATTATATATAGTCAAATAATGAAGCACACAGGATGCTGTAGAACAAGGATAAAACATTCTCATTTAGAATGTCCCAAAAATAATCAACTTGAGAGACTGATGAGAGATTACCAAAGCTATATATGCATAAACATTATATGAAAACGATTGGACCATTTACCTCATGGCTTCTGGAATAATTCTTGAGCAATCTGATTAGATTCTCAGCACCAAGACAATCACTGCTTTGTGGGATGTTGCTTGTTTTATCTAGTTTTGAAGATTTCCATCCCAGCTTGGTCCTCTGCTCTTGGGTATTGCACTTAAATGCAACTGTTGGCATTTCTTCTCTTAGATATGTAAGCCACTTCTCTACCGCCTCCTTGGGAACAAGATCTAGAATTCAGCAATCAGAAGTTGAGATGTAGGATGGCATAACCACCATGGAGTAAACTTTAAACATAACAAAAGACTGCATAATACCTATCTTGTTGAGAAGTAGTACAATCCGTTTACTTGGATCAGCCTTCCTAACCATCTTTTCCATGTCAATGCAACGGGTGCCCAGCGGATCCCTTGCATCAAGAACCTCAAGAATCACATCAGAAGCTTCGATTACTTTAACAAGCTCCTTGTAGAAAGACCTCTCAGAATGATCTGGGACACATTTAACATCTTTGGTCAATATTGTAACTGAATGCAGTAGAGCAATTAAACCACAAGTGAGAATGAGAAACTTACCATTGCTCTTTGCCACTGCTAAAGGGGCATTATCCTTTGCTGCATCCTTTGCTGCAAACTCACTGCCCTGCGCGGAAGCTGCAGATGCCAAATTAGCAATGTCCTCATCCTCAAGCAATCCTAGCTTCCTCTTCCGAGCCTGAAAAAGGTGTTGTCTCATTGTTTAACCATCACAACGAAAATGATATAGATGTATCTATAAAACTAGACAAAGAACATAAATAGATCTTAAGGAACACATACTTCATCTGCCGAACCTAACAAAGGGTGACAATATTTAATCACTGATTGGTCAAGTCTATGTGAAAGTTCATGATCCTGACAGAGTGAGCCTAAAATGTTTAGTGTAAAGACCCAAATAAAGGACGAGCATTCAGTTTGTCTGAGATCAATGACCATAATTTCACATGAGAACACAATTATACATACAGCAATATTAGTTGTAACAAGCCTTAGGTTGTAATAAGGGACAATGAAGGATGGGACAAAAACTATCATGGCAGATACTAACGACAGCAGGCCATCAACCAAATGGTAACTACTAACTAGGCTTGCAAATGGTTTGGGCCACGCCACCAACCCGCTGGGCTGGCACGCACAGCTAACATGCTGAAGCCTGAAAGCTAACCCACTTAGATGGAGCAGGCCGATACAGGTGACCCGCATAGTCTAGCGGCGCCACACATCCTGCATCTCCCAATCCGCCACCGCCCTCCCGCTCCAAGTCCGCGTCCAAGCAGAATTGGCAACTCTAGTGTCAGCCTCCTAGCTCCACCGCTGCGGCTCTTCTGCCTTCAGCCTCATTCTCTCTGTTGTGACTTGTGAGCCTCCCTGAGCCAAAGTTGCCGAAGAGCTCCTTCTCCGCTTCCTTTCCCGATCCACCAGCAAGCTCAATCATGTCCACTCAAGTGGCGATTAGCCCTCAATTATTAGCAATAAGTAACAGTTTGAGCAAATAAACAGAATCTTGAAGCTAATGGTACTCACTAAGAATGCAGATCTTGTCAACTCAATTGACTAGACTGAGTGCTCGTGTGTCTACTTATCTGTTTAATTATGTGTTTGTTTATATTTAACAACTACACCATTAGAGTAGAGGAAGCAAAATTAGGCACATGTCTTACTCCATTGGCAGCCACTGAAGCAAAGAGCCTTTTTTCATCTCATCATCCCCATTGGCACATCCAAATCAAATCCATTTAACTATTAGCATTGTAGCATGGCTTACTCCATTCGAGAGAACCCAGCATGGACTCTGCTCTACATGGCTGACCGGGCTCAATCCAAATACAGGTATGTTCTGCTTCAATTAGCTTACAATTAGTATCCCCTCTTCTGCTTAAGTTTCAGTTAGAGCATGGCTTTCATGACAACTAAACTAGTTCTTCCTTCACTGCACGGCTTTCATTCAGGAATTCACACTGACCATGACTAGATTGTGTCAAGGCAGATGATCAACATTGACCAATTTATTAGAGTGAGGGTGTTAGTTCGTTCAATAATAACCTAGAGCATAACTTTTTTTTTCAATATGCACCAAACCTGTAATTTGTCATGAATGTGGAATGTGTTTATACTACTGAAACACAACTAGTTTATTTTCCACTGAAATATAGTGAATACTTTGTCATTCCAGAATTTCTGAATTTATTTTAACATTTATGCTCTAACTTTGAACTCTGAACATCACACTGCACGCCGCCCCATTTGCATTCTTAATGGTAACTATGAACACTACCAATATAGAGAAGCATCTAAGAAAGATATTTTCACAACGTAAATGAAGGGACAGGAAGGTGGATTAGGCTTGCAATTAAACAGAATGAAGGTGGGATTCAGCTGTAAGACTGAAATACTATTTGCTCCGAACACAGACTTGCAGGGCATAGCACCAACGATAGCAGCAGGGCAGACATGACGTACCCTCTCCTTGCGCGCCTCCTTCTTGAGCTCGAGCTCCTGGAGCGCCTGCGCGCCGGGCCTCGAGCGCCTTGAGCTCCTGCTCCTTGAAGGGCCACTCGTTGGGGATCCCGGGGTCCTTCTCGACCTTCTTCCGCTGGCTTGCCCTGCCCTCCTTCTTGGCCTCCTTGCGCTTCTTGCGGTGGTGCTCCTTCACCTTGCGCAGCACCTTGTGCTTCTGCTTCAGCGTGACGCGCTTGCTCTTGCTCTTCTTGCTTCTCTTCACCATCTCGCCGACGCTTGTCGAGGCGGAGGAAGGAAGGAGCCGGCGGCCCTGAGGTGGAGAGGAGAGTCGGTCGGGGCTCGGAAGGGGCGACTTCGGCCGCAGTGGCTTGGCGGCGTCAAGGAGAGAGAGAGGGAGTTAGGGTTTTAGAAGGGCGTCGATACTGGATGGGCCTGAAAAGGGCTCCGCTGCTAAAATAAGCCCATGGAGCGAAGCGGGCCTATGGATGATCGAGATTAGGTGCGCACTACTCCGCCTGCCTAATACTGGTTAAAGCGTGTAACTATACGGCCCATGTGAACCTTTCTTATGGACTGAATGTACTGCAACTTATTGGACCTTCTGGGCCATAACGTTGCAGTCCATGCCCATGCCAATCTTTTTTTTTGTTAAACCTTGCCCATGCCAATCGCCAGGCCTAAATATTTGAAGTCTGAGCGCGAAATTCATAAAAAAAATCCTATTTACCTCCCTCAATTATCATGGTCGTCCTGAATGAACTACAAACTAGTTTTTTTTAACATCCCTCAACTTTCAAAATCGTGTATTTATGCACATTGGGTGGTTTTGATGCTGGTTTTGCTGATGCATCGCCACGTTATAGGTAGGTAAATTGGATTAAGCAGAAAGTTCATGGAGGTAAATCGGTTTAAAAAACAAATTTTCAAAAAAAAATCCAAACATTTTACATGAAAAAATAATACAATTAAAAATCCTAAAATCCAATTTAATCTTAGAAAGCCCCAAAAAGTCGAGATTTTGATAACCATATATGGATATCACTATTGGAGTTCCTCATTAGGGTTAGGGACTTAGGGTAAGGGGAGGCGCTGAAGCTCCACCTCAGCTTACAGCGGCTCCAGTGTTTGAGAACTGAACCATGGTCTGAGCTGGATGTTCGTACAAAGCGCATTGTAGGCATCGAACCGAATGAGGTGAGAGGAAAGAGGACACTTGTTTCATTCTCTTAACGTGGGCAGTAGAAAATCAAAGATTGAAATACAAAATGGGTCCTTAAACTTTTTCCACATTCTTATCTAAGTCCACTCTCGAAGTGATCAACTAGCTTCTTCAATTTCTAAGTGATTCATTTGGAATGTGAATTCAAGTCCATGGTTTGACCTAAGTTAGGACTGGAGCTGCCCTAAGTAGAGATGGAGACTGGTTGTGGACTATGGTATAGGTAGGAGATACAAAGCAACCTCCCGTTCCATGGACGCATACGGAAGATCAGATCCCAGTCCGATCAGCTTCATTTTTCACCGCTGCAAGTGGGAGGTGAATGAAGTGTCCCTTTTATCTTTTTCTGCTTTCGTGCAATTCTCGAAAAGATAATTACGTGTGTGCCAAAGGACGACAGATATTTCAGAACTTCATCGTCACTGCATTTTCACAGGAGGCCAGAAATAGGAGTAACAAGATATACAACGACGACCGTGATGCCCAAGCTGTCTGGTCCAGACTCCAGATAGTGTTGGATTTGGGCGGGGCGATCTTTGCCTCCACCCGGCAGCCGGCCATTGGTCGCCCCGACGCGCGATATCCAGAGGCGCAGCGGCAGCCAATGGCCTGGGCGCGGACGTGGCGCGCCGCGCGTCCACCAGTCGCGCCGCGCACCGTTGAGCCGTCGGCCCGTCGTATAAAGATCTCCTCTCCCACACCGGCCATTCCCACCACCACCACTCAGCTAGCCGAACATTCTCACTGACCACTGTGCCGCGCCGTGCTCACACAGAACGACGATGGCCGCGTCGGCGCTGCACCAGACCACCAGCTTCCTCGGGCAGGCCCTGGTCTCCCGCCCCGCCGGTGTCGATGCCGGCGGCCGCATCACCATGCGCCGCACCGTCAAAAGCGCTCCCCAGAGCATCTGGTACGTGCTCTCTGCTCTGCATTCTTCCCTTGTGTCAAATCAGCTCGCTGAGAGTAACTGACATGCATGACCTGCTATGCAGGTACGGCCCTGACCGCCCCAAGTACCTTGGCCCGTTCTCGGAGCAGACGCCGTCGTACCTAACCGGCGAGTTCCCCGGCGACTACGGATGGGACACGGCGGGGCTGTCCGCGGACCCGGAGACGTTCGCGCGCAACCGGGAGCTGGAGGTGATCCACTCGCGGTGGGCGATGCTGGGCGCGCTGGGGTGCGTGTTCCCGGAGATCCTGGCCAAGAACGGCGTCAAGTTCGGCGAGGCGGTGTGGTTCAAGGCGGGGGCGCAGATCTTCTCGGAGGGCGGGCTGGACTACCTGGGCAACCCGAACCTAGTGCACGCGCAGAGCATCCTGGCCATCTGGGCGGTCCAGGTGGTGCTCATGGGGTTCGTCGAGGGCTACCGCGTCGGCGGCGGCCCGCTCGGCGAGGGCCTCGACAAGGTGTACCCGGGCGGCGCCTTCGACCCGCTGGGGCTCGCCGACGACCCGGACACCGCGGCGGAGCTCAAGGTGAAGGAGCTCAAGAACGGCCGCCTCGCCATGTTCTCCATGTTTGGGTTCTTCGTGCAGGCCATCGTCACCGGCAAGGGCCCCATCGAGAACCTCTTCGACCATGTCGCCGACCCCGTCGCCAACAACGCCTGGGCGTACGCCACCAACTTCGTCCCCGGCAACTAAACTGACCGATCGAGCCGCCATGCATGTCGTCAGATCCATCCGTCTGTCCGTCCGTCCAGCGAGCAGTGTGGTCTTCCTTGTGCTCTACTTGTTGAGGTCGTAGGCCGGCGTGTAGTAGTTGCACACGCCGGCGTACGAGATCGATGTAAACTAAGCACAGACGCATGTATCATCGGTGGATGAATCTATCGATGGCCTGTACCATATTCAATTTTCAATCAATCATCGTCACTCCGTCATTGCTGGCATTCGATTTCCGTCATTACCTGAGGTTTGTCTGGTGAAAAAAAAACTGTTTGATTTCCGTTTTACATTGCTGGCATTCGTGTGTCTTAGTGGCAGAGGAGACTCCTCACGCGGTCTCGCCCATTGCGCGTGTTCGTTGGCGTGCCAGAGTAGGTTCGCAGGTGGTTGCCAAAGCAGAGGCACTTTGGTTAGTGTACCTTGACAGAGGCGAGAGTGCGCTTGCATGACAGAGGTGGCATGAAACGAACCAGACTTTCCAAATAGAATTCCCGATCCCTTTGCTCCCGTGTGATAGTCTAGGATATCTTAACTATTACTCTCCTCCTCCAAGGAGTTTCTCCTCAAAGCATGGTTTCCTTTTTGAACAAACTTTGTCAAATCTAGACATAATCATTGCAAAGAATGCATTATATTTGAGTACAAATTTTAGAAGTCACAATGCACAATATTTCAGGACGGAGAGAGTATATAACAACCACTTCTGAGCTGATTACATTGTTTCCATACAAGCATGTATTCATAGTACATAATTATGGATATTGTATACTTGTTCTGAGTCTAAATCAAAAGGGAAACATCGAGGATCTAAATGTAACAACAAAACCTGATGAAACTCAAAAGGTTGGGTGTGAGTAGCCTCAGTTGTGATATTGTGATAGATTGAATTCATGAAAATCCTATGTATGGTTACAAACTATACGTGGAGTATGTCTCACAAGCTGGTTGACACCCTCATAAAGGAAGTCTTCATCTTTATCTTCGCTTCGCTCGTCTTCAACGATCATGGTGTGCTTGATGACATCATCATAAGTTGTCATTATTTCTCTTAGTGTCTCTTTATCCTAGAGACGGGCTAGTCCACGAACAATGACAAAATAAGATTGGAGAACTCCAAAGGCTCGTTCCACATCCTTCCTAACTGCTTATGCCTTTTCAAAATATTTCTTCTTCTTATTGACTTGGGGAGATGATAGTTTTCTTCACAAACATCGCTCATTGAGGATACATGCCATCTACAAGGTAATACCCATTGTATAATTATTATCATTTTAACTTTGCAGACATTTCCTTCTGCTAGCTTTGCAAATAGACAGGAACAATGAAGAACATTGGTATCATCGTGTGACTCTGTTAAACCAAAGAAAACATGCCAAGTCCAAAGATCTTAAGCAACAACAGCTTCAATGATTATTGCCGGCTTATGCACATGCCTAGTATATTGACTTGCCATGCGGAACGACAGTTCCTCCATTTCCAATGCATGCAATCCAAAGTACCAAACATGTGGGAAAGCCTCTCCACTCCCCAATTGCAAGTAATCTATCAATGTCGTTCTCATTTGGAGATCTACGTTACTCCTCTCCAAACACTTCAACAAACACTCTATAAAACCTTCTATGGCAAACCTTCTAAGACTCACTATGACAATACTTTCACCAATACAAATGTATTGATCATAAAATCAGCTGGTATTTCATGACTAATCGTCATGAATGGTACTCCATGACTAACCATCATGAATGTTACAACAATCTTTTGCAAATATGATAACCCAAGCTGCTCACATATATCTCTTTTTTGCACAAAGTATGAGAAGAAATAGAGGACGAGCCATGCTAAATCTAAGGGACAAATAAAAAACAAGAAAAATGTGGATGTATGTTGGATTTTTAGAAAACCTCCGACAGCCACTTTCTCTATCCCAATGAATGCAATGACGCCTAGGTACAGATCCAACCATTGTGAAGCATGGAGAGGTTGATATTGAGTGTGTTGCCTACTTGGTGTAATATAGCAAGGATTAGCTCCATATAATTGTCGTCGCCATCAGACGAGGAGGAGGAACACTGTCGGATACCACAAGAAGGGGTACCCTAAGCAAGATACAAGAATATTGCTTAAGCCTTGTAAAACCAAAGCCAAAAGACTACTGCAAGGTCTCGGCAGAATTCTCCGATTCGCCCGAGGCCTTGCGCCGAGGCCTCATGCGAAACAGGCCTAAAACGTCCCGCCGAGGCCCTCTCGCCGAGACCCTCTCACCAAAGCCTCGCCCCGAAAGGCCTCGGACGGATCTCCAATTCTTCGATTCGCTCGAGGCCGGGCTCGGCGGACGTACTCGTAACCTCCGTCCCGACCGAACTCCTCTGGCAAAACGTCACGTCCGGATTAAATGCACCCAACCACTCCAGCAAACGTCAGCCGCACGCAGGTACAGTGCGGGCAGAACAACTGACAGGACAGGGACCGGGCACAGCAAGGGTTACCTGCCACTATACTCACCACTGTGCTCCCTCCTAACACTTATACTGCCCTATGCTACCTAACCCCTGCGCCAAGGACAAAGAGGCATGGAAGGTCGAGTCCATGTCCCTGTAGCCTCGGAAACAGCAGGAGAGCCCAGCTGCTCGGTCTCTGCCTCGTCCGAGACCCCCCGGCAAGGCCTCGGACGCGCCATTCCTTCTCCGCCTCGGCCGAGGCCGGGCTCGTCCTGCATTCTCGTCGCCTCCGCCTCAATTGCCCCTCTGGCGGGCCATCCCATCCGTGTAAGTATCCCTAGTTACGCCTACGTCAGCCATGATTGGCAGGGTATGGCAAAAAGGGCGATGGGACGACGGTCAAATCACCTTTTTACCATCCCCTACTGACGGTGCAGAGACTATGGCTCCCTGCGGACGCCCATTCCGCACTTTTTCACCGGAATCGGGTACGACACAGACAACCGAGACCCCTACGTCGTACACAGGTCACCTCCGAGGCCTCGGCAAAGAAGGCCTCGGCACGATCAGCTCCAGCACTAGCTAGGCCTCGGCACTCCACCAGGACAAGAGTCCACCAGGCACGACATGTCACCTACAGTGGAGGCCATACTGACTAGACGTCAACAAGGACTCTTACGACTTCAACAGCCTCGGGCATGGCCTGTGTAATACACCGGTGATCAAGTACCAATTGCCATTCCCGACACTGTGTTGCTACAGGAATAGGCCACAGTACTGGATCTTCCTTTCTCGCTAAGGCTCCACGTGTAGCTCTCTCATGTACTCCTGGCTCCCTCCTTGTGGCTATAAAAGGAAGCAGCCAGGGCTATTTCTAGGGATAAAAACCACGCCAGCCCTCACGCAAAAACGCACTCACTCAATTCACGCGCGCTCCCACGCTGCCTGAGAGCAACGACTCAAGCAGCCCGCACCATTCCACGCCGCGACCTGGGACTAGCTCCCTCTCTCACCTAGCTTATAACCCCCTACTACAAGCACTTCGGTGCAGAGAATACAAGATCGATCTCCTAGACTGGACGTAGGGCGCCGATTGCCTGAACCAGTATAAACCTTGTGTCTCTTTGCATCACCATCCGGGATTAGGGGCACGCATTTCACATTTACTGGTTGGTTGAGGACCCCCCGGTCCGAAACACCGATAATTGGCGCGTCAGGTAGGGGCCTCTGCGTGTTAGCATGATCGTCCCAACAAGTTCCGAATGGCTGACCCCATACGCCCACTACGTCTCGGCACGGTGGTCTGGTTTGGGAGCCTAGAGTTTATGTCTCTAGGATGTGAGTACGATATGGTACTCCTAACACCTAGAGCCCCACCGGCCGGCGACGACGTTGCGCATCGGCAGCACGGGCGTAGGCGGCGCCCGGGCCGTCGCTCTCGTCATGCTCACCAGGCACGACGCGAGCGGGACTACTCTGACGCCACACGAACTCAGGGCTGTGCGCCGCACTCCGCCGACATCCCATGCCCGGCTGTTGGTATAGAGTCCCTGGCTAGGGACCTGTCTAGCCTAAGCATGGGCAGGGGAAGGACGCCGGTAGCGCGCAGCGACGTCCCGTCATCAAGCTCTGCCCCGCCGCTTCCGGGGAAATCGACTCAGGCGGAGCGGAGCCAAGCGGTGGCACCATCCCCGTACCTCTTCGGGCTGAAAAACATCGCCGCCGCCCACGCTTTCGCTTACGCCTCTACGCACGCGGAGCTCTCAGGACACCACCAACGATTCGCCCTCGACTTCACCACAATCTTGACCCACACCCACACTGGCTCCTCGGAGGAGGACGAGGCTTGGGCCGGAGCGGACTTGTCCGGGCTTCATGACCCCGAGGCTATGCGCCGCTTCTTGGCCGCAAGCGACTACTGCTTCGGCCACTCCGACTCCGATGACAAAAGCACTTACGATCCCACTCGAGAGTGTTTCCACATCGGGCTTGGAATGCCAGGGACAAGTGATGAGGGGGAGAGGGCGGGCAACCGGTCCCCACTCCGCCAAGGGGCGGGTGACGCCACAGCCCCGCTCGTCGAGTTTCGGGCGGCGCAGAACGTGAACATCGGCCCCGGGGATGCCCGACGCCTAGACCTAGAGCAACTCTATGAGCTCCAGGCAAAAGTCGACCAAGATTGACTCCTGCTGCAGTAGCTCCGAGACACTCTCGAGCAAGAGCAGCAAGGCCGCGGTGACGGCGGAGGGGCCCGACAGAGGGCCCACGACGTGCACCGCCGCATCAACAACGACGAAGCAAGTGAGCAACCCCCAATCTTCAATCGCGCTAGCCAGAACGTCACGACGGCGGTGATGCTAGTGCGAGCGATGCCCGAGCCCTCTACCACGGAGGGGCGATGGGTCTGTGGCGAGCTCCGAGACCTTCTCAAGACCGCCGCAGTACAGCAGGCCGAGAGCTCCGTGTCTCGGCGACGTGAGAACATCTCGAAGTGGCCCTTGGTGCACGATCGCCTCAAGGCCCCCTCAGTCCACGACCGCCTCAGCGACCGATGCGAGGCGCAAGAGGACCACGACGTGGTCAGCAGGCGACGGCACCATGACAACGGCGGGCTCACCCGAGGTTACCACCCACACCGAGGTGGCCGCTACGACAACGGGGAGGACCGCAGTCCTTCTCCTAGGCCACCTGGCCCTAGAGTCTTCAGCAAGGCCATCCGCGGCGCTCCATTCCCTGCCCGGTTCCGGCAACCGGCCAATCTCGCAAAGTATAGTGGCGAGACCAACCCCGAGCTATGGCTGGCCGACTACCGCCTGGCTTGTCAGCTAGGTGGTGCGAGCAATGACCTGCTCATCATCCATAACCTCCCTTTGTTCCTGTCAGACTCAGCGCGAGCCTGGCTCGAACACCTCCCTCCCTCTCAAATTCACAACTGGCGCGACTTGGTCAAGGTCTTTGTCGGGAATTTCTAGGGCACATACGTGCGCCCCAGGAACTCCTGGGACCTCAAGAGTTGTCGCCAGAAGCCGGACGAGTCTCTCCGAGACTTCATCCGGCGCTTTTCCAAGCAGCGCACTGAGTTGCCCAGCGTCGGTGACTCGGAAGTTGTCCAGGCTTTTCTCTTCGGCACCTTCTGTCGAGACCTGGTCTAAGAGTTAGGCCAGAACGTACCAACTTTGGCGGCCGCGCTCCTTGACGTCGCCACCAACTTCGCCTCGGGCGAAGAAGTTGTCGGGGCCATCTTCCCCGACGGTGAAGTAAAGGGGAAGTGGAGGGACGAGACCTCTGGGGCCTCGCCCTCCCATTTCCCCAAGAAAAAGAAAAAGGGGTGCCAAGGGAAGCAAGAGGCCCTCGAGGCCGAGGTTGTCGCAGTCGTGGATCGTAGGAATCCCCGAGGCCCCACCAGAGGCCCCGAACTATTCGACGACATGCTCAAGAAGCCGTGTCCTTACCATCAGGGCCCGGTAAAGCACACCCTCGAAGAGTGCACCATGCTCCGACGCTACTACGCCAAGCTCGGACTTCCCGACGACGACGCCAGGAAGAAGGGCACCGGCGACAGAGACAACGACAGGGACGACGGGTTCCCTGAAGTGCACAATGCCTTCATGATCTTTGGCGGGCCTTCAGCGTGCCTCACGGCGCGTCAACGAAAGAGGGAACGCCGGGAAGTCTTCTCGGTTGAGGTAGCTACTCCCCAGTACCTTAACTGGTCTCGGGAGGCGATCACCTTCGATCGGGAGGACCACCCCAATTATGTCCCAAACCCCGGGCAATACCCGCTCATCGTCGACCCGATTATCGGCAACACCCGGCTCACCAAAGTGCTGATGGACGGAGGTAGCGGCCTCAGCATCCTCTACGCCAACACCATGGAGCTCCTAGAGCTCGACCAGTCGATGCTCCAAGGGGGTGCCGCACCTTTCCACGGCATCATGCCAGGGAAGCGCGCACGACCCCTCGGACGCATTGATTTGCCGGTCTGCTTCGGCACTCCCTCCAACTACCGCAAAGAGATCCTCACCTTCAAAGTGGTTGGATTCAAGGGTACCTACCACGCCATTCTGGGGTGCCCGTGCTACACCAAGTTCATGGCGGTCCCAAACTACACCTACCTCAAGCTCAAAATGCTCGGCCCCAACAGCGTCATCACCATCGAGTCCACGTACGAGAATGCATACGACTGCGACGTCGAATGCATCGAATACACAGAGGATATCATGGAGGCCGAGGCACTCATCGTCAACCTCGACCAACTCGGTAGCGAGGTACCCGACTCCAAGCGCCGCGCCGGGACTTTCGAGCCCACAAAGACTGTCAAGCTCGTCCCGGTCGACCCCAACTGCTCCAACGGCCGAACGTTGAGGGTCAGCGCCACCCTCGACAGCAAATAGGAAGCCGTGCTCATCGACTTCCTCCGCGCGAATGCCGATATGTTCGCATGGAGCCCCTCAGACATGCCGGGCATACCGAGGGAGGTCGTCGAGCACGCCTTGGACGTCCGGGCCGGCTCTAGACCTGTGAAGCAGCGCCTGCGCCGATTCGATGAGGAAAAGCGTAGGGCCATCGGCGAGGAGGTGCAGAAGCTCTTGGCAGCTGGGTTCATCAAGGAAGTATCCCATCCAGAGTGGTTAGCCAATCCTGTACTAGTTAGGAAGAAAAATGGAAAATGGAGGATGTGCGTAGACTACACCAGTTTAAATAAAGCATGTCCAAAGGTTCCATTCCCGTTGCCACGGATCGATCAAATCGTTGACTCTACTGCTGGATGCGAGACCTTATCCTTCCTTGATGCGTATTCTAGTTACCATCAGATCAAGATGAAAGAGTCCGACCAGCTTGCGACTTCTTTCATCACCCCATTCGGCATGTACTGCTATAGAACTATGCCATTTGGTCTCAGAAACGCAGGGGCCACATACCAACGGTGCATGACCCAGGTCTTTGGCGAGCACATCGGGCAAACTGTCGAGGCCTACGTGGACGACATCGTAGTCAAGTCTAGAAAGGCCAGTAACCTCATCGATGACCTGGAGATCGCCTTCAAATGCCTCAGGGAGAAGGGCATCAAGCTTAACCCCGAGAAGTGTGTCTTCGGGGTCCCCCGAGGCATGCTCTTGGGATTCATAGTCTCAAAGCGCGGCATCGAGGCCAACATGGGGCCGATCCGAGACCTCAAGGGAGTACAGAGAGTTATGGGATGTCTTGCGGCCCTGAGTCACTTCATCTCGCGCCTTGGCGAAAAAGGTTTACCTCTGTACCGTCTCTTGAGAAAATCCAAATGCTTTTCCTGGACCCCCGAGGCCGAAGAGGCCCTCACCAAGCTCAAGGCATTACTCACCAATCCCCCCTCCCCCGTCCTAGTACCACCAACCGAGGGCGAGGCTCTCTTACTCTACGTCGCCGCAACGACCCAGGTGGTCAGCGCGGCAGTAGTAGTCGAGAGGCAAGAGGAGGGGCATGCTCTATCTATCCAACAACCCATTTACTTCATTAGCGAAGTACTCTCTGAAACTAAGACACGCTACCCCCATATCCAGAAGCTGGTCTTCGCCATAGTCTTGGCTCGGCGCAAGCTGCGTCACTACTTCGAATCCCACCCGGTGACCGTGGTGTCATCCTTCCCCCTGGGGGAGATAATCCAAAATCGGGAGGCCTCGGGTAGAATAGACAAGTGGGCTGTCGAACTCATGGGGGAGGCCCTGTCTTTTGTGCCCCGAAAAGCAATTAAATCCTAGGTCTTAGTCGATTTTGTGGCTGAGTGGACCGACACCCAGCTACCACCTGCTAAAATCCAATCAGAATGCTGGACCATGTACTTTGACGGGTCTCTGATGAAGACCGGGGCAGGCATGGGTCTGCTTTTCATCTCCCCCCTCGGAGTGCATGTGCGTTACACAATTCGGCTCCACTTCGCCGCCTCCAACAACGCAGCCGAATACGAAGCCCTCGTCAACGGCCTGCAGATCGCTGCGGAGCTTGGAGTGTGGCGTCTCAACGTACGAGGCGATTCACAGCTCGTCGTCGATGAAGTCATGAAGGACTCGAATTGTCATGACCCCAAAGTGGAGGCGTACTGCAAACTGGTACATCGCCTTGAAGATAAATTTGACGGTCTCAAACTCAACCACATTGCGCGAAAGTTCAACGAGGCCGTGGACAAACTGGCAAAGATGGCATCGGCGCGGGCCTTGGTCCCCCTGAACATATTCGCCAAAGACCTACACAAGCCCTCGGTGGACTATGCCTCGGCAACACAAGAGGGCCCACCGGCCGAGCCACCCACAGGGCACGAGGCCCCCTCTGTTATCGAGACCCCGTGGCCGGAGCCCAAGGCCATGGAAATCGATGCGAGCCTCCCAAGCCGACTAGGGGCGGTGGCGGGTCCCCTCCTTGATCGCCTCGCTCGAGGAGTGCTTCTATGAGACGGACCCGAGGCCCAATGGCTTGCGCGATGAGCCAAAACTTACATCATCGAGAATGTGGCGAAGTTATACAGACGAAGTCCATCTGGCGTTCTCCAAGCGATGCATCACCACCAAGGAAGGCCAAGCCCTACTTTGGGACTTACACTTGGAGAACTGTGGGCACCATGTTGCACCTCGGACGCTCGCCGAAAACGCTTTCCGCTAAGGGTTCTCGCCGGCGGTGGCTTGTCGACGCCACTAAGCCTGGTACGCCCTGCGAGGGATGTCGAGATTATCGCGCGGCAGACCACCTCCGCCCAAGCCCTCCAAACCATCCCCATCACATGGCCGTTCAGCCGATGGGGATTTGGACATGGTAGGGCTCTCTGTAAAGCCAGGGGGCTATACCCACTTGTTGGTAGCTATCGACAAGTTCTCCAAGTGGATCGAGGCTCGACCGATCACTCAAATCAAATCCGAGCAAGCAATATTGTTCTTCACGGACATCGTCCACAGGTTCGGAGTTCCAAACACCATCATCACCGACAATGGGACACAATTCACGGGACATAAATTTACGGCGTTCTGTGGCGACCACCACATCCGCGATGGTCGGTCACCGTGGGACACCCTAGGACGAGCGGCGCCAAGTAGAACGTGCCAACGGTATGATTCTTCAGGGCCTCAAGCCAAGGATATACAACCGGTTGAAGAAATTCGGCAAGAAATGGCTGATCGAACTCCCGTCGGTCATCTGGAGCCTAAGGAATACACCAAGCCGAGCCACGGGGTTCACGCCATTCTTCCTGGTCTATGGAGCCGAGGCCATCCTCCCCACAGACTTGGAGTACGGTTCCCCGAGGTTACAGGCCTACAACGAGCAAAGCAACCGCACTACCCGCGAGGACGCCCTCGACCAACTAGAGGAAGCCCGAGACGTTGCGCTGCTACACTCGGCCAAGTACCAGCAAGCCCTACGACGCTATCAAGCCTGGTGGATTCGAAGCCGAGACCTGAAGGTGGGCGATCTGGTGCTAAGACTGAGGCAGAGCAACAAGGGCCGCCACAAGTTGACCCCGCCATGGGAAGGGCCGTACATTGTCGCCCGAGTGCTGAGACCCGGGACCTACAAGCTGGCCAACAAGAAGGGCGAAGTCTTCACCAACGCTTGGAACATAGAACAATTATGTCATTTCTACCCTTAAACTTCCAAGCATTGTATACATTTTTTCTCAAAATATTTTAAAGAAGCGTTCTTTAGTTGCTCTAATTTTTGAGATCGACGTTGTGATAATGCTATGAGCGAGGCTCGGCTCTGCCTCTACAGAACCAAGCCTCCCTCGGGGGCTAGAAGTGGGGGGGAACCCCCTAAGTCCCAGGCACTATTTTTTAATCGTTTTTTGAATAAATTCCCACGCCAAACTCTCTCGCGTACTCTGACAGGTCGATTGTAAAAAATCTAAGGACCAAAAGCGCGCCTCGAGTGCAAAAGGTCGGTGAGCCACTGAGGCCGCCACGCCTGCAGGCTACGGCAACTCCTCACCACCTTCCGCCCAGAGGGCAGCTCAGTTTTGAGGAAATCATTTGCGAGACTTATCTAGAAACAAAGGAGGGACAGAGACTGGAAAAATAATATAAACCGATTAAAAAAGCGTGCGCATGCACGAGTACTTCAAAAGGCCTCGATGGGCCACAAACATCACGACACGACAATAAC